>CANJKZ010000724.1:1652500-2375000 GCA_947471745.1 Closterium sp. Naga37s-1 | reverse complement strand
ACGACTCGACTTGTGATGTTATTCTTTCCCCCCACTCCCCCCCCCCCCCGTTCTCTCCCCACGCCCCCTCCCCAATCCGTGTGCCACAAACTCATGTAGCTCTCCCCTATGCTTACCATGTTTAGGGCAGGCCATTGTGTTTTGTGGGTTGGTTGGGTTGGGCGTTCCACACACAATCTCAGTCTCACTCAAATAAGATCACCCAAGATATATCAATTCACCAGCTCCACTCAAGTACTTACAGCAGCATCTGCCATGCCATGCCATGCCATGCCATGCACCATCTCCCCACATCTTTCTCACCATGCACTACCATTCCATGTTGCACACACGGGGACTTTTTGTTTCTGATAGAAACACAACCATGTGCTTCTTTACTCTCTCTGCTCGTTCCCTGTTCCAATCTCTCCTCTCTGGTTTTGGTTAACTACACTCCTCGCCCTCCATCTCCGATGTTTCCCACATCTCCATGCCCTCCCACCCTCTGCCCTCCCGCCCTATGCCCTCCCCCCCTCTGCCCTCCCCCTCTCAGCCCTCCTCCCCTCTGCCCTCCCCCTCTCAGCCCTCCCCCCCTCTGCCCTCCCCCTCTCCGCCCTCCCCCCCTCTGCCCTCCCCCTCTCAGCCCTCCTCCCCTCTGCCCTCCCCCTCTCTGCCCTCCCCCTCTCCGCCCTCCCCCACTCTGTCCTCCCCCTCTCTGCCCTCCCCCGCTCTGCCCTCCCCCTCTCCGCCCTCCCCCTCTCCGCCCTCCCCCACTCTGCCCTCCCCCTCTCTGCCCTCCCCCGCTCTGCCCTCCCCCTCTCCGCCTGCACCGTCTCTCCGTCTCCCCCCCTCCTCCCTTTCCCCCGCTTAATTTCACCCTCCTCCACTTAAACCTGCCCTATCCATACTCCAGGAATCTCGAGAGAAATGGGTTTTCAGGCCCCATCCCAGAGGCTATCGGCAACCTAAAACACCTGCAGAAGTTGTGAGTGGTGATGGGGTAGGCATGCAAGGTGCCATGGAGGGATCATTGAGTGCTTTAGTGAGTGGGTGAGTGAGTGAGTGACTGGGTGAGGGAGTAAGTGGGTGAGTGAGTGGGTGAGTGAGTGGATGAGTGAGTGAGTGGGTGAGTGGGTGAGTGAGTGAGTGAGTGAGTGAGTGAGTGAGTGAGTGAGTGAGTGAGTGAGTGAGTGAGTGAGTGAGTGGGTGGGTGGGTGGGTGGGTGGGTGGGTGGGTGAGTGGGTGGGTGAGTGAGTGAGTGAGTGAGTGAGTGAGTGAGTGAGTGAGTGAGTGAGTGAGTGGGTGAGTGGGCGAGTGAATGAGTGAGTGAGTGGGTGAGTGAACAAGTGAGTGAGTTTGCAAGTAACTGACTGAGTGAGTGGGCGATTGAGTGAGTGAGTGAGTGGGCGATGGAACGATTCAGTGAGTGAGTGAGAGGGTGAGTGGAGGCACCCGTATGTGCTAATTCTCCAGCTGTTACAGGCACATTGAATGAGTAACGATGGTGCTGCTGCAGGGTGAATGACGCAAAGTGCTTCCACTCTTTCAGTGCACTGCTGATGCATGCGCTGCTGCTAGTGCTGCAAGCACTGCTGATGCATGCGCTGCTGCTAGTGCTGCAAGCACTGCTGATGCATGCGCTGCTGATAGTGCTGCAAGCACTGCTGATGCATGCGCTGCTGATAGTGCTGCAAGCACTGCTGATGCATGCGCTGCTGCTAGTGCTGCAAGCACTGCTGATGCATGCGCTGCTGCTAGTGCTGCAAGCACTGCTGATGCATGCGCTGCTGCTAGTGCTGCAAGCACTGCTGATGCATGCGCTGCTGCTAGTGCTGCAAGCACTGCTGATGCATGCGCTGCTGCTAGTGCTGCAAGCACTGCTGATGCATGCGCTGCTGCTAGTGCTGCAAGCACTGCTGATGCATGCGCTGCTGCTAGTGCTGCAAGCACTGCTGATGCATGCGAGCTTATGCATCCCCTCTACAAGCTGCTCCACCACACCCAGTTTCCACCTTGGCATGGCATGGTTCACCCTGACACACACAAGGTCGCCTTGCTCTCATCCTCCTCTCTCCCCTTCTCCCGTATCACACTTCTCCCCATCCCCTCCTTTCCCCTACTTCATCCACACTGTACCACTCGATATCACACTTCGCCGCACTGTACCGCGCACAACCTCAGGAACCTTGGCAGGCAAAAGCTTTCAGGGCCCATCCCCGAGTCAATTGGAGCGCTCACCAACTTGCAAGAAATGTAAGGACGAGCAGGGCATTACAAGGCGAGGTATTTTCAGATTCAAGAGTGCAACAAGCAGATGACTTAACTATTTCTAAGCTTGGTCTGGTTTAGAGTCAGACCCCACCAGAAAGCACCGAGTCAAGTAGTGTGTGTATGATAAAACACACAGAGTTAACTTTTGAGTCCATTCAAAAGTCAAGTAGTGTGTGTATGATACCGCTCACCAAGTTAACCATACTTGGAAAAGGCAGAAGCTGTGTGGGCTTGAGAAGGGATCTGCTGGTGGCATTCGTCATTTTGACCTTGTCCCGTGCTTTTGATTCTTTCGGCTTGCGCATTTTTTACTTGAGCAGGCTTTTGTTTCAAACCAGGCTGAGTGGCACCATTCCCGCCTCCATTGGCAACCTCACCGCACTCACCAGCCTGTGCGCCCATTCCCCCTCCACCCTACTCCTTTCTCCATGCGTTTCTTTCTGCCTGCCACTCGTTTTCAACCCCTTGGCGCCTGCCGTGATTGTATCTGCTCGGTCACCAAGCTTTGGTAGTACTCAACACAAAGGGCAGGGGTAGACAGGGATACGCAGAGGGGAGGCAGGGACAGGGGGAGGGAGGGAGGGAGGGAGGAAGGGAGGGAGGGAGGGAGGGAGGGATGGAGGGAGGGAGGGGGAGAGGGAGGGGGGGAGGGAGGGCGGGAGGTTTGTGGGGGAGGGATTGGAGGGGGGGAAGGGAGGGGTATGGAGGGGGGGTATGGAGGGAGGGAGGGAGGGGGGGAGGGAAAGAGGGAGGGAGGGAGGGAGGGAGGGAGGGAGGGAGGGAGGGAGGGAGGGAGGGAGGGAGGGAGGGAGGGAGGGAGGGAGGGAGGGAGGGAGGGAGGGAGGGAAAGAGGGAAAGAGGGAAGGAGGGAGGGAGGGAGGAAGGGAGGGAGGGAGGGAGGGAGGGAGGGAGGGAGGGAGGGAGGGAGGGAGGGAGGGAGGGAGGGAGGGAGGGAGGGAGGGAGGGAGGGAGGGAGGGAGGGAGGGAGGGAGGGAGGGAGGGAGGGAAGGAGGGAAAGAGGGAGGGAGGGAGGGAGGGAGGGAGGGAGGGAGGGAGGGAGGGAGGGAGGGAGGGAAGGAGGGAAAGAGGGAGTGAGGGAGGGAGGGAGGGAGTGCATGTGCCACGTGTGTGCATGGCATGTTACTCGAAGCGCACACATCTCACATCTTACATCTCACGCAAAGCAACCGTGGCTTCACTCTTTCAAGGAACCATCTCGGCCCTCTTCTCCTTCCCATGCCCACCCACCATCCACCATCCACCATCCACCATCCACCATCCACCATCCACCATCCAACATCCACCCATCTCCAGATATCTCTGCGACAATCGCCTTGCAGGGACCATTCCTGCTGGGATCAGCCGACTCACTAACCTCAGAGAACTGTCAGTGCTACTCTATGTGAAGCTATTTCTTCTCCGTCAACTCTTCCAAGAAATGCCATCTCTACTGCTCGCATGACTGCACTTGTGTTCAAATCTGCCAACCACCCGCCTGTCCCCCTCTGCTTGCGAAAGAGCGCATCCATATTGGAATTCTCAATAGTGACTCCAAAGCATTGGAATTGCTCCTTACTGTTCTTAAATGCGTCTCATGGCGCCTAGCCTTCTTCCCCTTGTGAACGAACTTTGAGGCCCCTCAGAAACCCTTGTGAACGAATGGGCTCCACCCGCTTCACCTCATCTCCATATGCATTTCCTGCTTATCCGACCAGTGAAATTTTGGGAAAAAAAAAAAAAAAAACCAAATTACGAGTTCTTCTGCTTCGCCCTCCCCATTCTGGGTCTACGAAGTGAGGGAGAATGCATAAGAAGGGAGGATAGTGGAATTTTTTTGCGGAACTTTGGCAAGACTCAACCCCTCCAACAGCCAACTCTCGTTCGCGTTGCACCTCCTTCTCATCAGGCCTCTTCTTATTTCCCCTCCCCCACCCACCTTTCCCTTCCCTTCCCTCTTTCCCTTCAATCCGCTTTCCTTTCAATCCACTTTCCCTCTTTCCCTCCAATCATCGCCGCACCTGATTGCAGATACTTTGCCAACAACCAGCTGGTAGGGCCACTGCCTGCCATCCACCGCATGGCGCACCTCCAATACCTGCACGCAGAAGAAAACTACCTCAAAACCACAGCAAACCCACTCCCTCAATGCCCCACCGCAACTTCCACTCCCTGCAACGACACCTCCGGATGCCCCTCCTTTCACGTCCACAAGAACTGCCTTGCAAGCGAACCGATCGGATGCAACTATGACATGCAGCACGGCTGCCTTACCACGCGCGGGGTCTTCTGCAGGGAGTTCCAGGCTCAGAGGCTTGACAGCGAGTGCCGGTCGTTCTGTGCGGCGCAGTTTCTCACCCCGCCGTGCAGCGGCCATGGCGTGTGCTCCATTGTGCCTGACCCCTCTTCGGACCTGCATGTGTGTAAGGATGAGCACCCGCCGTCCTTCTGCAACCCCAATGAAGGGAGGGCGGAGTGCACCTGTGATGAGGGGTACACGCCAGGGACTGCTGCTGGCACTTGTGTCCCTCAAGGTATGCCTGCCTGCCCGCAAATGCCCTTGCTGGCTACTATTATGTGGTTTTATTATTTTCAATCTCTTGAGCGTTGTGTGTGCATGTGCTTGTGTGCACAACCCCTCCCTTCACATTATTCTGTTACCTCCTCCGAAGTTCCCTCCACGCGTACCCTGCTTTGCTGTTTTCACGGTACTCTCCTCTCCTCCCTCGCTTCTCATCCGCCCTGTCTGCAGAAATCGCCTCTGATCTCTCAGGGTTCCAGCCACTGTATCACCTGCTGCTGCCACAGCTACTCCCACTGGCCATGCTGCTGCTGCTGCTGCTCTTGCTGCTGGCACTGTTGCCGAGGCGCATCAACCTCCGACCCACCCTCCCCCCTCCACGCTACGTCTTTTCAAATAGAGCCCTTGCTGCTCGGCAAGCTGCTAGTGGAGTGTAGAGGGCACTTGATGGACCACGGGATAGAAGGGCCCACCACAACTACCACCACCACCACCACCACCACCACCACCACCACCACCACCACCACCACCACCACCACCACCACCACCACCACCACCACCACCACCACCACCACCACCACCACCAGTCTGTCATGCAGTGTACTCAAGATGTTTACCCGGCAATTTGAAGTTGTGTTGAGTTGGCCACACTTGTAACTTGGGTGCCCGATTTGTTTATTTGTAAGTCTGTTTTCACTGTGTAAACAGTACCCAAGGGCTCAGACTAGTTGCCTTTATGGTCCTTGCTAGTGTCCGATTTCTGATACCGTACTGGACATGCCAAATCTCCTTTTGGATTTCAGTCTCATTTTTGCAATTTATCTGCAGCACACATACATCCACCAAATCTCTATTTGTTTCACGTTGGCTTATTGGAAATCGAATTTGTTGGAACATGCGCTAAACGCAGGTAGGGTCCTTGCCTGTAAAAAAGCAAGTATCGCGCCTCCACGGAAACAAGTCTCGTGAAGACGACTTTCGCGGTGCAAATCACGACGGCGCGCGGTGCATCCGAACCCATTCCCAGCCAATGCCATTCCCCAGGGGATTCGGATGACGCGCGGCTGGTGGATTGGGTGGTGCGATGTGGTGTGATCGTCATCGCGCCTCGAGTCTCTGCTAATCAAGATCCACGGTTGGAATAGAGTCTGGTTTTTAGTGTGTTTCCACTCGGTTCAGTGGATATCTGAACGGTGGTACATCATCATGTATCATTCACTCAACTCCTCATCTACCCTCAGACTAAACCCTACTTGCCTTAGCTAGCTCTGACCAAACGTCCCCTTACTCTTTCACTCTTGCGATATCCTCCACTTCCGTGGCTCACAGCGCCAGACAGTCTCGTACATTTCTTCCTTCGACGGCTTTCTCAAAAATCACAACGTGCGGCTCCTTCGTCCCGTCTGCCGCGCAACCTCGACGACGTGGCGTCTCAAATGGAATCGTCCAACGTCGGTTCGTCACCACCTCCGCCATGCCGCCTCGAGACCGATCCTTTCGCGCGTCTCTCAGACGATCTCGTCACTCACATATTCGCTCTTGTCGCCTCCAACGGATTCCGTTTCCACTGCCTCACAACCGCCGCTGCTACTTCTGACGCATCCACTACCGCCGCCGCCGCCGCTGTCGCCGTTTCTGCCGGTGCGGAGGCTAATGCCGGTAGGGACGGGAGTGACGGTGCCGTCAACAGCGAGGGCGACGATGCTCGTGGCGAAAAGAGCGAGGACGAGCTGCACGAGTGCATCGAGCGGGCAGTGCAGAAACCGTGCGCGCGTTTCGTACGCGTTGTTGAGCTCACCACCGCCATAACTCTCGAGGCCGCGGCGACCGCCGCCAACTACGCTCGAACCATGACGGTCCCTATCGACAAGGACAATCCGAACTCACCGTCAGCTGCGCATATCCTCACCTCCGCCTTTCCGCCCTCCCCCTCCGGGACCTCCGCGCCCTTTCCGCCTCCGCCTCCCTGTCCGCTTCCGCCTCCGCCATTCACCGTGTTCCACCACGCGCTCGTGTGCAAGCGCTGGCTCCGCTTGGCGCGCGTCAGCCTCCCCGCCATCCTCCTGCAAGCCGACCGCCGCCTTTCCACCCAAACCTTCCGCTCCTTCCTCTCCTCCCCACCTCCTCCTTCCGCCTCATCCCCTCCCCTACCCCTCTCCCTCTCCCTCGCCCCTCCCACTCCCGCCTCCGCCTCCGCCGTTTCCCCCTCCTTTCCCCTCCACTCTCCGCTCACCCTGCAGCACCTGCACATCGGCCCATCGGCGCTAGACACCATAACAGACGATCTCCTTCACTCCATCGCCACGGGGTGCGCGCCCTCCCTCACACACATGTCGCTGTACCGCCACAGGAACCTGCGCTCCTGGCAGCGGGAACTCCGCGTTGAATACCCTGACGACGCCGTCGCGAAAGTAACAGAGCCCGCCGTTACCGCGCTTTTCGCCGCATGCCGCCGCCTGGTCAGCCTAAAACTCACACTGCCCCTGTGCCTGCCCGAGCTGCCCGCTTCCGTGAGTCTCCTGCAGCGGCTGACGAGGCTGGAAGTTTCGTGCGGCCAGCTCGATAATTTTTTCAGGGCGGTCGATGATGGTGATGATGATGCCGCTACGGCGTCAGAGCCCGAGGCGCGGTTCCCCGAGGGCGTTGGTTCGCTGTCCGCGCTACGGTCGCTTAGCATCCGCGCTGCTTGCATACGCGCCCTCCCGCACACCCTCTCCCGCCTCCGCTCCCTCACCTCGCTGAAACTCGACGGCTGCAGTTCCCTCCGGCAGCTGCCCGACGGTCTCGGGCAGCTAAAAAAACTGCAACACCTGGAGCTGGCGGGCTCATTTCACATGCAATCCCTGCCCGACTCCATCGGCCTCTTGTCTTCCCTCGAAACCCTCCACCTTCGCGCGATCGCTGTCGGCACTTTCCCAGACTCCTTCGCTCACCTCTCCTCCCTCAAACGCCTCTTTATCTCCAGCATCCAGCACCTGCGATCGCTTCCCGACTGCGTCGGAAAGCTGCCCTCGCTGCAAGAACTGACCATCAAGTCCTGCTCTTCCTTATCCGCCCTCCTGCCCTCGCTCTCCGCCCTCTCCTCCCTCACTGCGCTCACCGTTTATCACTGCACTGCCCTCGCCTCGTTACCGGAGGATATCGGTGACGCTCCCCGCCTCGCATCCCTCGTTCTCGACAAGCTTAGCTCCCTTACGGCTATTCCGGACTCTCTCGGTCTCCTCTCCTCCCTAACGCACCTTCACGCGGCGGGGTGTATGGTTCTAGCGTCTCTGCCGGCGTCTGTCGCGGGGATGAACTCCCTCTCTCGCCTGCAGCTTCTCGAGTGCTCTTTGACATCGCTGCCCGAAGATTTCGGGCAGCTGTCCGCGCTGACCGAGCTGCATTTGAACAAAGTGGCCTGCGATTTGCCGGGATCGTTCGTTCAGCTGCTGAAGCTGCGGCGGCTCATTGTAGATCGCTGTGCGTTTCGGCACCCTCTGCCGGCCACTCTCACTCAGCTTGAAAACCTTACCCTCCATGGCTGTAACAATCTAGAAACGCTGCCCGAAAATATCGGGCAGCTGACGGCGCTCCGGACAGTGGAAATAGCTGGCTGCGAACGGCTGGAAACCCTCCCTGAATCGCTTTCGCAACTGCCCGGCCTCGAAAGCCTTACTCTCGGATGGAAGGGTTTGGTGACTAGAAGGGAAGATCGGGAGCTAGGTGTAGCAACCTACGTGTTTGACCCGGTTCGTTCCTACTATGACGGAAATACGCCAAGAACCGCTTTCACTGACCTCCCGAGCACGTTCGGGCAGCTCGCAAATTCCTTAACTGCCCTAGAAATCCATGGGTGCCACGAGCTTCAGCAGCTGCCAGCATCGTTCACCCAGCTGACTCGCCTGCAGCGGCTGTGCATCTCCAACTGTAGCAAGCTGAGGGAAATGCCCGCAGGGTGGGGCAACCTCGTGGGCTTGCGGGAGTTAGAGCTCTCTCGCTGCAAGCTGCTTTACACGCTGCCACCACTTACCGCTCCTCCTCCTGTTGCCGCTGCTGCTACTGAAACTGCGGCTGCTGCTGCTGCTGTTTCTGCTTCTGCTGCGTCTTCTACAGGCGCTGCTGCCTCCGACGTTCCCCTGACTGCTCATGCCCCTCATCCACCCCCTCAGCCTTCAACCCAGCCCTCCTCTCCCCACCCCCTCCCATCCCTCCACCGCCTCCTCATCCTCAAAAACCCCTCCCTCGCCTCCCTCCCTTCAGGTCTCCACCTCCTCCCCTCCCTGCTCCACCTCGAAATCCGCGACTGTGTCAACTTCACCAGACTTCCCCCGCACCACTCGCCCTCTCCCTTCCCACCCACCCTGCAAACCCTAATCCTGTCCAACACACTAGAGAGCACCAGCGACATGCAGCATGCCATCTCCCACCTCTCCTCTCTCCAGCACTTGTGCATCGAACACATCCCATCTCTCAAAGCCATTCCCATTGCATCCTCCCTGGAAAGCCTTTCTCTCTTTGACTTGTCCCAAATCTCCCCCCTCTCAACACCCAACATCCACACACTACAGAAACTGAGAATCCTGACCCTCCACACCCTCCCCCAGCTCGCCCTGCTCCCTCCTTCAATCACAGCCCTCACTCACCTCCAGCGCCTTCATCTCACCCACATGCAACTTTTCAACCTGCCCGAGGACCTCGGGCAGATGCAAGGGCTGCGTGTTGTAACCGTAGACAATGCGCCGAGGCTATCAACGCTGCCCGCCTCCCTCACCCTCCTCACCTCTCTGGAGCACCTCATGGTCTCCGACTGTGAGAGCTTTTCCTCTCTACCAGAAGAGGGATTCGGCAATCTCTCCTCTCTCATCTCTTTCACGCTGAAAAACCTGCCTTGGCTGCTCAAGCTGCCCGCGGCCGTCTCTCGCCTGGCTTCGCTGCAAGTGCTGAACGTGCAGAAGTGCGAAAGGTTGAGCGAGCTACCCGAGGGGTTGGAGAGCGCGAGGAGCTTGCGGGAGGTGTATTTGGAAGGGTGCTGCAATTTGAGGGACTTGCCCGAGGAGCTGCTGGCGCGGGCAGGGAGGATTCAGATGCATAGATACAGTAGAATGAACTTTTGACAGCTTGAAATGCGTTATTTTCTTTTAGTGTGCTGTTAGGGTATATCATGGCTGATTTGTGATAATGGGCATCGTGTCTTGGATGATGTAGACTAGGAAAATGGTAATATATCAAACGTTTCTTGATTTCCTGTAGCCAAACATGGCTCCCTCCACGCCCTTCTGGCGGTACTGGTGGAGTGGTACAGTAACGGAATATGTGCCCCATTAGAAAATCAGTGTGGTGACTGGACAGGGGCCAGGGGGGCCTGCTGGCAACACAGGGGTACCGTAACACTAAAGGATCCCATGGACTGTAGTATAGTGGTGGTGCAGATGTCATGTCATGTCATGTCATGTCATCACCATGCAATGCCACGGTACCGAAAGCTCAAGTTCCAGACTGGATCCCATTAGCAGCATCAGCTTCATTGTCGTCATCACTGTCACCGGCCTTCTGGATACCTTCAGCATCAGTTGCAGCATCAGCATCAGCAGCATGAGCAGCACCAGCATCATCATCATCACCAGCACTATCAGGAGCAGCAGCAGCAGAAGCGTCCCTATCACCAGCACCACCAGCAGCAGCAGCAGCAGCGCCGGATTCTTCCCCGTTCCCATCACCACCTCTATTGCTGCCATTGTTCTCTCCCGCCTCAGCTCCTGCGGTCGCACGAAAACCCGGCCCATTCTCACCTGCCCTACCATCCTGCCTTGCAGCCCCCCTCACACCTCCACCCACACCCCCACCCACACCCAAGCCCATGCTCCCCCCCTCCCCCTCACCCCCAGCCCCACCCCCACCCATATCCATATCCATACCCATACCCACGCCCGCACCCATGGCCGCACCCATGCCTGCACCCAAGCCCATGCCCATGTCCAGGTTCACTGCATCGGCGCTGTCGTCGTTCATGACCTCTTCCAGGTGGCGGAAGAAGTGGGAGACGTGCGTGCGCTGCAGCACGGCACACGATGATTCAAACATGTCCTGCCGGTACCCACACGCGCCCCCCAGCCGCTCCCCCGCCCGCGCAAACGCTACGCCAAACGTGCTGATGGGGCACGGGGGGGGGGGGAGAGGGAGGGTGGGAGCGGGGAGGGAGAATGAGTGAGAGGACGGGCGGTTGAGCGAGTGGCGAGGCAGGAGGTTGAGGAGGAGCAGTGGTGGGAGCCCCCCAGCCGCTCCCCCGCCCGCGCCCAAACGCAACGCCAAACGTGCTGATGGTGAATGGGAGGGTGGTGGGAAGAGGGGGAGGAGTGAGAGGGAGGGCGGGCCGGCGTGAGGGGGAGGGAGTGGTGGGGTGAAAAGGCAGGCAAGCGATTTAGCGTGTAAAAAGGGGAGGGGAAAGAATGGCATGAGACCGGATAATAAATGAGGCGCATCACAACTGGAGGGAGCAGAAGGGCAAGGGTACACGGAATCACCTACCGATAGCACTGGTGTGGGAAGGGGTTGGGTGGGGGGTTCAGTCCAGCGTTAGCAAACGCAGGGCTCTTCCAAGAAAAGAGAGTTGAGTGGAGGATACATACTTTCCCATGAGTTGGCCAAGCCTCGGTTTGTGTGACACTCCGACGATGAGTGCTGATGGCGATGATGGCAGTGATGCTGCCACCACCATGGGGCGAGGCCGCTCGCCTTGCTCCTGATGGGGCAGAGGGCCGGATGAGGGCGATGAGGGAGGGGGATGCAGGATGAGGAGCGATACCCACCTGATGGAGGGTTGCCTTGAGAGAGTCACGGTCGCATCAAGTCGGGTCACACGAAACGGGGTCACATGGAATGGGGTCACACCAAGTATGGTGAGGGAGAGCAGAAGGCGGGTGAGTGTGAGGGGATGTGCAATGTGGTGTGCCCCACTCTAGAGACACCTCTGGCCCTTGTTTACCTCACCCCTTCCCCCTTCCTCGTCTCCCCGCCCCCCCACCTTGAGTGCGTCCATGAGGAAGAGCAGCAGGCGCGTGAGCGCCAGGGGATGGTGGGTAATGAGCAACGATCTATTTGTCTTATAGGCACCTTCCCAGCCCCCCATATTCCCGTCTCCCCGTCCCCCCACCTTGAGTGCGTCCATGAGGAAGAGCAGCAGGCGCGTGAGCGCCAGGGGATGCGCAATGAGGCGTGCGTCGCTGTGGTCGTCCAGCAGCATGTAGCGGAACCGGTGCCTCCCACACGTGCTGCGGATGGCGCCCTGGCGGGGTGTGGGGAGAGGGGGGTTGAGGGGAGAGGCATAGAAAAGAGTGGCCCGGAGCACACGTGCTGCAAGCGTTACCCAGGGGCGCATACTTACATGCGCCAACCCACCACACCCAACCCAACCACGCCACACTCCACCCCACCCACCCCACCCCACACAAGCAGCAGCGACGGCAGTAGTGGGGCTGACAGACCTTCTTGGCGATGGCGAGGCTGCCCTGGCGGACCAGCGCTGCCTGCATGCGGATGGCCAGATCCATGCCCTCTTCCAGCTGCTGCCACCCGCGCCTGCCATGGGAACGTGGGGGGCGAGGCGAGGCGAGGGTTAGGAATGAAGCGGGCGTAAGATATGGAATGAGTGCCTGCATGCGGATGGCCAGATCCCATGCCCTCCTCGAGCTGCTTCCACCCGCGCCTGCATTGAAACGTGGGGGGCAAGAGGCAGGAATGAAGCTGGGATGGGAAGTGAGAGCAACTTGTGGAACGTGTGTGTGTGTGTGTGTGCGTGGATAACCAGGTCCGTGCCTTCCCCTAGCTGCTTCCACCCGCGCCTGTCACACTTGCTGGGCGCAAGATCAGGGTTTGCAAGGGGTGGGAACGATGGGCGGATGGGAAGAGAGAGGAAGATGTGGAGTGTGCGTGCGTGCGTGCGTGCGTGCGTGCGTGCGTGCGTGCGTGCGTGCGTGCGTGCGTGCGTGCGTGCGTGCGTGCGTGCGTGCGTGCGTGCGTGCGTGCGTGCGTGTGTGCACGGGTAGAACCTTGTCCTCCTGTAGTTGTTCCTACGGTCTACCCCCAGCCCGTCACAGTTTTTTGGCAAAAACAATGGGGGCAAAAGAAGGCAGAAGGTGGGATGAGCAGTTGGGTATCGGCCTGGTCGGCAACAGATGCACGATAAAAGAACGGCAGCGAGCCTCATGTGAAAGCAGGAGGAGGAGCGGGAACGGAAGAGCGATATAGGAGGGTGGGAAAGACGCAGGAAGGTGGAGGGCCGAGAGCAAATAATAGAGCATGGTAGTAGAAGGGAGATTCAGGGAGGGAGCGAACGAGGGAAGCGACGTGAGTAGAGGTGAAGGGCAGGGAGAACAGAATGAACAGAAGGGCAGGGAGGGCAGACCAGAATGAGACGTTGCTGTGTGAGAGTAGATAGTCAAGCGCGGGTGGCAGGGTGAGGGAAGCAGGGCAAACGACGTACAGATGCAGCGCGGAGAGAGCAGTCCAGAAGGAGTCGTTGGTGTGAGCATGTGCGGCGCCATTGTCCCCGCCTGCAAGCCCCGTGGGTGCAGGCGAGTGGCTCTCCAGCAGCGCGGTGATACCATACACCACGTCTGATGCCGACACGTGGAACCTGGTGGTGTGTGGTGGGGGCATTGCATCAAAGGCAAGTATGAGAGGGGAAGCATGGGAGAAGTGGTATTGAGGCGTGTGCTCAATTCTTTCTTCAAGCAGCGCGGTGATGCCATACACCACGTCTGATGCCGACACGTGGAACCTGGTGGTGTGTGGTGGGGGACGAAGCACACACAGGCATGGTGTGGTAATGAGGAACGCACGCAATAGAGGGTGCATGCTTAATTCTTTCTTCTAGCAGCGCTGTGATGCCATACACCCCTTCGCCCTCTCGCCCTGACGCCCTCTCGCCCTCTTGCCCGCTCTCCCTTTCCCCCTTTCCCCCTCTCCCAGTCTCCCCCTCCCCCCTCTGACAGCCCACATGGCACTAGTGTAGACACACATGCATTACACCTACCATACGCACACGGCACTCACGCAAACGCACACGCACTTTCCCACTCGCCCTTCCGCCCCTCACAGGCGCACTCACTTGTATCCGTTGTATCGCTGGAACGCACGGTAGCACATGTCCGACAGCCCATGCAGCCTTAGCCGCACTCACACACATGCACCTATCGCACACACACACACATGCACCTATCGCACACACCACACTCATGCCAGTGTGCCTGCCCCCCCTCGCCCCCTGACAGACTCACTCACTTGTATCCGTTGTATCGGTGGAACACGCGGTAGCACATGTCCGACAGGCCGCACAGCACTAACAGGCGGGCACACACACATACATTCATTCATACACCTACCATACCATGCACGCTCCCGCCCTCGCCCCCTGACAGGAGCACTCACTTGTATCCATTGTATCGGTGGAACGCGCGGTAGCACATGTCCGACAGCCCGTGGCTCGGACCAAAGCGCTGCACATCGTCCTTTAGGCGACTGCAATGGCGCGCACACAAGGGGGTGAGAGGGGCGGAGAGTGGTGGGAAGGGTGGAAGAGAAGGAGGCATGAATGGGTAGCGCTGCTTGGCATGTGATCTTTGAGTCGACTCAGAAGTCATTTTGAGTCGACTCAGAAGTCATTTTGAGTTGGCTCAAACAGTAGCGCTGCTTGGCGTGTGATGTGCGTGGGGGATTATCAGCTGCTTCATCCCTCCTTTCCCCCCATATTGCCCTCTTGTGAGGCGCCACCAACCACCCTCTTCTCCTCCCCTCTCACCTTCCTGTCCCCCACCCCACCTGCGAGTAGCAGCGGGCATGAAGAAGTAGCGCTGCTTGGCCTGCGCGAGGGGGATGCCCAACCGCTCCACCTCTCCACCCGAAACCCACTCCCAACCACCCCTGCCGCACCCCCTGCCCTACCTCCTGCCCCATTTCCCCTCCTGTCCCCCACCCCACCTGCGAGTAGCAGCGGGCATGAAGGGGTATCGCTGCTTGGCCTGCGCGAGGGGGATGCCGAGATGCCTCATCTCTCCACCCGAACCTCTCCCCACCTTCCTATTGTTCCCCACCACTACCCCACCTGCGCGTGGCAGCGGGCATGAAGGGGCAGCGCTGCTTGGCCTGCGCGTGGGGAATGCCGAGCTGGCCCATACTTAACCCAAACCCCCCCAACCACCCTTGCCCCATCCCTCATTCCTCCCCATCCCCCCATTGTTCCCCACCCCACCTGCACGTGGCAGCGGGCATGAAGGGGCAGCGCTGCTTGGCCTGCGCGTGCGGGATGCCGAGATGGCCCATATTTACCCCCACCCCCCAACCACCCATCACCCCATTCCCATTCCTCCCCTTCCCGCCATTGCCCCCCACCACCGCACCTGCGCGTGGCAGCGGGCATGAAGGGGTAGCGCTGCTTGGCCTGCGCGTGGGGGATGCCGAGCTGGCCCAGCAGCAGGCGCAGGCGCCGGAGCCCGGGCTCCGTCCAGGTCTTGAGCTTGGTGGCGGGGTAGGAGGAGTAGAGCAGCGAGTCAAAGAGGTTCCACCGGGGGAGACACATGAGCCGTAGCCTGGGGGGTGTGGGGAGAAGAGGGGGGAGAGGAGGGGAGGAGATGGGAGGGGAGGGGAGGGGAGGGGGAGGGAGGGAGGCGAGGGAAAACTAGGGCGAGCAAACGCGATTGGTGGAGGGGAATATAGCCGGGAGAGGAGGAAAGTCAGTCAGTACAGAGCACGGGTGAGAGCGCAACCGTGAAAAAGATCCGGGCATGTCAATGAAAGCCAAGTGAGCGAGAGGTGGTAGGGGAACAGAGGGGGTAGGGCACGGCGGACGGAGGCAGGGCGGGACTGACTCGTGCTGGAACTGTATGCGGCCCATGTCCGGTAGCTTGACCGACACGCCATCCTCCATCACTGCTGCCCGTGGCGCCTCCATGGCCGCTGCTGTCGTCACCTGTGTGGTGTGCGGTTGGGTTGGGTTGGGGTAGGGTGGGTTGGGGTGGGTTGGGCAGGGTGAGTGGGGAGAGCGGAAGCAGAAAGACAGGGAGCAAATGCGGAAGGGAAGGACAGAGGAGGAGATTGAGAGTGGAAATGGGAGACAGTGTGGAAGCGTGGATAGTGCGCAGATGCATTGTGAAAACGATCGTGCTTGGGAAACTCTCAAAGGGAGGACAGGAGAAGCACAGCCACAAACATTCACCCCTCCCCACGTCACTCCCCCTATCCCCCCACACACACATGTACACACGCAGACACACGCACACACAGACATACACACACACACACACAAACACACACACACACACACACACACACACACACACACACACAGAGCCCCCACCTTCTCCTCCAGGTCGAGGCAGCCAGCAGTGTAGTGCTCGGGGGCAAGACGAGAATGCACAAACTGGTCTGTGATGGACACACACGCGAGCCTGCGATGTGGGGGTGGGGGCGGGGGGGGGGGGGGGAAGGGAAGCAAAGGAGGGAGGGTGCGAGGAAGAGGCGCATGTATGAACGGCGGGCTGCAGTGCAGTGCTCTGAGGCAAGACAAGAATGCACCAACCGACCTGTGATGGACACACACGCAAGTTCGTGGAGAGGAAGGGGAGAAGGGTGTAGGGAGGAGGGGAGCGGTGGTGATGGGAGTGACCGGGATTTTGATAGATTGGTTACAGTGCAAGTGCCTGAGAGCAAGGCAGGCACAGCCCAAAGGGTGTGGGCGGGCGGGAGAGCACAAACAGGACTGCCATGGACAGAGGACATACATGCGAGCTTGGGAAAAGGGAGGAGGTGGGGGGGGAGAGAGGAGGGAGGAGAAGCGATGGGCAAAGCAAGTTGATGCCACACAAAACCACATTTACCCGTCCCTCCTCTCTCCCCTCCGTCCCACTTACCCTCCCCTCCGCCCTCCCTCCCACCTGTCGCCCCTCCCTTCCTTCTCGACTCTACCTCCCTACTGGCATCTGTCTCACCAGAGGTGTTTACTCATGTCTCGCCACATGCCATGCGCCATCTCAAACACCAAACCTCGGGACGTATTTTCCGACTCCACCAAAACAACTCCCCCAAACGCTCCGAAACCCCATACAACCCCCTGTTTCCCCCTCCCATCTCCTACATCCCTGCCTCACCAGAGGTGCTCGCTGGTGTCTCGGCGCATGCCATGCGCCATCTCAAACACCACACACCCCGACGGCTGCCCAAAGAACGATCCCCGGTTGTAATACTCAAGCCTCACCCTCCGCCTCTCCCTCCTCCTCGCCCTCACAGCCGGATCCCTCTCCCTCTCCCTCTCCTCCTCCCTCTGCCGCCTCCGCCTCCCCCTCTCCCCCCTCCTCCTCCCTCTCCTCTTCCTCCTCTCCGTCCCACCCCCAAACCCATCATCGTCATCATCATCATCCTCTCCCTCACTCCCCCCCGCATCACCACCCCCACGTCTCCGTCCCCCTCTCCCATTCCCCCTGCCCGGGCTAAACCCATCCGAGTCAGAATCAGAGGCGGAATCAGAGTCGGATTCCCAAGGGGAGTCGTCCCCGTCGCTGCCGCTGCCCGTTGCGCCCTGGTCCGCTAGTATCCGCGCTAAGAAGGGGTCCTCTGGCTCGCTCTCTGGAGACTGCGCTAGCACCACCTGGCGATGAAGGGGGGAAGGGGAAAGGTGGTGGGGGAGAGAAGGGGATACGAAGGGGTCCTCTGGCTCGCTCTCTGGAGACTGCGCTAGCACCACCTGGGATGAAGGAGGGGGAGGGGAAAGGTGGGGACGGAGAGAAGGGGATAAGAAGGGGCCCTCTGGCTCGCTCTCTGGAGACTGCGCTAGTACCACCTGAGGATGAGGGGGGGAGAGCAAGGGAAGGGGGGGGGAGAGAAAGGGAGGGGAGGAGAAAAAGGGAGGTGGGGGAGGGAGGTGGCAGTGCAATGGGCAGGATGTTTGGGGAGAGGGTAGGAAAATCGAGGGTGGGAAGGGGAAGAGAGGGGGTGGGGGAGGAGGGGATAGGAAGGGGTCCTCTGGCTTGCTCTCTGGCGACTGGGCTAGCACCACCTGGGGATGAGGGGGGAGGGGGAATGGGCTTGATGGAAAGGGGAGAGGGTAGGAAGAGGGGGGGAAAGGGGGGGACGGGGTGAAGAAGGGGATAAGAGGGGGTCCTCTGGGTCATTCTCTGGGGACCGGGCTAGCACCAGCAGGGGATCAGGTGGGGGGAAAGGAGTTGTCAGGACGATAAGGGGAGGAAGTAGGATGTGGTGGGAAACAAGGGAAGGGGTGAGAGGCGGTGAGAGGGGAGGGGGAAGAAGTGCTCATGCCCCATCCCCATGCCAAGTACTCACCCCATCCTCACACCAACGGCCACACCTGCTCCATCACCCGCCACTGCACCCACACCACACCCCCGCCCACATCCGTACTTACAACCTCACCCGCATCACCCATGGCACCTTGGTGTTGTGCAGAGCGGCGTTGGTGAGATGCACGGGGCGATGGCAGTCCAGCACAAAGAGCGACACAGACGGCCCCACCCCCAGCAGCCCACACAGGTCCTCCGTCGCCCCGCAGTTGAGAAACACTGCTGTGTACGCCTGGAGGTTGGACGCGGGAAATAAGGGACGGGGCACGGGAATGAGGGTGAATTCTAATTCAATAGACTCGGAAGCCCTGTTTCCCAGCAGCCCACACAGGTCCTCCGCGGCCCCGCAGTTGAGGAACACTGCTGTGTACGCCTGGCCCAAGGGCCGAGGGGGACAGGGAACGGGAATGGGGGACGGGGGACGGGGAACAGGGTGGGGAGTGCATGTGGAAGAGGGTGTGTGGACGAGTGAAAAGAGAGGGGAGTGAACGAGAGGGTTTCATGTGAGGTTGAGGTCTTCTTAGGCGGCTCAGAAGCCACGGCTGCCAGCAGCCTACACGGGTCCTCCATGGGCCCGCAGTTGAGGATATAGGAAGGGGGAATAAGGAACGGGGAGAGGCGAATGGGAGGGTGGAAGCGTGCAAGGGGATGGGGGCCAGGTGAGTGGGTACGGGGTTTGGGCGGAGACAGGTCATGTGAATGCGGGGCATGGCAGCATGCCGGATGGCATGTGGTAGGGAGGAACGCGCACTGACCTGGTTACCAGCCGCAGCCTTGTTGGCATGTGCGGTGATGTCATCATAGCCATACACGGGGAACACCGAGTACTGTAGCGAGTCAGCTCGTAGCAAGTCCTGTTGGGGACAGGACATAGAGCAAACGGAAGAGCAGGGAAGGGGCAGAAGAAGGATTGCGGAAGAGCAGTGGAAGAGCAGCGGAAACAGAAGAGGAGGGAAAACGGGCGCAGCAGCAGGGGTGGGTAGAATGATGACTCAAAGTCGTTTGGTCGTTTCGCACCCTATCAAGCACACCACTCTTCTCTCCGCGCTCAATCACGCAAATGGATGATGGGTGGATTTGCGGTGCGGCTCCAAAACGGGATTTACGGGGAACGACTCAAAATCACTCGTCTTCCCTTCGAAGCACTGCGCTTCCCCTCGCTTCTCACTCCTCATCCTCCACCACCCTTGCAACAAGCAACGGGCGACGGCCACGCGCTCGTGCCGTGAGGACCTTGAGCGCGCCGGCGACTTTTCAGTTTACTTAAAAGTTTCTGGTGGGGTGCGGCGGGCGGCGGGCGGCGGGCGGCGGGCGGCGGGCGGCGAGCGGCAGGCGGCAGGCGCGTACCGTGAGGATCTTGAGCGCGACGGCGGAGTCGACGTAGATGCCGGCGACGAAGACGTGCAGCGTGTGGTCGACGCTGCGCGCGCACGACTCCTTGAGCCGCTCGTAGAACCGGAACAGGTCCTTCTCCAGTACCATGGCGCCACGTGCCGCACTCACGCGCCTCCCACGCGTCGCGGGCCACGCGCCCACGCGGCTGAGGGCTAAGGCGCGTCGGAATTAAGCGAGGACCTTGGAACCCAGGAATTCAACGGTAGGGTCTAGACTAGAGCTACTCGAATGGACTGGTACGACGCGTAGTCTAGGGAAAGAGTAGAGGAGGAACGGCGGCAATGGCGGCGGTTTGGAATCAACGGGAATCGTTAACTGGGATGAGAATGCTCAGTGTGCTACTCTGATGGACTGATCGAACTTAGGGTAGACGGCAAGCGATGGTAGAACCTAAACAGGTGATTTTCCAGTACCATGGCGCCACGTGTTCACGCGTGCTCCACGGCGCCGCGTCCACATAACACGAGGCGTTGAACCGGCAAGTCGAATGCAACTGTACGGTCTAGTTCCAGTCAAAAATTGCAAAGTGCAGTGCCGGGTAGAGCTTCGGAGGAAAATAAATGCTTGCCTTTCAGCATGTACTAGTTACGGGGACGCGAACGCGAACAGACGAAGCGCGAAGGGGGGTTGCCGTATCTGGCTGCCTTAGTTACAGAGGTACTACCTCATCCTGCCAAGTGAAGTGGCTGGTGTGTGTAGCTTGGCTGTTCCTCGTTTGCCTTGCACTCCAGATCTACCGTGGTGTTCAGCGGTCTGGTTTTGAATTTCCAGATTCTGTATCGAATAGTGCTTGTGATGAAGTGTATCGAGTGCGCGTAGCTTTCAAATTTTCGGATCCAACTGGCTCGGTACAGTCACATCGGGGATGGAATATGCAGCCTGAACCTTGGGGAAAGCGCGGGAGCGTAAGAGGGACGCTCCCCGGGTAGCCCGCCAAATATTTGATGCCGAGCCTAAATACTTACCTGGCTTCCCTGTCATTTCGAGCCTCAAACCTGAACCAAACCCCAGACATCAAAATATTCGCTTCCCCTTCGTGTTGCCAAGCCTGCCCAACCTATCCAAACCTCAGACCTCACACGCACCTCTGGCCTCACACCAAACAAGGCTCACAAAACAGCAAGAATGAAACTGTGAAGCAGGCTGAAATTTGTTGGGAGAAAACCAAATTCAATTCAAGGTTTCGTTTCGATGTTGCAGATGTCCAGGGGGACCAACGCGAACAGCCACCATCGTTTTGATCTCCATACATCGGCCTCATCACAAATATCGATACCATCTTCCGCAATGCGTTTCCCTATGAAGGAAAAGACATTTTAACGTTTTCCTTTCCCTTTTATTTTTTATCTCCATCGACCGCTCCGCACATCCCCGCATCTGAATGTATCGTCGAGCGTCGCGCAGCCATGGCTGCGACACCCGTGGCTGGTGAGAGGGGGGGTGGTGGTGGTGTGGAAAGAGCAGAGAATGTTAGGGAGTTAGAGGAGGAGCAGGCGGAGGGGGAAGAAGAGGAAGAGGATGAAGTGGAGGATGGGGAAGAGGAGGATGAGGAGGAGGAGGAAGGTGAACTGCGGGCTGCATCCCCTAAAGGTGCTTCTGTCCGGCAGTGCTGCTGGTGGTAGAGGGAGCGAGAGTGGGTTGAAGAGGCGAAGAGGAGAGGCGGAGGGGTCGGCAGGGAAAGGGAGTAAGAGGCGAGTGGGTTTTGCTGGGGGAAGAGGAGAACGGGAATGGGGTGGGTGGAATTAGATGGGGAGGTGGAGGGCATGGTCGAATGAGGAGTGAAGAGGAGGAGGAGGAGGAGGAGGAGGAGGAGGAGGAGGAGGAGGAGGAGGAGGAGGAGGAGGAGGAGGAGGAGGAGGAGGAGGAGGAGGAGGAGGAGGAGGAGGAGGAGGAGGAGGAGGAGGAGGGGAGGAAGGAGGGGGTTGCAATTCAGCGAGAGGGCGATGACAATGAAGAGGGAAGAGTAGCATTAGCTAGGTGAGACGGTGGGTTGTTGTTTCTTTGTAGAACGAAGGCTGACTGGCAGAGGCACCGGCTTCACATGCCAGTCCGTATCATTGCCGCTCTGGATTGCTGGCTCGCTTTGTCATGTTGACGGGTCGCGCCGCCAAGCCAGATTGCTGGGAATATTGCTCGGGACTTCTTTCAATCCTAGTGTGTTTTCTGTGCTTCTTCCACACGTGATGCTTCGCTGCTTGTTCCATGCTTATATACACTCCCTGTCCCTGCTTCTCCGCCAATTGCATGCACCGTCCTTTTCCTCCTCCCTACCAGCAGTGGGCGGAGCCAAAAGGCCACTTTGGCTCCTCGTGGGCCTGCTGCCGCTGCTGCCACTGTCCGTAATGCTGCCGCTGCTGCTGCCACACGCACACACACGCACGCACACACATGCACACTCATGCACATGCACACGCACGCACATGCACACGCACGCACATGCACACGCATGCACATGCACTCACATGCACACGCACACCCACACACACACTCGCACACATGCAGGCACACGCACACATACTCTTTCACTCACACACACACTCACACACACACACAGCCACACACATGCCTTCTTGACCATGTGGTCATACCCTTTAACCTCCATGTATCCGTCTCTCCTTGTTCACTTCTCCACACTATCGCCTCTCCAGTGTCGATACTCCACCCGTGCAGCTCGCCCCCCATGTGTCTGCCTCCTCATTGCAAGTCCTTACACTTGCACCACACACTGTCTCCATCTCTCGCCTTCCCTCGCGTGCTCTTCCTCACTCGCCCTCTCTCTCTCTCCCTAGCCCTCTCCTCCACCACCCTCTCTCCCTCCCTCGCCCGCTCTCCCTCCATCGCCCCTTCTCCCTCCCTCGCCCTCACTCCCTCCCTGTCCCTCTCTCCCCTACCTTCATCAGGAGCTGATGGAGAGGCACAGGGCAGCAGCGGACAAATGGAAGCCTATTCTGCAGCACGGCCTGCACCGGGCAGTGTACTGCACACACCGTCTCCATCTCTCTCCCTCTCTCCCTATCTCTCTCTCCCCCTCACTCTCCCCTGCCTGCCTCATCAGGAGCTGAGGGAGAGGTACAGTGCTCCGTACACTGACCTACCGCCACGGACCAACCTACCGAACTATTAACTTACCTACCTGCTTATACCCACCTATTTACCTACTTTCCTACCCTCGTACACACCTACCTGCCTACCCACCCAGCCACCCATCTACCTACCTATCCAGCCACCCATCTACCTACCCACCTACCTACCTAGCTATCTACCAACCGAGTAGTACAGTGCATCAGTTTGTGCCTGGTGTTGAACAAAACCGCGTACAAGCTCTACTACTCACCACTGACTACCTCCTGGGCCATTCCTCCTCACCGCACAACCACCCTGAACCACCCCTCTCAACCGCTCTCTGAAGCGCCACCCAACAGTCAGTGCCATCCAGCCGATCGGCGGAGTCTACCCAGGAGAGCAGGGTAGCGTGCTGACACACCTGACATGTGCATGTACGGTATCAAAGTGTGTGGTGCTGTACGTGGTTTTGCTTTGCCTGGTCCTCCAGAAGTTTTACTTATACGGTATGGTAGCTCAACCTAGAATGCACCTACACCCATGTTGTTATCCCACCAACTAGCTGGCTCTGTGGTTGTCTTTAAAACTTGTCCATCCCACGAACAGTATTGCACGTATTGCTTTTAGAATCGTGGATTTTGTAGGCAAAGCTGCCTGTTCCTCACCTCTAGGTATGAGCATTGTCAAGTCAGAATCTAAGTCCCAATCCCAATGAAATTGAAGGGAGTGACCGCAACTAAAATTAGCATAGAGCATTCCAATCCAAATCTATTTTTATACATTACATGGCCGGTGCAGGTGTTGTAAATATTTGTCAGTAACTAATCATGAATGAATACACTCTGCTTGCTCCAATCAAGATACCAGTTAGTAAAAACCGACCTAAGGTGCATCCCTCTCACATTGCACGAGCTCCACGCACTTGAGTGAATCACCGCGTGGGTCACGGAATTCACAATATACGCCCCAACCGTGCTTTTATCCCCCTTGACTATATTCCGAAGTTCAGTGTAGACTGTAGACGCCATGCTGAGCAGAGCCAGTCTCTCCTCTTGAGTGCAGTACTGGTCCCGCCACGTCACCTGGTCCCACGATCTCCTCTCCACTATCAGGCTCACATTCGGCCGCTGCTGAAACAGCTCATCTCTAAGGCACTTGGCGTTGTATGCGGTGTTTGGCCCCAGCTGGTTACCAAATGGTATCAGAACGAGGTCAAAAAGAGCTTGGTAGATGAAGATGGGGGTGGTTACTGTGGGCAGGGCATACTGTGGGAAGAAGCACATCCAGGATTCTGAGACGCCTGCAGTGGGGTGGGGTGGGGTGGGGTGGGATGGGATGGGATGGGATGGGGTGGGATGGGATGGGATGGGATGGGATGGGATGGGATGGGATGGGATGGGATGGGATGGGATGGGATGGGATGGGATGGGATGGGATGCCGGGAAAAAGGAACGAATGTTATGAAGGGCGTGAGAGAGAGTGCATGCCAAAGTGGCGTCCAGGTGCCCGGTGATGTGTGATAGAAGAAGTGTTTTTAAATGAGACGCTTCTGGACGTCTCACCACACTTCTTTTATCACGTGGCGTCCAGGTGCCCTCTGATGTGATGTGGCAAGTATGTGATGGCTGGCAGGCATGATTAGGGCGTGGAAGGAAAGGCATGGGGCGAGGTGACGCATGCGGGCCATGGGATGCGGCGCAGAGAAGCCATACAACTGCTTGCAAGCCAGATGGTGAAGTATCTTCTGGGAGGATTGATGATTGCGGTCCATTCATGTAAAGCACCAGTGCGTGTGGCGGCACCAGTGCATGTATATCACTGGTCTGTGTGCGTGCATGTGCAGCCTACCTCTAGAGCAGGGGGGGATGTTGATCTGGTGGATGGAAGGACGCCACTTGCTGCTGTTTCCAGTCAACTCAAAAGTCACGTCGTTTTTTTCAAGACTCAAGAGTTGCCGCACTCATGAGCCGGCCGGGTCTAAAGGCGTACCTCTAGGGCAGGGGGGGATGTTGATCTGGTGGAAGGCCGCCACTTGCTGCACTTTCCCGTAAACTCAAGAGTCGCGTCGTGTTTTAAATGACTCAAACGTTGCCACTCTGATGAGCTGGGCCGGCCGGGTCTAAAGGCGTACCTCTAGGGCAAGTAGGGATGTTGATCTGGTGGAAGGCCGCCAGTTGCTGCACGCTGTCCCGCCACCGGTACTGCCCAAACCGGTCCTTGGCATCTGCACGTGAGAGGGGCGGGAGGGGGCAGGCAGGGTGGGCGAGAGAGTGGAGGGATGACTTTTGAGTCGACTCAGAGGTCACTCGCTGCACGTTGTCCCGCCACGCCACCGGTGCTGCTCGAACTGGTCCTTGGCATCTGCCGCACGTGAGAGGGGCGGGAGGGGGCAGGTTGGATGAGAGAGTGAAGGGTTGTTTGGCGCACCGCATGCGCAATAGTGCGAGAGATGCATGGATGCACACAGCATTTGGGTGTTGCAGAGGGAAGGGAAGTAGATTGTGTGCTGGCAACGACAGGAAAATGCTGGTTGGGCGTTTCCCAGCAGCAGCAGCAGCAGCAGCAGCAGCAGCGGCGGCGGCGGCGGCGGCGGCGGCGGCGGCGGCGGCGGCGGCGGCGGCGGCAGCAGCAGCAGCAGCAGCAGCAGCAGCAGCAGCAGCAGCAGCAGCAGCAGCAGCAGCAGCAGCAGCAGCAGCAGCGGCAGCAGCAGCAGCAGCAGCAGCGGCAGCGGCAGCAGCAGCACTGACCAGCAAGGAAGCCTGCATCTGACAAGCACTTGGTGTAGGCGGCAGGGAAGGCAGCAGCCACGCGGTCACACAGCATCACCACTGCCTGCCCTCCTGCTGAACTGCCCGAGAGCAGGATGTGCGATGCTGCTGCCATGCCCCTCTTCTCCCTCACATCTGAATGGGATGGGTGAGGCGGTGGTGACGAGGAGGAGGGGACTCTTGAGTCGCCTCTAAGGTCACGTCGTTACAATGGCACACGCCACAAAAAGATGCGCGGCGCTGCTGCCATGCCCCTCTTCTCCCTCCGGTCTGCATGGGGACGGGTGAGGCGGTGGTGGTGACAAGAAGGAGGGAGGAGAGATTAAGGCCGAAGGAGGAGGGAGGGGGGAGGAGGGACGAGAGAAGAGGGAGGAGGGAGGAGGGAGGAGAGATGAGGGAGGAGGGAGGAGGGAGGATGAGGGGGGTTACTGACATGCCTGGACACAGTCAGGTGCCGCACAAGAAATCAAGGCAATCCTTGTCTACCCTCCTCGCATCCGTACCGTACCGACGTCACTTCCATCATCATGCCCTCACCTTGCAGAGAACCGCCTGCACAATGTTCCACCCGCCCAGGTACAAGCTCCTGCCACCTGCCCCCGGGGTGCCCGTGTACCCGCCCCCATCGCAGTACAGCAGGCCAGGCGCACCAGGTTCCACCCCCATGCGAGTAAGCAGCCATGCAGCATGAGCCAGCCACCCACCTTGCAGCACCGCCTGCACGATGTTCCACCCGTCCAGGTACAAGCTCTTGTTCCCCGCCACGTCTATGCGCCCTCTCGTGCCCGTGTACCCGCCCCCATCGCAGTACACGAGACGCACCAGGTTCCACGCGTGGAAGGCCGGGTTGACTGCTGCGCTGCTGGATAGCAGCCCGGTAAACGCGGGGTATACCTTCTGGGGTGGGGAGAATGGGGAGGTGCAAAAAGAGGGAGCAAAAAGAAGGTGTAAAGGAAAGGTGCAAAGGGAACCAAGGCAGGGTTGACTGCTGCGCAGCTGGATAGCAGCCCGGTAAACGCGGGGTATACCTTCTGGGGTGGGGAGAATGGGGAGGTGCAAAAAGAGGGAGCAAAAAGAAGGTGTAAAGGAAAGGTGCAAAGGGAACCAAGGCGGGGTTGACTGCTGCGCTGCTGGATAGCAGCCCGGTAAACGCGGGGTATACCTTCTGGGGTGAGAAAAGGAAGCACGGGGAAGGCGCAAAAGGAAGAAGAGGGAATGCAGCACGGGAATGACAAACGGAGGAGCAGAGGTGGAAAAGATGGGAAAGGTAGATTGAGGGCGGTGGGGAGGGAGGGGGAAGCGGGGAGGCGGAAGGCCGGGGGTGTGCCTTGGTGCGGCTCGAGCGACTAGCTACGGGCTTCTGTTCTCCCTTTTTGCCCCTCTCCCTTCTGCTCGCATTGCACAACACCATCAGGCACACCAAATGGCATCTTCCATCTTCCATGCAGTGAATGCATGCCACGCTTGGCTTGGGGAACCTGTGTGTGTGCGCTGGGCTGCTTCTGGCTGATAGCAACCCGGGTAGGACAGGTGGGCAGGGAGGTGGACGGAAGGGAGACAAGGGAGGGTAGGGATTGAGGGGGGAAAGGAGAGAAGGGAGACCAGGGAGGGAAATGTAAGCAGTGGGAGGGTGGAAAGAGAGGATCAGGGTATAGGGTTTACAAGTTTTGATGGTGGGGAGTGGGAGCAAGAGGGCGTCAGTGAAAGTTGGGGGAATATTATACAGGGTGGGGATGGGATATCATCGAAAACTTAAAGTTTGGACCACTTCTGGCTCTCATCGCCCTATATCTCATCGCCCTATATCTATATCTCATCGCCCTATATCTCAGCGCCCTATATCTCATCGCCCTATATCTCATCGCCCTATATCTCATCGCTTTATATCTCATCACCCTATATCTCATCGCCCCACCTCTCATCACCCTATATCTCATCGCCCTATATCTCATCGCCCTATATCTCATCGCTCTATATCTCATCACCCTATATCTCATCACCCTATATCTCATCGCCCCACCTCTCATCGCCCCACCTCTCATCTCCCCATCTCCCATCTCCCCACCTCGTACCAATCAACCATGCATTTGTTAATTGATTAAAATTCCCGGGACTAGCCCGTAGCTATTCCAAGTGAGTCACTGACCTTGCTGCCGCGGCCAGCAGCAGCAGCAGCCTCGGCGGCCCACGGGGTGGATGAGCCGAGGAGGTTGAGTGACCGCTTGGCGCAGCTGCGCTCGTCGCCGCACCACGCGCCCACCGGCAGGTGCACGTGCCAGTTCGCCCGCCCCGCGCCCCTGCCCCGCCGGATGTAGTACCCCGGGGGACTGCGCGGGATGGGATGGGGGAAACGAATGGGTTGGGAGGGGGCAAGATGAAAGGAAAGGAAAAGCTAAGGGAGAGGGCAGACCGGAACGGGGGACATCGGCTGTTAGAGAGGGAGGGAGGAATGGAGGAAGAGAGAGGATGAGATGAGGCATGCGGGTGGGTGGCTCATGCGGTGGGACGCGAAACCATGTAGTGGAGATGAGGCAAGGCAAAAGAGTAGGTGGTAATCTGTGTCTCTGCACTGCAGAGCAGAGCAGAGCCGCACCGTGCTGGACTACGCACGGTGCGTGCTGCAGGTGGCGCGCGGGCGGGTGGCGAAGGCTGAGGACGCGTTACGAGGGAAGCGAAAGGCAGGGTTGAGTGATCTTTCTCCCATGTGATGTGAGGGAAACGGGCCGGATCATGACGGGAGAGAGCGATGGATGATACCCCAGAATTGCGAGGGGCCCACCCATCGGATGGGGGCAAATGCCTGAACATTATTTCGAATGAGCAATAAGCGTTTCTTTTCAAAAAACGTCGACGATCGACATTTTTGTTGAGGTTTGAAACTCTTCGGACGTTCGATGCTCGTGTTCTTTCTAGACGACGTCAATCCTACGATTCCCTTTCGAAGCCACGTTTGCCGGAAAGCAGAGAAACTGTCATTACCGAATGGCGCTTAGCGATATGGAGGAAACGATCCACTACTCTTCCCGTCGGGAGCCGCCGCGACTGACGCTACCCACACGAAAGCTCCTTCTTTTCCCTGTGCCTTTACCCCACATTGCCACCCCCGTCCCCTCGAACGCACTCACCTGCCGTCGAGACATTTGGCGCCGAACGAGTTGTTTCTCAAAAGCACGAGGCGCACTGCCCCCGGCTTCTGCGTCTTTCTCGACGCCCGCGTCGCTTGCGACTCGAAAGAAGCAGTAATAGCGTCGCTGATGGAAGCTTCGCCGCGGATGCTGCTACCGGCGATCGGCGCGCGATTGTCTCCGTCGACGCGAGCAGTGTTGAAGCTGAGGACGAGAAGCAGCAGCACGAGTAAGGGTATTCTACTCGATGGAAGCCTTGTTGACGGAGTTGTTGCGGTTAGTACTGATGGCGTCTGATTCAGTCCGACGAGTCCTTTGAGGAGTCGTCTCCGGCGTGCACGTGGTGGTAACGTGAAGCAGTGGCGACGCAGCGCGTGGTGCACCGCGGGATCAGGTTGCGAAGGCATTACGACTGCTGTCTTTCATAAGCTGGCAGGCGCCCTCCCGAGGATCGGGCCGCGTAAGCGGCAGTTGTGATAGGGTTTCGACGGTCGAGTTAGTAGGGGCTGATTTGAATGCGAGACTACTGAAATCTGCGTCTGGAGGCGGATTGAGACGACAAATTTACAGCTTTCCAGTGCGGGGGCTGGTTAGAGGAAAGGGAGTAGCGGGGGTTCTGATCAGATGTGGTATATTCGGTTAGGTGTGGTGGGGAACGGTATGGGCAACTGGAGAATTGTGGTTCGGATGGGCTTTGCGTGTTTTGTGGCATGGTATGGAGGGGGTTTGTGGTTCGGATGGGCTTTGCGTGATTTGTGTGGCATGGTATGGAGGGGGCTTGTGGTTCGGCGAGGTGGTCGGGGTTTAGCTGGGAAATGTGCCGCGGCTCCATCGTGTGGTTCAGGGCGGTTGTTAGCATGCCAGCTGGTCGGCTTTCCAGACATAAAATGTTTTGTGACGGTGTACGGTTTGGTTTGGTGTGGTTCGCTATGGTGGTGTCGTGTATTGATCGAGGGCAGACGTCAAGGCGACAAAAGGGATGTTTCGCTGGGGACAGCCAGCTGGTTAGGCCAGCACCCGTCCTTGTACCTAACCTCGAGACCTCATCCCCTGGTAAATTCGACGCCGCCTTTGACCAAATCTGGCGACTCCGCAAGTCGGCCTGGTCGCCTACTGCTAAGCCCCCTGGTCTACAGAATCATTAAAAACAAAAAAGTGAATATATGCATTCCATCTACAACAGGTGCAGACTACGGTAACTCCACAATCATTCCGTGTTTGAAATCTCAAGGCGTAGGATGCTCAATTCACACCATACGGTACATTGCCACCAGACAGTGGCAAATACAAGTCACTTGGCAGCCCTGCTAGCCAGCACATCCTGACTACCGTAAACGCGCAGCCTGTGTGAGCAAGCTCATCAAGGAAACTGCGAGTGGACATGTTGCAAAACTGAAACTCCTTACAGTTTTCAACGGGTTATGTAATAAAATTTCAACATGCGCTTATAATACCTTAAGACACATCGGTAAAAACAACACTGCGCTTATTATTGAGCACCAGATATACGTAAGCGCAGTGATCCATATAGAAGCGCATGCGCTTATCATACGCCCGCGCTTATACAGGTGACACAGTACCACTAGCACCACCATTACCACTAGCACCATCATTACCACAAGCACCACCATTACCACTAGCACCACCACCACCACCACTACCATCACCACTACCACTACCACCACCAGCAGCACTATCACTGCCACTACCATGACCACCACCACCACCAGCACCACCCGCATAACCAGCACCATCAACACCCGCACCTTCACATCCCGCACCACCAGCAACATCACCAACACCACCACCCGCACCATCACCACCACCACCACCCGCACCATCACCACCACCACCACCACCACCACCACCACCACCACCACCCTCACCATCACCACCACCACCACCACCACCACCACCACCACCACCACCACCACCACCACCACCACCACCACCACCACCACCACCACCACCACCACCACCACCACCACCACCACCACCACCACCACCACCACCACCACCACCACCACCACCACCACCACCACCACCACCACCACCACCACCACCACCACCACCACCACCACCACCACCACCACCACCACAACCACCACCACCATCACCAGCACCATCACCAACACCACCACCACCACCATCACCAGCAGCACCATCACCATCACCACCAGCAGCAGCAGCAACAGCAGCAGCAGCAGCAACAGCAGCAGCAGCAGCAGCAGCACGGCTGTTGCGTATAGCTGCTCGCCTTTCTTTACTCCTCCTCACCTTCTCCTGCGCAATCTCCATGAACTTCCTCAACTCCTCCTCCATCTGCTCTTTCATATCCTCCACCAACCTGTGCGTCTCCCCCTTCACCCAGTCAACTATAGCCCACAGCTCCCTCGCATGCTCCTCCCGTTGCTTCTCCTCTTCTGCAGTCAGAGGCTCCACCATCGCTGCCATACTCGCCTTTGCTCCCTCCACAATAGCAGCCACGTTGCTTCGAGCGTGCCTCAGCAGGAGCGCACAGGAGCCAGTGGGGGGTGGGGGTGGGACGGAGAACTGGAGTGGGGTGGATATACCAGGCATGTGTGGGAGAGGCGGAGTGTTGGGGGGTACGCTGTGGGTTGGTGGAGGGCGGGGGGCGTATGGGGGAGGAGGCATGTGAGGGGCGGTTGGGATGGTGGGGATGGTGGGGATGGTTGGAGTGGACATATGATCCGTGGCAGCGGCCCTGCCTCCATGCCGAACCTCATCATCACTGCCACCACGCTCATCAGTACCACCACCAACCTCCCTACCGACGCTGCTCACTCCCCCTGTCGCCTCCTCAGCCCTCCTAATCCTCTTCGCCCTCCTAACATCCTTCGTAAGACCTTTCGTTCCTCCCTCCTTGTCCACCTCCTCTCTACCATCCCTATCTTTCCCTTCTGAAATCTTCCCAGCAAAGCGCCCCTTGCCATGCCCTTCACGCCCCTTTTGCTGCCGCCTGTTCCTCCTCTTCACACCCCTTCCCAAACCCATCTGTCCAATCTCTTCGTTCCCCTCCCCCTCTCCCTCTTCTCCCTCCTCTCCCTCCTCTTCCTCCTGTGCCTCCTCCATCTCTTCCTTTCCATCCGCACCTCTCTCCCTCCCCTCCTTCCAAGCAGCACGTCCTCTGGAAGGAGGTAAGCCCTCTGGATTCTCTGAATTTGCAACACCCTTCTGCTGCTGCCGGCCTTTCCTCCTCGCATCCCTTCTCTCACGCATTGGAAACTCCACCACCTCCTCTTCGTCTCCCTCCTTCTCCTCCTCTCCCTCCTCCTCTTCCGCCGCCTCCTCCTCCTCCTCCTCCTCCTCCTCCTCCTCCTCCTCCTCCTCCTCCTCCTCCTCCTCCTCCTCCTCCTCCTCCTTCTCCGCCACCACCTCCTCCTTTTCCACCTCCTCTCCCCTACTCCCTAAACCCTCCCCAACCCCCCCACTCCCCCCTGTCCCATCCCCTCCACGTGCCCTTCTCTCCGCAGCCCGACTCCTCCTCCCCCTGATCCTCTTTCTCACACGCCTCGGATCACCCCACCCAACAGGGGCTACCCAGCTGCCGCCTTCGGACGGCAGCAGGAGAGCAGCAGGCACAGGCACCTTCAGCTCGTCTAGAAACATGCACGCCTGCGCCTTGCATATGGGCCATACCTTGGCTTCCCTCCGCCCCGTCTCTTTCATGTACCGCTCCCTCGCATGCACTGAGGCTTGTAGCAGGTGCAGCGGCGTGTGGTGTAGCTCCTGCCAGGTGGGAGGGGGTGGTGTGGGGCGAGGGGGGTTTTGGTAGGGTGACGATTTGGCTTCCCTCCGCCCTGACTTTTTCATGTATCGTTCTCTCGCATGCACTGAGGCTCGAAAAAGGTATCACGGGTGTGTTGTGTTCTGTTGCTCCTGCCGCCGAGGCGGTGGTGTGGGGAGAGGGCGTGATGAAGAGTCGGGGATGTTTCCATCCAGGAAAGGCAATGGAGAGGATAGGGAGAGATTGAGAATGAATGAAACATGTCGCAAGGAAGGGGAAGAGAACGAGAATTACAAGGTCAGGTCAGGTGTGATGTGGCCTAACCACCAAATACGCAAAGCAGCAGACAAATGATACAGCAACGTGGTCTGGCCGAAACGTTCAGTTCTGGGAAAAGCGAACTGAGGAGAGAAATTAGGGCGAAGGACGAGAGGGGATAGGGGAAGGAGGGGCTGGAAGGGGTGGGAGGAACAATGGGAGGAGGAGGAGGAGGAGGAGGAGGAGGAGGAGGAGGAGGAGGAGGAGGAGGAGGAGGAGGTGTGGAGGGAAGGGGACCGAGCAGGGGGCCTAGGAGAGGGTGGAAAGGAACGACTGGGTGTTGTTTAAGTGGACTCAGAAGCGTCAGCGTGAGCGTGCGCGTGGGAGCAGCGGACCTGTTTGAAGTAGGCCATGCGGTTCTTGTGCGAGAGCACGAAGCCCAGCTCGTGCAGTGCAGCGTGCAGCACCTGCTTCACCGCCCCCATCAGCCTCCCGCGGATGCCGTACCAAGACACCCCCCCGCGCGGCATCATGCCCGCCGCCGCCTCCGCCGCCTCCGCCGCCGCCGCAGCCGCCACCTCCCGCCGATCCCGCGGAGCCTGCGGAGTGGGAGCGCTCTCCGTTGATCGGCGCGGCGGAGTCATGCCGGTCCCTCCCGGTCAACGCGGTCAAGCAGTCGCCACCGTGACTTTGCGGCCTTTTAGACTTTGTATATTCTCGCTTGTTATCTTGCTTTGCGGAACGCGCGGGGCTGGTCGTGGAAATTGGCTAGAACGCAACAGGGCGCGGCTCGAGACAGTGGCATTTGCTACGCATCAATTTCAAGACAGTGACACAAGTTCAGGGCGTGTGACTGGTGGGGTTTGAGTGTGGGGTCGAAGTGTGTGTGGTTACTGACTTCGCATGCGTCACAATGGTAACGGGCGAATAACGAACATAGGTGTCGTTGAAATTGCGTAACAAATCCTCCACTTCAGCATCCCATCGTAGGTTTCGCTACCAGTGTGCTTAGGAACCCCGATATCCAGGTTGTGCTCTAAACGATGATCAAAGGGTACACATCAGACTAATTATACAATCAAATAAAAAAAGACTCAAGCTTCAGCATTAATGGCATTTAGCCCAACCATTTGAGGACCTGACTTGCTGTACCCTCACATTAAGATTGGCCCAGATTCGGGTAGCTCATACGTTTTTTGTTTGCCAAACATGTGTAGCATCTTCGGGTGAGAACAAGTAATGTTTCAAAGCACCCAAACACATCCACACGAACGCAGGTGAATAAACTTGAAAATGCAGTGCACTCTCCAGGGAAAACAAATACTACAACCAACAGATGGAATTGGAAAAGGCCATTAGCGCTTGTAGACAGGCGAACACAATTTTCCAAAAAAAAAACAACGGGAACACACGAAAGTAGTTGGTCAAGGGGGGCAAGTACGTAGGAAGCTCGGCACGAGAAAACATCAAGGAAGAATGAGAGTTCCCACGGGCTCGCCACTGAGCGCACGCACAATGTTGCCTGGCACTGTTAGGTTGAACACGACCACTGTGTAGAGGGAGGGAGATGGAGAGGGGGAGAGGGGGCAGGTGGAGGAGGGGAAGAGGGGGAAAGGGGGAGAGGGGGAGAGTGGGGAAAAGGGGAGAGGGGCAGAGGGGGAAAAGGGGGAGAGAGGGGAAATGGAAGAGGCCATTGGGAGCGGGAGACGGGAGCAGGGAGCCGGGGAGAGAGAAAGAGTGGTTGCGGGAACAGGTGGAGAGAGAGCGGGCGGCAGTGACGATTGGCATGCAGCAGTTTGTACCGTACTCGTGGCAGGGCATGATCATGAGTCTCACCCGGCACTGCATTCAATTCTCATGGCACCGCGTATAAGTGACCCCACACACCCGGGAATCTAATCCCATGGAGGAGCAAAGCATCGGCCCCATATTCAGTCACTTGGCTTCGCATGGCAGGGCTCCTGACTCTCACGAAGCAATCCATTTATTCTCGTGGCAGGCACAGTGTGCTGCTGGCTGGCTGGGGTGTCCATGACGCACAGCGGCTGCAGCTGCTGCAGAGGGCACAGCATGGACCCCACATCCAGTCTTACTGCATGGCAGCGTGTTAGCCTCACCTGGTAACCCCTTCTCTTGGCAGTGTGTTGGCCGTGGTGGTGTCCATGATTCTCCCACCCAACTATTGAATCTCGTCGCAGAGCAACACAATGACCCCCATACCCGGCAGCCCATTCTCATGGCACAGCGTGACAGCAGTGGTGTCCATGACACTCAGCTGCTCCAGCGTGAATAAATCTCCATGGGAGAGCACAGCATTCACCCTGGCCCACACCCAGTCTTATTGCACGCCAGTGTGTGCGACCCTCACCTGGTAGCCCATTCTCGTGGCAGAGCGTGTTTTTGAGACGTCTCAAAAATACCCTTTTTACATTTGAGCGTGATGCGTTGACAGTGGTGTCCATGACTCGCAGCTGCTGCAGCTTCTGCAGAGAGCAAAGCACGCATCCTGGTTCATACCCAGTCGTATTGCACGGCAGGCCGCGTGTCCCTCACCTGGCAGCCCATTTTCATGGCACAGCGTGATGGCGGTGGTGTCCATGACGCGCAGCTGCTGCAGCGTGACATCGCGGTGGGAGAGCAGTGGCAGCAGGCGCGCGTGCTCGTTGCTGCGCGGGTCTGAGTCATACACTCCGTCCACGTTCGTGGCCTTGAGCACCACCTCCGCGTCGACTGGGGGGTGCAAGTCGAAAGAGGGATGGGGACCGTGGGGGGAGGAGAGGAGAGGGGGACGAGGTTACCCTCCGTCCACGTTGGTGGCCTTCAGCACCACCTCCGCATCGACTGGAGGACGGGGAGAGACGGGAGCGAGGGGAGAGTGAATGTGATGGTTGTGGGAGGGGGCGGGGGAGGTGGGGGACAGGCGGTTGGAGGGGAAGAGAGTCGTACACGCGATCCACGTTGGTGGCCTTGAGCATCACCTCCGCGTCCACTGGGGGGTGGGGAGGGGAGAGGAGAGAGAGAATGTGATTGTTGTGGGAGGGGGAGGGGGAAAGCAGGGGAAGGGGAGTTGAAGAGGAAAGAGAGTCGTACACTCCGTCCACGTTGGTGGCCTTGAGCACCACCTCTGCGTCGACTGGGAGGAGGGAGGGGAGAGAGGCTAGAGAGAATGCCCGTGAAGGGGGAGACAGGAAGACGGGTGGTTGAGGTGCAAGGAGAGTTGTACACGCGATCCACGTTGGTGGCCTTGAGCATCACCTCCGCGTCGACTGGGAGGAGAGGGGGAAAGTGGCTGACGGGGGGTTGAAGTGGAAAGAGAGTCGTACACTCCGTCCACGTTGGTGGCCTTCAGAGCGACCTCCGCATTGACTGTGAGATGGAGCCATCCCTCATCCGTCTCTCCCAAAGCACCCCAAGAACGCACTCTCAACCACCCGGAGCGCAGCAGCAGCGGTATCTGTGGTAAAAACAAGGCTGCGCCACAGATATCAGCGGTTCAGCGGTTCTGGCAACGAAGATGGCCACACAGCCCTTCTCCAGGTGGCGCCATCCCCACATTCACTTGTTTCCCCACCCCAGCCCCCCCCATACACTTACTCTCAGCGGCCCGGAGCGCAGCAGCAGTACCTGTCGTAAAGAAAGGGTTGACGCCGGTGCCGGCAGCGAAGATGACGACGCGGCCCTTCTCAAGGTGCCTCACGACGCGGCGGCGGATGTAGGGCTCCGCCACCTCGCTCATGCGGGTTCATTCATTCATATGTATAAGAAAGGTTTGTGTTGCCGGTGCCTTTTGCGTCGCTTCACAACCCAACAACCCCTGATCCCTCCCTCCCAAAGCAGTCCCGAAGCTTACTTTCAGCAGCCCGGAGCGCAGCAGCAGTATCTGTCGTAAAAAATGGGTTGCCGGTGCCGGCAGCGAAGATGACGACGCGGCCCTTCTCAAGGTGGCGCACGGCGCGGCGGCGGATGTAGGGCTCCGCCACCTCGCTCATGCGGAAGGCCGTCTGCACGCGCGTGGCCACGCCCTCGCTCTCCAACGACGCCTGCAGGAATATGCCGTTCATCACCGTCGCTAGCATGCTGCAGAGGGAAAGGGGGGAGGAGACGGGGAATGGGGGGTGGAGGAGAGTAGGAGGTGGGGATTCCGGAGGGTGAGGGCACACACGCATGGCCACGCCCTCGCTCTCCAGAGATGCCTGCAGGAATATGCCGTTCATCACCGTTGCTAGCATGCTGTGGGGTGGGGGGGGGCAAGGAGGGAGAGATGGAAGGATGGGGAGAATGGAGGGGGGAGGGAGGGCGGACATGGGAGGGGCAGCACGCCTTCGCTCTCCAACGACGCCTGCAGGAATATGCCGTTCACCACGGTCACTAGCATGCTGGGGGGGGGGGAAGGGGGAAGGGGAGGGGATGGGAAATGGGAGGTGGAGGAGGAGGGTGGGAGGCGGGGATTGCAGAGAGTGAGGGCACGCGCGTGGCCACGCCCTCGCTGTCCAACGACGCCTGCAGGAATATGCCGTTCATCACCGTCGCTAGCACGCAGGGGGGGAAGGTGGAGTGGCGGCCGGGGGGATTGAGGGGAGTTGTTAAGAGGAGAAGGTGCAGTGCACACAGGAGAGTATGCCCTCGCACTCCATTTGCCCTCTCCTCAACTCCAGTCGCGCGATTCTAAAACCAAGAAAAGAACGGTAAAACATGTCAGCATCCAACCCGGCCCGACTAGACCTTGTTCCCTCTAGCAGCCCTATTCGCTCATTCATTCACCCAACCACCCACCCACCCACTTACCCACCCGCCCGCCATATGAGGTCCTTTCTTGATACGCCCCAGAAATAAATAGCCCACGCCCCTTTACCCACCCTATGTGGTCCGCTGATGCCCTGTCGAGCCCACTGACGCCCGACCACTTGGCCCCTCGGAAGAAGTTGCCCCCTCCCACCACCACTGCCACCTGCAACCACGGAGCAGACGCGTGAAGGAACGGAGGGAAGGGATGGACGGACGGGAGGACGGGGACGGGGAAGAGTGAGAGGGAGGAACCCTGTCACGCCCACTGACGCCTGATCACTTGGCTCCTTGAAAGAAGTTGCCCTCCCCTCTCCCATTACCACTGCCACCTGCCACCAGGGGACGGAGGGGGAGGGAAATTGCAGAGGGATGGATGAAAGGGACGGTAGGAAGGAAGGAGGCACGGGGGGAGTGAGAGGGAGGAAGAAGGGAAGCAAGGTAGGGTTGGTTTGGTAGGGTTGGTGACAGGGTTGGTAGGGTTGGAACTTGGTAGGGGTGATAGGGGTGGTAGGGGTGGTAGGGGTGGTAGGGGTGGTAGGGGTGGTAGGGGTGGTAGGGGTGGTAGGGGTGGTAGGGGTGGTAGGGGTGGTAGGGGTGGTAGGGGTGGTAGGGTCAGGTGTCAAAGGCGAGCATGTGGAGGGAAAGCATGTGTAACAGGGGGGTTGGGGTGGGAGGGAGAGGGTGGGGGGGGGGGGGGGAGGGAGGAATGTAAAACATAGGTCCCCCCTCCCTGGAGACCAAGGGTACGGACCCTCAAGGACATAGGATGACTGCCAGCCCTTGAGGGAAAATGAAGTGAAGTGAAATGAAATGAAATGAAATGAAATGAAATGAAATGAAATGAAGAATCTGTTTCTCTCATTTATGGATCCGAGGTGGGGAAATAGGCAGGGTTGGGCTGGACAATATGGTGGCGATGGGATGGTGTGGTGTGGACTATTGTGCACGGATAGTGTGGCCCATGATTGAGGTGTGAGGTTGGACAATAGGGGGATGGGATGCACTGCACTGCACTGCATTGCACTGCACTGCACTGCAATGCACTGCACTGCACTGCATTACACCATTGCCTTGCCTTGCGTTGCGTTGCGATTTTCGCAGGCGAAGCGAAATATGATGAAACTCAGCTAAACCTCGTAAACATGCTTCCCCTCCCAACGCACTCACACACGTAACAGCTGACACCGTTGCCACCCAAACAATCACTGGAATTTCACCGGACGTCACGTCACATCCACCACAGCCAACCAGCCTTCCCCTCTCCCCTTCTCTCTCCCCTCCCCGCCATTCCCCTCCCCCCCCAATCCCTTCCACCATCCCCCTTTTCCCTTCCCTCCTTCCTCCCGCTCCTCCCACCCCCTCCCCCTCCCTATTCCTGCTCACCTGCACGCCTCTGCGGCTAATGTGAGCCACTTCCCGCGCAATGCTGGTGAGGATCTGCCATGACCGGTTAGACGGACGGACACACGGAGCGTGCGAGTGGGGGAGGGAGGAGGAGAGGGGGAGGGGAGGAGAGGGAGAGGGGAGGAGGAGGGTGGGGAGGAGAGGGAGAGGGGAGGAGGGTGGGGAGGATGGAATGGGAGGGGTGGGAGGGGAGAGAGGTGCAGATGTCCGTTTTTTATTCGTCTCTAAAATAGGCCCCAAGCAATGCTGGCCATAGGAGAGGAGGAGATGAGATGAGATGCCAGAGGGTAGGGCACGGGGAAGGCAGGGGTGGTGGGGTGGTGCAGATGAGAAAAGCGGGGTCTGAGAACGAAATGCGAGGAGACGGGATGCCGGAGGGAAGGGAATGGGAAAGGGGTGGCGGGGGTCGGGGGTTGGGAAGGGAGGGGGGCAAGGGGAAATGCGGTCAAAACATGTTGCTGGCAAAAAGCTGGCTTCAAGGTTAAGTAAGCCCCCATCCCATCCCATCCCATCCCATCCCATCCCATCCCATCCCATCCCATCCCATCCCATCCCATCCCATCCCATCCCATCCCATCCCATCCCACCCCATCCCATCCCATCCCATCCCATCCCATCCCATCCCATCCATCCACCCATTCCCATCACCATCCCCAACCACCCCCAACCCCATCCCTCCATCCCCAGCACCCAACCTGGGCATCAATGTTGGAGGAGCCATCGCCTGCCAGCGCCTCGCCACTGACTTTCAGCAGCACCCGGCGCCACCGCGGCCGTGGCGTTGCTGCTGCCCCGTCGGCCTCTCTGCCTTCCCTCTCGCGCAATGCTGCTGCTGCTGCTGTTGCAGCTGCTGTTGTTCCTTCTGCTGCTGATGCTGCCGCTGCTGAGGCTGCTGCTGCGTCCCACGCCGCTGCTGTTTTCTGGACCTCATGCCCGGTGTGGGTTGCTGAGTTCTGCTGCTGCTGCTGCTGCTGGTGATGGTGCTGGGAGAATGCTAGTGGAGGGGACAGTGAGTGTGAGGGTGAAGGTGAGGGTGAGTGCGAGTGTGAGTGTGAGTGTGCCTCTGAGGCAGCAGAACCGTTCGAGTAACAATCACCAGGGTGAGAGAGTGCGTGTGCGTGCGTGTAAGCCACACCCTCTTCCTCCCCTGAATTGAGCTCCGCACAGTCATCCTCCTCGCCTCGCCACGTCTGCTGCTGGCTGTCATGGGCATGAGAGTGTGACGACAGCCGGTAGTAATGGTAATGACGGCGCTGCTGCTGGTGCAGGTGCTGATGATGATCCGGCTTGTTCTGTCTACCCAAGCAGTTGCTGTGCCTTCCCCTCGCACCATGCGCTGCTGCAGGGTTAGGACTGTGCGTTGCTACACCAGAGAAGGCACGACCCGTGCTGCCAAGCGTGCTGCTGCTGCTGCCACTGCTGCTGGTGCTGGTGCTGGTGCTGGTGCTGCGGATTGGTTGGAGAGAGGGGGGTTTGGGGTTTGTGGGAGAGCTGGTGGTGACGCTGGTAGTGGCGATGTTGGTGGTGGCGGCGCAGAGGAAGGAGAGAGTGAGTCTGGAGTGGGACGATGAGGTGCATGCGGACAGCTGGGCATACCTGCATGAACATGGGCCAGCACATGCACATGCACATGCACATGCACACACGTACATCCATGACATGACACAAGACATGAGCGCACACGCACGCACGCACGCACACACGCACGCACACGCACACGCACACGCACACACACGCACGCACGCACGTACATGTATGAGATGTAGAGGGTTGAGAATTAAGGGTTTAAGAGTTACATCGCAAACACAAAATCATGACCACTGATAGGCAGGCCGGGCAGAAGAAAACGTTGAAAACAAACAACTCGAAAGCTTCCCTGCCCACATTTTCTTCCCCAGCCTTAATACTCCCTTTCCCTTCCCCAATTCCCTATTCCCCACCCCCCTTCTTCACTCCCCTTTCATCATTCCCCTTCCCCACATTCCGCTACCCCGTACCCCCCAACCGGCCATCCCTCTCTGCCTGCCGGCACCTGTCCGAGGAAAGGCGGAAATCTGCGCCCTCCGCGGAAGAAGCAAGACCCGACCGCGGAGTCGGCGCAGCCGGCCGGCCAATCGCTGCAACGCGGGGCGCCGTCGTCGCGCGCGCCGTAGGGGCGGGGGAACAAGCGGCGGGCGCGAATGTAAGGAGACTGGCGGAAGCTGGTGCTGAGTGGCGAAGATTCCGCGCGTAGTGCGTGGCAGAGGGGACAAACGCTGGCGCAGACGCCATGGCTAGTGGGCGCGCTGCGTGAGACGAGTCTACGCGTGAAGAGGAAAGTGCTCGGGTGAAGAGAAGACACTAGCCCTATATACCGCTAAACTACTAGCGCACGCCTGGCGCCTGGAACGCGGCAATAAAGAACACCAATTTTCTTTTGGACAAAATTTTTTGGTTTCTCCTTGATAGTAGGTGCGGGATATTGAGGGAAGCAAGCGTGTGAAATGCTGCTAGTAATCTGGCCACGACAATGGCATTCGTTGGTGGTCCCTGGGACGGGAGGCTGAGGTCAGCACAGGATAACAAGAAACAAACTTGGATGGAATGAGATGAGGAGGGCGTGTCTCGTTCAGCTCAAGCTGTTGAGCACGATAATGTGCGATTCCTGTACTGCTTCACTACTTTAGACCGTTAGTAACCATATGCATATGCATATGCATATGCATATGCATGTGCGTGTGCGTGTGTGTGTGTGCATAATGGAAAATGGAAGTCGACAAGTTTTCACGACGTTCTAAAAGCAAACACAAACTCCCAAGGAAACAGTGGGAACACAGCAGAATGTGGAGAGATGTAGTAAAGGGTGCAAGGTAAGGAGGTTCAGTTCAGCGGCACCGAGAGCACAACAGCACACCATGTTAGAGTTGAAGGATCTTGGATAGGATAGGAAGTGCCTTGATAGAGTTGGTAGCGGAAGTCTTGTAAGAACTCAGATCATAGTGAATGTAAATGACCAAGTTGATTTAAAAGATAGAATACAAATAATATAAATAGTCCTAGTCTAGCCATGTACTCCATTCCCTTATTACAACTGCTTTACAGGCGATTCTACAGTGACTCTGACTTTTGCGCTACTTTCTTGTTACCGAGTCGCTCCATGTAACTTGTACGGTTACGCCTGTTGCCATTCCTCGATGGTAGGTCAAGCGTCGGTCCAGATGGTCAACAGTCGCGACAGTTGACTCTTGCAACTGTTGACCTTCCTGCCCTTGATACGGGCTGATCCGATACTGCGGATGTTGCTGCTTCGATAAGGTCAGGTGCGATACTGCTGCACCTACGGGAATGCTAAGTATAATTCCCTTCACACTCCAACACACCACATATCCAGCCGTCCCTCCTACCATTCCCTCTACCAGTCCCTTCATCCCCATCTCCCTCCCCCTCCCTCCTCCCTCCCCACCACAGCCCATCATGTTCGACTAAGGCCCAACCGAGCCCTTCCTGAGTCCTGACTCACTCATGAATCATGACCCTTATGCGGCATGGAGGACCAGAGGCAACTCGGGTGCGCAACCAGCAGGTCTTCTGATGAGTGGGGCGAAGGTTTCAGCTTTGAATCAACCTCCTTGGAGATTGAGATACCTTGGCAACTGGGACAGGCTTTGAGCTGTGGTCGTCGAGCGAGCGAGCTCTCAGGTCAGGTCAATCACGTGAGGGGCCAGCCAGCCACGGCTCGTGGCTGCAGCAGCGGGTGTGCCTCGCACTCAGGGTATCGGGCCTTGAATGACAGGACTGAACGGCAGGACTGAACGGCAGGACTGAATATTGGCACTTCCAGTCCACGTGACCTCTCTCTGCCATGCTCCTCATTCTGGCCCTCGGCGTGCACCACCGCCCTGACCCTCTTCCTCCTACTCTTCCTCCTCTTCCTCCTATTCCTAATCCTCTTCGTCTTCACCTTCCTCCTCATCCTCCTCCTCTTCCTCCTCCTCTTCCTCCTCCTCTTCCTCCTCTTCCTCCTCCTCTTCCTCTTTACCTTCCTCCTCATCCTCCTCCTCATCCTCCTCCTCATCCTCCTCCTCTTCCTCCTCCTCTTCCTCCTCTTCCTCTTCCTCACCATCTTCCACCTCGCCCTGTTCCCTCCTCTCCACCACCACCCCCTGCTCATCCACCAAATCTCTAAGCACCGAATCCACATCTGCTTTCCGGAAGCACCCAGTAATCCGCACCCGTGCCACCGACCCATTCCGCGGCACGCACAGCTGAGCAAGGGAGAAGGGCAGAGTGCGAACGCCCCTGCAGCGATCCACATCAAGCTCTACAGGCCGAGGGGTGGAAACGATGGCTTCAGGCAGGCAAAAGAGGCCTGAGCAGCAGCGGATGAAGAGCCGCTGCAAGGACGGGCAGCGTGTGAGGCTGGCGGGCAGCTGCGAAATTCTCGGGCAGTAGCTGATGCTGAGCTGTTGGAGATTTTGCAAGGCGCTGAAGTTTTCGGGCAGAGAGGAGAGAGAGCCGCAGCTGCTGATTTCAAGAGTGTGCAGAGAGGGAAGCAGTGGGAAGGACTCGGGCAGCAATCGAAGTGAGTCACAACCGTGTAGCCTCAGTGACTGAAGCTTCTGCAGCTCCCCAATGGACTCTGGCAGCCTCTGCAGACTCAGGTTGCACAAAGAGAGTGCTTCGAGGGTTGAAAGCTGCCCGATATTCTCGGGCAGGGAACGGATCTGGCTGCAGCCGGTGATTTGCAGGCATTCGAGGAGGGAAAGCTGGGGCAGAGAGGCGGGCAGGCGAGTGAGTTCACTGCAATCACTGACCGTCAGCTTTCTCAGATTGGTCAAATTTCCCAAGTCTTCGGGTAGCTGAAAAAAATATTCGTCGAGGTACAACTGCTGGAGAGAGGATAGCTGGGTGAAGGATGCGGGCAGGGCGTCAAGGGAATCGCAGGAACAAATTCTTATCGAGCGCAGGCTGCGCAGCTGCCCAAAATCATTGGGCAGCCTGGAAAGGTCTGGCAGGGTAAGTTTAAGGGTGTCTAAGGCAGAGCACCGACACAATGAATCGGGCAGGGTGACTAGCTCCTCGGACCCCTTGGCACAGAAATTAGATAGTTTCAATAGCTGCCCGAGTGTGTCGGGCAGGGAGGATAACGAGGTACACCTAACCAGCTCCAGGTCCCGTAGATTGCTGAGGCTGCCCAAACTTCCGGGCAGCGATTCTAGACTATCTGCTTCCAAATAAAGGGATTCTAGAGCGTGAAGCGCGCCGATTTCATCAGGTAAGTGAGAGGGTGTCCGACGAAATGGTAAGAAAAACCAGCCGAGTCAAATTCGCGATGCTTCCTGGAAGCGCGGTGACCGTTCGCGAACAGTTAAGATCGAGATCCGTCAAGAGCGTGCAACGGGAAAAGAGCGCATCGAGACATTGGTTCGCATCCGCAATGTCCGGCGCTTGTACCGCGTCTGTCCCTCGGACGGACGCCGGAGCGCGCACGGCGACGAGCAGCGAGGTGAGATTTACCATGCGAGAGACGGACCGCGCAAGCTCCGATGCGGGTATCGCCTGGCTAGGCGTCACCTGGATGGACTGCACGGCGAGATACGCGAGGCGCAGCCAGCGGGACGACACGAGCGCGAGGGAGAACGGGGAGATGCGGGAGGAGGACGAGGAGGACGGGGAGGCGGACGAGGCGGCGGAGGAGGCCGCGGGGGAGTGCATGACGTGGCGGAATATCAGGACGAGAAGGTCATCTGGGAAACGGTCAAACGGGTTACTAGAAGTTCTCGTGGTTGCAATGGTCTTACGGACCGGCTCGTCTGGGGGATTGGAAGCCATTGGGGTAGATGGAGGTTTGCTGTTGAAAGAGTCGTAAAATTTAGGGAACTAAGTTGTTGCTACGAAGATTGGAGGCGAGAAAGAGATGAGAAGAAGCACCCAAAGCGGATTACGCAAGCACCTGCATAAATGTTGTGACGTTTAGGAGGATATCTACGGCTATAGAAACATCACTAGTGAGAAAGCTGGCCAGTACTACCGCTTCAGCTTCGCTCTGACGAACGGCCAAATAGGTGTAGGGACAGAGAGTCAGATAGTTGGAGGTCTGACGATGAATCTGGCAGGGAAGTATCTCGCTGTTGGGCATTCGGAAAACCCGAATGCACTTTGTGGGAAGTTCAAGAGAGTACGCGTTTAGGATATTGCTGCATTTTTGTGTGCCAAGCATGTGTAGCAATGGATGTCTACAGGTTTCACACCATTCTAAACGAAACAATAGTACGGTATGGAACTAAAGGGCAGATGGTCATTGCGACACATACTAGGGTTGCATGAAAGCACACCGTGGCTCAAAGCACAATTGTGCATCACATATCCAGCCAACAATACCAGACCCTTCCTCCACCCCTTCCCCATCCCTCCTCCACGCCACAACCCACTCTGACAGGAGCCTGAGCCCTGCTGAGTCCTGACCCTTCTACGGCGATAACCCGAGGTCACTCCAGAGAGCACTGAGCAGAGCACCCAACAGGTCTTCTGATGAGTTGAGGGGGAGGTTTCAACTTTCAGCGACTGTAGCGCTTTGGCAGCAAGGACAGGCTGTGAGCTTTAAGGTCAGGCACGTGAGGGGCCGCCCAAAGCTCCTAGGTCCTCTGCTCGCATGCCTGGGGGGTTACAGCATGCAGCACCGGATGTCAGGCAGGGTACTGGCCGCGGTGAACAGCAGCATGGCTCAACAGCACGACTGAGCAGCAGGACTGTAGATCGCTTCCCTTGCTGGCTGTTTGGGAGAGCAGTGGTGGCGCATCAAGCCCTCATGATGACCTCCCTCTGCCATGCTCCTCATTCTGCCCCTCCACTCCACGTGCACCACCTCCCTGATCCTCTTCACCATCCTTCTTCCTCCTCCTCCTCTTTGGCCTCCTAATCCTCGTCCTCTTCCCCCTCCTCTTCCCCCTCCTCTTCCCCCTCCTCTTCCCCCTCCTCTTCCCCCTCCTCTTCCCCCTCCTCTTCCCCCTCCTCTTCCCCCTCCTCTTCCCCCTCCTCTTCCCCCTCCTCTTCCCCCTCCTCTTCCCCCTCCTCTTCCCCCTCCTCTTCCCCCTCCTCTTCCCCCTCCTCTTCCCCCTCCTCTTCCCCCTCCTCTTCCCCCTCCTCTTCCCCCTCCTCTTCCCCCTCCTCTTCCCCCTCCTCTTCCCCCTCCTCTTCCCCCTCCTCTTCCCCCTCCTCTTCCCCCTCCTCTTCCCCCTCCTCTTCCCCCTCCTCTTCCCCCTCCTCTTCCCCCTCCTCTTCCCCCTCCTCTTCCCCCTCCTCTTCCCCCTCCTCTTCCCCCTCCTCTCCCCTCCTCTTCCCCCTCCTCTTCCCTCCTCTCCTCCTCTTCCCCCTCCTCTTCCTCCTCCTCTTCCCCCTCCTCTTCCTCCTCCTCTTCCTCCTCCTCTTCTTCCTCCTCCTCCTCCTCATCCTCCTCCACACTACTTTCCACATGCTCCTGTTCCTCCTGTCCCCTCCTCACCACCACCAACCCCTCCTCATCTACCAGGTCCCTCAGCACCAAATCCACATCTGCTTTCCGGCAGCACCCGGCAATCCTCACCCGTGCCACCGACCCATTGCGCGGCACGCACAGCTGAGCAAGGGACAGCGGCAGAGTGCGAATGCCCCTGCAGCGATCCACATCGAGCTCTACCAGCCGATGGGTGGAACCGATGGCTTCAGGCAGGCATGTCAGGCCTTGGCAGCAGTGGATGAAGAAGTGTTGCAGGGACGGGCAGCGCGTGAGGCTGGCGGGCAGCTGTAAATTTTTTGGGCAGTAGCTGATGCTGAGCTGTTGGAGATTCTGTAAGGAGCAGAAGTTTTCGGGCAGAGCGGAGAGAGAGGCGCAGCTGCTGATTTCAAGAGTGTGGAGAGAGGGAAGCAGTGGGAAGGACTCGGGCAGCAGTTGAAGTGAGTCACAACCGTGTAGCCTCAGTGACTGAAGCTTTTGCAAGTTCCCGATGGACTCGGGCAGACTCTGCAGATCACTTAAGTTGCACAAATACAGCGCTTCAACTGCTGAAAGCTGCCCAAAATTCTCGGGCAGAGAACGAATCTGGCTGCAGCCCGTGATTCGCAGGCACTCGAGGAGGGAAAGCTGGGGCAGGGAGGCGGGCAGACTAATGAGCGCACTGCAATCACTGACCATCAGCTTTCTCAGATTGGTCATATTTCCCAAGTCTCCGGGCAGCTGAAAAAAACATTCGCTGAGGTCTAACAGCTGGAGAGAGGATAGCTGGGTGAAGGATGCGGGTAGCGTTTCAAGAGCATGGCAGGAAAAAATGTTTAGCGAGCGTAGGCTGCGCAGCTGCCCGAAATTATCGGGCAGCCTGGAAAGGTTTGGCAGGGCAAGGTCGAGGGTGTCTAAAGCAGAGCACCGGCAGAATGAATCGGGCAGGGTGACTAGATCCTCGCACCCCATGGCACAGATATGAGTTAGTTTCAACAGCTGCCCAATTGTATTGGGCAGGGAGGATAAAGCGGTGCACTCCACCAGCTCCAGGTCCCGTAGATTGCTGAGACTGCCCAAAGTTTCGGGCAGCGATTCGAGATTATCTGTCTCTAAATAAAGGGATTCTAGAGAATGAAGCGCGCCGATTTCGTCAGGTAACTGCGAGAGGGTGCCTGAAGAAATGCTCAGAGAAATCAGCCTGGTTATATTCGCGATGCTTCCTGGAAACGCGGTGACCGTACGAGGACAGTGAAGAGAGAGCTCCTTCAAACGCGTACAACGAGAAAAGAGCGTATCGAGGCCTTGGTTCGTGTACGATCCGTACGGCGACAGGGTCAGATCCGCAAGCGCGGGACACGCATTCACAATGTCCGCTAGAACCGCGTCTGTAAGGGAAGCCGCAGGTCGCACGGCGACGTGCAACGAGGTGAGATTCGGCATGCGAGCGACAGACCGCGCGAGATCTGACGCGGGTATCGCGCGGCGAGACGTGAGGTGGATGGACTGCACAGCGAGATACGCGAGGCGCAGCCAGCGGGACGACACGAGCGCGATGGAGAACGGGCAGAAAGGGGAGCGGGGGACGGCGGAAGCGGCGGGGAAGGCGGCGGAGAGGGCGGCGGAGCAAGGAGCGTCGAAGGCGGCGGCGGGGGAAGCGGCGGGGGAGGCGGCGGATGAGGCGGCTGAGGAGGCGGCGGAAGGTGATGATGCCGAGGTCGAAGGGACCTGCTGCTGGTCGGCAGGAGAGGCGGGTGATGCCACGAGGGCGGGGGGTTGCATGACGTGGCGGAATATCAGGACGAGTAGGTCGTCTGGGAAATCTTCAAATGGGTCAGTAGTAGAGGTAGTAGTTTCAGTGATCGTGTGGACCGGGTCGTCGTGTGGGGGATTGAAAGCTGCCATGTTTGAGTGGACGACGCGTAGAGGGCTGCTGTTGGAAAGAGTCGCTCAATCTAGAATAGTAAGTCGTTGCTGGGAAAAGTTTGAGGCGATTACTCGGAGTGGGAGTCGTTACTGAGTGAATGTTGCAATGCTATGCACGCTCAGAGATGGTACGGCAGCGGTGAAGGCGGGGCAGGAGAGAGCGAGGGAGGCGATAGGAGACGACGAGCACCGCGGAAGGTATGGTGCGGTGCGGCGTGAAACGTCCTCTCGAGGATTGTCTGTGATGAAGCAAGAGGCTGCTGAAGGAAAATGTGGGTGCTGTTCGCCAGCAAATCGAAGTTTTGAATGAAAAAGATGGCATCGGCAGCGCGACCGCATCCGGAAACGGAGGCGGAACCCACCTCCGAGGTTTGGGCGTAATGCCACTCAAGAAACTTCTGTTCCCGAAAAGCGAAATTACGCAACCGCATCGGGAACCTCCATCCCCACCTTCCCCCCAAGGGCTTTGAAAGGCAATGCAATCGCTGTGCCATCGCTGTCCTTAGAAAAAGGGGGGATGGTGATGGCATAGCTTGGGAGGGAATTTTGCCTGGGGACGAAGTTGCATCCCCGCTTCCATAAACCGTCGAGCAGTTCGATTTGGTAACGAAATGGGGGCGTTCGCCAGGCCCCCACATTGGTTTCTGGTTTGGACGATAGGAGAGGCTCGGCAGCATTTTTACGGGCTGACCAGGCTGACGGAGCTTAACGAACCCTAACTGACGGGATCAGGAAGGCGAGACCCACCTTCCTGATCCCATCGTTCTCTCGTGGTTATTGGCTTCAAAGGTGCTGGCGAACAGCCCCGTGATGTGATCTTGTCGAGAGGAAGAGATCTCTTCAGCGCAGGTGGAATTTCCAGCCTTCTATCGCTGCAGTTCAGTCTGGTGCGTAGCGAGAACCGTTTGAATACAGTGTGAAACCGTACTGAACCAGACTAACCACCAGCAACCGAGCAGGCAGCTAGGAGGGCAGGCATCAAGCCTCTGAAAAAGGGACAACTGACTAGAAGAAGCCACTCTATCTGAAATCAACCCGAGGTCTATCTCTCTGCAGCCTGTGCCCATGGGGAATATCACCACCAGCTTCCTTGTCCTGCTTTGCTCCTCCGCCGTAACTCCCCTGCTGCTGTTGCCTGATTTGAAATGAGCCTGACAACAACCGAATTGTACGGTATAAGGCCCTGGGACAGACAGGGAGGACGAGAGGCAGGCATGTAACAGTGAGAAGAGGAGGAAGAGAGATGAGTAAAGGAGAGGGGATGAAAAGGAGGAAGAGTAGCAATGCCATAGGGGTGGTCATTGGTCAATACATTTCACTTCCTAGAGCCGGTAGCGGTCGGTAGCGCCCGGTAGCGCTACCGACTGAGTCAGCAAGCTGACCGCGGGCAAAAAAAATAAACCCCATGGCTTATGGCATGCCATTCGGGAGCCTCAACCCTAATATTTTAGGGTTGAGGCCCCCTCGGATGGCATGCCATCCGAGTGGGTTTTACGGTAGTTTTTTTCTTGCCCGCGGTCAGCTTGCTGACTCGATTGCACTGCCTGCTGACGCAGGCAGTGCAATATATATTCCAAAGCAGATCAGTGGTGTAAGTGGGTGGGGTCAACTTGATCATTTAGGTACACTCTAATGGTACATTTTGTTGTTGAGTAGGGTGAGACGAAGCAATGGGAGTGCATAATTACCTCATCAGAACTTGCCGCAAGGAAACACCACTATGACTGACCAGAAAAAGACAAGATGATTGAACCCTCTTCCTACTCCTCTTCCTCCTCATCCTCCCCCTCTTCCTCCTCCTCTTCCTCCTCTTCCTCCTCATCCTCCCCCTCTTCCTCCTCCTCTTCCTCCTCTTCCTCACCACTTTCTACTTCCCTCCGTTCCCTCCCAACCACCTCCAACCCCTCCTCATCCACCAGGTCCTGAAGAATCAAATCCACATCCGCTTTCCGGCAGCACCCGGCAACCCTCACCCGTGCCACCGAGCCATTGCGTGGCACGCACAGCTGAGCAAGGGAGAAGGGCAGCGTGCGAACGCCCCTGCAGCTATCCAGATCAAGCTCGACAAGCTGTGGGGTAGAACCGATGGCTTCAGGCAGGCATGTGAGGCCTGAGCAGCAGCGGATGAAGAGCCGCTGCAAGGACGGGCAGCGTGTGAGGCTGGCGGGCAGCTGAGAAATTCTCGGGCAGTAGCTGATGCTGAGCTGTTGGAGATTCTGCAAGGCGCTGAAGTTTTCGGACAGAGAGGAGAGAGAGGCGCAGCTGCTGATTTCAAGAGTGTGCAGAGAGGGAAGCAGTGGGAAGGACTCAGGAAGCAAATGAAGTGAGTCACAACCGTGTAGCCTCAGTGACTGAAGCTTCTGCAGCTGCCCGACGGACTCGGGCAGACTCTGCAGATCACTCAGGTTGCACAGGTACAGTGCTTCAAGGGCTGAAAGCTGCCCGGTATTCTCGGGCAGGGAACGAATCTGGCTACAGCCATTGATTCGCAGGCATTCGAGGAGGGAAAGCTGGGGCAGAGAGGCGGGCAGGCGAGTGAGCTCACTGCAATCACTGACCATCAGCCTTCTCAGATTGGTCAAATTTCCCAAGTCTTCGGGCAGCTGAAAAAAACACTCGCTGAGGTCTAACAGCTGGAGGGAGGATAGCTGGGTGAATGATGCGGGTAGCGTTTCAAGAGCATGGCAGGAACAAATGTTTAGCGAGCGTAGGCTGCGCAGCTGCCCGAAATTATCGGGCAGCCTCGAAATGTTTGGCAGGGCTAGGTCGAGGGTGTTTAGGGCAAAACACCGGCAGAATGACTTGGGGAGAGTGACTAGATCCTCGCACCCCATCGCACAGAAATGAGATAATTTCAACAGTTGCCCAACTGTATTGGGCAGGGAGGATAAAGCAGTGCACTCCACCAGCTCCAGGTCCCGTAGGTTGCTGAGGCTGCCCAAAGTTTCGGGCAGCGATTCGAGATTATCTGTTTCTAAATACAGGGATTCTAGAGCGTGAAGCGCGCCGATCTCATCAGGTAGTTGCGAGAGGGTGCCTGACGAAATGCTAAGAGAAACCAGCCCTGTTATACTCGCGATGCTTCCTGGAAACGCGGTGACCGTGCGTGGACAGTGAACATCGAGTTTCTTCAGGCGCGTGCAATGCGAAAAGATCGTATCGAGGCCGTGTGACGTGTACGAACCGTACGGCGACAGGGTCAGATTTGCAAGCGCGGGACACGCGCGCGCGATCGTCGCTATAAGCGAGTCGGTGAGGGAAGCCGGAGGGTCCACGGCGACGTAAAGCGAGGCGAGATTCGGCATCCGAGCGACGGAACGCGCGAGATCCGATGCGGGAATCGCGCGACGCTGCGTGAGGTCGATGGACGGCACGGCGAGATACGCGAGGCGCAGCCAGCGCGACGACACGAGCGCGAGGGAGAACGGGCAGACGGGGGGTGGGGAGGAGGAGATGGCGGAGGCAGCGGAGAAGGCAGCGGAGAGGGCGGCGGAAGCGGCGGAGGAGGCGGCGGAGGAAACGGCGGAGGCAGCGGCGGAGGAGGCGACGGGAGAGGCGGCGGATGAGGCGGCGGGGGAGGCGGAAGAAGGTGACGATGCGGTGGTGGAAGGGTCCTGCTGGTTGTCGGCAGGAGCGGCGGGTAATGCGGGTGGGGCTTGCATGGCGTGGCGAAATATTAAGACGAGAAGGTCATCTGGGAAATTCTCGAACGGGTCACTAATGGTAGAAGTAGTTTCGGTGGTCGTTTGAATCAGGTCGTGTGGGGGATTGGAAGCCGCCATCTTTGAGTGCACGACGACGGTAGAAGGTTGCTGTTGGAAGGACTCGCACAACTTCTAGGAGATTAGGTTGTTGCTAGGAAAGACTCGAGGCAATTTGTTGAAATTGAGGGTGAGAGCGAGAGCAAAGGTGCAAAGGAGCAATGTACACTCCGAGATGGTACAGCTACGGCAGCGGCCGGGGCAGGACAGGTGGGAGCGAGACGACGAGCAATGTGGAGGGTGCGTTGCGGTGCGGCGTGAAACGAGCTTGCATATGATGCACCATGGCCTCAATGGCAACAAGTCAAGGAAGCAAGAGGGAGGCGGAATGAATGTGATCTTCAGGGAGGGAGCAGCAGACAGGTTTGCAGGATCTCTTTTGAACTAGATTCAGCACAATCGCGCATTCCTGCTGAATTCAATCGCCAAGGTTCAGTCCGGTCTGGTGCGTTACGATTCGAAGCGAGCAGTGTGAACCGTTTGTCTACGTGTGGAACCCTACTGAACCACGCAGATTGGAAGGCATTCTCAAGGCCCGGAAAAGGGGAGACCCGACCCGAGCCGACCACTGAAGGACACAGACTTGGCGACCAACTTATCACAAACTTAGGTCGTGTCACATTGGCATTGGTCCGTGCAGGCATCTAATGGGAGGAAAACAACAACACTTCAAAGGAATGAATGAAATGCCTAGAGCAGCCTGATGGGAGATATACACCATTAGCAAAACACAACACAAATCAGCCAACACAATGGTACATGCTCTTGCATCAACTTTTAAACCTCTCCCACGCCGAAGCCACTCTATCCGAAATCAGCCTGAGGTCTATCCCTCTGCAGCCTGTGCTCATGTGGAATATCGTCAACTCCCTTGTCCTGCTTTGCTCCTCCCCCACTGCCCCCTTCGAGGCACCGACACCTGCTGAGTTGGTGCCTGAGTTGGGATGCGACCGAGAATAGGCAACTTCAATAAGCCCCTGAGGCAGAGAGTGAGGATGAAAGGCATGCACCGAAGAGAGAAGGAAGCGAGAAGAATGAGGGAGCAGAGATAGAGAGGAGCACGAGTCGACAATCCTGGGGTTGAGAGCTTCAAGGCGGGTCAAAGCAGGCGAGTGGAGCAACTGAGTTGGGCACGAGTGCTCAAAGTCGACTGGGAGGGAAGACAGCATGCTGTTGAGCAGGGCGAGACAAAGCAATGAGAGTGCAGACTCAGACTCACCCCATCAGAACATACGGTACCGCAAGGAAACACTATCATGGGAGACAGCTGGATGGCAAACAAGATCACCCCATTGGACCCTCACAGGAATCACCTCGAATCACCTCAAAGCAATCACCTCGAAGGACGCAAGGAAGGCTTGCAGGCGCATGAGTGCGGAGCGGAAGGGAGGTGGCAGGGACGGCGCGTGGGTGATGGCGAGCAGAGCCGCCTCGTCCATGTGCAACAGCCGCGCTATCTCCTGGTGGGGGCCATGGTCAGAAAGACACGGGGGGGATGTGGTCAGAATAACACAGGGGGGATGTGGTCAGAATAACACAGGGGGGATGTGGTCAGAATAACACAGAGGAAGAGGAAACTTATTGGGTTATTTTCATTTTTATTTTTGCGTGTGGGATGTGTTGTGTGCGGTGTACTAAAAGTCGAGAGAAAATGCAGCTACTTATTGTCCACAGCAGGGTTCACATCACAGTCACTGCACTCACAGCAGGGTGCACGGCAGCGGGCATGAGCGAGCAGCCATCATCGACATACACCACCAGGCGCACCACACCGGGCGTGCGATAGCTGAACTCCTTCACCCCCACCACCACGCACTGGGAAAGGGGGGGGAGAGGGCACAGGAGGGAGGACGGGCGGATGAGAGGCGTGTGGTGTGGTGCAGTGTGGTGCAGTGTGGTGCGGTGGCTTTTTCAGGTGCCTCAGTTGCAGTAGCTTGCACCCAGCACTTGGTGCAAATGGAAGTACACAGAAAGAACCGGAAGAAACACAACAGTGACGAGCAGAGAGAAGCAAAGGAACCGCACAACAGAAATCTCACCCTCAACCTTGAGGCACCACCCCACCACCACCACAAACAAGCATCCGTAAGGAAGAAGAATGGGAACGAAAGGGCTCGGCCCTATCCAAGGTTACGCTACCCGCCGGCATACCTTCACAGTGAGCCGCTTGCCACCCTCCCTCTCACTCCCTCCTCCTCTTGCTTCTGCTCCTGTTCTGTCCTCTTCCTCCCCTCCCGCAGCAACATCCGCCAAGTAACCAAACACTTCCCCTCCTCCTCCTCCCACTGCTGATGCCGCTGCGCCTGTTGCGGCTGCCTCTGCTGCTGGTTCTGCTGCTGCTGACACTGTCGCTCTTGCGCCCACATGCATTGTTGCTGCTGACAATGGTGGTGGTGCTGCTGAAAATGCTGCTGCTGCTTTTGCTGCTGCTGCAGGTGCTGCTGCAGGTGCTGCTGCAGGTGCTGCTGGTGAGGGTTGGTTCATCATCCCTACAGCAGCATCGGCAGCATCCTCATCGTCTGTCAGGTCTACAACCTCCATTCGTTTCACCCCCTCCCCTGCACCACCCACACGCCCACTACCAACAGCAGAGGGAGCAGCAGAAGCAGCAGCAGACGCAGCAGTAGGGGGTGAAGCAGTGCGGGCAGCAGTAGGGGGAGTGGAAGTTGGAGCAGCAGCAGTAGGGGGAGAAGGGCGAGGAGGACGGTTCCCCAACACTCCACCATCACCCCAACGCCTCCACACAGCCTCCTCCTCCTCTTCCATCTCCACCTCCTCATGCCCTCCTCCTCTCCTCTCCGCCCCCTGTTCTCCCCTCTCCTCCCTTCTCGCTCGCCCTCCCCCCTGCCTCTCGTCCTCCTCATCCCCCTCCCATTCATCATCTAAAACTACTCGACGCCCTCTCACCACCCCTGTCCGTCTCCCTAACCCAACCCTCCTCCTCCCTACTCTACCGCCTACCTCCTCCTCATCCTCCTCCATATCCCCCACCCCTTCTCCCCGTCCCTCTTCTCCCTCCTCTTCTCCTCGCACCTCTCTCTCTCCCAATCCATTTTCCCTTGAAATCCCCCCTGCCTGCCCATCTCCCAGGTAACCGTTCCCACAAAACCCATTCTGCTGGGCCCCAGTCTCCAGCTGTTGCTTCCGCTGCGGATAAGAGCTCTGCTGACGTGGCAGGGAAGGTGACGTGTCACGCCAAGATGGCGCCACGTGTGCGTGGGTCGGCTGGTTTGAGCCGACAGCAGAAGCGTTGATTCCACCACCAGGAGACGCAGACGCAACAGCTGCAGCACCGGCGGTGGCGGCGGCAGCGGTGGCAGTGGCGGCGGCAGCAAAAGTGGTAGAAGCAGCCGCTGAAGTGGAGTTGTAGCGACTGTGGTATTGACCCTGGTTCGAGCCAGGGGAACCAGCATATGCTGTACCACTAGCAGCAGCTGCAGTGGCAGCAGCAGCAGCAGCAGCAGCAGCAGCAGGAGCAGAAGCACCACCACCAGAGGCAGCAGCAGCATCAGTGGTAACATCAGGGGCCGCAGCAGAGGCAGCAGGGTCAGGAGGCCAGGCAACCTCTTGAGCGAGCATGAGAGTGGTGCTCTCTAAGGTGGAACGAGAGGAGAGACGCCCCCTGCCGAGCATGCATGCAGGGAGGAAGCGAGAGGAGTGGGAGGGAAGGAGGTTTGTGAGGCGGTCTTTTCTGTTGAATAGGAACTTTTGAAAAGCGACTACCATGCTACCACCATGCTACCACCATGCTACCACCATGCTACCACCATGCTCTATTGCCACTCTTCACCAAGCTCTCCACACTAAAACGACCAGACAGACGTTCCTATCAACGGCCTATGCCAACCTCGCATAAGATAAGACCCATAAGACCCATAGGACCCACAAGACCCATAGGAAGTCAATGCATAAGCACGCCCGCACTCCCACACCATATACACAGGCACGGGGGGCATCCATGCCTACATTGGCTATATTGAAATCACTTTTGAGAATTCTCAAAAGTCACTTTTGAGAATTCTCAAAAGTCACTTTTGAGAATTCTCAAAAGTGATTTCTACATTGGAGCGACTTTTGAGAATTCTCAAAAGTCCTACCATATACACACACAGGCACGGGGGGCCATCCTTGCTTACATGTACACGCAGAGCAGACGGACAGCAAGGCAACAACGCAGGGGAAAGGGTCAGTCAGGACACAAACGTGCTCGTACACACATAGACACATAAACTCACCGTGAGAGTGAGTGCGGCCGCGAGGGGCGAGAAAAGTGGTCCGCGATGCGGCACCTGGCAGCCTCCAAATGTGCCACGTGTCCTCCCAGGACTTGCACGAGCTCAGGGAGCAACAGCAGCAGGCCTCTCCTTACAAGCACGTCTCTTAGAATCACCTGCCTTTATACAACAAGGGAAGGCCAGGCGGTTCATGAGAAGTAGGAGAGAAAAGCAGAACAAAAGAGGGAGAGAAGAGGGAGAGTGAACCAAAAAACAGTGTGAGAATGTGAGAGGAAAAGGAGCTGGTATGAAGAGACAATGAGAAACATAGCACGTAATTGCTTCCATCCTCCCTCCCGCCCCCTTCCTCCCACTTTTTCCAATTTGTGACTCCGCCTCCCAAAGCATTGACTGCTATGTCTAAACCGCCCATCCAGCCTAGAAAAAGCAGGCTTTGGAATCTCCCCACTCAGACATCGAACCTCTCCGCACCCACAGCACATCCAACTCCATCGCACAGCACCGCACACGGCACACACACACTGCTGCTAAGCCTCAAACAGGCCCAACGCAGCAAGCACAACACGGAGCAGAGAGCAGAGAGCAGAGAGCGGAGAGCAGAGAGCAGAGAGCAGAGAGCGGAGAGCAGAGAGCAGAGAGCAGAGAGCAGAGAGCGGAGAGCAGAGAGCAGAGAGCAGAGAGCAGAGAGCGGAGAGCAGAGAGCAGAGAGCAGAGAGCGGAGAGCAGAGAGCAGAGAGCGGAGAGCAGAGAGCAGAGAGCGGAGAGCGGAGAGCAGAGAGCAGAGAGCAGAGAGCGGAGAGCAGAGAGCAGAGAGCGGAGAGCAGAGAGCGGAGAGCAGAGAGCAGAGAGCGGAGAGCAGAGAGCGGAGAGCAGAGAGCAGAGAGCGGAGAGCGGAGAGCGGAGAGCGGAGAGCGGAGAGCAGAGATCAGAGAGCAGAGAGCAGAGAGCAGAGAGCGGAGAGCAGAGAGCGGAGAGCAGAGAGCAGAGAGCAGAGAGCGGAGAGCAGAGAGCAGAGACAGAGAGCAGAGAGCAGAGAGCGGAGAGCGGAGAGCGGAGAGCAGAGAGCAGAGAGCGGAGAGCAGAGAGCGGAGAGCGGAGAGCGGAGAGCGGAGAGCAGAGAGCAGAGAGCGGAGAGCGGAGAGCGGAGAGCGGAGAGCAGAGAGCAGGGAGCGGAGAGCAGAGAGCAGAGAGCAGAGAGCAGAGAGCGGAGAGCAGAGAGCAGAGAGCAGAGAGCGGAGAGCAGAGAGCAGAGAGCGGAGAGCAGAGAGCGGAGAGCGGAGAGCAGAGAGCAGAGAGCAGAGAGCAGAGCAGAGAGCAGAGAGCGGAGAGCAGAGAGCAGAGAGCGGAGAGCAGAGAGCAGAGAGCGGAGAGCAGAGAGCGGAGAGCAGAGAGCAGAGAGCAGAGAGCGGAGAGCAGAGAGCAGAGAGCAGAGAGCGGAGAGCAGAGAGCAGAGAGCAGAGAGCGGAGAGCGGAGAGCAGAGAGCGGAGAGCAGAGAGCAGAGAGCAGAGAGCAGAGAGCGGAGAGCAGAGAGCAGAGAGCGGAGAGCGGAGAGCGGAGAGCGGAGAGCGGAGAGCAGAGAGCAGAGAGCAGAGAGCAGAGAGCAGAGAGCAGAGAGCGGAGAGCAGAGAGCGGAGAGCAGAGAGCAGAGAGCAGAGAGCGGAGAGCAGAGAGCAGAGAGCGGAGAGCAGAGAGCAGAGAGCGGAGAGCGGAGAGCGGAGAGCAGAGAGCAGAGAGCGGAGAGCAGAGAGCGGAGAGCGGAGAGCGGAGAGCGGAGAGCAGAGAGCAGAGAGCGGAGAGCGGAGAGCAGAGAGCAGAGAGCGGAGAGCGGAGAGCAGAGAGCAGGGAGCGGAGAGCGGAGAGCAGAGAGCGGAGAGCGGAGAGCGGAGAGCAGAGAGCGGAGAGCGGAGAGCAGAGAGCAGAGAGCAGAGAGCGGAGAGCAGAGAGCAGAGAGCGGAGAGCAGAGAGCAGAGAGCAAAGAGCGGAGAGCAGAGAGCAGAGAGCAGAGAGCGGAGAGCAGAGAGCAGAGAGCAGAGAGCGGAGAGCAGAGAGCAGAGAGCGCACACACACCTTGCAGCCGGGGGCCATGGAGGGAGAGAGCGCGGGCACGTGGCGGTACTCCATGCCACACACCGCCTGCACGCCATCCGTCAGCTGCACCTTCAGGCACCGCCGCCCCTGCCCCGCTCCCTCCCCCCCTCCCCCTCCCCCTCCCCCTCCACCTCCACCTCCGCCTCCCCCTCCTCCCCCTACGCCTCCGCCTCCCCACTGCTGCTCCTCCCCCGTTCCTCCGCCCATCCCTGCTGCTCCACTTCCGTTGCCGTCCCCCATGCCCCGTCCCCGCCCCCTGCCTCCCCCCCTTCCGCCTCCACCCCGCCCTGCGCCAGTGCCAGGAGCGGCGGAGGGGGAAGGGGGGTAGCGGAACCTGAGGGGCACGGATATGTCGACCACCTCGTCCACCTGGGGGGCAAGGGGGGAACGTGCAGGGCGGGGGGGCAGCGAGCGCAGTCAGATGCGCTGAGTGGGAGGAAACCTGAGGGGCACGGATATGTCGGCCACCTCGTCCACCTGGGGGCGCAAGGGGGGACACGCAGGGCGGGGAAGTCAGCGCGGTCAGAGGCGCGGAGTGGAAGGACAGATGAGGGGAGGGGCACGGATATGTCCACCACCTAGTCAACCTGGGGAAGCAAGGGGGGACACACAGGGCGGGGCAGTGAGCTGAGCGCAGTCAGATGCGCTGCGCGTGGGCGGAAAGGTGAGGGGCGCGGAAATGTCCACCACCTAGTCAACCTGGGGGAGCAAGGGGGGGACATGCATGGGGGGCATGCACGGGGGAACATGCACAGAGCTATGTCGAGTCTACTAACTCGTGGACCTGGCGCCATCACACAGCGGACACGCATTGCAGGGAAGTCAGATGCGGGACACTCTTTCACGAGCGGACAGTCAGCGAAATCAGGCTCGTTCTTAATCTCAAAACCAGCTGCGGGCGCGGCTATAATCTAAATCCCCCAACTCGCACTCATCCGTCCCCGCTTCCCGCCGCTCCGCCCCCACCTGGAGAAGGAAGCTTCCTCGCAGCGTCTGGTCGTGCATGGCGTGCACGTTACCGGGCAGGCAGCCGCTATTGGACGACACGGCTCTTAGATCCGTTAGTAGCAGTAACGCCATGCATCGGGTTACCACTTCCCGCCACGCCTGCTCTTCCCCCTCGCCTCTCCCCCCGCCGCCGTCGCGCGCTAATCCTCGTACTCCTCTTCCTGTGTCGGCGGGTAGATTAATTGACGGGTCTGTCGCGACTATGTGTCGAAGCGCGCCTTCCACCCACGTCGCGCTCGGGAACGCCCCCAGATCGTTCAATTGCGACACGACACGTGGCACCGCAGCCGCCACTTCGTCGGCCATCGGGAGTGGACGAATAATGACCGCGATGAAGTCTTACCCTTCGTCAGTAGTCTCCTGCTCGTAATTCATTCAATTCATCAATTACTAGGACCTCGAGAAATTTTAGGCCCAGTTTATCTATCTGCTTGATCATTTCCACAAACGAGTACTGTAGTGCTGTTATCGTTAAAAGCAGATTCGATCTAGGGGATTTGCGTACCCGTCTTTCTACAAGAGGCATTAGCTGAAATTAACTGAGATTCAAATAATCTATGTATCAAAATCACAACTTATTTCCCCACACAGCATGCTAACTGGCATACAGTGTCAACATATCCAGCACACCCCAAAAATAATACCACATAAAAACAAACGAAACCAGTGGTTTCCTTGCATTGATGGCAATTGCGCCAGCTCAAATCCTCTCAAGTAAAATTACAGCCCATCCGTTTTGACCCAGGCCCATAAGAGTACCGTCCGTACCGTACCTCACTCCTTGGGCATGGGTAACAAGGGGGAGTTATGAAAAACTGTGCGGTGCGGTGCAAGTAGCAGTTGCATTACGCACTGGTGTGGCATGTGGAATGTGGAGAGAGGGCGTGTGGACAATACCAGATGAAAGTGAAGGGAGGAGGATAGGATGGGTCAGTGCGTGCCCGCGTATTAGTACCGCATTCTTGTGTGGGTATGAATACGAAGCAACGCTTTGGAAATGCAGGCGAGTTTAAACAGTAGGGTGTACAGGGATGGGATGGGAGGCTGCATGCTGAAGCCTGAAGGGTTGGATGAGATGAGTATGGGGATGGGAGGGATTGGCAGCAGCAGCAGCAGCAGCAGCAGCAGGGTTTAGGGGGCGGGCGAGCGGTGAGGGAGGGAGGGAGTCGGTCAGTGGGGTGCGGCCAGTTGGAGACAGGCACAGGCACAGGCACGTCAGTGAGCGGGACAAAGTCTGCCGCACCCCCAGAGACTTTCGAGACGTCTCAGAGTCAGTCGGTGGGGTGCGGCCAGTTGGAGACAGGCACAGGCGCGTCAGTGAGCGGGACAAAGTCTGCAGCGCCGCCGTACTCAGATGGCAGCACGTGCGGGGGGATGACGCTCAGTAGAGTCCTCGTGAGATGCCGGTCCTCCACAAACGAGATCTGTCGGTAAGGGAGGTGGGGAGGGGTGGAGACGGGTGGGGATGGGTGGGGAAGGGTGGGAAGGGGACGGGGGTTGTGAGTTGGCTGACAGAAGCATGTGGGGGATGATGACGCTCAGTAGCGTCCTCGTGAGATGCCGGTCCTCCACAAAGGTGATCTGTGAGGAAGGGGGTGGGGAGAGGTGGGGAGGGATGGAGAGGGGCAGGGATGGGCAGGGAGGGGCAGGGAGGGAGGGTTGGGGGAAGGGGTGGGTGGGGACTTGTGACTTGGCTGACAGGAGGAGCGTGAGGGAGGATGGCGCTCAGTAGGGTGCTGCGAGACTGTGGCTCTCCACAAAGGAGATCTGCGGTGTTCAGGGGGGGGTGGGGGAATCCGTGAAGGAAATCGACGAGGGGGTGTGGTGTTGGGGGGGAAGGGAGGGGAATGGGATTGCGGCATTGCACAAAGGAACTCCGCAGAAAGAAAGTGGGGAGGGGTCGGGGAACGGGTGAGGGAAGGGCAGAGGGCAGAGGGCAGAACAGAGGTCAGAGGGGCACCTTCTTCTTGGTGTAGGGGTCGATGAAGGGGCAGACGATCTTCCACACGCCCCAGAAGATGGACGGCACGTGGATGAAGAATAGCTTCGCCAGGCGCTCAGGGAACTGGTTCTGATAAGATGCATGCATGGGGGAAGGAGAGGGGGAGGGGGGGGGGAGGGAATGGGTGCACCGGAGAGACGTTTGAGTCGACTGAAGGGCCCGCACGCCCCAGAAGATGGATGGCACGTGGATGAAGAATAGCTTTGCCTTGCGCTCGGGGAAATGGTTCTGTGAAGATGCAGGCATGGGGGAAGAGAGGAGGGAGGAGGGGGGGGGGAGGATAGGTGCACCAGAGAGACTTTAGAGTCGAGTCATAAGTCCACACGCCACGCCCCAGAAGATGGAGGGCGCGTGAATGAAGAAGAGCTTCGCCAGGCGCTCAGGGAACTGGTTCTGTGGAGTGGGATGGGATGGCATCCATGGGTGGTGATAGGTGCAATGGGGTGGGGTAGCAGAGGAAGCGGGGAGCAGAGGGGGCGCGGAGCAGAGGGGGCGCGGAGCAGAGGGGGCGCGGAGCAGAGGGGGCGCGGAGCAGAGGGGGCGCGGAGCAGAGGAAGCGGGGAGCAGAGGAAGCGGGGAGCAGAGGGGGCGGGGAGCAGAGGAAGCGGGGAGCAGAGGGAGCGCGGAGCAGAGGGGGCGGGGAGCAGAGGGGGCGGGGAGCAGAGGGGGCGGGGAGCAGAGGGGGCGGGGAGCAGAGGGGGCGGGGAGCAGAGGGGGCGGGGGGCAGAGGGGGCGGGGAGCAGAGGGGGCGGGGAGCAGAGGAAGCGGGGAGCAGAGGGGGCGGGGAGCAGAGGGGGCGGGGAGCAGAGGGGGCGGGGAGCAGAGGGGGCGGGGAGCAGAGGGGGCGGGGGGCAGAGGGGGCGGGGAGCAGAGGGGGCGGGGAACAGAGGGGGCGGGGAGCAGAGGGGGCGGGGAGCAGAGGAGGGGAGCAGAGAACACGAAAAGAGCAATGGGCAGTGCGGTGCGTTGAGCATTGAGGTGGGGGATGTGCTCATGGATCGGGGGGAAGGTGGGGGGGGTAGCGAGGGGGAGGGGAAGTGGGGAGATTGGGGGAAATAAAGGGGAAACGGTGGGGAAATGAGAGGGGGGAGGGGGAGAGGGGGGGGGAGGGAGGGAGGGAATAAGGGTAATGGAGGGGAAAGGCAGTGAGGGAATTAAAACGGAGGAAGATGATGTGCTGATGTGGACAGATATGCAAGCAGAGTTGGATGGGCTTAGCATCTAAGGAGAATTACGCAGAATACTCAGGGGATACCACAACCAAGGAGGATACAGACAGACAGGTTTGAGGGGCGGTGAGGCAGTAGATGAGTAGATGGGGGGAAGGGAAGACAGGTGAGTGAGGCGATTGCAGGGAAAGGCAGGCGCGGCGATGGGGGCGGAGACGAGACGAGGCGAGGCGAGGCAGTGGGGGGGAGATAGAGTGGTGTGCAGACCTGCAGCAGGATGAGCGAGGCGATGCCTCCTCTGGAGTCGAGGTTCTTGTAGGCCACGCCCTGCAGGTCGAATATCACGCCGAACTTGTGCAGGTCGGGGGGGAGGCTGGTGGAGAGGAGAGAGTACAGGGGCAGTATGTATGGGGGCAGGGGGTAGGGATGCGGAGGGTATGTGGGCAGAGGGTAGGGGAAGGGGTGGCAAGTAGGTAGGTGAAGCGAATGTACGGGATGCCCTTTACGCACACAGCACGGCCTGTACGTGGAGTATCACCCCGACCTTGTGCAGGTCGGGTGGGGGCTGTGGGACGAAGGGGTAGGGTAGGGATGGGCATGGCATGGTGGGGAGAGGTGGGAACAGGTTGGGTGGAGTGAATGCATGATGCGCGCGCGGTGTGCAACCAGGAAGATGCATGGGATGGATGGATGGATGGATGGATGGATGGATGGATGGATGGATGGATGGATGGATGGATGGATGGATGGATGGATGGATGGATGGATGGATGGATGGATGGATGGATGGATGGATGGATGGATGGATGGATGGATGGATGGATGGATGGATGGATGGATGGATGGATGGATGGATGGCTAAAGGATGGATGGATGGCTGGCTAAAGGATGGATGGATGGATGGATAAATGGATAAATGGAAGGATGGATGGATGGATGGATGGATGGATGGATGGATGGATGGATGGATGGATGGATGGATGGATGGATGGATGGATGGATGGATGGATGGATGGATGGATGGATGGATGGATGGATGGATGGATGGATGGATGGATGGATGGAAGGATGGATGGATAAATGGATGGATGGATGGATGGATGGATGGATGGATGGATGGATGGATGGATGGATGGATGGATGGATGGATGGATGGATGGATGGATGGATGGATGGATGGATGGATGGATGGATGGATGGATGGATGGATGGATGGATAGATAGACTATGCGTGGTGTTGCGTTGCTTGTCTGCGCTGCAATGCCTGCTGCCAGGTGGGTGGCAAGGCAGGTGGGTGGCAAGGCAGGTGGGTGGCAAGGCAGGTGGGTGGCAAGGCAGGGGGCAAATGACAACTACAATGGAGAAAAACGCCTACCTGTCCGCCCACCTGCGCTTTTCTGTATTATTATTACCTGGCGATTGCTTTATCCATGGTGTATACGACCGACTCTGGAACCACGGAGACGCGGAGGGGAGGGGTGGGGGAAAAGTGAAGCGTGAGGGAAGGGGAGGGAGGGGGGGCGGAAGCAGAATGGGGAGGAGGAGAAGGGATGTAAGCTTCAGTTGAGATGTTGTTCGCGCAGGGTGGGGAGAGGAGAGCGAAGGAGGGGAGGAAAGAAAGAGGGGAGGCGCGGAGGAAGAGGGAAGAGGGGAGTGGGTCGGGAAGGGGGAGAGAGGGAGGGAAAAGAGGAAGGTGGAAAAAAAGGAGAGGGAAGGAGGGGAGTGTGGAACTGTGACAACGACAAAAGGCGGAGGTGGGTGGGGGTGGGAGGGGGGAGGGATGGGGAGCAGTCTATTAAAAGGGAAGCAATGAAAGAGGGGAGTAAGGCTATAAAGCGTGACGACGGACGGATCATGGGCGGGGGTTTTTAGAAAAATCTCGCCTTTCCTATGGCTCACGCACTCCCCATCCCATCCTCCTCCCCCCTTTCCCTTACCCCCTCCACCACGATATCTATCACCCTGCCATTCCATAACCACTCTTCCTCGCTTTCCATTTCCGAGACGTTTCAAAATTTGTCTCCCTCGCTTCTTCTCCCCTCACTTCAACCCCGCCATCCCCCCCGCACCTCCGCCCCCATTTTCCCGCCAGCGGAAAACCTAAATTGCGCCTTCCGTCCATGGCTTTCCTTTCCCAAGCGCGTGCGCCCATCCCCGCTCCCCGATCATCCCCCCTTTCCCCGATTCCACCCGCAAATATCAAACCACCACTCCCTTCCCCCCTTCCCTCCCTCCCCCCAAAAAATCCTCTTCCCCCCACCCCCCTCCCCCACAACTCCTCCCCCCACGTCTCCCCTTTCCCCCCCAACCTCTCTCCCCCTCCCTCCCGTCCGCTCAGCACGCACTGAGAAGCGCGTCCAGTTTCCGCTGGTACGCGTCGTGGAAGCGCAGGCGGCAGATCACCCACGAGCGCTCGCCGTCCGCGCACTGCAGCGACACGGGCGCCATGAGCGCGGGCGCGAACTGCGGCTCGGGGTCGCCCGCGCGCGCGGGGTAGAAGCCCGGCGGAATGAAGGAGGCGCGCCACTTGCGGTGCTCCGCGTACATGGCGGACGCGCGGTCGATGTTGAAGCTGCGCGCCACCAGGAAGCGCAGGAGCGTGAGCTCTGACACGCCCTGCCGGACGGGGGAGCGGGAGTGGAGGAGAAAGGGGGGAGAAAGGGGGGAAGGGAGGGGAGGGATGGGGAGGGGGGCGCAGGGGGAGGGAGTGGGGAATGGAGGTGGTGCGGGCAGGGGGGCGGGGGAGTGGGCGGCACAAGGAGGGAGAGAGGAAGGAAAGGGCAGCGGACGGGGGGGAAGAGGGGGGAAGGAACCGGGAGAGAGCGGGGGTTGGGTAGGAAGGGTGGATGAGAACAAGAGCGTAACAGGGGCGATAGTAGGGACGTCGAAACGGTGAGAGAAGAGAACCAAGAGCCATGAAGAGGGTAGACAGGCGAGGGGGATGCAGGGGGTGGGGGTGGAGCGGGGGGGGTGTGGAAGAGCGGGGGCGGGGGGGAGGTGGGGGGAAGGGGAGCGGGGGAAGGCACGGATGTGGGGGACGACGCGACAGACACGCAGCCTGACGGTCAGCAGCGGGCGGCTGCTGCGGCTTGCACGTCCCCGCATGGGAGCTCCAGGCGCAAGGCGGAATCCAACTTCTCCGCGCGGCCAAGGCGCAAGCGTGAGCGGAGCACAAGGGTCCTCACGGCCAAAAGAAGCGTCTGATCCACTTTCAAAAAAGCAGGTGTCTAGCAAGAAAGGAGGATCGAGGTCCACGGTAATTTCTTAACCAGGTCTACCTCTAGCGAGATTCCCGCGGCTGTTATCGCGGCGCGCATCTTCTCCATGTCCGCTTCGTGCCCCTCCACTGACAACTGATCGCCCGCTTCGTCTAGCGATCTGTGCGACCGCGACGACCCGCCCGATCCCGACGTCGTCGATCGCGAGATCTGCGACGGCGACGACTCCGCCGCCAAAGCGGCGATCATTGCAGCCTCGTCGCCGTCGTCGTCGTTGGGTTCGTCGTCGTCGCCCGTCGTTCGCGCAGACGGTTCGGACGCGAACTTCGCGAGCGGGACGGAGTCTCGAGAGAAAGACGAGCTGGAGCTGTCTTGCCACGTGGCGGGCAGAGAGGATTCCGCGGGGATGGACGCCGATTCGACGTCCGCCATCGACATGCTTTGACTGGGAGTCGTGTGGGTGATAAGATGAAGCTAATCGAATAGCTTCAGGAGAAAGCCGGAATTCGTGAATATCACGTGCAGGAAGGACACGGTTCGACGAGTGAGGAAAGTGAGTAGATAAGTGAGGATACAAGGGAGTTCTGAGGAGCCGCTGAGGAACCGCTAAGGAGCCGCTGAGGAGCCGCTGAGGAGCCGCTGAGGAGTCGCTGTGGCCCAGAAGTTCACGGGATAAATACACTAAGACACTCCAATACTGTATCCCTCCGAGAGTCCCAGCGCCGCGGCAGTGTTGGAGTGGTTCGTGAGAGCCACCCACGGCAGAACGAAGGAAAGAATGTGTGATGCGATCCTAACGGCCAGAATGTGTGACGCGATCCTAACGGCCGAAGCAGGATAGTACCAAGAATTGCGACGACCGCGAGCCAACATAAATGGAAAGAAAGCTCGAGTCTCTCAGCAGCAGTAGAGGGGGAGGGAGTGATCTGTTCTGGGAGTGGAGCAAGGGGAGCGGAATGATGTGCATGTACAACGTACATGCAACAAATAGCTTTCACTGCTCTGTTTGCTGCTTGCTTCCCTTCCCTTCCTCCCTGGTAAGGGGGAGTTGGTTGCTTGTGTGGTGGTGATATGCAAGGAAGCGCAACAAACAACACCCGAGGGAGTCGGCACGGTTCGGGACGGGGCGAAGGCGAGGGGGGAAACGCGGGGAGGGGGAGGCTCGCGTACAGCTCAGGTGACTCCCCTCCTGTCGGGTCTTGTTCGGAGTTCTGGGAGGTTTTGAGGCGCTGTCCTTCTCTTGTGCTCTTCGGAGGTTCTTCAATCGAAGGTGCTGTGGGATGGAATGACGCGGTTGGAGGACGACTGGAGAGAATGTCAAAGTTGTCTGCGACCAGTATGACTGTCTCGCAATGATTTGGTACTGCTACTTTGCACTGTAAGGAGCAGTCGATTGTGTGGCCAATATCCGTGAAAAACCTGGAGCACAGCTGGGCAAGGAAATTGATTGGTCAATGGCAGTTGCGAAGTGGATGGGTGGCTGTGCGAAGCTATTGACTTCAACCCATGCGACCTTGGCGGTCATTCTGCGACATGAGCGACAGCAAGGGAGGTAGGAACAAGACGGGACGGGACGGACGGGACGGGACGGGTATGGTGGGCGGGACGGGAGAGGGGGGTGTGGGCGGGAGGAGGGGGCACCTGTGACAGCGAGGCAGAGGTTGGTGGGGGCAAGGAGTGTGATTTCAACGGGAGAATGTTGCGAAAATTGACCATTGTGAGTCACATGTTTAGCGAAAATTGATCAACCAGGTGGTGGCGGACCCCAAGTTCGATTGCTCAAGGACAGCTAATCTAGTTCGGGTTCCTCTCCGACTTTTTGTGTGGAGATTTCGTCGCCACGGTGGTCATGACCGTGTCATACACAAACCTGCAATAGTCAAGGCTCTTCCAAGAGTTCAATTCGAGTACGGATCTTTGTACTGTAGTCCCCCACAGCAGTGCGGGCGTGTGAACTGTATAGTTCGGGTTTGCGCAGAGAGTCGAACTTTTGGTCTTCGCACTCGTCGCAAAGGTAACATGCGGAAACCCGATCAGGCCTGGCGCACGTTACCAAAACAGGCATTAGGGTGCGTCAGATCCGTTGTCGGAAAAATCCGGCCGGCCGGAATTAGCGAAGGTAACACATTCGCGACATCCGCAAATATTTTCGGAGAGTTCGCCAAATCCGGCCATTTGTAAAAAATTTGATGGCCGGTTCAGCATTCGACAAAGTTCCGACGTGCAGTCGACTCGAAAGTCGACCAATTTGTCGACCTGAGATCGCTACAGTCACTACGCGACGTCGCCAACACGTGCGACGCAACGTGTCACACAAATATTGCATCTGCGATTCCGTCGCACAATCCGGCGACCCTGGCGAACTGCAAACCTGACACATTTGCAAAGCGGCCATCAAATCGGCCACCAAATGTGTCAGATTTTTCGGCCCTGTAAATGTGGCCGGATATTGGTCGTTATTGAAGTCGACCATGTTGTCGACCAAATTGTCGACCAAATTGTCGACCAAATTCCGGCCAAATCACCTTGTAACGGATCTGACGCGCCCTTATAAAAAACAGGCAAGGCCTGGCAGTCGACCAGGTTTTGGGTACGTATTGACCAATCCCTCGCACAGCGGACGGGATTGTTGGGGCTCGTATTGACTCACCCGACGCACAGGGACGGAAACCCTAGCGCGCATGCTATCCACCCGCCATTCAATTGGACGAGGTTCTGTTTGGCATTGCACCTCCGACGACGAAATATGAAAATGTCACGTCTCACTTGGTGCGTGCAAAGTGAACCTCGATCGACTTCCATTCGTACTTCATGGATCGAGTCGCCTAGCCTTGATGAGGTCTTATCGCAGCTGTCCCTTCCGAAGTTAATCTGACGCCATCGCCATGATGGATCCATCTCCAACTCCGACTGACACGACTCCATTTGACACTCTCACTGACGATCTCGCCATTTTAATCTTCCAGCGACTTGCCTCTAGCGTCACCTTCTCGCACGCCTTCGTCTGCTCGCGATGGCTCCGGCTAGCGCGCGTTTCGCAGTGCGCAGTCCACGTGGCACGGCGGCGGGGAATCTCCGGCGCGCAGCTGATCCGCGCAGTATCGCGCATGCCGAACCTCTCGTCCCTCGATCTGTCCAATGGCAGCGTGGATTCGATCACCGACGCTTTTCTTGCAGGGCTCGCTAAGGCATGTCCGCAGTTATCGTCTCTCTCCCTCACGGCCGGAGGACACGGGTCCTCTCTCTCTCACTCCTCACTGGGTCTCGAAGCCCTTTTCTCCACGTGTACGCGTTTGCAGCAGCTCCGTTTGCACGGTACAGCAGCTGGGGTCACCTCTCTCCCGTCACCCTTACTGCATCTGCAGCAGCTGAAGACTCTTCATCTATCCATGGATCATCTACGGGAACTACCGCCTGCCTTTGGCCTCCTCTCCTCCCTCACTCACCTCAATCTCCACACTCCCCTCCTTCAATTCCTTCCTCCAACCCTGGGCAGATTGCGTGACCTAGAATCTTTTGAGCTTGTCGATTGCGACTCTCTCGTTTCTCTGCCCGAGTGTATCGGGCAGCTGTCAAAGCTCAGCCATCTGGGCGTGAGCAGCAGTAGCCTGGTCCTCCTCCCTGATTCCATCTCCCTCCTCTCCCTCACTTCTCTCGATCTCATCCTCCCCGCACTCTCTCTCCTCCCAGCATCACTCGGCCACTCCTCCCTCTCCACCTCTCTCTCCCTCCTCGCCCTCACCATCTGCACCACACTCCACTCCCTCCCTGCGTCTCTTCCATCCCTCCACACGCTTACAACAATCGAGATAAGCCAGTGCTCCTTGTCAGCCCTCCCGGACGATTTTGGATTCCTGCCTGCGCTGCAAACGCTCGAGCTGAATGCCTGTGAGGAGCTTTCCCGCCTCCCAGATTCCTTCCCCCTGCTCCCCTCCCTCACCAACCTTTCGATCACTGGCTGCCCGACCCTGCTGTCCCTGCCCGAAAATTTCGGGCATCTGTCCTGCCTGAAAATTTTTGAACTCTGCAGTGTGGCGAAAGTCGCGTGTCTCCCGGACTCGTTCGGGCAGCTGGAAGCACTGCAAGAGTTGAAAATTTCAGACTGCCCGGCACTGCTGGAGCTACCATCATCACTTGGCAGAATCCGTTCCCTTGAATGCATCACAATCAGCAGATGCAGCCTTTTGGATCGTCTCCCATCCAGCATGGTCATGCTTCCACGCCTTCGGGAACTCACCATTTGCCGGTGTTCCAGTCTTCAGTCTCTCCCAGACTCGTTCAGCGCTCTTTCATCGCTAAAGAGTCTTGTGATTGAGGATTGCAAGGGCATAGCCTTCCTACCTGTGGGCCTCGGACGGATGCCAAACCTGCAGACGCTGAAGGTGGTGGGGTGTGCAAAAAGCTATTATCTTTCTAGGCAGTTGTTGGGCCTTTACCTCGAGAACGAGAATTTGTGCAATGGGGGAAGGGCATGTGTTGGGCCGCACTAATTGTGGGATAGTTGTGGTGATTGCGGCCTTTGATTTTTGTTTGTTCTACCGTAAAATACTTCTCACAATGCACTGCAAATTGAGAAGCTTTCCTAATTAGAGTTGACGTCAACACTACCCAAGTTTCATTTCTCAATTTCGGTAACGTGGTGTTCTCTATGGTACCAAATCTTCGCCTTCCCCTCCCAACCAACCGCACTGGTCAGCCCAAGTCGTAGAATTCTTTCATAGCCTTCTCGATCAAAGCACACCGACGCCGTTGTGCGGTGCAGAGCGATAATGAATATGTTTAAGGCTTTTCCGTAGGTTGAAGAACGGCGCCATTTGGTGGGAGGCGAAGCCACTGGCGTGTTGAGCTCTGACACTAACTCATCCAACCAACCACCACATTACTAATGCCTTGCAACCTTTCACCATACTGTCCATTTCACGCAACGCGGCACAAGCTAGTACGGTAATTCTTGTGGCGTCATCTCTCCATCCATCATAGTGCACCTGCAAAGACCAAGTCGAAACGAGCATTACTAGCTAGATGCAACAAACTGGAACTCCGCGTAGTACTACTAACTACAGTTCGCAGCAACAGAGATAAAAAAACGAGCAACGCGCACAGGCAACGAGCGCGCAGAGCCGCGTTTAAGAAACGTCGTGTACGTGTAACAAGGTCACGGGCGACGAGGTCACAAGTGACGACTGCAGGCGACTATCATAGGGTGTGTGGCGCGGCGATGGGGAAGCGCGGCGACGTCATGATGGCGGCGAGAGCGGCGGTGGTTGCGCTGTTGGTGGCGCGCTGCTGCATGCTCTTCGCACGCGCTGCTCCCGTGGTGGACGCCGAAAGTAAGTTGTTTAAGCCGAGAGTAAATTGTTTAAGCCGAAGTAAGTTGTTTAAAACCCGCAGGCCAAGAATTTCAACCTTAGGAAGGTTGGTTGGGAGTGAAAACGCAAAAGGCCTGCGAACCAATAGGAGTGTCCGAAATGTTGGACGAGGTCTAGAATTCGGGAATGATCACAGGCATTTTTGGGACATCCAACCAACGCTAGGAAGGATGAACCAAATTTGGCCTTCTTGGCCTGCGGGTTTTAAGCCGAGAGTAAGTTGTTTAAGCCGTGATGCATGCTGTTTATCCCTCCACATCCTCCTTTTGACAGCCAGAGGTCCCTGACACTACGCGGCCGTGCCATGTGCCATACCGTCCCAGGACCGTAACCCTATTCAGTATGCAGCATGAACTCCGCACCGCACCAGCAACTACTTATCTCTGCTGCTTGCAGCTGTCCCTGCCATCCCCACCTCAATTATCCGTCTACACTCACCCTGTTCCTCTCGCCTGCCACCTTGAAACATTTTCAACACGTTCTGTGGCATGGCATGCTGCCTTGCCGGGGTGGTATGGCGCGGGTAAATGGCATGAATGGATTTCATGGATGGATGGCATGAATGGATGGCAGTGGAAGCCTTGGAGAATCTGGCACATGAATGCAGCGACGTCTACAATAGGAACACATGGATGAGGGACAGGGATTGCGACAGCATGTATGCCGTGCGATGTGATGACGACGGGCATGTCATTGAACTGTAAGCATGTCATTGCACTGTAAGCATGTCATTGCGTTGTCCCCTTACCTCTGCTTCCATTCCCTTCGCATCTGTGAATTCACTATCTGTTTCAACTTCAATTCTCCTTCCCTCCCTTCCATCCTTCTACTCCCACAGCGTCATCAGCGAGTGCAGCCTCGTCGGCTCCCTGCCCACGGCTCTCCTCGCATTGCCCCATCTCAAGGAGCTGTGAGACTCCTTCTGTCTCACTCTGTCTCCCCCATGGTCCTCAGTCGTTCCATCCCGCATGACCTTTTTATGGTCGTCTACGCTCAGAGATTCCTAAACGATACCGTTTTCTACGGTCAGATTTTGAAAAACAATGACGTTCTTTGCACCTTGCATGGGATGGCATTTGATGGTAGGTGATGGCATGTTCTCCCCGCTCTTCATGTTCATCTTGCCCGTCCTCGGGTTTTACATCTCCCCTTCCCGGCAACTTCCCTGCTCCGTGCTCTTCCCTGTTCCGTTCCTCCCAGGACTGCTGTTTCCATCGTCAGGCACTTGTCGAGCCATGATTCTCCTGGGGAGCTGCCTGCGTGGATCTTCAGCCTCACAAACTTGACTTCACTGTGCGTGCTGCCATGCACCATCTGCCATGCACCATCTGCCATGCACCATCTGCCATGCACCATCTGCCATGCACCATCTGTCACGCCATGGATGGACCACATTCACCACACTACATCATTTTCCATGCTTTCAATATACGGTAGTCCAGAGTACCATTCTCTTCTGCCCGAGAATGCCCTAATAATTTTCCAATTCGCGACTCTGCACTGCTTCCGCTCCATTCATGCACTGCATTTCATCTCCCCCCTTCCATTTTACCCCTCTTCCCTGTACCTTCCCTTCCAGCCTTTCCTCTTCCGTGACTCCCCTCTCCTCTCTGCCCTACCCCCCTCCTGTTTCCGCCCAACTCTCTCCATGCCAGGGACATCCAAGGAAACAACTTTTCGGGCTCCATTCCAGAGGCAATCAGCAGCCTCAAGCAGCTAAGGGAGTTGTGAGTGGTGATGGGGTAGGCATGCAAGGTGCTGTGGGATGATCAGGTGTGGTAGATCAGTGAGTGCTTGTGTGAGTGATTGAGTGAATGTCGGAGAGTTAGTGAGAGAATGAGAGAGAAAGTGCTGCAGGGTGAATGAGGCAATGGGCTCCCATCAGCAAGAATGCACGAAGCACTGCAGACACATACACTGCAGGTGCATGTGAGGCACTGCCATGCTGTATCAACCTTCCCACACCCAACCTTCACCTCTCCCCTCCGCCGCTCCTCTCTGTGCTTCATCCCCCTTTGTCTCCTCGCCTCCATGCCGCTCCAAAGAAAACACTGTAACCTCACTGGGTCTCTCTGTGCCACACGTCACCGCACTGTGCCGCACATGATCGCAGACGCATCACGGAGCCAACGCTGTCAGGGTCCATCCCCGAGTCAATAGGAGCGCTCACCAACCTGCAAGATCTGTAAGGAAGAGGAATACCCGCATTGCACTCCACGGGATGAAGGTGGGGTTTTCCTCGGGATGAAGGTGGTGCTCCAACGTAGCTGACGACGTTAACTTGGTCGGTCATTTGTGCAGTTGCTGCCGTGGATTGTTTCCAATCAAGTTGCTCTAGTAGTGCATTCCAATCAATCCTGCGAGCCATTCTTGCCCGATGCCCCAAGCCACCTTACCGGGTCAACCGGACTGGAAAGCATTGCAAGACGTTAGTCTTGAGGGGGAGAGCCAACGTCTCGTATGCCTTCAAAAACCGATTCTAAAGGCGATGGCACACATTCTCCTCTTTTGCGCGAAAGATTTTCAATTCAACACGTCTGCTAGCTCATGGAGTTTTCCCAACACGCCTGCTAGCTGAAGAGATGCAGGCACACGGAATTTTCTGATCTCCCTTTTCTCTCAGTTTTGCTTTAATAAACCCCGACCAAATTCCTCGTTTGGCCGAATTAACTGTCTACCTTAGCCAGCCAAATGCACCATTTATCGTATTTAGATAGCCATTTTTTTACTTAACACGCTTGTCCCTTTTAGATCTTCACTTGTGTTTGTGTAACTTTTTTATGATTTGCCTTCGAGACCTCTCCAGAGCCATGGTGGCTTCTCTTGACTCTAGTACCCCAGTGCTCTGGGTGCTCTAAGAACCCTAAACCAACAGCACTGGCATGCGCTTTCACACATACTCTAGGAGCTTTGTTCCCATCCCGTGCCATCCCGTGCCATCCCGTGCCTTTCACCTCCCTGCCTGCCTGCCTTAGTTTTCCTCCCTGCCTTTCACCTCCGATGCCTACCCTCTATAAGTAGATAAAAAATATTATTATTTACTTCAAGTTGGAGATTCAATTTTCCGAACTGACACTTTGATAGAATCCATCCTGCTCACCCTTTTCCTTTCCGCCCTCCCCCCGACCTCTCCATGCTCCAGGAATCTTCGCAAATGCGGTCTCTCAGGATCCATTCCAGAGGCAATCAGCAGCCTCAAGCAGCTGGAGATGTTGTGAGTGGTGATGGGGTAGGCACGCATGGATTGGAGTGGAGTGGAGTGGAGTAGAGTGTTTCAATGTGATAGATAGCACGCTAGGTCCCTGCTGAGGGTGTAAAGGGGTGGGGGAAAGTAAGAGGCTGATAGAGAGGTTGGGTGGAACCATCTGGAAAGGAGCTTGAGATAGATGTAGAGTAGAGTAGGTTTACCAGGTTGGAGTGGAGTTGTGAACTGAAGTAGGCTGTGGAGCTCGAGGCTCTTCTGATTAGATCGCGTATAAGTTCAGAAGGATGGGTATGGAACTGTGAGTGAGGTGATGGGTTGCGAGAGTGAGCAAAAAATCCAGGGAATAAGTGAGTGGATGAATGAGTGAGGGCGCGAGTGGAGGAGTCCATATGGGCTAGGCGGCCTTATGGGCTAGGCGGCCTTATGGGCTAGGCGGCCTTATGGGCTAGGCGGCCTTATGGGCTAGGCGGCCTTATGGGCTAGGCGGCCTTATGGGCTAGGCGGCCTTATGGGCTAGGCGGCCTTATGGGCTAGGCGGCCTTATGGGCTAGGCGGCCTTATGGGCTAGGCGGCCTTATGGGCTAGGCGGCCTTATGGGCTAGGCGGCCTTATGGGCTAGTAGCTAGCCTGGACGATCTGCCTGCGTGGAGTCTCTTCATCTGACAATGAGTGAGTGATTTGGACTCCAACACGTGTCTCTTGATCCTTGTTTCGGAATATCCAGTACTTTGTTTCCACGGTGAGCCACTGCACTTGAGTCGACTCAAAAGCATACTGCACATACTGTAGCTCATGCTGTAGCTTGTTTGTCACATGCCATCACATGCCATCCCATGCCATCCCATGCCATCACATGCCATCCCATGCCATCCCATGCCATCCCATGCCATCCCATGCCATCCCATGCCATCCCATGCCATCCCATGCCATCCCATGCCATCCCATGCCATCCCATCCCATCCAATCCCATGCCATCCCATGCCATGCCATGCCATCCCATCCCATCCCATCCCATCCCATCCCATCCCATCCCATCCCATCCCATCCCATCCCATCCCATCCCATCCCATCCCATCCCATCCCATCCCATCCCATCCCGTCCCGTCCCATCCCATCCCATCCCATCCCATCCCATCCCATCACATCCCATCCCATCCCGTCCCATCACATGCCATGGCAGGGACCTACAGGGCAACAGCCTGAGTGGCACCATTCCCGCCTTCATTGGCCGCCTCACCGAACTTCGCATCCTGTGCGCCCATCCTTACGCCGCCTGAACCTTCCCTTCTGCCCGCTGCCAGCAAAATTGTACCGTAAGAGTAAACAAATTTATAGTTAGATAATAATAACCCCCAAATGATCTCCATGCACGGGCATGCTGAAAATATCCCCCCCAGGAAACTCAACGACAACGCTTTCTCAGGCTCCATTCCGGGGACATTCTGCAACCACATTCGTTTCTGCGAGTTGTGAGTGGTTATGGGAAGGCATGCAAGGTGCTGTGGGATGATCAGCAATGTTTGTCTTCAGTGAGTAAAAGGGTGGGAGAGTGAGAGGACGAGAAATCAAGAGAGTGTGTGATGTTAGAGTTAACCTTGAGTCTCAGCTTTGTATCTGTACCTTTTCAGTGTTGCATGTTACGTTACATCAACATCCCAACCTTACCCAGATGTGATATAACGAAATCTCCAACCCACCAATTCGAGATTCCAGGCGATCTGATTGGGGATTGCCGCTGATTCCCTACCCATCTATTCTTGCCAATTTCCAATGTGCTTAGGAGGCTTGAGCTACATAAAAAAAATGTTTTGACTCTACCTTCAGTTCTTACATGGTATCAGAGCTACTCAACCACACATGCGCATCCTGATCCTCATCTTGTCGCGGTAGCTGCCTACACGGCCCCCAGTGAAGGTTTTCGACTTCCGTCACGTGCCAGCCACTGCTTTCTGTTTGGCCGGAAAATTTCACACAGAAAGACAGAATTTCAACACAGAAAGTGGAATCAACGGCTCAAAAGTTCATCTCAGACAGCATAGACAGAAAAAACCATCTCCTTTCCTATCACCCCCTCTTTCCCTTCGCTCTCTCTTTCACGTCACTCTCGTTCCCCGCCACTCCCCTTCCCTCCCAATCTTCCCCTCCCACCTTCGCTTGGCATCACAGAGACTTTGAGGGCAACCAGTTTACGAGAGAGCTGCCCTCGTTCGACCATACTGCCCATCTCAACATATTTCCATGGAGCTACAGCGACCTCACAGCCACCGGAAGCCGTCTCCCCCTCAATGCTACCGGTGGAGACGAACCTTCACAGCAGCACAGCTTGTGTATGTTCCTTTTCAACCATACGCCCGTCCAAAGCTGCACCTTGTCTTTCTTGTCTTTCCTCTGGTGCTTTCTTTTCGCACGATAAGGTCGTTCTATCTGCATATTGTCCCTCCTGTCCGCCAAAGCCTCCTTGATGCCTGCTTGCTCTCCACCAGTACCCAGCACTCATTCTCCTGGGACATGTTCTCAGCGAGCAGCAAACTTATTCAGGCTTAAAGCAAAAGATAGACAGTAAAAACCCTTCTGTAAAACTTAGATCTCAACAATCCGAGCTCAAGAACTTCAGCAGTAGAGTAAAACAAACATGTTTCGGCCGTTAAGGGGCTACCCTAGCAGGCCTTCATCAGTGCTAATGAAAGAAACAGAGCTAAGCTACGCTTCAAGAAGAAACGAAGCCTCAGAAAAACTGATCTCTAGGTTATCTACACCAGGTCAGCCCGAAATACGGGGACCAGTACATGTCACCCTTGAAAATTTCTCAGGTGGCCACGTCCTCAATCCTTGGAGCGTCGTCGTTGAAGTTCGAATTCGCATCCTCGCCAGGCAGCAACTGTGGAAGTCGCGCGCGTACCAGTAACCTGTTAAGGTTACAACCAATTTGCCATGCAACAAAAATCCTCTCCACATATAATCCGCGTGTAGTGAGTCGATTTTTGAGTCGACTCAAAAGGACCCCTAGCCCGAGACGAGCAGACACCGAAGTGTACTGCGTCTTCAGAACTAGGGGTCCACGGGATGGGAGAGAAATCTGTTGCCGGAGCGCCTGGTTAGCGATGGTAGTGGCGAGGAGTGACGAACGGTGAGCGAAGGTGACGCCTTGGAAGATTGGGTGCAGAAAAGCAGGAGGGTAACCACGGTCACGAAGCCGGCCGAAGAAAGCCTTCTTCGTTGCGAGGAAAATCGCAGGTGATGTAGAGCGGAGCAGGTACCGCTTCAATTCTGCGCGAATGAAGGATTCCTTGCAGTGCCGTGGGTGGAAGGAAGCAAAGGGAAGATAGAGATACTTATTCATCGGCTTCTGAAACGTGCCGAAATCCAAAGTACCCTGCTCCTTAAACCGCGGTCCCTTGAAGAGAACCACGTCCAGAAAATCGATGGAGCAGTCCGAAACAGACCATGTGATCCGAATGTTTGGATCAAGCTCATTGAAGGTGCGCAGGTAGGCTTCCAAATCTGCCCGCGTCCCCGGCCATACGATTAGACCATCATCGATGTAGCGCACATGGTAAAGAGGTAACGTTCCGGTCCACTTCCCCTTCAGTAACTCATCCAGGCGGCTCATGAACAGGATCGCGAAGCAGACTGCTACAGGTGTACCCATGGCGGTGCCTCGTAGTTGTTGAAAGATCCGGCCGCCGAACTCGACAAAAGAGTTCCCCATGACCCAACCCAGAAGGGCCATGAGAGGTGGGGTGAGTTGCGGTTTCTCCCTCATCAGAAAACTGCTGACCGCATCAAGACCGCGCTCGATCGAAATGCTGGGGTAGAGAGCGGCTACATCATACGTCGCTAGAAGTACCGTCGTCGGAAACGTGGTGCGTTCGAGCGTTGTCAGCAGAGAGAGAGAATCCCGGAGGTACGTAGGACGATTCAAGACCAGCGGGCGAAGTTCAGCGTCAAGCCACTTGCTCACATTAGTCGTGGCCCATGAATGTGAGGCAGCGATCGGTCGCCCCACGGGTACTTTCTTGTGAAGCTTAGGCAAGACGTAGAACGCAGCTGGCCGCCATCCCCCGGGTGGTTCCTTAAAGAAATATTTCCAGAGACTGTCTGGAAAAGCCGGTCCCCACGTCACCTTCAACTCCCGCAGCTGCTGCAGAACCCGTGGCGTCGGGTTGCGTTCAATCGGCTGGTACACTTCCGCATCTCCGAGATGTTCCATACAAAGGTCGATGTAGTGCTGCCGATCAAGGATAGTGACGCCAACGTTCTTGTCTGCAGGTTTGATGACGATGCTGCGGTCGGCGGCGAGGGAGCGCAACGCCTTGCGAATTCCTGACGAGATATTGAAACCCCGCCGTGGCGTCGTCGCTTTCAGAAGGTAAGAGAGGTCGTTGTGGGCCTCCCTGAAAACCGACTCCGGGACAGCATCCCGATCGGGTTTCCAATCTGGGTTGCGCACACGGAAGCGTGACATCTCAGATGAATCCCCTTTATCCTTGAAGAAAAAATGAAGAGAAATCCGTCGATGCAGTTGATCGAGGTCTGCTTCGATGGAAGGGCTCCTGGTAGGCGTTGGCACGAACTTCAATCCCATCCCGAGTGCTCGTCGCTCATCGGTCGTTAAAACCTTAGCACTCAGGTTATGCACTCCGTTGTTTCGGACCCGCGACATGGCTTGTCGTGAAGTCAAACGGCCGAACCAAAGAAGCGCGAGATCCCGCGCTGTTACTTCTTCTTTGGCGGCCCGTTTGCGGGGCCGCCGCCTCCGTTTTTTGGAACCCAGGCCTGCTTCGGTGCTGCTTGGCCCTTCCCCTTGCCGTCGGTAGGAGCGTCAGATTTCTTCTTTTTCCCCCGCTTCTTCTTCGCCTTGTTGTTCTGGGGCTTAGAGTCAGCGGCGGTGGCCGACGGAGAGACCTTCTTCTCCAACGCAATCTTCTGAAGCTTCGCAGATAGCTCTTTGTCCAGCTTCGCCGCGAACTCCTTGCGAAGCCGATCTTGGACCTTCTTTACGTGCTTCTGAACGATTGCGTCGACCGTCGGATCCAACTCCATTCTGTCGATCTCCTCAGCCGCGGCAGCTTTCTTCAAATCTTCAGCTTCACGTTTTTTCTGCCGTTCCAACTCCTGGATGATGATCTCATCCCTGGCGATGGCTATGTCGGACTGCGCCTTCTCGATGCAGGCCCCCTTGATCTTCCTGTACTTCTCCCTGGTAGCATCAGATACCGCCAGGTCAGGGTTCTCCGAGAGACTTTTCAGGTAGTCCTCAAGCTTTGTCGCCAGAGTCGTCACGTGCAGGTTAGAAGCCGCCAAAATCTCCTCGACCTCCATCTCCTTCGAAGCGATGAAGTCCTTCTGGATACGCTTTTGATTCTCCAGATGAACAGCAGCAACCGAAGCTGCAGACTTTTCCCGAACAGAAGGGTATTTCGTCTGGAACTCAACTGCTTTGGTGCGAATACTGTGAAGAAGCACACCCTGTTCATCAAGCGTCTTCATCTTCTGAAGCTTGGACTTCGCCTTCAAGAGTGATTTGAAATCCGCCCGAAAACCCTTGACCGCCACCGCAGTCCAGCCTTTAAAGCGCTCAGGAATGTTGAACTGCTCAGGAACAGCCGGGTTAGCGCTCGTGGAAGCAACAGCAGGTGCTACCGCAGGAGCAGCGTTCGAAGCGGGATCCATCTCCATGGCGGGAGGAGAAAATGTTTGCTCGCCGTGCGATGTCGGTCCGCGAGTTGGTGCAGTATGTTTTGCTCCTTCAAGTTCGCGAAGGCGTTGTCGCTTGTGCGTGCGATACCCCGCGTAAGTCTTGGGAACACCTGCCTCGTGGATCACAATAGCAGAACTGCCCTCGTTAAGTTCGGCGTCGTCTGAGTCAAGCGTAAGTGCCAACTGGTCTTGGGACATGTTCTCAGCGAGCAGCAAACTTATTCAGGCTTAAAGCAAAAGATAGACAGTAAAAACCCTTCTGTAAAACTTAGATCTCAACAATCCGAGCTCAAGAACTTCAGCAGTAGAGTAAAACAAACATGTTTCGGCCGTTAAGGGGCTACCCTAGCAGGCCTTCATCAGTGCTAATGAAAGAAACAGAGCTAAGCTACGCCTCATCAGCCTTTTTCAATGAATGCCATCCACGCGCTTCCTCCCATGCTCGCTCAGCCATGACACCACTTACTCTCCACTTCCCTCTTGTGTCAACGCATATTTCCCATAGATCCATCTTACTCATTCATTGATGATTTCGAATAATTTCCTGTGAAACGCCCTTTCTATCCGAATCCATTGTGTCTATGCCCAACCAGTGATGATAGAGGAATCAAAGCCTAAGCCCGTCACGGGGTTTCACCCAGTGTTGACCAGAAGCAGTGTTTACAACACGGAAAGTGGAATCGACGGCTCAAAAGTCCATCTCACACAGTTTAGACAGAGAAACCCATCCCGTTCATTCTTCTGCGCCACCAGGTTGCACCCAGTGTTGACAGCTTACGCACATGCTACTCCTTTCCCATCACTCCCTTTTCCGTTTCACTCCCTCTCTCACGTCACTCTCGTTCTCCACCACTCCTCTTCCTTCCCAATCTTCTCCTCCCGCCTTTGCTTGGCATCGCAGCGACTTTCCAGGGAGCTACAGCGACCTCACAGCCACCGGTGGAGACGAACCTTTACAACAGCGCAGCTTGTGTATGTTCCTTTTCAACCATACGCCCCTCCAAAGCTGCGTCTTGTCTTTCCTCTTGTGCTTTCTTCTTCTGTTCTTTATCACTTGATCAGGTAATTCTTTCTGCATATTGTCCCTCCTGTCCTCCAAAGCCTCCTTGATGCCTGCTTGCTCTCCACCAGTACCCAGCACTCCTTCACCCATATGCTGCTTCTTTACATGCATCGCCTCCTCCCTCCCACCCTCCCTCCCTCTCCTCATCCACCGTGCATCCACCAACCCACCATGTGAACCACCAGACACTGCAGTGGTGGAGGAGGCACTCTCCGTTCTCCAGGCACCTCCAAACCTGCTGCTGCTGCAGCTGCTTCCACTGGCAGTGCTGCTGCAGCTGGCGTTGGCCTTGTCACTGGCGATTCTGAGGCGCCTCAAGAATCGACCCCCCACATGCTACTTCTTTTCAAAGAGAGCCCTTGCTGCCCGGCAAGCTGCCATGGGTGTGGAAATCACTTGCGAGTGACCCACTTTAACGCGGGAATGATTTGGGTAACAAGATACTCACCTTTAATTATCGTATCGGCATGATATCATAAGTACGGTATTGTTGTTCTTGAGTTGTACGGTATTCGATATTTATGCTCCATTGCGATTTTTTACTAGCATAGCATTAAGCTTGACCTCCTCAAGTTCCTCTATGCCTCCTCCGTCCTACACTGTATGTCCTTGAAATGACTTTCAAAGTTTGCGCTTGATGCTGTTTTCCCCAGTATGATGAAGTTCGTAACTCTAATTATTCTTCACACATGATGCATATACATTTATCGTGAAGTCTTCACCCACATAGCTAATTTGGCCTAATGGAACATGTGAAGTCTAATGAAATACGGACACAACGCTATGTCTGGCGTTTCACTGTAACGGGTTAAACTCTGCACCCAACGCTTCCCCCACACCACCAACCACACTGGTCAGCCCAAGTCGTCAAATTCTTCCGGGCTTTGATTCAAGAACGGCGATGATAGCATGCGGTTCAGAGAGCTGTTTGCACATATCCAAAACGTTGGTAGGTGAAGAAGCCAATACATTGCGCGAGCTATTCTGGGCTGGTTGTTCTCACACATCACTCAATCACACTCCCCATTGATTGCGTGTTCGAGACGAAGGCAAAGACGAGATTTTTTTCGCACTACCAGTCGCCTCGCCATGCGGCTGAATCAGTAAACGAACTGTCACCGTTGATCCTAGCAACGGCTCACGAGCACGCAACAGCAAAGAAGCTCCAACGTACGGGTCACGCGCGTTTGGGCAAGGCGTGCCGCGTGCAGGGCGTTCGGGAGCCGTGCGTGCGGCAGGGCCGCATTCGGGCAAGACCGACATGTTCACCGGGTGGGGGTGTTCGTCGGCGACGTGAAACGAGCGCACGGCGGGCAGCGCGCGCGGAGAGCATCGATGGGGCCGCGGTCCGCCGCGGCGATGGGGAGGCGCGGCGGCGTCATGGTAGCGGCGAGAGCGGCGGTGGTGGCGCTGGTGGTGGCGCGCTGCTGCATTTTGCGGCCCCTCGCGGCACGCGCTGCTCCCGTGGTGGACGCCGAGAGTAAGCCGTGATTAGGGTTGACAGTAAGCCGTGATGCACCCTGTTAATTCCCTTCACTTCCTCCTTTTTACGGCCACAACTTGAATTCCCTGACACTAAGCGGCCGTTCCATGTGCCATACCGCCCCAGGACCGTAACCCTATTCAGCATGCAACATGAACTCCGCACCAGCAACTACTTATCTCTGCTGCTTGCAGCCGTCCCTCTTGCCATCCCCACTTCAAAAATCCATTTACCCTCTCGATTTTCCTCCCGCCTCTCCATTTCTGTTGGAATGTCCCCAACACGTTCTGTGGCATGGCATGCTGCATCGTCGGGGGGGGGGGAAGGGGGGGGTGGGGGGGGGTATGGCACGGACAAATGGCGTGAATGAATGGCAGTGGAAACTTTGGAGAGTCTGGCACAAGAATGGAAAGAGGCCGCGGGTACGAGCACGTTGAAGAGGGTCGGCGATTGCAGCAGCATGCATTCCGTGGAGTGTGATGGCGACGGGCATGTCATTGCACTGTAAGCATGTCATTGCACTGTAAGCATGTCATTGCACTGTAAGCATGTCACTGCACTGTAAGAATGTCATTGCACTGTAAGCATGTCATTGCACTGTAAGCATGTCGTTGCACTGTAAGCATGCCATTGCACTGTAAACATGTCATTGCACTGTAAGCATGTCATTGCACTGTAAGCATGTCGTTGCACTGTAAGCATGTCGTTGCACTGTAAGCATGTCATTGCACTGTAAGCATGTCATTGCACTGTAAGCATGTCATTGCACTGTACGCATGTCATTGCACTGTAAGCATTTCATTTCACTGTAAGCATGTCATTGCACTGTAAGCATGTCATTGCACTGGTAGCATGTCATTGCACTGTAAGAATGTCATTGCACTGTAAGCATGTCATTGCACTGGAAGCATGTCATTGCACTGTAAGCATGTCATTGCACTGTAAGCATGTCATTGCACTGTAAGCATGTCATTGCACTGTAAGCATGTCACTGCGCTGTAAGCATGTCATTGCACTGTAAGCATGTCATTGGATTGGAAGCATTTCATTGCACTGGAAGCATGTCATTGCACTGGAAGCATGTCATTGCACTGTAAGCATGTCATTGCACTGTAAGCATGTCATTGCACTGGAAGCATTTCATTGCACTGGAAGCATGTCATTGCACTGTAAGCATGTCATTGCACTGTAAGCATGTCATTGCAATGGAAGCATGTCATTGCACTGTAAGCATGTCATTGCACTGTAAGCATGTCATTGCACTGAAAGCAAGTCATTGCACTTTAAGCATGTCACTGCGCTGTAAGCATGTCATTGCACTGTAAGCATGTCATTGCACTGTAAGCATGTCATTGCATTGTAAGCATGTCATTGCACTGTAAGCATGTCATTGCACTGTAAGCATGTCATTGCAATGTAAGCATGTCATTGCACTGTAAGCATGTCATTGCACTGTAAGCATGTCACTGCACTGTAAGCGTGTCACTGCGCTGTAAGCATGTCCATCTAGCTCCTCACACCCCATCTGGCCCCTCACACCCCATCGCCATGATCTCTTTGCTCCCACCTGCTTCGCCTACTGCTCCCCACTCCATTGCTTCTCCTGCCCCTTGTTTCTTTCCTTCGGCCTCTGGTCAACCTTCTTCTCTCCCCTGCACCATCCTCCGATGATGCAAACACTCCACCTGCATGGTGCATGGATGGATGCAAGCAGGAGTTTTTTGGCAAACGATCTACTGGAGTCACTACCAGAGCAGCTCTCCCAGCTGTAGAAGCTGCAGTCTCTGTAAGGCCGGGTGAGGGGCATGTGATGGCATGGGATTGCATGTGATGGCATGTGATGGCATGTTATGGCATGTGATGGCATGTGATGGCATGGGATGGCATGGGATGGCATGGGATGGCATGGGATGGCATGGGATGGCATGGGATGGCATGGGATGGCATGGGATGGCACGGGATGGCATGGGATGGCATGGGTTGGCATGGGATGGCATGGGATGGCATGTGATGGCATGTGATGGCATGTGATGGCATGTGATGGCACCCGGACGCTCTAAGCCATCCTCCCATATTTTTCCATGCTGCCTCCTTTTCCCATGCTGCCTCCTTTTCCCATGCTGCGTCCTTTTCCCATGCTGCCTCCTTTTCCCATGCTGCCTCCTTTTGCCATGCTGCCTCCTTTTCCGATGCTGCCTCCTTTTCTCATGCTGCCTCCTTTTCCCATGCTGCCTCCTTTTGCCATGCTGCCTCCTTTTCCGATGCTGCCTCCTTTTCTCATGCTGCCTCCTTTTGCCATGCTCCCTCGCTTCTTCTGTTGCATCATCAGGGAGTTGTTGTGGAATCATCACCTGTCTGGGGAGCTGGCTGCGTGGATCTTGAGCCTCACAGACATGACTTCACTGTGCGTGCTGCCATGCACCATCTGCCATGCACCATCTGCCATGCACCATCTGCCATGCCATACCATTCACCTCGTTACATCATTTCCCATATACATCGTACCCTTATGACCTTTTTCTTTATCTCAACTTCCTTTCCGATACTCTCACTATACTCCAGAGTACCATACTAGTTCGCTTGCTTTCACGACTCTGCACCGTTTCTACTCCATTCATGCACTGCATTTCATCCCCCCCCCTTCCATTTTACCCCTCTTCCCCATACCTTCTGTTCCGACCTTCCCCACCCAATGATTCCTCTCCCCTCTCCACGCTTCTCTCCTTTTTCCGCCGAACCCTCTCCTTTTTCCGCCGAACCCTCTCCATTCACCAGGGATATCCAGGGCAACAACTTTTCAGGCTCCATTCCAGAGGCAATCAGCAGCCTCAAGGAGCTGCAGGAGTTGTGAGTGGTGGTGGGGTAGGCATGCAAGGTGCTGTGGGATGATCAGGTGTGGTAGATCAATGATTGCTGGTGTGAATGAGAGAGTGAATGTCTGAGCGTGAGTGAGTGAGAGAATGAGTGCAAAATGATGGTTCTGCCCTGCAGGTTGAATATGTTTTCCTATCAGCAACTATGCACGAAGCAGTGCAGACACATGCACTGCACATGCACTGCCGGTGCGTGTGAGACACATTATGCTCGTCCGCCGCAAAGCAGTAAGAGGCTCAGTCTTCACAGTAGGGCAGCTCTGAGTTTGTCACTGTTAGTCAACTGAATATATATATTTATATATGTATGTGTATGTATATATATTATATATATGAACTACTTCTGAGAGAGAGTGCGTTTGACTGTAAGGACCGAGAGTTGGTTGGACCGGTTGAGATAGGGGAGAAGGTAGGGCTTTGTGGACTGTGAGAGGCGAGAGGGGAAGCTGTCTGGGCTGGGAGAGGTGTAATCGGAAGGCTGTGTGAGTTTCAAGCAGCGAGGAGGAGATGGGTATACCGCAAGTGGCGAGAGGAGGAGTTGGTTGAGACGGGCGATGGGAGGGACAGGGGAGGTTCTGGCTGTGAGATGTGAGAGGAAAAGGGGAAGGCTTGGACTGTGAGAGCCAATGGAAATGGAGGGAGGCGTGGGGAAGAGAGTGTGGGGTTGGGTTGAAGGTTGTTCAATTTGATATGAAGGAGAGTCAGTCACACTGATTATTAGGGTTAAAATATTATGCACTCATTATCATTATATTGATTAAAAATATTTAATCAATCAGACTTGACTAATCGAGAATTCTAAAAAGCCTTGATTGGAGGATTAATATTCTGAAACTTCAGACTCTTACATCAATAGAATCAGCCCCTCTCCCCACCCTTTTCCTTTCCGCCCTCCCCCCAACCTCTCCATTTCCAGAAATCTTCGCAATTGCGGACTTTCAGGCTCCATTCCAGAGGCAATTAGCAGCCTCAAGCAGCTGGTGGAGTTGTGAGTGGTGATGGGGGTGGGCATGCAAGGTGCTGTGGGATGGAGTGGAGTGGACTGGGGTGGAGTGGAGTGGAATGGAGTGGAGTGGAGTCGAGTGGAGTGAGTCAATGGGATGGCACGCTAGGTTCCTGCTGAGGGAGTAAACGGGTGGGTGAAAGTAAGAGGCTGAAAGAGAGGTTGGGTGGAACCATCTGGAAAGGAGCTTGAGATAGATAGAGTGAGTAGAGTAGGTTTACCGGGTTGGAGTTGTGAAGTAGGCTTTGGAGCTCGAGGCTCGAAGCTCTTCTAGGTGGATCACAAATGAGTTGGGAAGGATGGGTACAGAAGGGAATCCAATGACATAATACTATGAGATCAGTTGAAACCTCCAATTGGTGGGTTGAAGGTTTCAAAATGTACGGTTCAATCTCGTTTGGATGAGGTTGGGGTCCTGGGCTAGCACCCAGCTTACGGAAACAGAAACCGCACTAGATCAGAATGTAAAAGGTACCAGTGCAAACTGTGCGATTTTTTTCCTTTTCTTACAGGGGGGCCAGCGAGGTGAGGGTGGAACTGTGAGTGAGGTGATGGGTTCTGTGAGTGAGGTGATGGATTGCGTGAGTGAGCAAGGAATCCAAGGAACAAGTGAGTGGATGAGTGAGTGCAGGAGCGAGTGGAGGCATCTATATGGGCTAGTGGCTAGCCAGGACGATCTGCCTGTGTGGAGTCTCTTCATCCGACTATGAGTGAGTGATTCGGATTCCAACACCGTCTCTTTATCCGTGTTTCTTCTATCCATTACTTTGTTTCCACGGTGAGCTACTGAGCATACTGCCGCTCATGGTGTACCTTGTTTGTGCCATCCCATCCCATCCCATCCCATCCTATCCCATCCCATCCCATCCCATCCCATCCCATCCCATCCCATCCCGTCCCATCACATGCCATGGCAGGGACCTACAGGGCAACAGCCTGAGTGGCACCATTCCCGCCTTCATTGGCCGCCTCACCGAACTTCACTTCCTGTGCGCCCATCCTTACGTCACCTTAACCTTCCCTTCTATCCGTTGACATAAAGTTTTGAAGAGTACAAAACTTCCAGTCAGCTGTCAAGTCCCTACCTTCCCCTTCTTTCCCCCCCCCCCCCCCCCCCCCCCAAATGCTTTCCATGCACGAGGAGACTCAACGACAACGGTTTCTCAGGCTCCATTCCCGGGACAATCAGCAGACTCAATCAGATGTGGGAGTTGTGAGTCGTTATGGGGAAGGCATGCGGGGTGCTGTGGGATGATCAGGCATGATAGTATTCAGTGAGTAAATGGGTGGGAGAGTGAGCCTTTGATCTCGACTTTGTATTTGTATATATTCATATGTATATTTTAATTCAGTGTAGTTGTAATTTTTCTGGGTTGGGCGTTACATCAACATCCCAACCCTACCCAGGTGTCACACAATCTCTGGGTACGTTCCTGGCTCGTGTCAAGCTTGGGGCTGTCCCAGGAAGACTCGAAGCTTTTGGTTAAACTTCTGATCAAACATTTTGTCTTTCGGAAACAGGGGCAGTTTTTTGCCGAAAGACCCGAAGTTGGTTTTAGATGAGACCCAAAGTGGACCCAACTTTCGGTGATCTCATTAGAGATTGCCTCTGATTCCCTGCCCATCCGTTCTTGAGCCTTGAGCTCATTACCTCCAGTTCTTATACGCGATTAAGGAAGTGAAATATGTGAGTGAGTGCCCTGTGAGTTATTGCCCTAGCCGTCCATCCCACACCATCTCATCCCATCCGATCCCATCCCATCCCATCCCATCCCATCCCATCCCATCCCATCCCATCCCATCCCATCCCATCCCATCCCATCCCATCCAATCCCATCCCATCCCATCCCATCCCATCCCATCCCATCCCATCCCATCCCATCCCATCGCATCCCATCCCATCCCATCCGATCCCATCCCATCCCATCCCATCCCATCCCATCCCATCCCATCCCATCTCATGCCATGCCATGGCAGGAACCTCCAGAGCAACAATCTGAGTGGCACCATTCCCGCCTCCATTGCCCACCTCCAAGGACTCGGCTTCCTGTGCGCTTGTTTTCCCTCCAACCTCCCCTCTCCATTCCTTCTTTCCACCTCGCTCTCTCTGCCAAGCATGGGGGATTTGAGAGGGTGGTGATCCCGCCTGGTGGTGTGGAGTGGATGTGTTTTTCTGAAAGCGAACTCCTTTCAGCTATAGCACTCACACTCTTCCACGGCGTCATCTCTGTCTTCTTCTCCTCTCCTCGTCTCTTCTCCTTCTACCTTCTTCTTCTCTCCTCTACTCTCTCCCTTCCCTCCTCTCTCTCATCCTCTCCACCTCTCTCTTCTTCTCATCTCCTGCTCTGGTTCTCTCCTTCCCTCCATGTCCCATCATCCACCCCTCTCCAGTGGACTTGGCAACAATCGCCTTGCAGGGACGATGCCTGATTGCAATCACCATGCAATCACCATGCCTGATGCAATCAGCAGCAGCGGCAGCAGGAGCAGCAGCAGCAGCAGCAGCTACAGCAGCAGGAGAGAGTAGAGGAGGAGTCACAGCAGCAGCACGACAGGGTAGAGCAGGAGTCCCGGTCGCAGCAGCGGGTGCAGCTGCAGTCGCAGCAGGAGAGGACAGAGGCGGAGCCACAGGAGCAGCAGGAGGGGCCAGTGCCGTCGCAGCAGACGCCAGAGGAGGCGGAGTAGCAGCGACTGCGACTACACGACCTCCCCGACCCAGCACCTGCACGCTTTGTTCGTGGTCCCCTACCGTCCCCTCCTGTTCCCCCTGTTGAGTCCCTTTCCTCCTCCCAGTGGACTCGTCGTTCTCCCCTCAGTCGTGCTGTGTCCCCAGAGCGTCGTCGGTCCCGTTACCGTGCAGACGGTCCGTTCCACCTTGTTCTTCGCTCACGTGTTCCACCTCCTCCTGTCCTTCCACAGCCACCTGAGTCGTTCCTCACTGTGCTTCACGACCCGTTGTCCGACTACCTCCGTGCCTCCCGTCCTGTCGTCTCCCGTGTTTTGTCCGCGTTGGTCACTCACCCGACTGCACCTCTGCCGTCTGTTTCGGCACTTGTTACCACTGTCGCTGGCTTTGCCTCTTCCCACCGCCTTAACTACGCCGCTCACTTGGTGAGTGGCCCTGCTCGTTCTCCGTTCTCTGGGGGTGCTCCTGTTTTTCCCCTAGAGGTCCTCGAGGACAGGCAGTTCGAGCTTGGTTTTCTTGCGGCCGCTATTCCTCATCTCTGCGCCATGTTGCTTGCCCCTGAGGGGGATCCAGACGCTCTTGACATCCCGATCCCTCGCACTCACGCCGAGGCGGTCTCGGGACCCTGGTCTTCGTACTGGATAGCAGCTGAGGAGGCAGAGATGGCATCTTATAGGTCCACAGGCACTTACGTCGACGCAGTCCCACCACCTGGGACGAATGTCGTCAGTGGCCGATGGCTCTTCAAGGTGAAGCGGCCGCCTGGATCACCACCTGTGTTCAAGGCGCGCTATGTGACGAGAGTCTTCAGTCAGCGAGAGGGGGTGGACTTCTTCCAGACCTTCGCTCCCACCCCGAAGATGAGTACTCTTCGGGTGTTGCTGCATATTGCAGCCCAGCGCGACTACGAGTTGCACTACTTGGACTTCTCCACCGCGTTCCTTCAGGGGAGCCTGCACGAGCAGATCTGGCTGCGTCGCCCGCCTGGCTTCACTTGCTCTTTCCCACCTGGGACCCAGTGGCAGCTGCGTCGACCAGTCTACAGCCTGCGTCAGGCTCCACGTGAGTGGCATGACACACTTCGCTCGACCCTTGCAGCGCTTGACTTCTTTCCGTCATCTGCTGACCCGTCACTGTTCGTTCGCCGTGGCTCGACCCCGTTCTTTGTCTTGGTCTCCGTCGACGACCTGGTGTTCGCCACTCCCGACCGACGCGCGCTGGCCTCCGTGAAGGAGGAACTGCAGAGGAGACACACTTGCACTGACCTTGGTGAGCTGCAGCACTACCTTGGCCTGCAGATCACCAGGGACAGGGCAGCTCGTACCATTACGCTGACTCAGTCGCATATGGTCGAGCAGATCCTCACGCGGTTTCGCTTCCCGTTCTCCAAGGTACAGCTCACCCCTCTTGGTGTGGATCATGGGCTCACGGCTCCACCTTCGGACGAGTTATTTGAGTCCAGTGGTCCATATCCTGAGCTGGTGGGTTGTCTCATGTACCTGATGACCTGTACTCGCCCAGACCTAGCTTACCCTCTTAGCGTCCTTGCGCGTTTTGTTGCGCCTGGGAGACACCGACCGTCCCACTGGTACGCTGCTAAGAGCGTGGCGAAATATGTGGCGAGTACATCAGGGGAGGGAAACAGCCAGTTACACTCACAGGTTACTCGGACTCGTCGTGGGCCGACGACGCGGAGACGCGTCGGTCTACACAGGGGTACTCCTTTAGCCTCGGGGCAGGTGCTGTTTCGTGGCGGTCGACTCGGGCGTCGTCCGTCGCCGGTTCCAGCTGTGAGGCAGAGGTGTACGCTGCGGCCATGGCGGCTCAGGAGCTTCGTTGGCTGTCTTTCCTTCTCACCGACCTTGGTGAGCGGCCTCGCTCTCCCCCAGTCTTGTTCGCCGACAACACGTCTGCCGTCCTGTTGTGTGAGGAGCCCCGACTGGTTGGGAAGGCGAAGCACAACCAGCTTCGTTATTTCCTTCTGCGTGAGTTGCAGCAGCGTGGCCAGGTACTCGTACGACGTGTGGTCTCTGAGGCCAACACTGCAGATATTGTCACCAAGGCGCTGTCGCCTTGTGATCACCAGCGTTTCTGCACCCAGCTTGGCCTTGTGCGGGTCCGTCCTCACTTGCTTACGTAGATGCTTTGTTCTTATTGTCTTGTACTCTTGCATCTCAATATATTTGCTATATACCTGCATGTGAACTGGCCTTGTGGCTCTTTTGCTTGCTCTCGGACTGTGTGGTGACTTTGAGCTCCACCCTGAGATTTGTCTTGTTCTTGAGGACTGGTCTTGTGACCCTTGTTTGTTCTTGTTCTTGCTGACTGGTCATGTGACCCTTGTTTTCTCTCAGACTGTGTGTGTCCTTGAGACCCACCATGGGATATGTGTTGTCTTTCCACGGGGTTACCGTCACCTAGACTATGGGGGTGTGTCAACATATATTTTATATGTGTTGTTTAGGTTAATCTAGGTGTTACATTTCTGCTTCCTTGCATGATTAGGGTTTGATATATCTAGGGTTGTACTTCACATTTTCTATCAATTCATTACATTATAACACCCATCTCTCTGTCTAGCTCTTCGTCTCTGTGGAACAGCATCCCTACTGCCCGCATCACCTCGTTTTCTGCTACCCAGCCGTTCCTTCCTTTCTCCTTGCTGGGGGTTGCACCTTCAATGGTGCCAACCTCGTAAGCCTTGCATGCCATCCAAGCGCTTCCTCCCATGCTTCCTCCGCCGGGACACCACTTACTCTCACTTCCCTCTTGTGTCAACGCATCTTTCGGATAGATCCATCTTATTCAGTCATTGATGATTCTGAATATAATTCATGTGAAGCGCCCTTTCTATCCGAATTCATTGTGTCTATGCCGAATAATTGATGATAGAGGAATCAAAGCCTAAGCTCGTCACCGGGTTGCACCCATTGTTGACCAGAAGCAGTGTTTACAACACGGAAAGTGGAATCGACGGCTCAAAAGTCCATCTCACACAGCTTAGACAGAGAAACCCATCCCATTCATTATTCTGCGTCACCAGGTTGCACCCAGTGTTGACAGCTTACGCACATGCCACTCCTTTCCCATCACTCCCTTTTCCGTTTCACTCCCTCTCTCACGTCACTCTCGTTCTCCACCACTCCTCTTCCTTCCCAATCTTCTCCTCCCGCCTTTGCTTGGCATCGCAGCGACTTTCCAGGGAGCTACAGCGACCTCGCAGCCACCGGCGGAGACGAACGGAGCTACGACGACCTCGCAGCCACCGGCGGAGACGAACGGAGCTACGGCGACCTCGCAGCCACCGGCGGAGACGAACGGAGCTACGGCGACCTCGCAGCCACCGGCGGAGACGAAGGGAGCTACGGCGACCTCGCAGCCACCGGCGGAGACGAACGGAGCTACGGCGACCTCGCAGCCACCGGCGGAGACGAACGGAGCTACGGCGACCTCGCAGCCACCGGCGGAGACGAACGGAGCTACGGCGACCTCGCAGCCACCGGCGGAGACGAACGGAGCTACGGCGACCTCGCAGCCACCGGCGGAGACGAACGGAGCTACGGCGACCTCGCAGCCACCGGCGGAGACGAACGGAGCTACGGCGACCTCGCAGCCACCGGCGGAGACGAACGGAGCTACGGCGACCTCGCAGCCACCGACGGAGACGAACCTTTACAACAGCACACCTTGTGTATAAACAAACGCCCCTCCAAAGCTGCGTCTTGTCTTTCCTCTTGTGCTTTCTTCTTCTGTTCTTTATCACTCGATCAGGTCGTTCTATCTGCATATTGTCCCTCTTGTCCTCCAAAGCCTCCTTGATGCCTGCTTGCTCTCCACCAGTACCCAGCACTCCTTCACCCATATGCTGCTTCTTTACATGCATCGCCTCCTCCCTCCCACCCTCCCTCCCTCTCCTCATCCACCGTGCATCCACCAACCCACCATGTGAACCACCAGACACTGCAGTGGTGGAGGAGGCTCTCTGTGTTCTCCAGGCACCTCCAAACCTGCTGCTGCTGCAGCTGCTTCCACTGGCAGTGCTGCTGCAGCTGGCGTTGGTGTTGTCACTGGCGATTCTGAGGCGCTTCAAGAATCGACCCCCCACACGCTACTTCTTTTCAAAGAGAGCCCTTGCTGCCTGGCAAGCTGCCATGGAGATCACTTGCGAGTGACCCACTTTAACGCGGGAATGAATTTGGTAACAAGATACTCGCCTTTAAAGCCAGCAGCTAAAATAGTGACCCCCCCCTTCTAGTTGGGTCCACTTGAAAGTTGAAGTACTGTTGTGTATTTTTTTTCCAGCCCCATATGATCGAGTCTCCAAATTTCTTCTCAGACAAAAATCATCGCAAGCATGTGCAAATACAACGACGTGCGAATCGCAATTGCATTCAGAGCCAAATTCACATCGTGAAGCATGTCCAACTCGTGCAAAGCAAGTCCAACTCACGCAAAGCAAGCCCAACTCACGCAAAGCTAAGGCCTTAGACATAGGCCTGCTAGGGCGGCAATAACAACATGTGAAAACCATCGCTGCATGTAACAGAGAATTTCAAGGTGTCTCGAGAAGAGACAAATAGAGCAATAGAAACGAGGACGCGAGAGGAGAGATGCGTGAGAAAAATCCGCGGAATGCCAGGGGAGATAGCAAGTACAAAAGGGAGGGGAGAGAATGAGGGCGACGGAAAGGAGGGGAGACAGCGAGGGCGACGGAAGGAAGGGGAGAGAGCGAGGGCGACGGAAAGGGATGAGAGAGAGCGAGGGCGGCGGAAAGGGGGGGGAGAGAGCGAGGGTGACGGAAAGGGAGGGGAGAGAGCGAGGGCGACGGAAAGGGAGGGGAGAGAACGAGGGCGACGGAAAGGGATGAGAGAGAGCGAGGGCGGCGGAAAGGGAGGGGAGAGAACGAGGGCGACGGAAAGGGATGAGAGAGAGCGACGGCGACAGAAAGGGAGGGGAGAGAGCGAGGGCGACGGAAAGGGAGGGGAGAGAACGAGGGCGACGGAAAGGGATGAGAAAGAGCAAGGGCAACAGAAAGGGAGGGGAGAGAACGAGGGCGACGGAAAGGGAGGGGAGAGAGCGAGGGCGGCGGAAAGGGAGAGGAGAGAACGAGGGCGACGGAAAGGGAGGGGAGAGAATGAGGGCGACGGAAAGGGATGAGAGAGAGCGAGGGCGACGGAAAGGGAGGGGAGAGAGCGAGGGCGACGGAAAGGGAGGGGAGAGAACGAGGGCGACGGAAAGGGAGGGGAGAGAATGAGGACGACGGAAAGGGATGAGAGAGAGCGAGGGCGACGGAAAGGGAGGGGAGAGAGCGAGGGCGACGGAAAGGGAGGGGAGAGAACGAGGGCGACGGAAAGGGAGGGGAGAGAGCGAGGGCGGCGGAAAGGGAGGGGAGAGAACGAGGCGACGGAAAGGGATGAGAGAGAGCGAGGGCGACAGAAAGGGAGGGGAGAGAGCGAGGGCGACGGAAAGGGAGGGGAGAGAGCGAGGGCGGCGGAAAGGGAGAGGAGAGAACGAGGGCGACGGAAAGGGATGAGAGAGAGCGAGGGCGGCGGAAAGGGAGGGGAGAGAGCAAGGGCAACGGAAAGGGAGGGGAGAGAACGAGGGTGACGGAAAGGGAGGGTACCAAGCGAGGGCGGCGGAAAGGGAGGGGAGAGAGCGAGGGCGACAGAAAGGGATGAGAGAGAGCGAGGGCAGCGGAAAGGGAGGGGAGAGAGCGAGGGCGACGGAAAGGGATGGGAGAGAACGAGGGCGACGGTCAAGGAGGGGAGAGAGCGAGGGCGGCGGAAAGGGAGGGGAGAGAACGAGGGCGACGGAAAGGCAGGGGAGAGAGTGAGGACGGCGGAAAGGGATGGGGAGAACGAGAGCGAGGCCACGGGATCAAGGACCTGAAGAGGGATCGACGGGAGGGGAGGGAAGAGAAGAGGAACGACGCGAGGGGAGGTCATAATTTACGAAAGTCGGGACGGAGGGTGACGGAAGTGCGGTGGGAACGCGATCGCGATGAGACGCGAGGGCGGCGGGAGGAGAGAGAAGAAGGGCGACCGGGGAGGAAGGGCGACGGGAGACAGGAAGGGCGGCGAGAGAGAGGAAGGGCGACGGGATAGCGAACTGGCGACAGGAGTGAGGAAGGGCAACAAGAGAGGAATGGCGACGGGATGTGAGAGGAGATCGCGAGGGTGATGGCGACGGTAGGGGCGAGGGTGGGCGATTTGAGGCGCGCGTGACGGCGACGAAGGGGGTGATAGGAGGGGGAGGAAGGGCGACGGAAAGGCGATTCAATGTGAGCGTGAGAGCAACGCGATGGTTACTGTGAGAAGAAGAGATGTAGAGCGACGGGAGCCTGATTTACCGAGAACGCGAGGGCTACGAGGTGAAGGGTCACGTTTCACTTGCGAGAGACGAGAAAAATATTGACTATACAGAGCCACGTTCACTACATTACGCACGCGAGCGAAGTCGAATCTTACGTGCCTAAGCCAGAATCATCTACGCTTTCTCGGCTTTACTACTAATGCTACGCAAAGCACTAGTGACTTTGGGACTCTTATCAGCTAGTCATTCACCCAGTCCCAACTTGAATTGGAAGTTGGTCCTGGCGATGGAAACCATCGTTGGGCAACGGTCGTGTGGGTGCAGCGTATAAAAATGTGACGATTGACATGGGCCTGGACAATCGTTTTGGCGGGAGGAGTAATTTTCAGATTTGTTTGAGCAAATCAGATGAGTTCAACCTGCCTACTTGGTTTGTTTGGAACAGTGTTGTGTCAACCCAACTCATCGCAACGATTTCAAGCTGGGACGGCCTTCACTATTTTATATTTCGGATTGAGAAAGCTTGCTTTCTTGTTTTTATCATTTGGCATCGTTCTCATTGCAAATGGCATATTACAACATATCCATCGAGTTCTAACACAAGCTAGTACATGCAGAGAATACTAGCTAAAATGTACCGTGTCCAAACGGCCTTAGTAGGCAGTCGATGCTGGGGTGGGTGGTGGGAAAGTTGAGTGAGCCGTTGGAAATAGAGAAACGTGGGTGGAGGGAAATGAGCTCCAACCCACGGTTTTTGTAGTTGGAGAAGGGCGTTTAGCGCGCTTCGACGATGCCAAATGTGCAGTACAAGCAGCTTCGCTTTCACAATACACAATTTTAAAAACACAATGTGTGTTTAAAATTTATAATATTGAGAAAGCTTGCTTTCTTGTTTTTATCATTTGGCATCGTTCTCATTGCAAATGGGGCCTCTGAGACATGGGCAGCGGGGGTTTCCGGTTGCGTACGAGTGCCTCTGCGTGTTGCTCCGAGGACAATGCAAGTGTCGGGTTCTGCAGGATGCGCGATGCCTTGATGAGAGGTTCGACGTATGGCGTGACGTACATTTCCTTGGCTGTGTCACTTCGCCACCTGCCCAGTCTTTTGAAGATTCTGTCTGGTACACCGGTGTTGGCTGCCACTGTGGCCGCGCCTTTTCGGAAGGAATGAGTGCCGATCTGCTGCTCTCCAAGCCCAACCTTTGCGAAGGCTTCCTTGCACCAGTTCCGGATCGTCGTGTATGAAGGTGGCCTGGCCTGGCCCACGCTGGTTGAGGCATGGCCGAAGACGCGGATCAACGACCCCTCCGAGTGCGGGCCGTAGCCAGCAAGTTGAATGAAGCGTCTGGTGCAGCGCACGGGGCAGCAAGGGTCCGCCGTTGCCGCAATGGGTATCCATGTTCCGTGACCGGCCTGATCCGTCTTGGAGTGTGGTATGAGGATCCACATGACATCGTCGTCGAATTGGATGTCTTGCCATTTGATAGCCACGAGGTCGGAGTATCGCAGAAATCCCGAGTACATGAGGATAGGGATCAGCCCTTTCTGGAATTCCGCCGGATTGTCAGACAGCAGGTAGCTCGCCGCCATGTCTCGAACTTGTTGGATCGATACGGGCTCCTTCAGACGAGTAGGGCGAGGGCAATGGCGTTTCGCAAAGTCGCGGACTTGTGTGGTGAATGGCCCATCCGTCGGGCATGTGCTCCCAGTCATGCGATGGGCGAAGCTGACTGCTGAGCACGTGAGCTGTACTACGGACAGGGTAGCTTTACGTTGGATTGCGTGGACCAGGTATAGCGCGAGGGTCATGTCGGATGCGGGGAGAAATGCAAGGTTCACCTTTGTACAAAAGGCTCGAAACTTAGTCCAGTATGGTTCGTATGTCCGGATCGTCGAGTTTGCACGAGACTGTGCGATCATGTTAATCAGCTGGTCGTGTAGCTTTGGGAGCATATCTGAACACAAGGCGGAGAAGTTATGAATTAGTCAAATACCACTCGGAGTGCTATGATTGGGCTGTGCGGTAATCCTGAGCCTGAGAAGGCAGTGGAATGTGTCCCTGCAGCTAAGCATTGGCTTCCGTGTGTCAGAGGGATGTGTGCATGGATGTGTGACGCCCACGTGCATGGGGAGGGTTGTAGTAGTGGCCACCAGCTTGTGCCCGGCCTGTGCGGAACTATCAGTGTGAGTGATGCGTGGGTGCGTTGTGCGTGGTGGAGGACGGCGGGGACCAATTGGGGCGGGGGGAACGCTAAACCATTTTCGCCTGTCCATGCGAGCGAAAATGCATCCATCGCGAAGGCGTCTGGGTTAGGGATCTTTGTGCAGAAGCGCGATAGCTGGGTGTTGCGGGAGTTTGCAAAAAGGTCGATGGAATGGGGACCCCAACGACGTTCCAAGATGCGGAAGCATGGCGTCTTCAACGAGTAGTCGTCGTGATCGACTATTTTGGAAAGCTCGTCAGCGTGTGAGTTGAGTTCGCGGGGAATCCATTCGATGATTAAGCGCGTGCCGAGCTCCATGCATGTTCGTATGATGCCCTTGCAGGCCATGGTGAGGTCGGGGCTGCGAGAGCCGCCTTTGCGAAGGATGAAGAATACACCTTGGTTGTCCACCCGCACGAGAACGTGTTTTTTCTGGATCTTGTTGGCATACGTTTGGATTGCCCAAAAGACGCCTTCAATCTCCCGTCTCGTGCTGGACGTTGCTCGTAGCTGCTCTGGCATGGTTGCACTAGCTTCTTCGAGGCCGCCCGGGAACGTGGTCAGGGTGGCGCCCCAACCGTGAGAGCTGGCGTCCACATGGATTACAGCGTCGTAACTGTTTCGGACGTGGAATGGTGCACCGTTAAACCGATCAAACTCTTCGCGCCAGAAGTTGAGCTCCTCAGCTACAGATGGGGAGACGATCACACTGCTTTTCCATGACGGCGCGTCGTTGATCACTTGTAACATGGCGTGGCTGAATGCGCGAGCTGTCGCGCCTAGTGCGACACTCATTGAGGCGAGCATGCCTGTGACTCTGGCCACATGACGGACGGGGACTGGTGTGCTTGCCTTGCTTGCACTTAGGAGGTTCTGGATGGTTGCATGTAGCGCGACTCGTCGGTCGGGACCGATGGAGAATCGGCCGGTGTCGGTGTCCAACTCTACACCCAAAAATCGAAGGTGCTGCGATGGTGAGAGCTGCGATTTCTTCGCGTTTATCACCAGCCCCGCTGCTTTGAGGTCCAATATTACGCGCTGACAGGTAGCTTGCGCATGGGCCTTTGACTGGCAGAGAAATAAAATGTCATCCACGTATGGCACTACTCGGATGCCCTGTTCTCGCCAACGCCGAGCAAGTTGCTTGATGAGTTGCGTGAAGACGAATGGAGCTGTGGCGAGTCCGAATGGCAGGGATCGAAATGCGTATGTGTGTCCACCAAATTCGAATCCAAGGAACTTCCAGCACGAGGGGTGGATGTCGATGTGGTGATAGCCGGATTTGAGGTCGATGGAGAACATCCAGTCCCCAGCGCGTGCCAGGTCGGCCACCCGGTTAAGTCCCTCGTACTTGAACTTGGGGACAATTAAGTGGGTGTTGACTTTCCTCAGATCAAGAATGAGCCTGCATTTGTCTTTTTTCTCGACCACGTTGAGCGGACTTATGCAAGTAAGCTCCTTTGCGGCCATCGGAACTGCCGCTCCGGTCTCTGTGAGTTCTTGTACGGCAGTACGTGTGAATGTGGCATGCGTGTTCGCCCCGACATGGTTGCGATCGTGGAAGGGTTGCGGTGGGCCGTGGCTCCATGGCAACCAATAGCCTTTGGCTATGACGGAGAGGACAAGGCTACTCGAGCACCATGAGCTCCACCATGCAAAGGTCGCGCGAAGCCGGCCGCGCATATGTGTAACGGTTTTGTCCGTTATGGCAAATTCGTATGGGTCGTCGCCGCATGCCGCCTCGTATTGCCACGCTCATGTGTGTTCGTGGCATGGGACAAGGGTTGCACTTTTTATTTAAAAATACGTGTGTTGCATGTGTGCACGTGCTTGAGATCACTTGTAAACGGTGTGGACAGAATTGATAATGAATTGCTATGTCAACGAGTGTGCCGAGCACCGACCGGCTCGCCCCACGGTCCACACACGATTGGATGCGGCTGTCCATGCCCTCTCTCTCTCTCTCTCTCTCTCTCTCTCTCTCTCTCTCTCTCTCTCTCTCTCTCTCTCTCTCTCTCTCTCTCTCTCTCTCTCTCTCTCCCTCTCTCTCTCTTTCTTTCTCTCTGATTCTCTTTCTCTCTTGCTCTGCACCACTTCTTTGTTTCTTAGAGTGTCACTTGCCAAAATCAGAGGGCCTTTAGGGATAATGTTTTATTAAATCGACCCAACACACATAGCAATGCTTTCCTAGCATGCATACGCCACCTAGTGGCCAATACATGGGACCGAGGGGTTGATGTTCCCCTTCCCTAACCTAGGCCCAAGGCCTACTCTACCCTTGTCTAGGGCTGGCCTCTTGCCATCGCAAACCCCTAGGGCTGCCCACGGTTTCCGCACTCTAGAGTGCACCGTGCCTTGCGCTCCGAGCGCATTTCCCATGGTCCGCTCCTACACTACCGGAGCGGGACCTTGGCCACCATGCCCGTTCCTAGGGCAGGCACTTGCCACATGGCCCGGCTGGCCGCAGCGGAAGCACGAGCCCCGAAACCCACGACAATTGGCCGTGGGTGGGGGACCCCGCTTGGGAATGAACGGCATCGGCGCGTTGCTTCCGCCGCGGTTGACGCGAGCGTATGCGCTTGCGGCGCGGTCCATCGCAGCCATGTCCGCGACCGCCTGCTTGAAGGGTCGAGAGGTCAGCAGGCTCTTCTGCTGGTACAGCTTGAAGCGCTTCGCCGTGCGGAAGTCGGAGGCGTCCTCCACTTGAAGCACCTCGAAACGCCCCGCGATGAGGTTGAGGGCGTGTGAGATGAGTTCGAGTCCGCCTGCCGAGTCGCCGCGCTGCGCCTTGTATTCCGCGTGCAGCAGGTACGCGCGCAAGTCCTCCAGCAGCTCCGCTTGCTCTCGCACGGAGTCGTTGACGAATGTCGTCGCCGAAAAAGTGAGGTTAGAAGAAGGGAGGGGGGGGAGATTTTCCGTGCCAATAAAATTAGTATTGTCGACTAGAGCCTCACCGGCGTCATCTTCGGAGTCGTCGGTGTCGTTGTCGACCGCTGGAGCAGGGGGAACGCCGGTCGCTGCGTCGTTGTTGCGCCGATTCGTCCTTGCTTCTCGCACTCCTTTTTCCTTTTTTTTGCAGTTTCGTTTTTAGCAGACGCAGATGCAGCAGGTAGTGCAGTTTCCGCGGCTGTAACGCTGACGGGCTGCTGCTGTAGAAGGGACAGCAGCGCGTTGACCTGGTCCGGGGTCAACGCCTGCGTCAGCGTAGGGGTCGCCGTCGCGTCAGACGAGGAGACCGCCGGTCGTCGCCTCTGGCGCTGACGCGACGGTCCAGCCGCGGGTGCTGGCGTGTGCCCCGCGTCAGTCGCGTGTGTCGCGCCAGCCGCCGCTGCCACTGGCGCCACTGGTGCCACAGGCGCCACTGGCGCCACATTCGCCGAAGGGTGCTGGGCATCGAGCCCGCCCAGCAGCACGTCCACTCCAGTCGGGGCGGAAGGTCCATCTTCTGCCCGACGCTTGTTACGTCGATCGCCCGCAAAATCGCGGGCGTTACGGTCGGAGTCGGAAGCGGGGTTGGCCGAGTTGTCGTTGTTAAGTGCCGGCGTAGGTGCCATCGTTGAGCGATTGAAGTTAAAAATATCGCTGAGTAAAGTCGAGGGTGAAACGCCTCGAGGAAGCGTTTTGGTTCTAGCCAGTTTGGACGGAGGAAAAAACTACTCGAGCAGGAAAGTTGAGTGAGCCGTTGGAAATAGAGAAACGTGGGTGGAGGGAAATGAGCTCCAACCCACGGTTTTTGTAGTTGGAGAAGGGCGTTTAGCGCGCTTCGACGATGCCAAATGTGCAGTACAAGCAGCTTCGCTTTCACAATACACAATTTTAAAAACACAATGTGTGTTTAAAATTTATAATTTTTAAGTATCGCATCTGCATGATATCATAAGTACGGTATTGTTGTTCTTAAGTTGTATATTCGATATTTATGCTCCACTGCGTCAGTTGATTAGCATAACCTTACATAAAGCATGGCTTCCTCAAGTACCCGTATCCCTCCTTCGTCCATGCACCAATCCCAAGAGTATACGTTATAGAAATTACTTTCAACGTTCGTGTTTGATGTTGTTTTACCCAGTACCGGTAAAATGAAGTTCGTAACTTTGTTGATTCTTCACGTGTCATGCAAATACATGTATCATCAAAGCATTCACCCACATATTGTTATGCCTAATCAGGCCAAATGGACTAACATGCTGAAGTCTAATGAAACACGGATACAACGCAGTGTCTGGCGTTTCACTGTAACGCGTTTGATTCTGCACCATGACGCTTTCCCTCACACCACCAACACACTGGTCATCCCAAGTCTTCAAATTCTTCAGGGCTTTTATTCAAAGAACGCCGATGTAGTGTGCGGTTCAGAGCTGTTAGCAAATATCCAAAACGTTTCTGTTTGTTAAAAGTGGTAGGTGAAGAAGCCAATACCTTGCGCGAACTCTTCTGGGCTGGTTGATCACTCCATCACACTCCCCTTTGATTGCGTGTTCGAGACGAAGGCAAAGACGAGAATTATTTGCACAATATCAGTATTTCGCATCACCAGTCGCCTCGCCATGCGGTTGAATCAGTGAACGAGATTTACAATCTTGCAGTCACCGTTTGATACTAGTTTGCGTGACGCAACGGCTCACGAGCACGCAAAGCAACGAAGCTCCACCCACCGTACGGGTCACGCGCGTTTGGCAAGGCGTGCCGCGTGCAGGGCCGCGTTTGGGCAAGACCGTCACGTTCGCCGGGCGCCCGGCGGGGGTGTTCGAGCGTCGGCGACGGCAAACGAGCACACGGCGGGCAGTGCGCGCAGAGACCATCGATGGGGCCGCGATGCGCCGCGGCGATGGGGTGGCGCGGCGGCGTCACGATGGCGGCGAGAGCGGCGGTGGTGGCGCTGGTGGTGGCGCGCTGCTGCATGCCCCTCGCACGCGCTGCTCCCGTGGTGGACGCCGAGAGTAAGCCTCTATAGGTACTGTATATCCCCTGTGTTTTCTGTGGCGATACATTTCGCATATAACACTGTACAGGTGTAGTCCCAAGCATGTTGGTTTCAAGTAACAGGGTACTGTACTAACGACAATACATCATGAAGCATGTCGCAACCCTTGCGAAGGGAAGTTGGAGCTGACCACACGTAATGAGTCGACTACCTTGTTGGTGTGGGGGTGTGGGGTTTGTAACAAAACCTATACCTACAATGTTTCCGTGGCCTTAGCGCAAGCAATGGGTGAATTGTGTAGATATGCAGTAGCTACGTTGTTGAGTCGCCAACATCATGTTTTGGGATGAGTGCGCTATGCTGACAGGAAGCCGTGATGGACTCTATGACTCTGTGTAAGCCGTGCTGCACGGACGCTGGCAGTTAGCCGTGCTGAGGTTGCTTTACTGTATACCAAGTCAGCTGCGTCAATGTATACAGTTTTTGCCGGAAAAGTGACGGAAAAGTTGCTTGCAAGTCACTTGAGGACCCACTGTTTTTGACTAAGACTTTTTTCAGCGAGGCGAAAGTAACCGTAAAGTGACAGGCCAGTAACTTTTCTGTTGGTTTTCGCACTTCCCTTTTCCGCGATGTTAGTATTCCCTCCTTTTGACAGCCAGAGGTCTGTGCGTGCCATGTGCCACACCACTCCAGGACTGTAACCCTATTCACCATGCAACATGAAGTCCGCACCAGCAACTACTTATTACTACTCATTGCAGCTGCTGCTCCCGCCATCCCCACCTCATCATCCCTCTTCCCCCTCCCCTGTTCCTCTCGCTCTTGTCGGGATTGTACTTCACACGTTATGTGCCATGGCCTGCTGCTTTGCCGGGGCCCGGGGTGGTATGGCATGGGTGAATGACATGCATGGATGGCAGTGGAAGCTTTGGAAAATCTAGCACGCGAATGGCACAAGTTCGAGGGTATGAGCACATGGAGCCGAGGCGAGGATTGCGAAATCATGGATGCCGTGCGCTGTGATGACGATGGGCATGTCATTGCACTGTAAGCATGTCATGCTCTGTGAGCATGTCGTCTCATTGTATACCCTTCGTATATGTGCAACCAGCATGTGATTTGACTTCAGTGTACCTGCCTTCCATGCCATCCTTCTCCTCTCCCACACCACACCACAGCTACTTTTCGTAGTGCACCCTCGTCGGCTCCCTACCCTCTGCTCTCCTCGCATTGCCCAATCTCAAGCAGCTGTGAGACTTGTGCTCTCGCACTCTCCCTCCCTCCCCCATTGGCCCTTACTCGTTTAATCACCCGTTTGCCCCCACTGACTTGCTCTTGCTTGTAATGACTTGTTGTTGCTTGTGCTGACCTGATTTGTTTAACTGAACTCGGCTGGTCTGTCGTGCTTTCCTTTTCTTCTATTCTCCTGTCTTGCCCACATATACCCTCTCTTGAACTCCCCTTCTTTCCATCCGTTTTACTATGATTCTGCCCCTACCCTTATGTCTTCCCTATTTCCTTACCCCTATTTTCTCCATCCAATCCCGCCATGTTTGTTCTGCCCGTCCACCATCTTTGCGGGTTGCCTGCAGTGATTTGAAGTTTTGCAATCAAATCCCACGCTTGCTGCTTGATTCTATAGAGGGATTGTCTTCTCCCATAGACATGTCAGTTCCATTTATCCTACCATGCACCTCTCTCTTCTCCCATGCACCTCTCACTTCTTCATACGCCTCCCTCTTTTTCTCCACGCCCCTCCTGCTCGTTTCAAAACAGCAGCAGCTCCACAGCTGCTGCCTGCACTCTCCGCCTACTCTCCCTTCTCCTCTCTCCCCTCCACTGCTCCCCGGACACTCCGTGCCTCATATCTCCCTTCATCTGCTCCACTGCCCTCCTCCCTCTTTGCCCTCTTCCCCCACTTCTCCCCTGCCTACGTTCTCGCCGCCGTGCCTGCTGTCATTCCAACCATGCACCAGCGACGACCCTGCCCTGTACACGAGCAATCTTAAAGGCTCCATGCTGCAAGGGCTGGGCAATCTGCAGCAGATCACTCACTTGTGAGTGTGCTAGCGGGAGAGGGAGGGATGCACGTGGGGATGGAATGAGTGGGGATGCGAGTTCCTTTCCCCCTCTTCGTCTTTCCTTGCTGCGTATGCTTGTACTAACTATCCTATTGTGCTGTATTGACCACCATAACTAATGAAGGTCCATTCGAGTGGGTGAGAGAGGGTGAGACTCAGATGAGTATATGATTGAGGTGGGAGAGTGAGAATAAGCAATGGAGCAAGATGAGGGTCACATCGTTACTACTCCAGCTCACGCTGCGTCGACTTTATTCTGGTCCCTCCCTCACTCACACTCCATCTGGTCAACAGCCTCTGGAGGTCAACCCTTCCCTCGTCGCTGCAGTGCATACTGATGTTGCTAAACCCTTCACATGCATGGTGCATGGATGGTGCATGCATGGTGCATGCATGGTGCATGCATGGTGCATGGATGGTGCATGGGTGGTGCATGGATGGTGCATGGATGGTGCATGGGTGGTGCATGTATGGTGCATGCATGGTGCATGCATGGTGCATGCATGGTGCATGAATGGTGCATGGATGATGTATGCATGGTGCATGCATGGTGCAAGCAGGAATTTTTTATCAAACGATCTACTGGACTCACTACCAGAGCAGCTCTCCCAGCTGCAGAAGCTGCAGTCTCTGTAAGGCCGGGTGAGGGGCATGTGATGGCATGTGATGGCATGTGATGGCATGGGATGGTATGGGATGGCATGTGATGGCATGGGATGGCATGGGATGGCATGGGATGGCATGTGATGGCATGTGATGGCATGTGATGGCATGTGATGGCATGGGATGGCATGGGATGGCATGGGATGGCATGTGATGGCATGGGATGGCATGGGATGGCATGGGATGGCATGGGATGGCATGGGATGGCATGGGATGGCATGGGATGGCATGTGATGGCATGTGATGGCATGTGATTGCATGTGATGGCATGTGATGGCATGTGATGGCATGCGATGGCATGTGATGGCATGTGATGGCATGTTATGGCATTCGATGGCATGGGATGGCATGGGATGGCATGTGATGGTAAGTGATGGAATCCTTTTTTTTATAAGCCATGCTGCCTCCTTGTGCCATGCTCCCTCGCTTCTGTTGTTTTCCTCGCACTCCATGTTCACCGTGCCCTTCCTCGGGTTCGACATCCCCCCTTCCCCGCAACTTCCCCTCTTTTACACCATCAGGGACTTGTCGTGGCATAGACATCTGTCTGGGGAGCTGCCTGCGTGGATCTTCAGACTCACAGACTTGACTTCATTGTGCGTGCTGTCATGCACCACCTCCCATGCCATGCACCATAACGCATAAAGCATCCTTATCCATATAAATCGTGCCCTTGTCACCATTTCCATATAATACCATTCGATTTCAGTTCAGGAGGCTCCGAACCACTTTTCAATATTAGCTCTCAACATTACACACCTCTGCACTGCTCCCAACCCCTTTTCATCTTCCCCTGTCCTTTTTCCCCTCTTACCCATACCTTTCTTCCTCACCTTCCATGGTTAACGGTTCCCCTCCCCTCTCTGCGCTTCCCTCCTCCCTGGTTCCAACCCCCCCCCCCCGCGCCCCCACCACCCTCTCCATATACCAGGACTATTCGGAAGAACAACTTTTCAGGCTCCATTCCAGAGGCAATCAGCAGCCTCAAGCAGCTGCGGGAGTTGTGAGTGGTGATGGGGTAGGCATGCAAGGTGCTGTGGGATGATCAGGTGTGGTAGCCCCATAGGTCATTGAGCGTTTGGGTGGATGAGTTGCTGAGTGAGTGAGTGATCGAGTGTATAAGTGAGTGAGAAACTGAATGAGTATGCAAGTGAGTGACTAAGTGAGTGAGTGCATAGCGATGGCACTGCAGGGTGAATGAGGCAATGTGCTCCCATGAGAAAGAAGCACAAAAGCACTGCAATCACATGCTGCACACATATGCTGCAATCTCATGCTGCAGGCACATGCACTGCTGCCGGAGCATGTGAGGCCATTCATTATCAATCAACCTTCCCAAGCCCAACCTCCATCGCCACTGCTCCTCTCTGTGCCACACTTCGCCTCGCTGTGCCTCACCTCGCTGTGCCTCACCTCGCTGTGCCTCACCTCGCCGTGCCACAGACACCTTGGGGAGAAAATGCTGTCAGGGACCATCCCCAAGTCAATAGGAGCGCTCACCAACCTGGAAGATCTGTAAGAAAGAGCAATGCGCACCACGCCGGGATCAAGCTGGTGCTCCAACCAACAATGTTCTACCAACCATGTTCAACCTGGTCGTTTCAATTATGCAGTTCCTGGCGTGGTCTGGTTTGTATCAAGTTGCTCTAATCAATCATTCCGAATCACGCAAGCCATTGCTGCCGGATGCCGCCGGGTCAGGTCAGGTCAACCGGACTGGAAAGAACTGCAAGGGATTGTTGCCTGGTGCCATAAATCACCGTACCAGGCAACCGGATTGGAATGGAAAGCCCTGCAAGCCGTGGGTCTTGAGAAGGAGAGCGCTGGTACGTGCTCCTGTCCTGTTCCGAATGTCCCTTGGGCCATTGCAGTGGCTCTTGTGTGTGGCCCACTCGGGTCGTTGGAACTTTGCTCGTGTCTTCATACCGTGTGGCCTTTTGTTCCCAATTGCTTTGAATGCACCACGTCCCCCAGTGACATTAGCTGCCACCCATGCCACGCCATCCCATACCATCCCATGCCATCCCACGCCATCCCATACCATCCCATACCATCCCATGCCATTCCACGCCATCCCATACCATCCCATACCATCCCATGCCATCCCATGCCATCCCATACCATCCCATGCCATCCCATACCATCCCATACCATCCCATACCATCCCATACCATCCCATGCCATCCCATACCATCCCATACCATCCCATGCCATCCCATGCCATCCCATACCATCCCATACCATCCCATGCCATCCCATACCATCCCATACCATCCCATGCCATCCCATACCATCCCATGCCATCCCATGCCATCCCATGCCATCCCATGCCATCCCATACCATCCCATACCATCCCATACCATCCCATACCATCCCATGCCATCCCATACCATCCCATACCATCCCATACCATCCCATGCCATCCCATACCATCCCATGCCATCCCATGCCATCCCATACCATCCCATACCATCCCATGCCATCCCATACCATCCCATGCCATCCCATGCCATCCCATACCATCCCATGCCATCCCATGCCATCCCATACCATCCCATGCCATCCCATGCCATCCCATACCTCCACATGGCAGGCAGCTTCGAGACAGCAACAGGCTGAGTGGCACCATTCCCGCCTGCATTGGCAACCTCACCGCACTCACCACCTTGTGCGCCCGTTTCCTGGAATCCCCATCTCTCCCATTCTCCAGCCATCCCCATCTCTCCCTATCTGCTGATCTTTCTTTCTTCGCGTAATCAGAAGGGATTTGCCATAACACTACATGCTTTTCTATGTGTGCCTATCTTTTCCTCGACCTAAGATTCCCTTCTCTCCGTTTTCAACAACAGTTTATCGTAAATCTAATACAAATTCGATCAATAAAATGTAAATGCTGAGAGGATCACCCAGTTATTTGTGACACAACCCCCCTGTGCTCTCCACACTCCAGGAACCTCAACGAAAACAAACTCTCAGGCTCCATTCCAGAGGCAATCAGCAGCCTCAAGCAGCTGAAGCGGTTGTGAGTGGTGATGGGGTAGGCATGCAAGGTGCTGTGGGATGATCAGGTGTGGTAGCCTTCAGTGAGTGAACGGGTGGGTGAGTGAGGGGCTGAGAGAGGAAGAGAGTGGGTGAGTTTGTGAGTGAGAGTGGCTGTTTGAGTTTCTTCGACTTCTGTGAGAAGATCCCTATCAGTTATTGCAATAGCCATCCCATCCCATGCCATGCCTTTCCATCCCATCCCATCCGATCCCATCCCATCCCATCTCACCATATCTGCCTTCTTCTCCTCTTCTCTTCTCCCCTCCTCTTCTTCTTATTTTACCCTTCTTAACTTCCCCTCTTCTCCTCTTCTCTTCTCCACCTTCCCCCTGTCCTGTCCTCCTGTTCTCCTGTTCTTCTCTTCCCCTCTTCCTACCCTCTCCTCTTCTCCTCATCACCTCTTCCCCTCTCCGTCTCTCTTTCCCGCCATGTCCATTCATCCACCTGTCTTCAGGAAACTCAGCAAAAACCGCCTTGCGGGGACGATACCCGCTGCAATCACCACACTCACTAATCTCCATTGGCTGTAATTCAGTGTTCCCTCCTTGATTCTCACCACACTCAAGCATCACCTTTGAATGGTGGTGGTGTGTGAGTGTGTTGTGTTAGTCTGAAAGACAACCTGGCTGTGTTACCTGCTGAGTCGACTCAAAGGCTTGTCTTCTGATTTTCCTCTTGCTTAGGCTTTGCTAAAGCTCGTGCACTCAACTCTAGCCGTGAGCTCCAGTCACTAATGCCATCTCGTGCACTCATCTCTAACGATTCTCAGTGCTTCCCATAGCTTCTTCTCTATGAAACGCAACCCCTACGGCTCGCATCACCTCGCTTTCTCCCGCCACACGTCTTTTCCTTTTTGCCATCCACACGTCTCTTCCTTTTTGCCATCCACACGTCTCTTCCTTTTTGCCATCCACACGTCTTATTTTTTCTGCTTGCTGAAGGCCACATCATGAATTAAACAGTCCCAATCTCTTCAGCATTTTTTCAACGATTGCCATCCACTTGCTTCCTCGTTCTCATCCCAACGCTTCTTCTCCTCACCACTCACTCCTACTCTTCCCACCTCGTCCCCTCCCACCTTCCCTTGGCATCACAGCCACCTTGACAACAACCAGCTTACGGGAGAGCTGCCCTCCTTCCACCTCATGCCCCATTACGGAGAGCTGTCTGCAGACCACAACTACCTCACCGCCACAGCAGACGCTGTCCCTTTCGACGCCACCGGCCTAGACAATCCTGCAGACTACCACAGCTTGTGTCTGTTCCACCACAACTGCCTTGAAAACAGCTCCATCTACTGCGGCCGTGGGCGGGTTCAGAGGCGTGCCAGCGAGTGCCGGGCGTTCTGTGGGGCGCAGCCGCTCACCTCGCCGTGCAGCGGCCATGGCGTGTGCTCCTTTGTGCCTGACTCCTCTCACAACATGGCTGCCTGTGAGGATGATTATGACGATAAGCCGCCGCCACGCTACTGTGAACCCGAGGGCCAGTGCGTCTGTGATGAGGGGTACACGCCAGGGACTGCTGCTGGCACGTGCGTCCCTCACGGTATGCCTGCTGATGAATGCGCTCCCTAGCTGATGGTCATTCTCTTTTTATGTTCCTTTCTCCTCATAAGCTCGTCCTTGCTGCATCTTGTCTTTCAATCCCTGCTTGCCAACATGCCTGCTTGCCAACATGCCTGCTTGCCAACATGCCTGCTTGCCAACATGCCTGCTTGCCAACGTGCCTGCTTGCCAACATGCCTGCTTGCCAACATGCCTGCTTGCGAATGTGCCTGCTTGCCAACGTGCCTGTTTGCCACATTGCTGGAAGGGCGTGTTTCTGTGGAGAGTCAACGCACCCACAACCTCCCATCAGCACTGCCTGTAGCCCATCAGCACTGCCTGTAGCCCATCTGCACTGCCTGTAGCCCATCTGCACTGCCTGTAGCCCATCTGCACTGCTCACACCAGTCAACCCCCCTTGCGCCAGTACCTCTGCTCCTGCTCCGCCGCTTCCCTTCTCCTCTGCACTCACATCCCTTCCCCCAACTCCTCTTGCTCTCCTTCCTCACCCGGCCGACACCAATCCCCGCCACTCTCTCTTTCCCCAACCCACCCTCTGAGCCACCAGGCACTGCAGCCCTGGGGAGTCCTCTGTCTGGTCTCCAGGCGCCTCAAAACCTGCTGCTGCTGCTGCTGCTGCTGCTGCTGCTGCTGCTGCTGCTCATGCTTCCACTGGCGGTGCTGCTGCTACTGGCCTTCACAGTGTCGCAGTTGCTGAGGCGCCTCAAGAATCGACCCCCCACACGCTACTTCTTTTCAAAGAGAGCCCTTGCTGCCCGGCAAGCTGCCATGGGTGTGGAGATCACTTGCTAGTGCCCACGTGAATGCAGGAATGATATTGGCAACAAGATATGCACCTTCAATAACCGTATCCATGTGATATGGTACCATAAATACGATACGATGGTGTTGTTCTTGAGTTGCATACTTGATATCATGTCCCACGCATTGTCTATCACCACCATCACCGCCTCAGGGGTCTCGCTTTCACCAGTTTATAGGCCCGTTGGCGCGACAATTCTGAGTAATTTTTCCTGTCTCCAGACCAAGGTTGCCTCCAAGTTACCTTCGCTCAATGGGCACCGAGGGTGCCGTCTCATTGGGAGTGATGTAGTGTTGCCGATACCGTAGTTAGGATTTCCAGAATGTTCAACAAATAAATGGATTCGCACTTGCATGCTATATGTGTTGGTATGTTTTCCCTAGTCTACATCTATCATCAAGTCTCCACCCACATTTCATACTAGACTACACATAGCCAATTAGGCCAAATGGACGAACATATTGGAGTTTGGACACAACCCTATTATATCTGGATTTTCACTGTAACGCGTTAATCTCCGCACCACTACGCTTTTCCCCACCAACCACACTGGTCAGTCCAAGTCTTCAATTTCTTCGGAGCTTTTGATTCAAGAAACGCCGACGCTGCTGTGCGGTTCAGAGCGTTTTGCAGATATCCGAAACGCTTCTGTGGTAAGATTGGCTGCGCGAGCTAACATTCAACGACCACACCAACCAAACCAACCATCCCATTATTCTCGATTCACTCAGCGCGATTCCCGTCTACAGATGCCTCCACACTCAGCATTGATAGCGTGTTCGAGACAATTACTGCAGTCCCCATTCAGCTGAATTTGTACACGAGATTTGCAGTCACCATTGATCCTATAGCAGCAGTGGAACGGGGCAGAGACTAGTTAGGAGTATTGTTTTGCTCACGACCCCTGGGCCGCCCTGCAAAGCGCACACGCAACGGCTCAAGCCTTGAGTATTAGCAACGCAATAGCAACGAATCTATCGCAATCCCACCGTACGGGTCACGCGCGTTAGCAAGGCGTGCCGTGTGCAGGGCGTTCGGCAAAGGCGTGCGTGCAGAGCGTCGGGTTAAGACCGACACGTTCGCCGGTGGGTGCGTTCGCCGAACGGCATCGGCGGGCATCGGCGACGGCAAACGAGCACACGGCGGACAGCGAGCGCGGAGAGCATTGATGGGCCCGCGTTGCGCCGCGGCGATGAGGAGGCGCGGCGACGTCACGATGGCGGTGAGAGCAGCGGTGGTGGCGCTGGTGGTGGCGCGCTGCTGCATGCCCCTCGCACGCGCTGCTCCCGTGGTGCACGCTGACAGTAAGCCGTGCTGCACGCTATTTATTCCTCCAACATCCTCCTTTTGACAGCCGGATGTCCCGTGTAAGCCGCCCTGCCATGTGCCATACCACCCCAGGACCGTAACCCTATTTAGCATGCAACAAGAGGTCCGTATCGGCAGCTAACCATCCCTGCTGATGGCGAGGCGCGGCGGCGTCACAATGGCGGCGAGAGCGGCGGCATCACCAAAATTGAAAGATCCCATTTTGGTCCAGACTTCGTCACCATCCAAATGAATCTTTTTGCTAGATCATGAAAAGACCCCAACAGGATCTCAAATGGACCCCAACCGGTAGGGTTTCAGACCTTCAATTTTTGTGATGGGTGGTGGCGCTGGTGGTGGCGCTCTGCTGCATGCCCCTCGCACGCGCTGCTCCCGTGGTGGACGCCAAGAGTAAGCCGTTAAGCCGAGAGTAAGCCGTTAAGCCGAGAGTAAGCCGTTAAGCCGAGAGTAAGCCGTTAAGCCGAGAGTAAGCCGTTAAGCCGAGAGTAAGCCGTTAAGCCGAGAGTAAGCCGTTAAGCCGAGAGTAAGCCGTTAAGCCGAGAGTAAGCCGTTAAGCCGAGAGTACGCCGTTAAGCCGAGAGTAAGCCGTTAAGCCGAGAGTAAGCCGTTAAGCCGAGAGTAAGCCGTTAAGCCGAGAGTAAGCCGTTAGGCCGAGAGTAAGCCGTTAAGCCGAGAGTAAGCCGTTAAGCCGAGAGTAAGCCGTTAAGCCGAGAGTAAGCCGTTAAGCCGAGAGTAAGCCGTTAAGCCGAGAGTACGCCGTTAAGCCGAGAGTAAGCCGTTAAGCCGAGAGTAAGCCGTTAAGCCGAGAGTAAGCCGTTAAGCCGAGAGTAAGCCGTTCTTTCTCGACCTCCTCCTCATCACACACGAGAGTAAGCCGTGACACGCTGAGGGTTATCCTGAAGGAATAATATGGAGAGTGCAGCAACAACGAGAGAGTAAGGAAAAAATGACTAAGTGAACGATGTTGTGTCAACAACTCGTTAGAGTTTTGGTAGAGTTCGTCTCAAATGACTAAGGAAGAATCCAAGTAGAGATTGTAAAAATATGACTCATGCATACAAAGCAAACACACAAATAGATATAGGCAGACGAGAGTTCACACAAGGTTGCGTGGCGCTGCGGGGTAGCCCAACCCCACGAAAGCGAACGCGCCTCGCTCAATTCCAACCCAACTCACCATCGAATTCCCGCTTTTGTGCACGCCACTCCACCAACACAGCAAGGAGTGGCGTGACTCTCAAACAAGCACCAACGACTCCTAAAGACTCACGCCATCCAACACAACCTCCTACGGAGCAGCTCGTAGTCACATTTGGTCCATCGTGACTTTTACTGAATCACATTTGTCGGTGCCAAGAACTAGAAGTCTTGGTCGTCAGCTTGTCGACCTGCCAAGTTAAACCCTTTGTGAGGGGCCTTGCTGTTGTAGGGCCCTCTAACAAATCCGTGTTGCAGCTTGCACTATCATGTTGAGCTCACTGCTGGTTGCAGCTGCCCCTCCTGCCATCCACACCTCAATCCCTCTTCCCTCTCCCTTGGAAATCATGTTTCCAACACGTTCTGTGGCATGGCATGCCGCCTTGGGTGGTATGGATGGATGGCAGTGGAAATTTTGGAGAATCTACCACAAAAATGGAACGACTTTGAGGATAGGAGCACATGGACCAGGGGTGAGGATTGCGACAGCTTGGATGGCGTGCGATGTGATGGCGATGGGCATGTCATTGCACTGTAAGCATGTCATTGCACTGTAAGCATGTCATTGCACTGTAAGCATGTCATTGCACTGTAAGCATGTCATTGCACTGTAAGCATGTCATTGCACTGTAAGCATGTCATTGAACTGTAAGCATGTCATTGCACTATAAGCATGTCATTGCACTGTAAGTAAGCATGTCATTGCACTGTATGTAAGCATGTCATTACAGTGTAAGCATGTCATTGCACTGTAAGCATGTCATTGCACTGTAAGTAAGCATGTCATTGAATTGTAAGCATATCATTGCATTGTAAGCATATCATTGCACTGTAAGCATGTCATTGCACTTTAAGTAAGCATGTCATTGCACTGTAAGTAAGCATGCCATTGCAGTGTAAGCATGCCATTGCATTGCAAGCATGTCATTGCACTATAAGCATGCCATTGCATTGTAGGCATATCATTGCACTGTAAGCATGTCATTGCGCTGTAAGCATGTCATTGCACTGTAAGCATGCCATTGCATTGTAAGCATGTCATTGCAGTGTAATCATGTCATTGCACTGTAAGCATGTCATTGCACTGTAAGCGTGTCATTGCACTGTAAGCGTGTCATTGCACTGTAAGCATGCCATTCCATTGTAACTGTAAGCATGTCATTGCATTGTAAGCATATCATTGCACTGTAAGCATGTCATTGCATAGTAAGCATGTCATAGCATTGTAAATGTGTCATTGCACTGTAAGCGTGTCATTGCACTGTAAGCATGCCATTCCATTGTAAGCATGCCATTGCACTGTAAGCATGTTATTGCACTGTAAGCATGTCAATGCACTGTAAGCATGTCATTGCACTGTAAGCATGTCATTGCACTGTAAGCATGTCAATGCACTGTAAGCATGTCATTGCACTGTAAGCATGTCATTGCACTGTAAGCATGTCATTGCACTGTAAGCATATCATTGTACTGTAAGCATGTCATTGTGCTGTAAGCATGGCATTGCACCGTAAGCATGTCAATGCACTGTAAGCATATCATTGTACTGTAAGCATGTCATTGTGCTGTAAGCATGGCATTGCACTGTAAGCATGTCACTGCACTGTAAGCATGTCGTTTCACTGTATCCCCTTGCCTTTGTTTCTGCTCTTTTTGCATCTGCGAAACCAGTTGTTGAATCGACTTCGGTTCTCCCTCCTTCCATTCCCTCCTTCCACTCCATTCCGTCCCTCGATGCCATCCTTCTCCCCGCACAGCTCTATCAGTGCGTGCACCGACAACAGCTCACTACCCACGGCTCTCCTCGCATTGTCACATCTCAAGGATCTGTGAGACTCCTTCGTCTCCACTCTCCCTCGCTCGTGACACTCACTCGTTCTATCCCCCACTTTCCTCCACTTTCTCGCATTTTCCCTTGCTTTTCAAATTTTGGCCTTGCTTGCACTGACTTATCCTTGCTTGCAGTGACTTAGACGTGCGTAGGCAGAGTTTTCTTTTCTTGTACTGTCTCTGTCCCTCCCTTTCCCTTACCACGGTTATCCTTATCCATCCATTCATCCATCCATCCATCCATCCATCCATCCATCCATCCATCCATCCATCCATCCATCCATCCATCCATCCATCCATCCATCCATCCATCCATCCATCCATCCATCCATCCATCCATCCATCCATCCATCCATCCATCCATCCATCCATCCATCCATCCATCCATCCATCCATCCATCCATCCATCCATCCATCCATCCATCCATCCATCCATCCATCCATCCATCCATCCATCCATCCACCCACCCATCCACCCACCCACCTACCCACCCACCCCACCACCATTGCGTGTGCTGACTGCTTGCAGTGATTTGAAGTTTTGCAATCATTTTTTCCCGGATACACCAATCATCTCTTTTCCGACTGGCCAGTCAGTTCAATCTATTCTCTCATGTATCTCTCTCTTCTCTCATGCACTTCCGTCTTCTCTCATGCACTTCCCTTTTCTCTCGTGCACCTCCCTCCCTCTTCTCTCGTGCACCTCCCTCTTCTTTCTATCACGGGCTGTGACAGTACTGAGGCCCATCTGTTTTGCATCAGCCGCCCTCTTTTCTACCTGCATGTGCATGCCCAACTGCATGCCCAGCTGCATACCTACCACACCCCTTCCTTTTCTGTCTATCGGGTCCCCTCCCACCGCTTCGTCTGCTGCCATCATCCCTCGTGCTATATCTGACTTTCCCCTCCCTGCTTTCACCGTCTCCCCTCCCTGCCGTCTCCCCTCCCTGCCGTCTCCCCTCCCTACCCTCTCCCCCATGCCTGCCTGCCACGGCCCATCAATGCAGCAGCACCGCCTCTCACGGCAATCTCAAAGCTTCCGTTCCGAAAGAACTGGGCAATCTGCAGCAGCTCACCCGCCTGTCAGTGCGCTTGGGGGGAGGGGAGGGGAAGGGGGGAAGGAGGGTGGGGTGCAGCAGGTGGGGGGGTTGGAGTGGGTGGGTGGTTGGGTATGCCAATTCGAGGATGAGAGGATGACAGGGTGCATGTGGAGGGATGGAGCAAGATGAGGCTTACAGCGTTGTTCCTCCACCGGGATTTGTGTCGACTCCATGTCCATCTGGCCCCTCACACCCCATCTGGCCCCTCACACCCCATCTGGCCCCTCACAGCCCGTTTCCATGATCTCTTTAGGGCGCGTGTCTTTTGAAATTTATTGTAAAGTTCATGTTTTTTTCTTGAATTTCCCCGTTTGAACTCTGGTCGACTTGTAGTCGACCATCTCGACTTTTGGAGGGCAATTTTTTCCTCACCTTTCGAATCAAGCAAGGGTAACAACGAAGTTCGACTTTATACAGTAAAACCCGAGTCGCGCACAAATTTCGTAGGTTACGTGGCTTGACTGCGTAGCTCGTGATCGAATCCCAATTTAGTAACGTGGTACGTTGTGCGTCGTTACTCTCGCAAAACTCGCAAATTCACTCTGCACGAGAGGAAGAACACACGTTTGGATAACCGGGCACGTGAAAATTCGTCCCCAGTTCGTTGTCCTTCGGTTTCATCAATCTTTGAACACACTATTCTCGCAAAGAGCCCTAGACGAAGTTAACGAAACCGGTTACCAGCAAAAGACACGCGCCCTTACTCTCAACTGCATTGTCTGCTACACGTTTCTTTTCTTCACACTCTTGTTAACAGCCTCTGGTCAACAGTCCTTGTTCTTTTGGGTCGGCTTTAATCAGAAACCGGTTACCACCGACAAATATTTCTGGGTCAGCTTTCAACCAGAATCCCTAAAACATAAACCCCCCATGGTGCGTGCATGGTGCATGCATGGTGCACGCATGGTGAATGCGTGTTGCAAGCAGGCAATTGGAGGCGAACAATCTACTGGAGTCACTACCAGAGCAGCTCTCCCAGCTGCAGAAGCTGCTGTCTCTGTAAGGCTGGGTGAGGGGCATGTGATGGCATGGGATGGCATGTGATGGCATGGGATGGCATGTGATGGCATGGGATGGTATGGGATGGCATGTGATGGCATGTGATGGCATGTGATGGCATGTGATGGCATGGGATGGCATGTGATGGCATGGGATGGCATGGGATGGCATGTGATGGCATGTGATGGCATGTGATGGCATGGGATGGCATGTGATGGCATGGGATGGCATGTGATGGCATGGGATGGCATGGGATGGCATGTGATGGCACCCTACCGGCTGTGCGAAGCCTGAAGGGCATGTGAGGAATTGTGCATGGCACCGCAGCATGAAAGGGAAAATTCACATGCTCCCTCCACATAGCTCTGCCATGTTCCACATAGCTCTGCCATGTTCCACATAGCTCTGCCATGTTCCACATAGCTCTGCCATGTTCCACATAGCTCTGCCATGTTCCACATAGCTCTGCCATGTTCCACATAGCTCTGCCATGTTCCACATAGCTCTGCCATGTTCCACATAGCTCTGCCATGTTCCACATAGCTCTGCCATGTTCCACATAGCTCTGCCATGTTCCACATAGCTCTGCCATGTTCCACATAGCTCTGCCATGTTCCACATAGCTCTGCCATGTTCCACATAGCTCTGCCATGTTCCACATAGCTCTGCCATGTTCCACATAGCTCTGCCATGTTCCACATAGCTCTGCCATGTTCCACATAGCTCTGCCATGTTCCACATAGCTCTGCCATGTTCCACATAGCTCTGCCATGTTCCACATAGCTCTGCCATGTTCCACATAGCTCTGCCATGTTCCACATAGCTCTGCCATGTTCCACATAGCTCTGCCATGTTCCACATAGCTCTGCCATGTTCCACATAGCTCTGCCATGTTCCACATAGCTCTGCCATGTTCCACATAGCTCTGCCATGTTCCACATAGCTCTGCCATGTTCCACATAGCTCTGCCATGTTCCACATAGCTCTGCCATGTTCCACATAGCTCTGCCATGTTCCACATAGCTCTGCCATGTTCCACATAGCTCTGCCATGTTCCACATAGCTCTGCCATGTTCCACATAGCTCTGCCATGTTCCACATAGCTCTGCCATGTTCCACATAGCTCTGCCATGTTCCACATAGCTCTGCCATGTTCCACATAGCTCTGCCATGTTCCACATAGCTCTGCCATGTTCCACATAGCTCTGCCATGTTCCACATAGCTCTGCCATGTTCCACATAGCTCTGCCATGTTCCACATAGCTCTGCCATGTTCCACATAGCTCTGCCATGTTCCACATAGCTCTGCCATGTTCCACATAGCTCTGCCATGTTCCACATAGCTCTGCCATGTTCCACATAGCTCTGCCATGTTCCACATAGCTCTGCCATGTTCCACATAGCTCTGCCATGTTCCACATAGCTCTGCCATGTTCCACATAGCTCTGCCATGTTCCACATAGCTCTGCCATGTTCCACATAGCTCTGCCATGTTCCACATAGCTCTGCCATGTTCCACATAGCTCTGCCATGTTCCACATAGCTCTGCCATGTTCCACATAGCTCTGCCATGTTCCACATAGCTCTGCCATGTTCCACATAGCTCTGCCATGTTCCACATAGCTCTGCCATGTTCCACATAGCTCTGCCATGTTCCACATAGCTCTGCCATGTTCCACATAGCTCTGCCATGTTCCACATAGCTCTGCCATGTTCCACATAGCTCTGCCATGTTCCACATAGCTCTGCCATGTTCCACATAGCTCTGCCATGTTCCACATAGCTCTGCCATGTTCCACATAGCTCTGCCATGTTCCACATAGCTCTGCCATGTTCCACATAGCTCTGCCATGTTCCACATAGCTCTGCCATGTTCCACATAGCTCTGCCATGTTCCACATAGCTCTGCCATGTTCCACATAGCTCTGCCATGTTCCACATAGCTCTGCCATGTTCCACATAGCTCTGCCATGTTCCACATAGCTCTGCCATGTTCCACATAGCTCTGCCATGTTCCACATAGCTCTGCCATGTTCCACATAGCTCTGCCATGTTCCACATAGCTCTGCCATGTTCCACATAGCTCTGCCATGTTCCACATAGCTCTGCCATGTTCCACATAGCTCTGCCATGTTCCACATAGCTCTGCCATGTTCCACATAGCTCTGCCATGTTCCACATAGCTCTGCCATGTTCCACATAGCTCTGCCATGTTCCACATAGCTCTGCCATGTTCCACATAGCTCTGCCATGTTCCACATAGCTCTGCCATGTTCCACATAGCTCTGCCATGTTCCACATAGCTCTGCCATGTTCCACATAGCTCTGCCATGTTCCACATAGCTCTGCCATGTTCCACATAGCTCTGCCATGTTCCACATAGCTCTGCCATGTTCCACATAGCTCTGCCATGTTCCACATAGCTCTGCCATGTTCCACATAGCTCTGCCATGTTCCACATAGCTCTGCCATGTTCCACATAGCTCTGCCATGTTCCACATAGCTCTGCCATGTTCCACATAGCTCTGCCATGTTCCACATAGCTCTGCCATGTTCCACATAGCTCTGCCATGTTCCACATAGCTCTGCCATGTTCCACATAGCTCTGCCATGTTCCACATAGCTCTGCCATGTTCCACATAGCTCTGCCATGTTCCACATAGCTCTGCCATGTTCCACATAGCTCTGCCATGTTCCACATAGCTCTGCCATGTTCCACATAGCTCTGCCATGTTCCACATAGCTCTGCCATGTTCCACATAGCTCTGCCATGTTCCACATAGCTCTGCCATGTTCCACATAGCTCTGCCATGTTCCACATAGCTCTGCCATGTTCCACATAGCTCTGCCATGTTCCACATAGCTCTGCCATGTTCCACATAGCTCTGCCATGTTCCACATAGCTCTGCCATGTTCCACATAGCTCTGCCATGTTCCCCACATACGCTCTGCCAGTGTTACCACATAGCTCTGCCATGTTCCACATAGCTCTGCCATGTTCCCTCCTTCCGTGCTCTCTCCCTTCTTGTTTTCTCCTCGCTCTTTAGTTTCGTCTTCCCCGTCGTCCCTCTCCTACCCGTTTTCCCTGCTCCTTGCCTCTTGGCTGCTCCTTGCCTCTTGGCTGCTCCTTGCCTCTTGGCTGCTCCTTGCCTCTTGGCTGCTCCTTGCCTCTTGGCTGCTCCTTGCCTCTTGGCTGCTCCTTGCCTCTTGGCTGCTCCTTGCCTCTTTGCTGCTTCCTTGGCCGCTTGGCTGCTCCTTGCCTCTTGGCTGCTCCTTGCCTCTTGGCTGCTCCTTGCCCTCTTGGCTGCTCCTTGCCTCTTGGCTGCTCCTTGCCCTCTTGGCTGCTCCTTGCCTCTTGGCTGCTCCTTGCCTCTTGGCTGCTCCTTGCCTCTTGGCTGCTCCTTGCCTCTTGGCTGCTCCTTGCCTCTTGGCTGCTCCTTGCCTCTTGGCTGCTCCTTGCCTCTTGGCTGCTCCTTGCCTCTTGGCTGCTCCTTGCCTCTTGGCTGCTCCTTGCCTCTTGGCTGCTCCTTGCCTCTTGGCTGCTCCTTGCCTCTTGGCTGCTCCTTGCCTCTTGGCTGCTCCTTGCCTCTTGGCTGCTCCTTGCCTCTTGGCTGCTCCTTGCCTCTTGGCTGCTCCTTGCCTCTTGGCTGCTCCTTGCCTCTTGGCTGCTCCTTGCCTCTTGGCTGCTCCTTGCCTCTTGGCTGCTCCTTGCCTCTTGGCTGCTCCTTGCCTCTTGGCTGCTCCTTGCCTCTTGGCTGCTCCTTGCCTCTTGGCTGCTCCTTGCCTCTTGGCTGCTCCTTGCCTCTTGGCTGCTCCTTGCCTCTTGGCTGCTCCTTGCCTCTTGGCTGCTCCTTGCCTCTTGGCTGCTCCTTGCCTCTTGGCTGCTCCTTGCCTCTTGGCTGCTCCTTGCCTCTTGGCTGCTCCTTGCCTCTTGGCTGCTCCTTGCCTCTTGGCTGATCCTTGCCTCTTGGCTGCTCCTTGCCTCTTGGCCGCTCCTTGCCTCTTGGCCGCTCCTTGCCTCATGGCTGCTCCTCTTCTCTTTACTGCGCGCATCATCAGGCACTTGTCGGCTCATGAGCATCTGTCTGGGGAGCTGCCTGCGTGGATCTTCAGCCTCACAAACTTGACTTCTCTGTGCGTGCTGCCATGCACCGTCTGCCATGCACCATCTGCCATGCAACATCGGCAATCCATATACTGCTTGTCCTTGTCACGTCTTAACTCGCCTCTGAGTTTTTAGTACATTTCTCTGCACTGCTCCCAACAGCTTCTTCAATTCCCTTTTCATCTTCCCCCTTCGCTTCTCTCCTCTTACCCATCCATTCCCTTCCGGCCTTCCCTCTCCGGTGATTGCCCCCCCCTCTCTGCGCTTCCCTCCTCCCTGCTTCTGTTCAACCCTCTCCATGCGCCAGGCATATCTATGTCTCTTACAACAGCGTTCCAGGCTCCATTCCAGAGGCAATCAGCAGCCTCAAGCAGCTGCGGAAGTTGTGAGTGGTGCATTGCAAGACACATGCACTGCACACACATGCACTGCACACACATGCACTGCACACACATGCACTGCACACACATGCACTGCACACACATGCACTGCACACACATGCACTGCACACACATGCACTGCACACACATGCACTGCACACACATGCACTGCACACACATGCACTGCACACACATGCACTGCACACACATGCACTGCACACACATGCACTGCACACACATGCACTGCACACACATGCACTGCACGCACATGCATAACTGACACATGCATGTGAGGCCATGCATTATCAATCTTCCCACACCCAACCTCTACCGCTCCTCTTCACCGCCTCTCTCAATCCCACATGCCACCGCACTGTGCCGCACTTGACCGCAGATACCTCTTTGAGGGCAATCTGACAGGGCCCATCCCCGAGTTAATAGGAGCGCTCACCAGCCTGCACGATCTGTAAGGAAGTGGGATGTGTGTGGGGATGACGGAAAGGTGGTGCTCCAACCAACCGACGCTAACCTGCTCATTTATTCACTCCTTTGCTGCCGTGGCTTGGCTGGGTTTGGTTTGAATCAAGTTGCTCTAAGAGTGCATTCTGTCTTTTGAGGCGACTCATAAGAGTGCATTCTGTCTTTTGAGGCGCCTCATAAGAGTGCATTCTGTCTTTTGAGGCGCCTCATAAGAGTGCATTCTGAGTTCTGCAAGCCATTGTTGCCCCATGCCACAACTCACTCGCTGGGAAAGCATTGCAATGCGAGCGTCTTGAGGAGGAGGAGGAGCCGTGCCTCCTGCTTCGTGACTCCACTCCACTCCTTTGTCAAAAGCCTCTTGTGCCTTTGCAATGGCTCCGGTATGTAGGCATCTTCAAATCTGGAGCTTTGCTTATGTTGCCACCGCATGCCATGCCATGCCATCCCATGCCATCCCATGCCGCCCCAAGCCACCAAATGCCATCCCGTCCCATCCCATGCCATCCCGTGCCACCACACTGCAGGCAGGTGTTGAGCAATAGCCTGGGTGGCACCATTCCCGCCGCCATTGGCAACCTCACCGCACTCACCAACCTGTGCAGCCATTCTCCCGCCACCCCCCTCTCTCCCTTCCTCCCTCCACCCGCCCCTCTTCCGTTCCCCCTCAACCCTCCCTCTCTCTAATTCTCCCTTCACCTCCCCTTTTCCAATTCCCCCTCCACTCGCCTCTCTCAAACTCTCCATCCACCCCTCTCTTGCCAATTTTCCCTCCACCTCCTCCTCTCTCATTCTCCCTCCACTCCCCCTTCTCCCATTCTCCCTACGCCCTAAAATCCCTTCTCTCGTTTATTAAGAAGAATTTACCAAAAGTGTACATGATATTACACCATCATATTACACGAGTAGACAAATGACTACACCATGTTACACAAAATGCTTGTCTGAAAAGAAGGAAAAAAACTCTGAACTTCTCCCACCCATCCCCCACCTCAGCATTCCCCCTTTCGTTCTCTCCTCCTATTTTTGAGTTCTCTTCCTGCCTTCCACCTCCCTTCGTTCAATGCCTCTCCTTCCCCTCTCCATCCTTCCCCATTCCTCCCTTCCACCCTCCGCCCTTCTCATATCCACCTTCCCCCATCCTCCCTCCTCCCATCCTCTCAATGCTCCAGGGTACTGGTTGGCACCAGTCTCTCAGGCTCCATTCCAGAGGCAATCAGCCGCCTCAAGCAGCTACGAAGCTTGTGAGTGGTGATGGGGAAGGCATGCAAGGTGCTGTGGAATGATCAGGTGTGGCAGCCAAAGGTCCCCTCATGGAGCAAGTGAGTGGGAGAGTGAGAGGCTGAGAGCGGGTGCGGTGAGAGTGTAAGTGAGTGAGTGAGTCGGTGGGTGAGGGGATCAGAGGATGAGTGATTAGAGTTCCAGTTTCACAAGCTCAGTGGAGGCATCTTGTGATTAGAGGAATGTCTGAGTGAGCGAGCGAGTGGAGGCATCCTTATGGCCTAATGGCCTGGCCGTCCATCCCATCACATCCCATCCCATCACATCCCATCCCGTCCCATCCCATCCCATCCCATCCCATCCCATGCCATGCCATGCCAGACCATCCCATCCCATGCCATCCCATCCCATCCCATGCTATCCCATGCCATCCCATGCCATGCCATGCCATGGCAGGGAGCTGAATGACAACAGGCTGAGTGGCACCATTCCCGCCTGCATTACCCACCTCACCGCACTCACCTCCCTGTGCGTCCATTCTCCCTCCACACCCTCCCTCTCCGTTTCTTCTTTCCACCTGCCTCTATCTGATGAGCATTGGGCATTTGAAAGGGTACCCCTCTCTGCCTTCTTCTCTTCTTCTCCTCTTCTCTTCTCCTCGTCTCTCAAAGACACGTCTGTGAGTCACCTTTCGCTCGAGGACTCGTTGATTAAAATAACCAGCTCCAGTCACAGGTGAGAATGGCTGGATTCGAACTGCTGCAAGCCTACTAAGAGTCTTTGGATTCGCTGATTGGAACAACCAGCTCCATTAACGGCGCACACAAATATCCAACAACTGTCACCACTACCCATCTCTGTGAAGCGCCACCCATACTGCTCGCATCACATTTTTGCCATTCACACGTCTCTCCCCTTCTTCCATCCACACGTCCCTTCCTTTCTCCCGGCTGGCGGCTGCACCTTCAAGGTTGCCACCTGAGAATAAATGCCATCCTATCCGCCATGACACAACCACTTACTCTCCCCTTCCCTCTTATTGAGTCGACTCAAAACACCTTCAAGGTTCCCACCCTGGAATAAATATATGCCATCCGCCATGACACGACCACTTAATCTCCCCTTCCCTCCCAGGAGCCATCTTTCTCATATCATGCCTTGAAACGTTTGAATTGATTCACCTCCTAGGAACCAAAGGATAAGCGTGTCCGCTGATCCCACACAGAGATCCCATGCAAAAAGTAGATTCCACGAATCAGATCTCAATCTCACGCAGTGTACACCGGAACAAAGATCCCAGTCAACACGCACATGCTACTCCTGTCGCATCACTCCCCTCTCCCTTCACTCCCTCTTTCCCCTCCCATCACCCCGTCATTCCCATCACTCATTCTCCTCACCTCTCCGCTTCTCTTTCCACCTCTCCCCTCCCACCTTCCCATGGCATCACAGCTACCTTGACCACAACCAGCTTACAGGAGAGCTGCCCTCCTTCCACCTCATCCCACATCTCTCTTTGCCATACAGTATACAAGTTCAAAACAACTACCTCACGGCCACACCAGACCCTTCAAATACCAGCAGCGTGTGTCTGTTCCACCACAACTGCCTTGGAGGCCACTCGATCTTTTGCGGCCGTGGGGAGCAACAGAGGCGAGCCAGCGAGTGCCGGGCGTTCTGTGGGGCGCAGCCACTCACCCCGCCGTGCAGCGGCCATGGCGTGTGCTCCTTTGTGCCGGACCCCTCTTACAACATAACTGCATGTGAGGACGACGATGAGCCGCCGCCACCCTACTGTGAACCCGAGGGCCAGTGCGTCTGTGATGAGGGGTACACGCCAGGGCCGAAGGCTGGCACGTGCGTCTCCCACGGTATGCCTGCTGCTGATTGCGCTCAATAGGTGAAGCTTGCTTTCTTCTTCTCTTCCTCTTTGGCAATAAGCTCTTCATTGCTGCATCTTGTCTTCCAAAGAATGCTTTCCAACATGCCTGCTTACATGCCTGCATGCAATCCCAAACAATTGCGAACCCGACTCGTTTCAGCGGCCCGGGGAACAGAGCCTGTGGGCCTTGGGGGAGTGGCAGGGGGCCGTGGTAGAGTGGCCCTAAACCCTGGCAGCGCCACCAGAGCTTGCTGTAATCTACCCGCCCTTGGCTTGGGAGAGTGGCAGCGCCACCACTCGCAGCCAAATTAACCCGTGCACTCGTGCTCAGAAGCTCAACTTGTTCCCCTCCACTCCACTGCCCACACTGGGTCGGCATCGCGTGTGCTCGTGCGTCTGTGCACCCTGCCCGCCCTCCTATGACACCCCTCCGTACCTCCGCTGCGGCTCCCTTCAAAAATACATGTTGGATAAGCAAAGCCGTTACCACGTTGCTTGAAGGGCGTGTTTGTGTGGAGGGCCAACGTACCTGCAACACCCCAGGCCGCACTGCCTGTAGCCCATCCCCATTGAGCACACCAGTCGACCCCCTGTGCCAGTGCCTGTGCACTGCACCTGTTTTGCGGCGCCTCAAAAGTCTGAGCACACCAGTCAGCCCTCTGTGCCAGTGCCTGTGCACCTGCACCAGTCGAGTTCCCTCCGTGACTGCATACACACATCATCTCCTCCCACTCGTCCCGCTCTCCTCATCCACTAGGCCCAGCACCAACTCTTTCCACCCTCTCTTTCCACGACCCATCATGTGAACCACCAGGCGCTGCAGTGGTGGGGTTGGCTCTGTTTGCTCTCCAGATGCCTGGAAACCTGCTGCTGCTGCTGCTGCTTCCACTGGCGGTGCTGCTGCTGCTGGCCTTCTCACTACCGCAGTTGCTGAGGCGCCTCAAGAATCGACCCCCCACACGCTACTTCTTTTCAAAGAGAGCCCTTGCTGCCCGGCAAGCTACCATAGGTGTGGAGATCACTTGCTAGTGCCCCACTTGCACTAGCTTTTTGTACGCAGAAATTATATCGGTGACAAGAGTCGCACGTATCTGCATGATATCATAAGTCGTGTAGTTGATATTTATCCCATCCCATTTGTTTGTCCCACAAATGTATTCCCAACCAGTAATTTTTGTGTCCCACAAATTTATTTCCAACATTTGTGTTTGCATGTTGTGTAGAAAACTTAGTATTTTTCCCCATTATGATGAAACTCTGACCTCTTATTTCTTCACCAAGTATGCAGGTAATCTTTAGTCAAAGGCCATCGGAATTAGCATGTTTGATTTTTGTATTTTTTGGTGAACTGATTACAGACATAACCGTACGGGCATGTCTGGCGTTTCACTGTAACGCGTTACTCTCTCCACCGTCACGCCTTCCCCCACCAACCACGCTGGTCAGCCGAAGTCTTCAATTTCGTTGGGCCTTCGATTGGAAAAATGCCGACTCTGCTGTGCGATTCAAAGCGATTTGAAGGAATCGAAAACTTCTCTAAAAATCTAGGTGAAGTGAGCTTTTCATGAAACCGACCACCACCACCACCATCAACAAACCATCCCATTCTCTCTACTTGACTGCGCTTTGCCAAAAGCTGGTTCGCGCACCCTAGCCATCACACTCCGCATCCCTTGCGTGCTTCGCGAGACTCCTGTGAGAGACGAATACTCAGACGAAAAATAGTTGCACGAGAGTACATTAGATTCATTCGCCAACATATCTTACCTGATATAGAATCAGCACACGAGATGATATAGAATCTCGCGTTGCAGTCGCCATTGATCCTAGAAGGAGAAGCAGTAGAACGGCTTAGTTGTAGTATCGTTACGCTCAAGAAGCTCAGTCCCCCGCCCCGCCCTGCAACGACACACGCAAAGGCTCACGACCAAGCAACAGCAGCAAATCCTGTTCAGCGTAAAGGGCCACACGCCTTCGGGCAATTGCCAGGGCAGGGCGTGCGTGCAGGACGATCGGGCAAGCCCGTCAATTTCGGGCATCGATGGGGCCGCACTGGGGCGCGGCGATGGGGAGGCGCGGCGGCGTCATGGTGGCGGCGAGAGCGGCGGTGGTGGCGCTGGTGGTGGCGCGCTGCTGCATGCCCCTCGCACGCGCTGCTCCCGTGGTGGACGCCGAGAGTAAGCCGTGCTGCACTCACGTTGTGATCCGTGCTGACAGTAAGCCGTGCTGACAGTAAGCCGTGCTGACAGTAAGCCGTGCTGTTCCGCCCCCTGACAGGCATGCCATCACCAAAATGTCATGACCCAGAGGTGACCCACGGGATAGTTATTGGTCTGGATCGGGTCAGCCTGGGGTCAAGGTTGGCTTTGGGTCAGCAACATTTTGGTGATGGCAACATGCATTCCGTACCACCAACAACCATCACTGCTGGCTGTAGCTGTCCCTCCTCTCCCCCCCACCTCAACCTCTCTTACCTCCCCCCGATCCTCTCGCCTCTCCCTGGGAATATTCCCAACACGTTCTGTGCCATGCTGACTTGGGGTGGTATGGAATCGGTGGGACGGCGTGGGATGGCGTGGGATGCCGTGGGATGGCATGGGATGGCATGGGTGCATGGCAGTGAGAACTTTGGAGAATCTAGCATACGAATGGATAGAGGAGGTCGATGGTGTGCGCATATGGAGGAGAGGCAGGGAGCTCTGTGATCGCACATGGTTGATTGGCACCAATCGCGACATTATTGATTCCGTGGATTGTGATGACGAGGGGCATGTCATTGCACTGTAAGCATGTCATTGCACTGTACACCCTACATTCCCCCCTTGCCTGTGTTAACAATCCCTTTGCATCTGTGAAATCACTATTACATGTTTTGACTTCAATTCTCATTCCCTCCCTCCCTGCCATCCTTCTCCTCCCACAGCGGCATCAGCGGGTGCATCTTCACTGATTCCCTGCCCACTGTTGTCCTCGCATTGTCCCATCTCAGAGAGCTGTGAGACTCCTCCTCTCCCGCTCTCCCTTCTCCATGGCCCTCACTCACTCGTTCCATCCCTCACCTCCCCCCCCTGACTTGCCCTTGCTTGTACTGACTTGCATGTGTCTGGCATGCCTGTCTTCTATTCTATTCTCTTATCTTGTGTTGCCCACATCACCCTCTCTTGTGCCTCTCCTCTTGCTTCCATCCTTTTCTGCCCCTACGCCTATGCCCATCCATTTTTGCTAACCCATGTTATCGCCATCCGCCCACCCATGTTTCTACTGCCCTTACACCATGTTTGTGCGTGCTGCCTGCCTGCCTGCCTGCAGTGATATGGAGTATTGCAATCAACTCCCTCGCTCGCTCCCAGATCCCCCAGGCGGAATCTCCTCTCCCATGGGCCTGTAAGTTCAATATTGTCTCCCATGAACCTCTTTCTCCTCTCATGGGCTTGCCAGTTCCACCTTCTACTTACTCTCTCATGCACCTCTCCTCTCGCATGCACCTCTCTCTTCTTGCATGCACCTCTCTCTTCTTGCATGCACCTCTCTCTCCCATTTCTCCCCTCCCTGCCGTCTCCCCTCCCTGCCCTCTCCCCCATGCCTGCCTGCCACGGCCCATCAATGCAGCAGCACCGCCTCTCACGGCAATCTCAAAGCTTCCGTTCCGCAAGAGCTGGGAAATCTGCAGCAGCTCACCCGCCTGTCAGTGCGCTTGGGGGGGGGGGGGGGGGGGGGAGAGAGGGGGGGGGGAGGGATGCAGCAGGTGAGGGGGAGAGTGTGGGTGGTTGGGTGGGTGGGTATGCGTTTTTTTGGGTCAGAGTGTGGGAGAATTGATGATTGAAGAGAGAGAGAGAGAGAGAATGAGAGAATGAGTGAAGGCGATGGAGCAAGGTAAGGCTTACACCCCCCCATGTGTTGTTCCTCCACCAGACTCTGCGTTGACTCCTTCTGCCCCCTCACTCACACCCCATGTGCCTCCTCACACCCCGTCGCCATGATCTCTGTGCTCCCACCTGCACTGCCTGCTGCCCCCTATTCCATTCTTCTCCTGCCACTCTTTTCTTTCCTTCAGCCTCTGGTCAACAGCCTCTGGTCAACCTTCCTCTCTCCCTTTCAACACCCCCCGCGGTTTCATAACCCTCCACATGCATGGTGCATGGATGGTGCTTGCACGGTGCATGCATGGTGCATACACCGTGTATGGATGGTGCGTGCATGGTGCATGGATGGTGTAAGCAGGCGTTTGTCGAGGAACGATTTACTCGAATCACTACCAGAGCAGATCTCCCAGCTGCAGAAGATGCAGTCTCTGTAAGGCCGGGTGAGAGGCATGTGATGGCGTGTGATGGCATGGGATGGCGTGTGATGGCATGTGATGGCATGTGATGGCATGTGATGGCATGTGATGGCATGTGATGAGGGGCATTTGATGGCATGTGATGGCATGTGATGGCATGGGATGGCGTGTGATGGCATGTGATGGCATGTGATGGCATGTGATGGCATGTGATGGCATGGGATGGCATGTGATGGCATGTGATGGCATGTGATTGCATGTGATGGCATGTGATGGCACGTGATGGCACGTGATTGCATGTGATGGCATGTGATGGCATGTGATTGCATGTGATGGCATGTGATTGCATGTGATTGCATGTGATGGGGTGATGGCATGTGATTGCATGTGATGGCATGTGATGGCATGTGATGGCATGTGACTGCATGTGATGGCATGTGATGGCATGTGATGGCATGTGATGGCATGTGATGGCATGTGATGGCATGGGATGTCATGTGATGGCATGTGATGGCATGTGATTGCATGTGATTGCACCCTGCCGAATGTGCGAAGCCTGAAGCGAAAGCATTTGAAGCCTTGTGCATGGCGTTGCGTCATGAAACGGGAAATTCATATGCTTCCTTCTTTTGCCATACTCCCCTTCCTTATTTTGTTCTCTTCACTCTCCATTTTTCACCTTTCCCATCATTACACTCCTACTGGTTGCCTTCACATCTCCTTTTCCCTGCAACTTCCCTTCTCTTGACTGCTCCTTCTCTATTCACTACTCCTTCTCTTGACTGCTCGCATCATCAGGGAGTTGTCGGCTCATCGTCATCTGTCCGGGGAGCTGCCTGCGTGGATCTTCAGCCTCACAGACTTGACTTCACTGTGCGTGCTGCCATGCACCATCTGCCATGCACCATCTGCCATGCACCATCTGCCATGCACCATCTGCCATGCACCATCTGCCATGCCATGCACCATTGAACATCCTCTTCCATGTAAAGCGTACTAAAGATATTAGATAAGATAGAAATGATGCACTGAGCAAGGAGTCAAGAGGCGCTATTGTACAAATAAAGAGCAAGGGAGGAGTGATAGGGAAGCTTACCCTATTGGCGACACGGTCGGCCAATGGGTGAGCTTGCTTGTGAACCAAGCAACCACAAATATGTGTAGGTTGGGATTGTGGAGCTAAGGACCAAAGGCTGGCAATGCCAACCAAGGACCAAGCTATTTGACCAATCCCCACCAACCATAAATTGTGGTTGGAGGGTACACCTAACAACCTCCCAATACATAAGATCGCTACACCTCTAATTCTAGCCTATGTATGTTCTAAAAAATAAGAGATTAGAGCACTTGGCGCCCCCCTTTATATCACTCCTTCCTTCTTTGCACTTTTACAGTAATCCAAAATACCATTCTAGTTCGACTTAAGGATGTTCTGATTTCGAAAAGAACACCTTACAGTACACGACTCTGCATGCTCCCACACCTTGTGTTGCATTTGCCCCTTTCATTTCTCTCCTCTTACCCATAACATCCCTTCCGGCCTTCCCTCTCCAATAGTTCCCCACCATCTCTGCCCTTCCATCCTCCCCGTTTCCACCCACTCTCTCCATGCACCAGGAATATCTCTGACAACAACTTCTCAGGCTCCATTCCAGAGGCAATCAGCAGCCTCAAGCAGCTGCAGGAGTTGTGAGTGGTGATGGGGTAGGCATGCAAGGTGCTGTGGGATGATAACCTGATTTGTCATTGGGTTCGTGGGTGAATGAGTGAGTGAGTGAGTTAGTGAGAGAGTGAGTGAGTGAGTGAGTGAGTGAGTGCATGCATAGAAACGTTGCTCCAGGGTGTATGATGCAAAGTGCTCCTATCAGCAAAAGTTCACAGTTCACAGTTCACACTGCACAGTGCACCACAGACACTGCAACACATGCACTGCTGTTGCATGTGAGGTCATGTGCTATCAACATTTCCACACCCAGCCTCCGCCGTTCCTCTCCGTGGTTCATCACCTTTTGTCTCCTCGCCTCTTGTCTCCTCGCCTCCATTCTACACCGGAGAAAACTGCACCCCAACGCATCACTCACTTTGTACCACACTCCACCACACTGGACCGCACTTGATCGCAGAATCCTTCAGGAGCAAAAGCTGTCAGGGTCCATCCCCGAGTCAATAGGAGCGCTCACCAACCTGCAAGATCTGTAAGGAAGAGCATCGCTGTTTTGGAGCGATGGCTTTCGGGGTGAAGTTGGTGCTCCAACCAACCGACATTTACCTGGTCACCTATGCGGCTATGCCGTTGCTGTTTTGGTTTGGAAGGATCGTGTCGGTCTAGTGTAGTGTAGTGTGTTCTAAGTCCTGCAAATGAACAACGCCCGATGCCACAACTCACTGTACGAGGTCAAGTTCTGAGGTGTCTCAAAACCCGATGCCACACCTCACCATATCAGGTCAATGAGACTGGAAAACTGGTAGTTTCCACTGCTTGCATCACTTTGGATAGAGGGAACAGCATAACTCTGCACTGCTCCCATCCATCCTCCACTTCAGATTTCCACCTTAATTTAACTCCTTGAAGTAATTATTCCTCTTCCAACCTTCCAACGGTCAGCCTGCAATGCCTCTCCTACCCCCCTCGGCCCTTCTTCTCTCCGCCCATCCCCTATCCGCCCTCTCTGCCCCTCCCCTCCCCACCCTTCCCCTCTCCACCCTCCCTCCCCCCTCCCTCTCCATCCTCCAGGAATCTCAACTTCAACAATCTCTCAGGCTCCATTCCAGAGGCAATAAGCGGCCTCAAGCAGCTACAGGAGTTGTGAGTGGTGATGGGGAATGTTAGTGTTAGCCCTCAATCTCACATTTTGCACTTGCACTTTTATATCCTAGTGTAGTGTGCACTTTGTGTTTCGTTGGGTGTACACCCACATCCCAACCAAACCCAAATGTGATCTCCAAGCAATCTCCAACCCACCAATTGGAGATTGCCTTGGGATTACCCCCAATCCCCTAGGATTGCCCCCGATTCTCTCTCCATCCTTACCTTGCCCATTTCTGATGTACTTAAAGAGCCTCAAGGCTTCTAAGGTTAAGTTCTGACAATATTAGTAATGAGCTCATTACCAATATATGGATTCTAAGGTTGTTGCCTCTGCCCCTCTGGAATGGATTCTGACATGGTATCAAAGCAGTTCAACCACACACGCGTATCATGATCCTCCTATCTCAACGGGCTCTTGTCCCGCTTTCTTCGGGCGTAGCCGCCATCAATCCCGTCGCCGGTGATTCGCGACTTCTTTGGCCGGAATTGTCCCGTGCCACTCTCCCTTCCTTCTCGACGACTTGCGCGACTTCTCTGGTAAGCGCATCGTCGGCGCTTTAACCAATCGCATTTTTTTCGTCAATCGTCTTCGCTCCATTTCTTCTCATCGGGCCGCCGCCCGTCGCTCTGCAGCTTCTCGTCGGGCCGCGCCCATCGCCCTGCATCTTCTCGTCGGGCTGCCGCCCGTCGCCCCGCAACGGCACTCCGCAGCTGAACAGGTGCAGCCGCGCAGCTGAGCAGCCGTGTAGCAGCGAAGCTGAGCAGCAGCGTAGCCGCGAAGCTAAAGGGGTGTGTGTGGGGTGGTGTGTAGGAATAGGGCTAACTATACTGAAATCCGCCGATTTGACCTACTTTCATCGGCCTTAAAATCCCTTCTTCGAGACATTATGAAGTGGCCGACATTGAAGCTTTTCGCTCCTCGCGTCCCTCGGATCTTTTCCTTCGGAAACCATAAACCTCAAAATTCTCTTTCGTAAACCCTAAACTCCAAGTTCTTCAAATTCTCCTTCGGAAACCCTAAACCTCAAGTTCCTATCGGTGCTTAAGAAAGGCGCTTCGCACGAGACACAAAGGGGTCTTCATCATAGCTTTCACCTCGTCCACCTTCGCCAACCCCATCACCCCACTCCGCCTTGAAGCCGACGGGTCTAGCTCCAACTTCAAAGCATGGAGCTACGAGGTTGACAAGCACCTCCTGAGCCGTGGCGTGCAAGGATTGGACCTCAAGGACGTCCTCCTCAACCGTGGCAAAGGAAAACAGCCCCCTTCCCCCATTGGGCTGACCGATCCTGCAAGTGATGCTAACACGAAGGCGTACGAGGATGCTGTTGACAAATACCGTAAATGGGAGAAGGCCGATGCTGTTATCATCAGCGTCTTCATCAGATCCACCCCTCCTGATCTTGTCAACACGTTCCACAACTATCCCACCTCCAACGCCATCAGGAAGTATCTCCAAGATCGCTTCATGAACAAGACGGCAGTCGAAGTTGCCATTCTCATCCCCGGCATGTTCCAAGTCTGGCTTGAGGGTTGCTCGGGAATGGCCGACTACATTGCCAAGGTGCAGACCATTCACAGCGAACTCAAGGAGCTGGGCATAGTCTTCCCCGAACAAGCTCCTACAGCCGCCCTTCTTGTTGGCCTCACCTCGGCATTCGAAATCACGAGGAAAATGCTCCTCACATCCTCGGCGGAAGACCTCACTTTTGCAAAGGTCTCCTCCGCCCTCTTCTCTGCCGAGAAAGACTTCACGGTTCAAGCCAAGGCTTACGCCCTCCGTGCTTCCATGCCTCAAGCAAGCGTCGCCTCGGCACCCTTCCAGCGCAACCGCTTCCTTCCGTACACCTACGTTGTCAAGTATGGCAACCGCAAAGTACACGTGTGTGGTGGCACCAACCACCCCCTCGCTACGTACTTCAAGAAGAAAGACGACGAATGATATGCCATCCACGGAGTCGACAAGAAGCCGCCGAACTGGATGCGCCCTCATAAGGCCAACCTAGTTGAGGTCCAGGACCCAGCTTTGGCTAGTGCTAGTGATAATGCTCCTGCTGATGTGCATATCAACTTGCTGTTCCCTAGCACTGCCATGATTAAAAAAGCAAGCTCCCAGTACATCGGCTCATCACAAGCACCACAATACATAAAATTCACACTCGACAGTGGTGCCACTCACACAGTGCTCAAAGAGACACTCTCTTTCAAACCCTTCTCTACACCCATTCTTCTTTTGGGAGCTGACTCAAGCGTCACCACTTTTGTCAAGGGTTCGTCCACTGTCCCGTGCCCCGCATTCCCATCTGCCACTGTCACCGGCATGTGCGTGCCCTCACTACGCCACAATCTATTGGCCCAAAAGGAACTTCAGGAGGATGAGCTCCGCACCATAATCTCGGAATACGAGGACTATTGTGACATCATTGAACCACTCACCAACAAGGTCTTAGCTCGCTTCACCCTCAACAGCAGCGGCCTCTACACGCTGCGTGTACCTATCCCACAGGTGTCAACCACCCAAGCATAGGCTGCTATCACACCATGCTCATGTCTCTAATCCGACTGTCCTCTACCACCATCGGCTCGGGCACCCAAACTTCCGCACGCTTGCTAACATGGCCCCCAAGAAGCTTCTTCTCGGCCTGCCAGCTTCACTTCCTCCACCATCTGACTCGCCCGCTCCCACGTGCCTTGACTGAACCAAGAGCAAGCTACGCCAACAGCCCACCCTGCCTCACCCTTAGTAGCAGCAGCCCCATTGGATATAGTACACATGGACGTCTGGGGCCCTGCCCCGGTTGCCGCACGAGGTGGCCATTGTTGTTTCCTTCTGATAGTTGATGACCACACTCGCTACGTCTCTGTGCACCTCCTCCACACTAAGGCTGACGCTCCAGGGGCCATAATGGTATGGATTAAACAGGCACATACCACCTTCGGCACCAAGGTCAAGCGCCTCCATTTGGATGGTGGTTGTGAATTTTGCAACACCAAACTTGAAGCCTTCTGCTCCTCTCTCGGCATTTTGCAAAACTTCACTCTTCTTGACAACCCGCAGTAGAATGGCATAGCGGAGAGCCGCAATCACGCCTTGGTGCAAATCACTCTCTGTCTCCTCAGCCACTCACACGCACCGCTCTCGCTCTGGGGGTATGCCCTCTACCATGCCGCCCTCCTCTACAATCTGTATCCCCACCTGCATCTCCCCGACACCACTCCCACCACGCTCCGGCCCGGTAAAACACCCACTGCTCGCCCCTTTGCGTCTGGGGGTGCACCGCCTATGTCCTCCTCAACCCCCAGGCTCGGCGGCAGCAAGGTGGCAAGCTTGGTCCCAAAACTCAAACGTGCATCTACCTTGGGCATAACGCCGACTCCCCCGACTACTTTTTCCTCAACCCCTCCACCCAACAACTAGTCCGGAGCCGAGATGTCGTCTTTGATGAGACTCGCCCCTTCCTAAGTGGAGAAAGACGCACGCGTCCTGCTGCGTCCTGCGTCTGGACGCAGCGTCCAGACGCAGAGACGCAGGACGCGCGTTCAGACGCAAGACGCACCCCGAATGTTTTTTTCGGGTTGACCGGAAAAAAAAAAATTTTGCCCCAGCGCGAAATTGACTTTAACGATTTCGACGCGACTGTCAATTTCGCGTCATGTCGACCCCCCCTAACCCATTTCGACCATCAAAAACACCCTAGAGGATTTACCAAGACAATTCTCCTTCGTAAACCCTAAACCCTGAAAATTTGAAGGGGACGATTTGCCTCAAATGTGTGCATCGTCGTTCCCCCCCCCTTATCATACCCTATAACATCATTTTTCGGCTGCCCGGGGGTTTTTTATGCCCTGCCCGGGCATGCGTCTTTTCATGCGTCCTAAAGGCCCTCCTCTAGCGTCCTGCGTCTAAGACGCTGCGTCTGGGCGCATGCGTCCAGGACGCAGGACGCGTCTTTCTCCACACAGGCCCCTTCTACTCCACCCCGGGGGTGGACCCCCCCTCCGAACCATCCCTTGTGTGGCCTGACTTTGAAGCGCCTCCTGAACTTCCGCCCGCACCAGCTCCCTCACCTCCTACCTCTCCTGCCATCGCACCATCTCCGTCTGAGGTCTCTGACCCGACCTCTCCGGTGTCCTCGGCAGCTGCTCCTCCATCTCCCCCCTCAACCACTCTGCCAACTGCGCCCTCACTACCAAGCGCACCAATCACATACCATCGGTGGTCGAACCCTCCAGCCCCACCTCCTCACTCCGTTCCCTCCCCCACTCAGGAACCTGCTCTCCCGCAACCGAGCGAACTGATCACGTACCAGCAACGGCCGCTCCCTCCCCCCAAGCCTCCTAAACCGTCCCCTCCAGTCACGCCTGCTCCACCCTCCTCTCCGGTGGCTCATGGCACTCGGTCGCATGGGGCTGCTCCTCCACTAGCACTCGCCATTCGATGCTCAGTGATTAATCCGACTCCTCCTGCTAAAGGGGTGTGCCGTCTACCCTTCTGGAAGACAGGCATGAGGAGCTGTGTGATCTCCACGCTGTCATTCCTCAGCTCTCGCACATCTTCCCCGATATCACTAAATCACCCTCGCTCAACTTCTCGGAGAACCCGACCATCCCTATCCCTCTCACCGTCCAAGAGGCTCTTTCGGGTCCCCATGCTGCCGAATGGCGCGCTGCCATGGAAGCTGAGTGTGAAGCCTTCACTTGCAACCACTCCTTCGACGACGAAACTCCACCTCCAGGAGTTAACATCGTTGGGGGCAAGTGGCTGTTTCAAGTAAAGCAGCTTCCAGACGAGGCCCCAGTGTTCAAAGCGCGCTATGTGGCCAACGGATTCACTTAGCAGCAGTACTTTCTTCAAAACCTTCTCTCCCACTTCCAAACCACCCACAGTTCGCACGCTCTTGGATGTAGCCGCACGAGAAGACTTTGAGATCAAATCCATGGACGCCTCTTCCGCATTCCTGCAAAGACACCTCAAGGAGACTATGTTTATGGACCGACTTGAAGGCTTTCCAGGAGAGTTCCCTCCCAACACTGTCTGGAAGCTAAATCTCCCTGTTTATGGCCTCAAACAAGCCCCTCGTGAATGGCACAATAAAGTGAAAAAAGTTATTCCCTCATTGGACTTTCACCCATCATCTGCTGACCCGACTCTCTTCATTCGCCGTCACTCTGAGCCATTCTACATCCTTGTCTACGTCGATTACTTCATCTTCGTTGCCAAGGACTCAGCTTAGATGACCTCTGTCCAGGCGGCCCTGAGCAAGGCCCTCCTGATGAAAGACCTCGGTGACCTCAAGCACTACCTGGGGATGGAGATCACTCGTGATCGTCAGGCTCGCACCATCTCACTCTCCCAGGAGTTCTACATGAACAATGTTCTCAAGCGCTTCGAGATGGAGCTGTGCACACCCTCGGCCACCCCGTTACCACTACAGCACCTCCTCACAGCTCCAGTTGTTCCCACACCGTAGGCCTGCTCCGAGCCATACCCAGAGCTTGTTGGGTCCCTCATATACGCCATGATGTGCACCCGGCCTGACCTGGCATACCCTGTCAGTGTCCTCTCTCGCTTTGTGGCTCCTGGACGCTTCACCGAACTTCACAAGAGTGCGGCTATGCGGGTGCTGCACTATTCGAAGGGCACCAAGTCTCATGTCCTCACACTTGGTGGTCTTTCTTCTCCTCGCCTGGAAGGCTTATCTGACTCCTCTTGGGCTGATGACCAGACCGACCGCCGCTCCTCCCAGGGCTACTGTTTCACCCTTGGCAGTAAAGTTGTTAGCTGGCGCTCTGCAGTCTCCCTCTCCTCCTGTGAGGCAGATCTTTATGCTGGCACCATGGCGGCTCAAGAGGCCCGTTGGCTCACCTTCCTCCTCCAGGAGCTTGGCTACCCCGCAGCCCACCCCCACCCTCTGGTGTGACAATAAGAGTACTATTCACCTTTCCTAGGATCCAGTGTACCACACTCGCACCAAGCACATCGAACTTCGCCACTTCTTCATTCGTGACCTTGTTCAGCGTGAACAGCTAAACGTGGAGTACGTTGCATCTGACTGCAACCTGGCTGATCTGTTCACCAAGCCCCTTGGAAAGGTTCCTCACCATCGTCTCCTTGGCACCATGAGGCTATGTGCCCCACCTTCTCCTCCTTGAGTTCGATTGACGCCTATGGGGGGGTGTTAGTGTTAGCCATCAATCTCACATTTTGTACTTGCACTTTTATATCCTAGTGTAATGTACACTTTGTGTTTGGTTGGGTGTACACCCACATCCCAACCAATCCCAAATGTGATTTTCAAGCAATCTCCAACCCACCAATTGGAGATTGCCTTGGGATTACCCCCAATCCCCTAGGATTGCCCCCGATTCTCTCCCCATCCTTACCTTGCCCATTTCTGATGTACTTAAAGAGCCTTGAGCTCATTACTAATGTATGGATTCTAAGCTTAAGTTCTGACAGGGAAGGCATGCAAGGCGGTGTGGGATGGTCAGGCGTGGTGACATGATGGGTCCCCCAGTGAGCAAGTGAGTGGGAGAGTGAGATGCTGAGAGAGGGCATGGGCGAGTCAGTGACGAGTGGGTGAATGAATGCTTGAGGGGATGAGAGGGTGAGTGATTGAGTGAGTGGAGTGAATGGGTGAGTGAGTGAGCGAGTGGAGGCATCCCTGTGGGCTAATGGCCTCGCCTTCCATCCCATCATATCCCATCCCATGCCATCCCATCCCATCCCATCCCCTCCCATCCCATCCCATTGCATCCCATCTCATCCCGACCCATCCCGCCTGTGCGCAAACCTCGCCGATAAGCGCGCCTCCACAACGCCGAGCCTTCCTCTAGGGAGGCTGCGAAAATCTATTACTCTTACCGGCAGCGTTTTTTTAATCACGCTCCAACGCGCGCAAGCAACCGCGCTAGCTGCCAAGACCTTGACGGCATTTACTGCTGGGTCAGCCCCCACGGCCCTTCAGGGGCAGCCCCTAAGCACGGGAGATCTTATGCACGTGCTCGAGCCCGAGCTTGAGATGCCTTAGTTTTACCTTGCCTTGTTTGTATGGCTGTATTATGAATGTGCTGTACTATCTTGCTTATTTAATGAAGGACCATTCGAGTGGAGTGAATGGGTGAGTGAGTGAGCGAGTGGAGGCATCCCTGTGGGCTAATGGCCTCGCCTTCCATCCCATCATATCCCATCCCATCCCATCCCATCCCATCCCATCCCATCCCATCCCATCCCATCCCATCCCATCACATCCCATCCCATCCCATCCCATCCCATCCCTTTCCATACCATCCCATCCCATCCCGTCCCTTTCCATACCATCCCATCCCATCCCATCTCTTTCCATACCATCCCATCCCATCCCATCCCTTTCCATTCCATTCCATGCCCTGTCATCCCAACCTCATGCCATTGCAGGGACCTTGAAGGCAACAGGCTGAGTGGCACCATTCCCGCCTCCATTGCCCACCTCACCGCGCTCAAGAGCCTGTGCGCCCATTCTTCCTCCACCCCCCCTCTCCATCACTTCTTTCCGCCTGCCTCTCTCTGCCAAGCATCGGGGGTTTGAGAGGGGGAGTAGGATGAGGACGGAATTGGAGGGAGAGGAGGGAGAAGAAGGCCATGAATGGGAGAGCGTGGAGGCACCAATTGCGGACGGCAATCCCGTCTGCTGGTGCGGGTGTGTGTTTCTCAAGGCACACACCTTTCAGCAACAGCACTGACTGACACTCATGAGCAAACGTGCGAGGCGAGTAAACCTCGCCTCGCCGGGTACAGAACTTGCCCAAGTACTATGGCCAGTCGAGTGAAAGTCGCCCCAGATTTTCTACACTCGATTCGGATCCGGCTCGATTCGGTACTCTCCTTTATAGGCTAGTTCTTTTCAAAACTCTGCCAAGTTGAAAACAAGAAAACTCGTAACGAGGCAAGTTTAACTCGCCTGTGATGTGACCACTGTTGCCCAGCCAGGGTGCATAGCAATCCATGACTTAAGAGTCATGCATGCCCGCACGAGGCATGCATGCCCGCACGAGTCATGCGTGCCTCCTCACCTTCCCTCCATGTCCATTCACCCACGCACCTTCAGGAGACTCAGCAACAATCGCCTTGCAGGAACGATACCTGCTGTCTTCACCACGCTCACGAATCTCTTATTCCTGTCAGTCAGTGTTACCTCCTCTGCTGTCACCACACTCAAGTGTCTGCTGAAGTGTTTACTCTGCTCAGCGGTGGTGTATTTAATTACTTCTTTCTAAACAACTTGTCAGTGTTACGTGCTCTGTCGTCCCTAAAGAATGTCTGCTGGGTCACCTCCGGTTGAGGGTTTCAAAAGCAACCAGCTGCAATCACTGCGAGTAATCATCTCTGGATGGCTATTCTTTGCTATGAAACGCTACCCCTACTCCTCGCATCACCTCGCTTTCACCTCTCTTTCTGCTACCCACCCGTCTCTTCCTTTTTGCTTGCTGAAGGCCACACCTTGAAGGGTCAGTCTTTTTGAAAGAATACCACTTACTCTCCACTTCCCATCCCATCCCATGCTCTCCTCTACCATAGAGGGGACACCACTTACTCTCCACTTCCCATCCCATCCCATGCTCTCCTCTACCATAGAGGGGACACCACTTACTCTCCACTTCCCATCCCATCCCATGCTCTCCTCTACCATAGAGGGGACACCACTTACTCTCCACTTCCCTCCCGAGCTTACCATTGTTCATGTCGACCCAAAAGGCCTTTCTAAGTCAATTCATTGCTCATGTCTTAATGCCTTTCATCTACCCGATTCCATTCTGCCTACCCAAATCCGTTCTTAACTACCCCATCCCATTCTGCCTACCCAATCCCATTCTGCCTACACTTGAGATGATACGAGAAATCGAAGGCTAAGCACGTCAGCGCTGACGATACAAGAACTCAAAAGGCCCTCTCGGCCAGCATCGGCATGCCATCCCATTCAACACGCACACGGTACTCCTGTCCCTTCACTGACTGACACTCCCTCTCCCCCCTCCCATCACTCCCTCTTTACCATCACCCACCACTCCTCTTCTTTCCCACCTCTTCCGTTCCCACCTCCCCTCTTCTCTTCCAGCCACCTTGAAGGCAACCAGCTGTCGGGAGAGCTGCCCTCCTTCCTTTACATGTTCTTTATCGCGACGGCAGAAAACAACTACTTCACAGCCGCAGCAGAAGATTACCCTTTCAACGAGACCGACGACTCAGTCCCAGACATCTATCAAGACTACCACAGCGTGTGCCTGTTTCACCACAACTGCCTTGAAGACATTTCCTATTGGTGCAGCCCTGGGCCCAAGCAGAGCAGAGCCGGGCGGAACCAGAGGTGTGCCAGCGAGTGCCGGGCGTTCTGTGGGGCGCAGCCGCTCACCCCGCCGTGCAGCGGCCATGGCGTGTGCTCCTTCGAGCCGGACCCCAATCACAACATGACTGCCTGTGATGATGATGAGGATAAGCTGCCGCCACACTACTGTGAACCCGAGGGCCACTGCGACTGTGATGAGGGGTACACGCCAGGGCCTGCTGCTGGCACGTGCGTCCCTCACGGTATGCCTGATGGCGAATGCATGTCTAGTTGATAACTTCTTCCTTTTCTCTTCCTTTTCAGCCATAAGCTCGGCCCAGCTGCATCTTGTCTTCCAAAGTCTGCTTGCCAACATGCCTGCTTGCCAACATGCCTGCTTGCCAACATACCTGCTTTCTGCCATGCCTTCTTGCTGCCATGCCTACCTGCTGTCATGCCTGCTTGCTAGGTTCATGGTGCACAGCAGCACCTGCTGCTGCGCACATGCTGCTTTGCACCTGCTCAGTGGGCAGTGGAGTTGAGTGGAGTGAACCAAGCCGGACCTGGTTCCATCCACTCCACTCCACTCCACTCCACTCCACTCCACTCCACTCCACTCCACTCCACTGCTCGCACTGCGTCAGCATGGTGTGTGCTCGTGCTGCTGTGCACCTGCTCTCACTTTACGTTCACCCATACCTCCTCCACCACAGCTCCCTTCGTTCAAGGATGATCAAGGCGCATTAATCACTAGCTCATGTGCTCGTGCCACATGCCTATTCACATCCGCTTTTCTGCGACATCCTTCTGCTGTGCTTCATGTGCCATGCACCTTGCAACTCATGCCACTCCTTTGTACCCATGGCCCCCATGCTCCGCCTTCCACACCTCCCTGTGGCTCCCCACAGCCTCCCTCCTGACCACAGGTGGAGCTGAGGGAGCTGGAGGCGCGGCTGCTGCAGCTGCAGGCGTTCCAGCACTGGGTGGCATCTTGACGCCTTTCCTCACACCCTCGCTTCCACCGGCCACTGCAGCCGTGGGGATGGCTTTGTCTGATGTTCTTGCGCCTCACGATCTGCTGATGCTGCACCTGATGCTTCCACTGGCAGTGCTGCTGCTGCTGCTGGCCTTCACACGGTTTCTGAGGCGCCTCAAGATTCGACCCCCGAAACGCTACTTTTTTTCAAAGAGAGCCCTTGCTGCCCGGCAATCTGCTTTGGGTGTGGAGATCACTTGCTGCCGGACTGCCAACAGTTCACTGCCGTGTAGGAACGGTTTGTATGTCTTCCAAGAGATCACTGCAGGCGAAGAGAATACCTGCCCTTCTTTAGACGACCTCCTATTTTCGAAACTTGATTGTTTAGATAGAATTTGATTTTGGGTGTAGAGAAATTTTGCATGCAGGGCACTTTGCTCTAATTTGTCATCATCTAGACATATCCAACAACTGTCAGCACTACCAGTACCTACCCATCTCTTCTCTTTGAAACGCCACCCATACTGCTCGCATCGCCAATCTTTCTGCCGCCCACATGTCTCTTCCTTTCTCCTTGGTGGCGGCTACACCTTCAAGGGTGTCAACCTCATCAGCCTTTTTAAATGGCTGCCATCCACTTGCTTCCTCCCATTCTCCCTACGCCGTGACACCACTTGCTCCCCTTCCCTCCTGTGTTTACCAACGGTCCTATAGAGCCATCTTTCTCATGCCTTGATACGTTAACATTTGTTTCACCTAACCGCTGTGTCCACACGTAAGAGAGGTATAAGGAATCAAAGGATAAGCATGCCAGCTGATCCCACACAGCGCTCACATACAAAAATTGGATCCATGACTCAAATTCCTAACTCACACATCGTATCCAGTTCAGCATGCACATGCTACTCCTGTCCCATCATTCCCCTTTCCCTCATGCTACTCCCACATCATTCCCTCTTCCTCTCGATGCTACCGTACCGGCCAAGATGACCCTTCAGGCTAACAACTTGTGTTGTGTCTGTTCCACCACAACTGCCTTGAGAACAGCTTGTCAGAAGAATGGCACTGGGGTTCCCCGATTGATCCTAGGAGGGTTACAGGCATGTTAGCCTCGGGGTTTTGGGTGCACTGACCCGCATTTAGAACAAGCCTTTTTATCCCAGTGGTCTAGTGGCTGGGATTCTGACATGGTATCAGAGCGAACGGTCTCGGGTTCGAAATCCCTATGTGTGCGCATGTTGCCGAAGTGTGGGGGGTGTCTGAAGTTCGGCATTAGGGATCCCCAATTGATCCTATGAGGGTTATGTGCATGTTAGCCTGTGGGGGTTTGGGTGCACTGAACCGCATTCGGAACAAGCCCTTTTATCCCTGTGGTCGAGCGGCTGGGATTCTAATACAACTCTATCATATGTGACAGTTTGCGACATCAGAGGCGTGACAACGAGTGCCCGTCGATCCCACACAGCGCTCACATACAGATTTTGGAATTTCACGACTCAAAAACCTATCTCACACAACATAGTGTCGGAAAACCCCTCCTGCGTTACCTGCTTCTCCTGCTGCTTTTTCCTTCTCACCCTTGCATCTGTCTTGTCCCTGTCCCCTGGTTCCCTTCTTCATCCTCAGCCACTACCTCCCCCCTCCTGTGCTCGTGCTCGAGCTGCTCGGGCCCGAGACACAGGACTTCCCAGCTGAGGACGGCTGCTCTTCATCCCTGCCTTGTGGGTCTGGTTTTTGCCACGGTCAGCTCTCTCTTCTTCTCCAGCACCAGCACTCCCACACTTCGCCCCGCTTGCACCCGCCCCCTCACTTTTCTTCGCTCTACTTCTGTTGTCTCCTGCTTTGTCTGTCTCTGCCCGCCCTACCCCAACTGCTTCTTCTGTCCCTCTGCCACCTGGCTGCTGCCACTGTTCATTGCTGCACGCATCCCCCAACTGCACCACATGTAGGTCCTCCATCGCTGTCGGCATCACTTCCTTCAGGTATCCTGCTGCCTTGCCTCTCTCCCAAGCCGCCCACTTTTCAGCCTCTTCCATTCCCCTGGGTTTTGTCAGCATCTGGGATGCTAGCTGCATTGGCTCATCTCCCCATGTTCCTCCCTTCATCCACCTCACTGTCTTCACGGCCTCTTTTGCTTCCTGACTCATCGCATCTCCCATTATATACTCTACTTCTTCCCCCGCAGGCAGGCACTCCCATGCCCCCACTTCCTTGCTCTCGCTCTCTGCTTCCTCCTGCTCCTGGGCTATGTCCCACACTGGACCTTCCCATCCTCCTACACGTAGGCCTCCTGGCCCCTAGTCGCACGCCATCTCTACTTTTAAGCTCCTCGCACCCGTCTCAGCTCTCTCCCTTCTTCTTTTGCCATTTTCTCTCCCAATAGCTCTGGACGTTCTCCCCTCAGCTTCCTCACATGCTGCTCCGCCCGCATACTTCCCCGCACTTGCTTCTCTGCCTTCATTAAACATGACCGTGCCCCCGCCTTCTCGTCCTTCTCCTCTGCTTCCGCTGCCGCTGTTACACACGCTCTTGCCCCCACTTGCTCGTCCTTCTCCTCTGCTTCCGCTGCTGCTGGTACACACGCCCATGCCCCCACCTGCTCGTCCTTCTCTGCTTCCGCTGCTGCTGGTACACACGCCCATGCCCCCACCTTCTCGCCCTTCTCCTCTGCTTCCGCTGCTGCTGGTACACACGCCCATGCCTCCCCCTTCTCGTTCTTTCCTTTCGTTTCTGGTGTTACTTGCACACACACCCATGCCCCCACCTTACTCACTTGCTTCCTTCGTCCGTCCCGACCCCCACTGCGCCACCCCATGTTTTCATGGCGACGCAGCACCGCACAGGAGTACTCTGGCTCCTGCTCCTCTTCCTCCTTTTCCTCTTCCCTCGCGTACACTCCTGCTTCTTTCTCTGTCTTGCCTCCCAAAGCCTGCAGCTGAGCCCACAGCCTTCTTATCTCTGTTTCTATCTCCTCTTGTGACCTCCTTGCTCCCCCCGTCCTCTGATAGCAGTCCTTCTGCTGATGCCCCCCTCTTCCCACACACTTCACAGGTTGGCGCATCAGGGAAGTTCTGACGGCGGTGCCCAAATTTCCCACACACGTCGCACTTCTTGCAGTTCAACTTCACATGTCCCGGCTCTCCACACCTGTAGCAGGTCCTCGTGTCTGTCCTTCTCTCATGTTGCTGCTCCTCTCCGCCTCCCGCCCCTGGCATCATTGCTGCCGCCCAGGTGGGTCGCATCTTCTCAGCCGCCCTTGGCAGGTATGCCTCATAACGCCTCTGTGCCAGCTCCACCTTTTCTGTTAGCTCAAACACTTCCTCCAGGCTTGCTTCTGCCCCGTCCTCCGGCCAGCCCGTCGTCCAATCCTGCCAGGAACTTGCTGATCAGCATGCTGCTGTCGATACACACCACATCTTTGGCCAGGTTCATGAGCCGCCTATAATACGTCAGCAGCGACTCGTCCTTCCTGCGTTTGAAGTCCTGAAACTCCCTGATTCGCTCTACCGTGTGTCCTGGGAATTGCTTGCGCAGCCGCTCTCGGAACAGTAACGTAGGGTCGTCCCCATCCTTCTCTGCCCTCCTCAACCACTCTTGCATCTTCATGCGATACAATGTTTCTGCTTCCCCACCCAAAGTGTTCGGCAGACTCAAAAAGAAGTCGATGGGGTCCATCCCACTCCGATCACACCTGTGCTTGACATTCCCAATCTGCATCAGATAATTCTTCAGGTTAGTGCTCGTCCCTTCATTCCCCGTGAAGGGCACTGGCACCTCTACTTGTGGTGGCGCCTGCGTGCCCCATTTCCCTGAGTCCCATGTTCCCGTTGCTCCTCGCTCCGTGCGGCTAACTTCTCCTCTGTGGTCCCTCATTCCCCTGCTGACTGTGCTTGTCCCATACAGTACCCTGTCTATCCCTTCTCTAGCAGCTCTGGCTTCGCTGGATCCTTCTCCTGTCTGCCGTGGCCTGCTGGGGCCCCTCGGACTCGGACTCCTTCTCCGCTCCTCCTCGTGAGCCTCTCTTCGCCCGCCTGCTCCCCCCCATCGCCTTTCCCTACTCTCAGGCGAATAATCCTGGAATCGCCCTTCTCGCTTCCTCCTTTCCCGCTGCTGCCGGTCCTCTCTCTCACGAAACTCTCTCCGTTCTTCCTGCCTGCTCCTCAGCCCTTCTCTCCTTCCAGGGAAATATTCTTCCCATCTTTCCTCCTTTTGTCTCGATCCATGGCGTGCCCGCCTATCACTCTCTTCCTCTTCCCCGCTCTCTGTGTCATACTCGTGCATTCCCTCCCGTCGCATGTGCTGCTTGTCACCTCTCTTCCTCTGTCCGCTCAGGTCCTGCTTCTCCCTCACCCCCGCTCCAGGTTTCCTTCGCCCTTCTCGCCTTCCCCTGTACCCCTCTCTTCCTTCAGGGCATGACTTCTTCTCCCAACACTCCGGCTTCCCGCGTCGGCACCGTTCCAAATCATACCCATAGTCCTCTTCTTCACTATACTCATGTTCCTTCTCTTCACGCAGCTCCTGATCACTCCTTCGCCTCTTCTCCCTCCCCTCCTTCCTCTCAAAGGACTCTCCTTCACAGCGTCTCCTTCGTCTGCCTGCTCCTCGGTGCCCATGATCCTCTCTTCCTCTTCCTTTGTCACTTCCCGGGTCCTTCCCTGGGGACACCTCTCGCCGGCAGTGCTCTTCCTCACCCCTTCTCCTGTTTATCTCTCTCTCCTGCCTCCTCCTTGCCTCTCCGACAGGTTCCTGCACCAACCCCGCTCCCGCGCATGGGTAATCTTCTATTCCTTCCCGGCGCGCTCTCGCATCCGCACCCGTGATGTACTGCGACGAACACTCACTGCCGTTAACATGAGCTTCCCTCTCCTCCGTCCGCTGTCGTGCAGGCGAGCACTGCACGCGCCTCCTCTCGCGGGCGTCCTCATTTCCTTCTCCCCCCTACTCTGGTGATCGCCATCTGCCCAACGCCATGCGCCTCCTGCGCTCATGTCCGCGTCTCGGCTCAGGCGAGCCATACACTCCCGCCTGCACGTCTCGCCTCCTCTCTTCGTCATGGCTGGCTCCTGGCGCGCGCTCAGTCTCCTTGCCTTCACCGCGCCCCGCGTTACTTCCGCGCAGCCTGCCTGGCGAGCGGTCTGCATCCGCGCTCCCGCGGCGCCTTGCGCCATTCTCAGGCATTTCGCCTACCGAACTATCTGCATCCGCGCTCCCGCGGCGCCTCGCACCACTCCCGCGCATTTCGCCAGCAGAACGATCTGCATCCATGCTCCCGCGGCGCCTCGCACTTCCCTCGCGCATCTCCACTGGCGCGCGATCTGCCGCCATGTCCTCGTGGCGCCGCGCGCCACCCTTGCGCATCTTGTTCGCCGAACGATCTGCTTCCATTACACATCCGCGTTCTTCGTGTCCATCTCCGCCATCGCTTCGCAGATCGTCCTCTTTCGCATCCGCCCGTTCTTCTCCGCGGCGCCTCGCGCCATTCCCACCCATTTCGTTTTCGTCCGTCGCACCAGCTGCATCCGCGTTGCCATGGCGCCTTTCGCCACTCCCATCTGTTTCGTCCGTCGCACCAGCTGCATCCGCGTTGCCATGACGCCTTTCGCCACTCCCATCTGTTTCGTCCGTCACACCAGCTGCATCAGCGCTGCCATGCCGCCTTTCGTCACTCCCATCCGTTTTGTCCGTCGCGCCAGTTGCATCCGCGCTCTCGCGGCGCCTCGCGCTTCCCTTGCGCCTGTCGTCCGGCGAGCAATCTGCCGCCGTGTCCTCGCGACGCCTCACGCCGCTTCCGCGTATCCCTCCCAGCGAGCCACTTGCCCCTGCGTCCTTACACCTTTCGTCGCGTTCTTCTCCCGCGACTCCTTCATTCCTTCCGTCCCGCGCAATTGGGACATCTTCCGTGCTCTCCTCGCCGTCAACCTCGTTTGCCGACTCCTGCGAGTCCAGTTCGTCGGCATCCTTATGATACCCTCCACCCGCGCCCCGCTTGCCTCTTGCTAGATCCCAGGGACCGCTTCTTGACGGCTGAGGCCTCGTCGCCAATCTCATCTTCAGATCGTCTCGCCTCCATCGCGCCGCCTGTCACCAGCTGCCATCCGATCCGCCCGATCCGCCTCTCTCTTAGGCGAGCGACCTGGCGATCGTTCCCGCTCCTGTGAGCGCATCCGTCGCGACGGCGGAATTTCCCGACGCGAATACGTTCGCTGCCAGCGCAGCTCGTAGCAGTCCATACCGCCAATTCCTTCTCTCGTTTGTGAGAGATTCTCGCTCCCACTCGATGGCTGCCCACAGTGGCTTAGAGCTACCTAGCTGGAGTTAGCTTGAAACGGCAACTTCAATCCACTATACGAGGCAACCAAAAAGAGAGAACAAGGTTGCGATTGCTACGCTAAGCTACTTTATTCACCCTCATCCGTGTTGCCAATTTCTTGGCGAGTGAATTGGGCTCGAGTCGCCTGAGCCAGGATTGGCTGATTCTGATTTCCTGTCTCTCGAGGCTTCCTGAATCCCACCACTTTGTACCCACCAGTTCCCTGTACTACCAACTTCGCGTCACCCTCAAGAACCCAACCAGCCCTCGCTGAAACTAATACTACAAGCTACACCCCTCTACACCTCACAAGCATGTAAGAGAATATAATGCCTTTAGCTTTATATTCTGTTACAATAGACCATAACAAATGTGTTACGGGGTACTTTACTGTTCAAGGGTATTTTACCCTAAACAGTCCCCCAACCCAATCCCAACCTTATCTCCATCCAAATCCCTTTGGGATTTCCTTGATTTCCTTGTGCCACGTGGCACTCTAGCTTTCTTGCATTCTACTTCGTAGTCCCACGAACTACTTTTCGACAATCGCTCTTGCATGCTATATCAACCTTGCTTGTACTTGCCATTATCAACCAATTCTCATTCAACTCTTCAATTACTCAGTAACATCTTCGCCTATTTCGCCAATAGTTCTTTCGCCAAAGTCTTCCGCCGCGCTTCATCCTCGATTTAGTCGACCCCGCTAATCTTTAGCGGATTTAGGCCAAGGGGCCTAACACTTGGTATCAAGAGCCTTCGCGGGGAGCGACTTCCAACGAGCGACCGTCGACGACGAGACTACGACGTCATCGTCCCGCGGTGCTGACTTGCAGACTTGGAGTCGTCGAGCCAACATGGACGAGACCATGAACGCTCTCCCCAACGACATGGGCAATGCTCTTGCTCAACTCATGCGCCAATTCGAACAGTTGACGTTGGAAAATCGTCAGGTACGGGCTGAAATGCCGCTAGGTTGGAGAAAAGAACTTCACAACTGACTAATGAGCAATAGAGCAGGGCCCAAAAGCCTTTATACTAGCGGCTGGAGAGGCTGAGAGGCTAAGGTGCTAAGGGAAGGTGCCTCTCTCTCTCTCTCTCTCTCTCTCTCTCTCTCTCTCTCTCTCTCTCTCTCTCTCTCTCTCTCTCTCTCTCTCTCTCTCTCTCTCTCTCTCTCTATCTCTCTCTCTCTCTCTCTCTCTCTCTCTCTCTCTCTCTCTCTCTCTCTCTCTCTCTCTCTCTCTCTCTCTCTCTCTCTAATGGTCCTTGTATTGATATAGTCGGCAAGTACAAGCATGCAAGTCATAGAGTCGTAGGTAACACACATGTAAAGCACAAGCACCACAAACCTACAACTCCACAAGGGGCTCAATGACTGCGAAGCAGTCCCCAAGGTGCAACTCGTCCCCAATCCCCCCCACAGGCGGCTCTACTGCCGCAGCCTCTCCAAGCTTGAGCAGGAGGCCCACGGATTGGGCCCTCTGCAGGGCCACCGACCAGCGTTGCCTGAACTGGTGCAGGAACTTTGCAGCATAGAACGATTTGGAGTCGGCGTTGACAAGGGGTTGTTGACAAGGGGTTGTTGACAACGGGTTGTTGACAATGGGTTGTTGACAAGGGGTTGTCGACAACGGGTTGTTGACAACGGGTTGTTGACAAGGGGGTGTTGACAAGGGGTTGTTGACAAGGGGCTGAAGGAAAGAAACGAGTGGCAGGAGATGGATTGGAGTGGGGATCAGCAGCCAGTCCAGGTGGGAGCACAGAGATAATGGCGCTGGGGTGTGAGGGGCCAGATGGACAGACCCTTGGGACATGGAGTCGACACAGAGTCCCTGTGGAGGAACAACCGCTGCTCCATGTAAGAAGCATTCTGCTCCATCCCTTGCCCTCATTTTCTCCCCTGAGATCATTCACTTGTCCCCTTCAGATGGACAGACATGAAGTTGACACAGAGTCCCTGTGGAGGAACAAACTCTGTCCTTGATGGAGTGGGCATCATCTTGCTCCATCCCTTGCACCCATTCTCTCACCTTGATCATTCACTTACCCCCAGACCCTTTCTCTCACCCTCTCAGCTTGCGATTCGCCTACCATGCACTCCTCCCCCACCTGCATCCCCCCCCCCCACCTGCATCCCCCCCCCCCCATGAGCGCACTCACAGGCGAGTGAGCTGCTGCAGGTTTTCCCAGCCCTCTTTGCTGGGAATTGCAGATTTGCACTCTAAATCACTGCAGGCAATGCAGGCAGGAGAAAGAAACATGGGTGGACGGATGGATGGATGGGGATGATAGGGGTAAGGGAAATGGGATGGACATAGACAGACAGAACAAGCAACAATAAGACTGTCCAAGCAAGGATAAGTCAGTGCAAGCAAGGACAAAAATTTACAAGCAAAGGGGCTTCGAGAAAGTGGGGGGGAGTGGGAATGGAACGAGGGCCATAGCAGGAGTCTCACAGATCCTTGAGATGGGACAATGCGAGGAGAGCAGTGGGCAGAGAGCTGATGAGGGTGCACTCGTTGATGGAGCTGTGGGAGGAGACGGATGGCATGGAGGGAGGGAGGACTGAAGTTGAATGAAATACCGGTCTCAAATATGTGAAGAGAATGGAAACAGTGGTGAGGGAACAATGTCGGGTGTACAGTGCAGTGACATGCTTACAGTGCAATGACATGCTTACAGTGCAACGACTTGCTTACAGTGCAATGACATGCTTACAGTGCAATGACATGCTTACAGTGCAATGACATGCTTACAGTGCAATGACATGCTTACAGTGCGATGACATGCTTACAGTGCAGTGACATGCTTACAGTGCAATGACATGCTTATAGTGCAACGACATGCTTATAGTGCAACGACTTGCTTACAGTGCAATGACATGCTTACAGTGCAATGACATGCTTACAGTGCAGTGACATGCTTACAGTGCAATGACATGCTTACAGTGCAATGATACATGCTTACAGTGCAATGACATGCCCATCGCCATCACACTCCACGGCATCCATGCTGTTGCAATCCTCCCCCCTCTTCCATGTGCTCGTACCGTTCACCTCGTTACATTCGCGTGCTATCATATTCTCCAAAGCTTCCACTGAAATACATCCATGTCATCCATACCATCATGGAATGATTCCACCCATGCCAACCATGCCATACAGCATGCCATGCCAAGGGGAGAGGCGAGAGCGGGTAGAGAGATTAACATGAGCACACTGGTCACGGAGTGGTATGATGGCACACAACACCGCTTACTCTCGGCGTCCACCACGGGAGCAGCGCGTGCGAGGAGCATGCAGCATCGCGCCACCACCAGCGCCACCATTGCCACTCTCGCCGCCATCATGACGCCACCGTGCCTCCCCATAGCCGCGGCGCAACGCGGCCCGATAGCGCGCGTGTTGCCCGTGTGACGCCTGGCGCACGTATCCGGAGAATGTGGGTACGGCGGGCAGCTTCGTTGCTGAATTGCGTGCTCAAGAGCCGTTGCGTGTGCACGTTGCAGGGGGCAGGAGATCGAGCTTCTTTAGCAGAATAGAATACTAAGCCGTTCCGCTGCAAGCAGTACTATCGGGCGACTGTAATGCTAATCACGTGTTCTACACGCGAAATGCTAAAAGATAGAAGATCGAGCTTCTTTAGCAGAATAGAATACTAAGCCGTTCCGCTGCAAGCAGTACTATCGGGCGACTGTAATGCTAATCACGTGTTCTACACGCGAAATGCTAAAAGATAGAACCCTGTTCTCGCATTTGTCTTCCTCTTTCACGACGAGAGTCTTGCGAAACACTGACGCAAGGAAAGTGGAGTGTGATGGGTGCTAGTAGCACGTCTAGGATCAGGGCGACAGCGCGAGATTTTAAAGCTAGTGTTTGTATGCTCTCGGAAGCTGCTACGGTGACTGTAACGCGAATATAATCTCGTGTATCGACGCAAGGAAAGAGGAGAGCAGGTTAGAAGTTATTGTGAGAGAGCGCTGCGTGAAACGGAGGAAACGGGAAGGTTGGTTGGTGCGCTGCTGGATTGCTCCACGAACTTGGTTCATATCAAAAGGCTGGCCTTTTCCACTAAATTTCACCGCTGTTTAACGCACAGAAACGCTGCGATTATAGGCAAAACTCTCGGAACCGTACAGCAGTCTCGGGGATCTTTGAATCACGGGTCCGAGGAAATTGAAGAGTTGGGCTGACCAGTGTGGTTCATGGGGAGGTGGGGAAGGTGTCGTGCAGAGAATAATGCGTTACAGATTAAGTCTCAGTCTTGTTTATGTATTTCATAAAAACTAAGAAAAATGTTTGGCACTTGGCCTAAGTCGACCATGTCAGAATGTTATCTTATGCTCTAGCCTGTAGTGGGGTGCTCTATAGCGAGTACAACCCTTCTAGGGTTTGCTATTTGTATCCTCATTCTTGCTAGTGCAATCCTCTTCTTTCTTCTAAACTTTAACATGCTATCAGAGCAGGTCGATCCCCTTGGATCGATCCTGTGGGTGGGCTCACCACCTTGTTGCTTCCGCTGCAACTGCTACTGCTACTCTCTGTGCCGCACGCCCCGTGGCGTGCGGCAGTTTTTCTTCCCGCCGTGCGCCCCGAGGCGCGCGGCGGTTTTCTGCCCGCCGTGCGCCCCGAGGCGCGCGACGGGTTTCTGCCCCGTCACTCGCCGCGTCGCCCCCGGGAGGCGCTGCGACGGGCGACGGGGACCCGTCGCGCCGCCCAGGGGAGCCGCGCGCGGCCCCTGCTGCCCCGTCGCGCGGCCCTGCTGCCCCGTCGCGCTGCCCAGGGGAGCCGCGCGCGGCCCCTGCTGCCCCGTCGCGCGGCCCTGCTGCCCCGTCGCGCTGCCCAGGGGAGCCGTGCGCGGCCCCTGCTGCCCCGTCCCGGACCTGCCCCGGCCCCGACCTGCCCCGGCCCAACTCCCGTCGCCTGTCGAGGCGACCCTGGGGGGGGCCGCGCGTTGCCCCCCCCCCCCTACCTCCCTACCCTGTTTTTAGGGTTTGGGGGGTGGCGGTTGGGGGGTGGCGGTTGGGGGGTGGCGGGTGTGTGGCGTCGCCTGCTCCTCCTCCTCCTCCGTCTCCCTGTGCTGCAGCTGCCGCTGAGGGGGGGTGGACGTGTTGGAGCCGGTGGAGTGGTACTAAGGGGGGGTGAAGGGGGAGTGGAGCTAGCGGTGTAGCAGCGAGTATGTGCCAGGGGGGAGTGGGATAGTTTGGGGAAGCTGAATGGAGGTTGCCGTCGTGTCGCCAGCAGCACCTGTATTCCGGGGACTTCGTCCGGTAGCCCAGTCGTAGCCAGCTGTGCCAGCCGCCCGTGGGTCCGTTGCTCGTCTGCCGCTACTTTAGCCGCGGGGCCTGTTACTCCTGTATTCCGGGGACTTCGTCCGGTAGCCGCTGTGCCAGTCTGCCTCCTGTTGCCTGTGTGTCTGCAGCTTCAGCCGTCGCCTCCTATCTCCTCTCCTCTCACTCTCTCTCCTCCTCCTCACTTGCCCGTTGTGACTACCACTAGCTTTGCTCATAATTGTGAACTTAAACTATTGCTTCTTGAACTTGTGCTCAGAATGTGTGGTGACATTGTGATCCACCCTGAGCTTGTACTCCTTTGCTTACTCTGCTGATTACACCCCACTTTGGCTATGGGGGTGTGTCAGAATGTTATCTTATGCTCTAGCCTGTAGTGGGGTGCTCTATAGCGAGTACAACCCTTCTAGGGTTTGCTATTTGTATCCTCATTCTTGCTAGTGCAATCCTCTTCTTTCTTCTAAACTTTAACAGACCAAGGAATACGGTGTTGACTAGTTCGAGTATGGAATTATAAGCAGTTGATTAATTTAATGATAATGAATTTTAAAAATAGGCAAACAACCAATTGAGTCAAAATTTTCAACATACCGGTATTGTGCCACCCCTGACTTGGGCGCAGACCTGTGACAAGGACATGCATTTATATATATATATGTTATGATTCTATTTGAAAATCTGTCCTAATATGGTAATGTAACAAAGTTTAACTTTAGCAACATGTCGACTTCCGATTTCGATTCATTGACTCTTGCATAACTAACGATGGGTCAAGTCTAAGTCAAGATGAGCTGTCAGGATAACTCCTATTGGCTGCAGGGAATCGGAAAGAGAATAACAGAAGTGGCAGCAAACATCTTCGCTGGCGGATTATTGTCGTTTTTATGGCTATTCAGTCTACAGCGGGTAGACTACGTAGAATGTTACGGGTTGTACGGGGTGATGGTAGTGTTGCGTAATTTTTATGCAAGTTCGTAGTCAAAATTGAAAGGCGTTTCATTTAGAAAAGTTGGAACAACAAGCATACAATGCCAGAGAATTCGATATAGTAAGAACGCATCGCAACATACCTAGCAACCTAGAAAGCCGACTTTCCAGCGCAGCACGAAGGCGGCTTGCCAGTGTAGCAGAAAAGTGGTTTGCCAATGCTACAGAAAGACAGCTTGTCAGCGTTGCACCGAGGCGGCCTGCCAGCATTGCAATTGCAAACGGGCTTACTTTTCATTTTTAGGTACTCTTATTAGCGATGTTGTCTTTTTGGAAACCCTAATTATCAGTGTGCATTATGGTGACTTTGATTTTACGGTCAGGGTATTGCCTATTGTGGAGAGAGAGAGAGAGAGAGAGAGAGAGAGAGAGAGAGAGAGAGAGAGAGAGAGAGAGAGAGAGAGAGAGAGAGAGAGAAAGAGAGAGAGAGAGAGAGACCTAGCCTCTGCCCTCTCCCTTTGCCCTCTGCCCTCTCCTCCGTGAGATACTTAAGAGGCCTCCTTGGCCTCTTCTCCTCATTGTTCGGTGGGTTCAATATTTTTCGCTCGCTCGAGAGAGCGAGAGAGAGAGAGACACCTAGCCTCTGCCCTCTCCCTTTGCCCTCTGCCCTCTCCTCCGTGAGATACTTAAGAGGCCTCCTTGGCCTCTTCTCCTCATTGTTCGGTGGGTTCAATATTTTTCGCTCGCGCCGGCCGCCTTCGGCGGCCGACGCTCGACGGCGCGGCCTTCGGCCGCGCGTGAGGGGACGGCAAGAGCTCACCGCGCAAACAACTATATTACTGAGTTGACATACACACATGGCATCACACATAGAGGCCTAGAATGGCGGGAACAGATATAGGGGAGCCCGCAACTACATGCGGTGAGCTCCGAGGGCGTGAAGAACGCCCGTCAGGGAGCGCCACAGCTCCCGGACCACAAGCGTGCTTGCGCCGATCGCCGCGGCTCCAGATCCTGCGCGCAAATGCCGCCTCAAGCTCCGGACAGCCTCGTCCAGCTGTCCCGCAGCAGCAGCGCCACCCTCCGCGGGCACAGCCAGCACGGGCGCCAGCAGCACTGCGAGCTGGTCCGCCGCATCCAAGCAGGTCTCGCGCGGACGGTCGCGGAACGTCTCAGGAGGGATTACAGGGAGTGAGGAGTGAGCAAGAACTTGTATCAGCAGCAACGCGTGGAGACTCTCGGCGAGGCGGTGGAGCTGACCGAGAGTCGACTCGGGAACACGCGTCTGTGGAGGCTGAAGCGCCTCCGCCAGAAATTGGAGCGGCTCAACAGCTGCATACTGAGCCGCTGCCGCGCCACCGCCCGCGGCCACAAACTCCACCCCTGCAACTGGCGGAACCGGCGGCAGATGCAGACGAGAGCCGGGAGCTGGCGCCGCTACAGAAGGAGAAGGAGCTGACGGGGCGGCGACAGGCGGAGGAAGTGGAGCAGCCGGCGGAAAGACCACAGGAGGCACAATCGGACGAGGAGCCACGGGCGCCGGCGCAGCCCGCAGCGAACTGCTCTGGCTCTGCGCCGCCCTCTCCTCGCGCACGGCCCGGGACACCTCCCGCTGAAGATCCGCCATTGTCACGGGCGGACGATACCTCCCGCCGCCACCACGCCCGTGGGGACCCCTCCAGCCCCCATTGCCACCCGGGTGAGCGGGCCACTGGGCCTGCTGCTGATAGCGCCGGGGGGAGTTGCGCCGGCGCCGCGACGACTCGCGCTCCTGTTGGGGCGCTGGAGAATGGGGCCGGGAGAGACGGCGGTCAGGCGACGGGGGACGAGACGGCTCACCAACAGGGACTGCTGGCGGCAGAGCGGGAGCCATCAAGTTCGCGCCGGGAGGCGCAACCATCGGGGCCGGGCCGACAGTGGTGGCGGACGCCGCCTTCGGGGAAGAAGCAGACGCCGGCGCAAGCTCGCCGGGGACAGAGACGACAGGTGCCCCAGGAGCGCCAGGGACAGGGACAGGGGGAACAGCAACTTCCCCTGCAGGAGCAGCCGTCGTCGGCGCCGCAACGGGAGCAGGGGGAACAGGAGCGACAGTCGGAGCGGGAGGAGCAACAGCCGGCGCAGACGGCGCAGACTCGTTCACGGCGTGAGGACCCGCGGATATGAGGGGAAGAGTCTTTTCAGCGTCTACTATCGCGGGCTTCGGAGCAGACGGCGGCGGGGACCCCGTCGCCATGGTCCCCGCTCCGGAGGCAGACGACGGCTTTTCGAACGCAACCGACGCAGCGCCAACGCGCATTGGCGAGTAATCGGTCACACCAGCAATCACCATCGCGAGACCGAGGAGCGCGAGGCGGAGGGCGTGAAGCAGCTAGCGGACAGGGAGGAGGGCCAGAGAACGGCTACCAGTCGGAGGCTCGAAGGGCTTTAACCAGGCTAGATAATGACGAAGAGGGAACGGACCCCTCTTATAGGGAGGAGCCCATGCCCTCGAGCGAAGATGAAGAGACGGAGGGAGAGGAAGGAGTAAGGGAGAACGGGAGGAGGACGGGAGCAAGAGCAAGGCAGTCCCTTGGCGAGCAAAGGGACACCGCTGGTGGACCGTCCGATGCCGATCGTACGGGCGAAATTCCCACCACGCCATCATAAGCGAGGACGGGCCGCACCGGGCGACATCGGGCCGCGACAGACACGGCGGCGGTGCGAGATAATCCCAATCACCCTCGCTATTTCACGCCAGAGGAGCTGGCGATGCGGGAAGACTGGTTCGCAGACATCGCGAACTGCGATATCCCTGCCCTCTGCGACAGTCGGCAGCCATCTCTGGCACGGCGGTTACCGCCAAACTTGTGCCAGTTGTTTTCGCTGACGCTACTGACCCCGTTACTCCACCTGTCACGAAACCCGGAATCAGAGGCAGGTTGGCGCCTTCTCCTTTTTCTGCCACGTCTGACGCTTCGCCAAAACTCGCCACGGAAACCGAACTGGCCCCAGATCAAGGCCCGGCTCCGAGCCTTCCAGCGTGGCGAGTGGGACAAACTGTACAAGGACGCGATTGAAGCAGTCAACTCACCCGCGCCACCACGTCATTAGCCCGATGCTACCGGGGTCATCAGCCGAGCCGAGGGCCTGGCGAAACGTGGTAGCCTGTGCCGAGCCGTGTTGGCGTTGGAGTCAACGCCAGTCTGCAAACCAACACCAGAAATTCTGGAGGAGCTCCGACTGAAACATCCGCCAGCCGAACCAGGACAAATGACGTGGCCACCCACGCCCGAGTCAAAATTATCCATCACCCACGCTGACTTCGCCAAACTGCTGGGGAGGTGCGAGAACGGGGTCGGTGCCGGACCTTCGGGAACGACTTTCGAACACATGCGCGACGCGGCAATCACGAACGGGCGAGTCAGCACCCATCTGCACGCATTGATAAACACCATTTTGGGGGGCAACCTACCGGCACCGATGGCGGACCTACTGACAGCCTCGCGACTTATAGCACTGGCCAAACCTGGTGGGGGGGCTCGACCAATCGCGATTGGCGAGTGCATCACTCGGCTGACAGCCAAGGCAGCCCTCGCAGCCACGGGCGAGGCTGCACGTGACTATTTTCTGCCCCTACAGTATGGAGTGGCTGTGCCAGGAGGAGCCGAGGCAGTTATCCACGTGGCGCGTGCGTACCTGGACAAGCTACCCAACAGCCTGGTGCTGCAGACCGACATCTCGAATGCATTCAACAACATATCCCGACAAGCTATCGCGACGGCGTTACAAGAACCCGGGCTATCGCCACTAGTGCCGCTGGTGAAACTGACCTATGGTAACCCGTCCAAGTTGCACCTCGACGCAAATTTCGAATGTGACCCGCTGACCAGCGAACGGGCCGTGCGTCAAGGGGACCCACTTGGCCCTTTACTGTTTGCGGCGGGAATACACCCAGCACTACGCAACACTGCTGAGGCATATCCCCATGTGCTTTGTCTGGCTTACGCCGACGATGTCACATTCCTGGGGAAGGCGGCGGACACTGTAGCCGCATTCAATCACTTCACCGAGAGATTGGCGCACCTGGGGCTAAGACACAACGCGCAGAAATGCGCAGCCTGGAGCAGGGAAGAAGCAGTGAAGGATCAGCTGCCGCAGGGAGTCCCATTTTCCCACGACGGCGTGCGCTTGCTGGGAAGCTTCGTGGGCCCTGACAGCGGGGCGTCACAATTCCTGTCGGGTCAGCTACAGGAAATGGCAAAACCCTTGCCACTCCTTGAGAAAGCCGACCCCCAGGTAGCATCGTTATTGCTCACCCGCTGTATCTCGAGGCGGGTGGCATACCTCACCAGAACGACACCTCTTCGCCTTCTGCCTCTCGAAACCTGGAGTCAGTGGGGCACTGATCTGCTTGCAGCGCTACTCACAGCATGCGGCATCCGCGTCCCCACCTGCCGCATTGAACAAGCACGTGTCTGGGCGCAGGCCTCACTGCCGCCGTCCCTGGGAGGAATAGGCATTACCGACCCCCTAACCGAGGGAGTATACGGGTATGCAGCGAGCTTAACACAGGCCGCGCTTTTCCTGGCATCGCTGGACGGCGCCCCTGATGGCGCGTTGACGCAGGCTCGGGACCACATGCTGCTGCCTGCAGACGTCACCACGCCTCTCCACGCATGGCTATCGGAGTGCGAAGCGGCTTTACCGGAAGACGCGCGGGAGATCCTGGAGAAAGAGCGGCTGCAGCGATCAGACATCAGGCTCCAGCACGCATTGGCACTGAGGGTACATGGGAGCAGATATGCCGCACAGGTCAAGGAGACACGACGGATGGCGCTGAACCCCCTGTGCGGACACACACAGCGCATGTACTCACTGACCGGTTACGGGACCGGGGATTGGCTGACCGCTATCCCCATTGCGGCCAACAGGAGGATAGGGCCCACTCACTTCTCTAATGCCGTGCGTTTCCGGCTGGCCCTCCCCTTCTCCACACCGAAGAAGTGTGACTGCGCTGACCACATCGCCATCACAGACCCCCGCCTCCCTAACCACCTACTCCGCTGCGGCACGGGCAAGCATCGCATCAACACCCATAACGAGCTGCGCGATGCCTGCATTAGCATGGCCCAAGACGCGGGGTTCATTGTCCACGGCGAGTCGTCGGCGCACTGCCCCATTGAGGAACAGACGGCTGATTTTACAATGACGGACAGAAGCAGTGGGGCCGTCTACGTATGCGACGTCACCATTACCGACCCTATTAGCACTAGGGATCCAGAGGCGCAGAAAGGCAGGGGCTGGGCGGCGCGGGAGCAAGCGGACAAGAAGATCCATCTACTGGAGTCACTACCAGACGAGCTCTCCCAGCTGCAGAAGCTGCAGTCTCTGTAAGGCCGGGTGAGGGGCATGTGATGGCATGGGATGGGACGGGTTGGCATGGGAAACGGCATGGGATGGCATGGGTGGCATGGGAGGGCATGTGATGGCATGGGATGGCATGAGATGGCAAGTGATGGCATGGGATGGCATGGGATGGGATGGGTTGGCATGGGAAATGGCATGGGATGGCATGGGTGGCATGGGATGGCATGTGATGGCATGTGATGGCATGTGATGGCATGTGATAGCATGTGATGGCATGTGATGGCATGGGATGGCATGGGATGGCATGGGATGGCATGTGATGGCATGTGATTGCATGTGATTGCATGTGATTGCATGTGATGGCATGTGATAGCATGTGATGGCATGTGATGGCATGTGATGGCATGTGATGGCATGTGATGGCATGTGATGGCATGTGATGGCATGTGATGGCATGTGATGGCACCCTACCTTATGTGCGAAGCCTGAAGGGCATGTGAGGCGTTGTGGATGGCACTTCAGCATGAAAGGTAAAATTGCATGCTTCTTTCTTTTCCCATGTTTGCTCCTCTCATGACTGCTCCTACTCTCTTGACTGCTCCTACTCTCTTGACTGCGCGCATCGTCAGGCACTTGTTGAGGAATCGTCAACTGTCTGGGGAGCTGCCTGCGTGGATCTTCAGCCTCACAGACTTGACTTCACTGTGCGTGCTGCCGTGCACCATCTGTCATGCACCATCTGCCATGCACCATCTGCCATGCACCATCTGCCATGCACCATCTGCCATGCACCATCCGCCACGCACCAAATGCCATGCCATGCACCAAATGCCATGCACCAAACATGCACCAAACATGCACCAAATGCCATGCACCGAATTAAGGATGAGCAGGGGCCGAACTCGAACATGTTCGTGTTCGACCCCACTCGAACATGGCCTTCTGCCGAACCGAACAGTGTTCGGTTCGGCGAACTACTTGACTGAAAATCTGTGTTCGCCGTTCGCCCTAGGAGGCGAACAATTAGCTGCTGGAGACGAACACGAACACGTTCAAGGCGAGCATGTTCGTGTTCGCCCAGGGGGGGATTCATTATAGTCACACTTGTCTGAATACGTTTTTGAGAGTGCAGGATGATAGCAAAGGGGGTGCAGGGTGTATATGTGTTCATGCAACGCACCAACAACTACAACATCATGTACTGTGTAGGTAAATGTCAAAGTGTCGTGATGCAAGTCCGGCTGAACTTCTCTTCTCATTGAAGCCTTCCCTCCCTTTTCTCTCCTCCTCCCTTCTCACTTTTCTGTCCCCTTTCTTCCAGCAGGTGACACCCCCTGACCCTTGTTCCTCCTGGCATATGTAATGAGCTTACTCTCCTTCCCTCCGCGTGTATCAGGCGACCCTGCCCCCTCCCGTGCCTGAGCAGCAGCTCCAGCAGCTCTGGTCACGGGATCCTTAGCCTGAATCTGCACTCCCTTCGCTCGAGCCACATTCGTCACATGCTCCTTGACTTTCTTTCCTCGCTGATCCTCCAACACTAGGACTCCCAACTCCCGCACTTCCTTCACCTTCCACCGTTCAGGACCCACGGCTAGGTCCAGTGTGTCCCTCTTCGCCTTCCTCAGGTATACCTCCTGTCCTGCCGCTATAGCCTCCCTCTGCTTTCCTTTACCCTCCTCCTTGCGTTGCTGATATCGGCGTTCATCCCTCAGCTGCGCGACGTGTAAATTGTCCAAGGCTGCTGGTGTCAGCTCCCTCAGGTACCGTGCCCTCTTCTGTGCTACTTCGGCCCATAAACCAGGCTCGTCTGCCTCCACGGCAACCGACAACAGCTTCGGTGCATCCACAGGTAAGACTGGGTCCCGACCGTACAGCAGATGGTAGGGTGACAAATTCTTCAGAGCAGACTGCTTAGCAAACCTGTATCCCGCCAGAATCCAGGGGAGCTCCTTGTCCCAATTCCTCTTGTTGTTCTCCCCGTATGCCCTCAGTCCCTTCTTCAAGGTCTGTATCATTCGTTCGGTCAATCCATCCGACTGCGGGTGGTACCTTGAAGTCACACGATGAGTAATCCGGTTCTCTTTCAGCATCTCCTCGAAGCTGCCTTGGAATTCGGTCCCCTGGTCAGTCAACACCTCCCCGCACGCTCCGTACCTGGTGAGCACCTCTTGCACGAAAGCCTCAGCAATCAAGCTGCTGTTTTTGCTGGACAAGGCCCTGGCCTCCACCCACTTGCTGGTATGCTCTATCATTACCAGAATATACTGCTTTCCTTTGGTAGACAGCGGCAGCTCTCCTGCCAAATCCAGCGATCATCGGTACCCCGCCCAGCTGAGGAAAGATGTGGTGAAGGAGGCCATGCAGAACAAGAAATGGGATGTGAAGCAGATTACCAAAGAATACGTAAAGAATTGGGGAAAAGTGGACCTGCTAGTAGCCGGCTGGGAGTGCCAGGGTACCTCGAGGGCAGTCCGGCATTAATAATGTGACAGCTGTCGTGATGCAAGTCCGGCTGAACTTCCCTTCTCATTGAAGCCTTCCCTCCCTTTTCTCTCCTCCACCCTTCTCACTTTTCTGTCCCCTTTCTTCCAGCAGGCTTTTACTTCCTCCTCTCCCCATGCCTCCTGCCGTCCAGGCTTTCTTTGGTTCAGTCTTGATGAAACGCACCGGCAGCTCACTCAGCTCCTTCCCTTCCTCCCAGAAATCCGAGCGGTATAGCACTTGCTCCTGCCAGGTGCATATCGTAGTCCCTATCTTGTAGAGCAACTCCATTCCCAGTAAAATGTCGTAGTCGTCTGATTCTGTCAGTCCGCACTGCACCCTTATCGTTGTCTCTCCCTCCCCTCCCGGCTGCAGCGTAATCTCAATCAGATCCTTAGTGCATGGCATCCACTTAGGAGCCCCTCCCTCTGCGGTCATGATCAGTATTCCCCGTCTCACTGTTTCCCAACCTCCTTGCGCCTTTAGCTGCTCGGTCAGCTTTCTTCCCAGCAACACACTCTGCGCGCCTGTATCCACCACGGCATTTTCTACCAGAATCCCTCGTACCGCTACAGCTTTCGGTTCCACCACCAGAGCCGTGGGCTGGCAGACCAGTCGCTCTTCAGGGTGCCGCCGGGCTGTCTTCGGCTTGTTAGTCCCCTCAGGTACCTTTGAAGTCCTTCTCATTGGCTGCTTTGGCTCCGCTCTACCGTCTTTCCCTCCACTCCTCAACCCCAAACTTTCTCGGTCCCTAGGTGACATAGCCATTGTCCCATACTCAGCTTCTCCCTCCCCGTAATCTTCCTCTCCCTCGTCTTCCCAAGCTAGTAACGCTTTCTCCGGATCTTCGCTGATCTCCACCTTACCCATCTGCGCCTTCAGCTTTGCTAACTCCCGCTCCAACTGTTGTTCTCTAGCGGATTTTTCTCCCCCCTTCTCCTTCTTGCTGTAGCACCTTTCTTCCGTATGTCCCCGTTTCCTACAGAAGGTGCAGATCGGCGCCTTGGGACAATCCCGCCTGAAATGCCCTTTCTCCTTGCAGATGTCGCATATGATGTCGATGGTGCAATCCTTTCGCAGATGCCCGTGTTCTTCGCACTTGTGACACCGTCGCTTGTCTTCAAATGGTTTTTCTCTCCGTTCTTCTTCCATCCGCTTTCCTTGCACCGCAGCCCATGCCGGCCTTCTGCGTTCGCCTGATCTTCCTGAGCTCGCTCCGCGTAACCCATCGAAGAACCTTCTTCCCTCCTCTACCTCTTTCGCCACCTGATACACTTGTCGCAATTTCGCCTTCATCCCCACCGCGTACAGTCGGCTCCGCATATCTTGCATCAGGTCTTCATCCAATCCACCCACAAACTTCGACACCAAGGTCCATTCTTCCAGGCAGCCCATGTCTTCGGCCAGCTCCAGCAGTCGATTATAGTACGCTAGCAGAGATTCTCCTCTCGCTCTCTTAAAATCTTGGAACTCTGTCATCCGATCTGCCGAATGTCCCGGGAATTGTTCTCGCAGGCTTTCCAGGAATCAGTCGGTGATTTCCGCTGGCGCGAAGTCTCCCCGTTTACTCTGCAGCAACAACCCTTGTCTCTCCACCCGGTAGTGCGTCAGCACTTCCCCCTTGAGCGTTCTCCCCAATCCTCTGAAGAATTCAATGGGATCAAACCCCTCCCTCTCCCAGCAGTATCGGATGTCATCCACCATCATAAGGTAATTCTTCAGTGTGGGCTCCTCTCCAGGCGCTCCTGAGAAGCGATTCGGCACCTCAATCTTAGGTGGAGCCGCACTTATCGTTCTGCCCGTTCCCCAGCTCGCCGTTCCCCTCTCGCCAATCCCCACAGGCTGATCTCCTCTTCCGGCCTCCATGGATTCGTATCTTCCAGCCGAGAATCCGTGGAACGCCTCTCCTTCTCGCTGGCTCCGCTGATCTTCCTGATGATCTCCCACTCTCGGTTCTGGAGTTCCACGCTGAGATCCTCCAACCCCGGCTGATCGGGATCCCATCCCTGGCGCTGGCGAATTGCAGTTAGAGCTTAGTGGAGGCTCTCCCCGTCGGTCGCCCTCCTTTCCTTGATCCGCGCTGCTATTACCACTCGCGTTCGCTGTTCCTTCTCCTGCTCGGAACCCAGGCGTCTTAGTCGGCAGGTCTTGCCCCTCCATATTCCGCGCAGGAAATCTGTGACCTGAACGCAGCTGATGAGTATGTAGTTCTTGATCAAGGCCGCTCATCCCTTACGGTACATCACCGCAGGTCCTCCAGGCGTTCGTACCTGTTCTGCTGAAATTTCAGCACTGCAACTTTTTGCTTGTATGAACAAGTCTAAACTCCCTCGCAAGGGCTCCGTCAGATTGCTCCTCTGCAGCACGCTAGCTCTAGTGCCAGACGCGAGTCAGCTGCACTGCTCGTGATGGCTCCAAGGCGCTAGTTGGGTCCCACTGGGCCCACTAGGCATGCACTGCAATCCAGCTGGAATCGAGTTCCTAGCCTGGAATCGCATTCCCAGCTGGAATTGCATTCCCAACCTGGAATCGAATTCCCAGCTGGAATTGAATTCCCTCTTCTGCACCAACCTCCTCGAATTTCCCTGCACTCGGCTCTGTAAAGCGTATGTACAGTACATACCACGCACACAAAAGAAATTAGAGTACAAGTCCAGAAATGCACAATTACCTGGCTGTTGTGTAATTCACGCCTTAGCCTGCCGGCTAGGCGTTAATAACGCGACAAAAGTCATACGAAATCCTACGCCATAGCACCACTGCTTCTACCAACAACAGCATCCTCCGCCCCCTCACCACCTGCCGCGTCTGCCTCCACCCACTCCTCCTCCTCCTCCTCCTCCTCCTCCTCCTCCTCCTCCTCCTCCTCCTCCTCCTCCTCCTCCTCCTCCTCCACGTCGTCCTCCTCCGCCCCATCGCCCTCAATGGCGAACTCTGGTGGTGCGACTCCTCTCGGTCGGCGGGCCTCGCCAATCCTCTGGCCAGGGTGTGAACTGTACCATGATCTGAGAATCATGACAGCTCGCGTCCTCTGAGAGGCCAGGCGGTGCCGCTTCCAGGAGATGAGGTTGCGACCAAGAGAGAACACCCGCTCGCTCGAAGCGGATGTGGCAGGGATGGCAAGATAATCCCGTGCCATGCGCCTCAGCGTCTGCATGTTGGTGGCGGTGCGCCACTACTCTAGCGCTGACACGTCGAACCGCACCCTCTCGGACAAGTATCTGCTAACCTCGTCATCCTGCACCATCCCAACCCCCCCCCCGCCTCTTGGCTCGCCAACAGACGCGCCGCAAGTCGTCGGCGACTAGGGAGAAACTGCGCTTCCTCGTCGTCCTCCCCCTCGTCTCCCTCCTCCTCCTCCACAACGGTGGCAAGTGGGGACGGCCGGGGAGCAAGCTTTGCAGGCCGGGCCTGGTACTCGGCCACGCGGTCGCGCACCAGCTTGATCACCTCGGCAGACGCTAGGCGCGTCCTCAACCTCCTGTCTGTCTCGGGATGCAACTTCTCCCAGTGCGTGTCGTCGAACCACGCCGCCTTCATTGATGGGTCCAAGAAGGTGGCGATCCAGTACTCGTTGCTGGTGATGTAGGCGTACTTCTTCAAATGCACCAGCGCCGCCTCGATTATCGGCTGCAGCGTCGGAGATGGCCCCTTGGCAAGGCGCGACTCCATTGCGTCGATCAGGCCGTTGTAGTACGGCACCACCATCGACACAGTCGGGTACGCCACCCCCTCAGCTGCCTTGGAGACTTTGGCGAAGGGGCTTAGGAATGTCTTCACCGCCTGCAGGGTCTCCCAGTCTGCGTCTGTCAGGCGCAGACTCTCCACCTTCTTCTCGTCGGCCTTCGACAAGCCCTGTCGGGTTAAGGGTCGGGGTTGGGGGGAGGTAAGGGGGAAACACAGGGTAAGGAGGATTTTTGACTGGCGGCAACATGCAAGCTGGACCATCAACATTGAGTGGAAGTGTTAACACACCCTTACAAACCCACCCATCAAAACCCAAACACACCACTTGACATGTCCTACCTGTGTCTGGGCAAAGAAGACTGTGATGGGGTTCTGCAAAACCCCCGCTCGCTCGACCATATCGTGGGTCGAACCCCAGCGCGTAGGACTGTCCTGCACCAGCTTCAGTGCCGGCTTCGGCTTGGCGGGGTTGGCCTGCACGTTCAAGGTCCGCTGAAGTCCCAAGAAAGACCCCGAGCGCTGCGGCGAGAATCCAATGTGCGAAGCCATCTCTCTCAGTATCTTCAACAGCTTCCGTATGGCAGCCACACCCAGCGCCGCCTGCACTGCAAGGTTGATCACGTGTGCCAAGCACCTGCGCGCGGACCACAACAATAGTGGCAAAGAGAAGGGGAAGTGATAGGACACATGGTTAGGGCGAGCCACAAACCCACTCCCTCATACACCTACACATTGTCCATGGTGGATCGACACACCCACAAAGGCTCACACACACCCACACTTACCGAAAGTGCATGCGCAAGTTGAAGAAGCATTGACCACCACACAACCGTGTCCTCTACCATCTACGCCATCTCCTTGCCAGTATGACGCCTGAGCATTTCGCGGAAAGTTCTCGTCTATGCAGTGACCCGTCACCACTAGCCATGCCTTGCCGTTGGGTGCCATCCACATGTCGACGGTGATCGACACCTTGCACCCCAACTCCCCCTCCTTCGCCAGCATCTCCGCAATGGCGGACTGTAGAGCGGCTGCTGCAAAGACCACGGTGTCGCGGGATACCGTCCAGCGCGAGGGGATGAAGTTCTTCTGCGTGCAGTTGCGGTTTAGCAGGACCAATAGCTCCCGGACCTGGAGGGGGGGAAGACATCGAGAGAGAGGGTTTTCAACGGCAATGGGATGGAATGGAGACGGATTGGCACAGTAGTACAATAGAAACTCCAAACAATCCACCACAAACCGGCCAAGCCTCTCATACAGCATGCATGCGACACTCACCGCCTCGGCCTCGACGATGCAGAAGGGGAGGTCGCAGGTGACCACCAGCTTGGCGATCGCCTACCGTAGCTCCACCGTGGAAAGCTTGGTCGTCATGAACCGCTCGATCCCGCCAGACCCTGCAGCTCCCCCAACCCCCTTCCCCTTCTTCTTTGCGAGGAGCGGCCAGGACTTGGCATGCGGCCACTTATCGACGTAGCCATCTGGCATCCCCTTGTAGCCCCCACGAGGAAACGTCTCGCTTGGCAACTGAACGCTATGAGTGACGAAACGGTGATACCACACGTGCATGTGAGCAGCGTGGAAGCTCTCGAAGTGACGCTCGCCGGGTGTAGTTGTGGATTGCTTCCACGAAATCCAGTCAGTGCAAATCTTGCACTGACGCTTTTCGTCTGACCTTTTAGGCCCAAACATATGTACTTGCCACCCGGTTGCTTATTACCCTTGCCAGTCCCCCTACTACTCGCGGACCCTCCGTCCTCGTCAAGGAACTCCGGAGCGATCACACCCTCGCCCAAGCGCTCGCTAGTGAATGTGCATGGATACGCTCGCTCTCTCAACTTGTTCGCCCTCTTCCTCCGCTTCGGCCCCGCAATGGACGCCCGCTTTCTTCCAACCTTAACCCCCACGCCCACGCTCCCTCCTCTTTCATCCGCATGCTGTGAGGCCGCCTCTGTCGCCGCCCGTCCACCACCCTCGCCCACCTCCTCTGGCTCCAACCCATCCATCTCGTGGTCTTCATCATCATCACCCCCCTCTTCCCCACCGCCATGCGTTTCGGGATCCCACCCGGCCTCATTGTCATCCCCGCTCCCCTCGTCGTCCTCATCCTCCGCGCCCTCACCCACCTCTTCCTCATCCTCCTCCTCACTACCACTCTCCTGCGGTGTCTGCCCAGTGGAAGGGGGTCGATCGCCAGTGTAACGGAACGAATGACGGGATGTTGGCGCCGCTACAGAAAGAAACCCCCCGACGAAACAAGCACCGGTTCCTGCAGGTCCGTCCCCTACTCGCCCCTGCATAGGTCGTGGTGGAGAACTTGGTGTACCGCCTTGACTCATGCCTGCACCTCGTTCTGCAGATCCTCCCTGGCCGGCGGATGCCATAACTCCACTCAACCCTAAACCCTAAAACCCTAAAACCAGACGGCGTAACGGTCGCGTGCCACGGATAGCACGGCCCTAATTGACCTAATAGTTACCACCAGCACGTTGAAAAGCTCCGGCCCTACTACAACTACTGACTTGACCGCTAGAATGTTGATCCACTAGCTACTAACGTTTAGGGTTTGGGAAGGTACCCTAAACTACGGACTAGATAGATGAAATGTCCACCCTAGATCGCATGAACGGAGTGCGGTGGCTATTAAAACCTCAAGGCTATGGCGGTTGTTGGAGGGAAGACTAATAAAGTCGATATGTGTTTGAGCTCAAGAAATGAGCCCAAACACAAATCGGCCGCGACCTAAATTTGGTCGCGGCCAATTTTGACGCGAACACATTTGTGTTTGTCGGGCCCCCCCGTCGAACACGAACGTGTTCGTGTTCGCCTTCCAGCGGCCAAAAGCAAAAGGCGAACGGCGAACGTGTTCGGCCGAACACCAAACACGTTCGCCTTGAACGAAATAGGCAGAAAAAAGAACCTCTTCGGTTCGCCTCGAACATGTTCGTTAATTTGCTCATCCCTACACCGAATGCGATGGAGCATCTTCCATATAATATGTGCCCTTGTCACCGTTTTCTTATCCCAACTTCCTTCTTTACACTTTCGATATTTCACTACACCATTCTAGTTCGCTAAAGGACTTCTTTCCTCTTCCCTGTTTCCGCCCAACCCTCTCCATGCACCAGAGGTATCAACTACAACAGCTTCTCAGGCTCCATTCCAGAGGCAATCAGCAGCCTCAAGCAGCTGCAGGAGTTGTGAGGGGTGGTGTATACACATGCACTGCTGGTGCTGCAAGCACTGCCAATGCACCAAACACTCACCAAATGCCATACACCAAATGCCATGCACAAAAAATGCACCAAATGCCACGCACCAAATGCCATGCACCATCTGCCATGCCATGCACCATGCCCTTGTCACCTTTTTCTTATCCCAACGTCTTTCATTGCACTTTTAATAATCCATTACACCATTCTAGTTCGCTAAATTGCTTTTCTCCTCTTCTCTGTTTCCGCCCAACCCTCTCCATGCACCAGAATGATCAATGACAACAACTTTTCAGGCTCCATTCCAGAGGCAATAAGCAACCTCAAGAAGCTGCAGGACTTGTGAGTGGTGATGCATACACATGCCCTGCTGGTGCTGCAAGCCCCGCCAGCCAATGCATGCGAGACCACGCGTTATGATCCTTCCCGCACCCAGCCTCCACCGCTCCTCTCTGTGCCGCACTTCACCGCACTATGCCGCGACTGATCCAGACGCATTGGGGAGCGAATGCTATCAGGGTCCATCCCCGAGTCAATAGGAGTGCTCACCAACCCATACCTTCCCTTCCGGCCTTCCCTCTCCAGTGATTCCCCTCCCCTCTCTGCACTTCCCTTCTCCCTGTTTCCGCCCAAACCACTCCATGCACCAGGAATATTGCGAGAAACAACCTCGCAGGCTCCATTCCAGAGGCAATCAGCAGCCTCAGTGAGCTAAGGCATTTGTGAGTGGTCCATTGCAAGACACATGCACCGCACACACATGCACTGCACACACATGCACTGCACACACATGCACTGCACACACATGCACTGCACACACATGCACTGCACACACATGCATAGCAGTCACATGCGTGTGAGGCCATGCGTTATCAACCTTCCCACATCCAACCTCTACCAATCCCCTCCACCACCCCTCTCTATCCCACATGTCACCGCACTGTGCCGCACTTGACCGCAGATACCTCTTTGAGGGCAATCTGACAGGGCCCATCCCCGAGTCAATAGGAGCGCTCACCAACCTGCACGATCTGTAAGGAAGTGGGATGTGTGTGGGGATGACGGAAAGGTGGTGCTCCAACCAACCGACGCTAACCTGCTCATTTATTCACTCCTTTGCTGCCGTGGCTTGGCTGGGTTTGGTTTGAATCAAGTTGCTCTAAGAGTGCATTCTGAGTCCTGCAAGCCATTGTTGCCTGATGCCACAACTCACTCACTCGGAAAGCATTGCAATGCGAGCGTCTTGAGAAGGAGCCGTGCCTGCCTCGTGCCTCGTGCCTCCACTCCACGCCACTCCTTGTCAAAAGCATTTTGTGCCATTGCAATGGCTCCAGTATGTAGGCATCTCCAAACTTGGAACTCTGCTCATGTTGCCACCCCGTGCCATGCCATGTCATCATATGCCATACCATGCCATCACACGCCATCCTATGCCATCCCATACCATCCCATGCCAAAACATGCCATTTCATACCAACACACTGCAGGCAGGTGTGCAGTGACAGCCTGAGTGGCACCATTCCCGTCGCTATTGGCAACCTCACCGCACTCACCAACCTGTGCAGCCATTCTCCCGCCACCCCCCTCTCTCCCTTTCTCCCTCCACCCACCCCTCTTCCGTTCCCCCTCGACCCCTCCTCAGTCCAATTCCCCCTTCACCTCCCCTTTCCAATTCCCCCTCCACTCGCCTCTCTCCAATTCTCCCTCCACCCATCTCTCTCCAATTTTCCCTCTTCCCCCTTCTCTCCCATTCTCCCTCCACTCCCCCCTGTCCCGTTCTTCCTATGCCCTGGGTTTCCCTTCTCTGGTTATCAGGAAGAAATTACCAAGAGAATACATGACACCACCATATACACGAGTAGACAAATGGCTACACCATGTTACACGAAATGCTTGTCTGAAAACAAGAAAAGAAAAAAAAACTCAGAACTTCTCCCACCCATCCCCCACTTCAGCATTCCCCCTTCCGTTCTCTCTTATTATTGAATTCTCTCCCTGCCTTTCACCTCCCTGCGTTCAATGCCTCTCCTTCCCCTCTCATGCCTCCCTTCCCCCCTCCTTCCTCCCCACTGTTATAACTGAGCTTAGAATCGATACATTAGTAATGAGCTTGAAGCTCCTTGAGTACAACCAGAATGAGCTAGGTATGGATAAGGAGGAAATCGGAGGCAATCCATAGAGATTGGGGGTAATCCCAAGGCAATCTCCAATTGGTGGGTTGGAGATTGCTTGGAGATCACATTTGGGATGTGGGTCTACACCCAACCAAACACAAAGTGTAAGCTACACTAAACTAGGATATAAAAAGTACACGTACAAAAGGTGAGATTGAGGGCTAACACTAACACCCTCATCCTCTGGGTGCTCCAGGGTACTCGCTGGCAGCAGTCTCTCAGGCTCCATTCCAGAGGCAATCTGCAGCCTCGATCAGCTACAGGAGTTGTGAGTGGTGACGGGGGTTGTAGCTCATATTGTAGCTTGCGCGAACCTATGCCATGCCATGCCACCCATCCCATTCCATCCCAACCCATCCCATCCCATGCCATGCCATGCCATGCCATGCCATGCCATCCCATCTCTCTCCCTGCCCTCTTCTTCCCATTCTCCCTCCACATTACCGTTTCTCTGGTGTGATAGCAGTACATGATTTTTTTGTCGGCTATAGGATAATAACTTATGTGAATGCTTTTATAAAACATTACGCCTTCCATAACACTACCATGTTAATGTGAATGCTCTGAATTGAGAAAGAGCATCTCTGCAGTTCTTCTATCCATCCATCCATGCATCCATCCATCCATCCATCCATCCATCCATCCATCCATCCATCCATCCATCCATCCATCCATCCATGCATCCATCCATCCAACCATCCATCCATCCATCCATCCATCCATCCATCCATCCATGCATCCATCCATCCATCCATCCATCCATCCATCCATCCATCCATCCATCCATCCATCCATCCATGCATCCATCCATCCATCCATCCATCCATCCATCCATCCATCCATCCATCCATCCATCCATCCATCCATCCATCCATCCATCCATCCATCCATCCATCCATCCATCCATCCATCCATCCATCCGTCCATCCATCCGTCCATCCATCCATCCATCCATCCATCCATCCATCCATCCATCCATCCATCCATCCATCCATCCATCCATCCATCCATCCATCCGTCCATGCATCCATCCATCCATGCATCCATCCATCCATGCATCCATCCATCCATCCATCCATCCATCCATCCATCCATCCATCCATCCATCCATCCATCCATCCATCCATCCATCCATGCATCCATCCATCCATCCATCCATCCATCCATCCATCCATGCATCCATCCATCCATCCATCCATCCATCCATCCATCCATCCATCCATCCATCCATCCATCCATCCATCCATCCATGCATCCATCCATCCATCCATCCATCCATCCATCCATCCATCCATCCATCCATCCATCCATCCATCCATCCATCCATCCATGCATCCATCCATCCATGCATCCATCCATCCATGCATCCATCCATCCATGCATCCATCCATCCATCCATCATCCATCCATCCATCCATCCATCCATCCATCCATCCATCCATCCATCCATCCATCCATCCATCCATCCATCCATCCATCCATCCATGCATCCATCCATGCATCCATCCATCCATCCATCCATCCATCCATCCATCCATCCATCCATCCATCCATCCATCCATCCATCCGTCTATCCATCCATCCATCCATCCATCCATCCATGCATCCATCCGTCCAACCATCCATCCATCCATCCATCCATCCATCCATCCATCCATCCATCCATCCATGCATCCATCCATCCATCCATCCATCCATCCATCCATCCATGCATCCATCCATCCATCCATCCATCCATCCATCCATCCATCCATCCATCCATCCATCCATCCATCCATCCATCCATCCATCCATCCGTCCATCCATCCATCCATCCATCCATCCATCCATCCATCCATCCATCCATCCATCCATCCGTCCATCCATCCATCCATCCATCCATCCATCCATGCATCCATCCATCCATCCATCCATCCATCCATCCATCCATCCATCCATGCATCCATCCATCCATCCATGCATCCATCCATCCATCCATCCATCCATCCATCCATCCATCCATCCATCCGTCCGTCCATCCATCCATCCGTCCGTCTATCCATCCATCCGTCCGTCTATCCATCCATCCTCCACCACTTCAGCTTTCCCCCTTCCATCTTCTCAATCATGACTTCCCTTCCTGCCTTCTACCCCCCTTCCCCTCGCCAACCTTCCCCTCTCTGCGATGGCCCCTCCCTCATCATTCTCCAGAAACCTCAACGACAACGGTCTCTCAGGCTCCATTCCAGAGGCAATCAGCAGCCTCAAGCAGCTAAAAAGCTTGTGAGTGGTGATGGGGTAGGCATGCAAGGTGCTGTGGGATGATCAGGTGTGGTAGCCTGAAAGGTCCCTCTCAGGGAGGGGATCAGAGGGTGATAGATAAGAGGAACGCCTGAGTGAGTGAGCGAGTGGAGGTATCCTTATGACCTTATGGCCTGACCGTCCATCCCATCACATCCCATCACATCCCATCCCATGCCATCCCATGCCATCCCATGCCATCTCATGCCATCCGATCCCATCGCATCCCATCCCATCGCATCACGTGTTATGCCATGGCATGGCAGGGAGCTGAAGGACAACAGGCTGAGTGGCACCATTCCCTCCTGCATCTGCAACCTCACCGCACTCACCTTCCTGTGCGGCCCATTCTCCCTCCACACCCTCCCTCTCCACTTCTTCTTTCTACCTGCCTCTCTCTGCTGAGCATTGAAAGGGTGCCCCTCTCTGCCTTCTTCTCCTCTTTCCCTCTTCTCCTCCTCCTATCCTTCTCCTCTTCCCTTCTCCTCCTCTTTTCCTTTGACCCCCTACTTATTTTCCCCTCCCCTCTTCTCCTTTATCCCTCTCCCCCTGTTCTCATGTTTTCCTCCTCTTCTCTTCCCCTCTTCTGTTCTCCTCTTTTTCCCTTCGTCTCTCCGTCCCTCCATCCATCTCCATTCACCCACCTGTCTGCCTTCAGGGAACTAAGCAACAACAGCCTTGCAGGGACGATACCGGCTGCAATCACCACGCTCACTCAACTTCAACACCTGTCAGTCACTCTTACCTCTCCAGCTGCCATCACCACACTGAAAGGTCATCTCTGAATGGTGGTGTGCTTGAGGAATCTTCTCAACAAACAACCTCGTTGGGTTACCAGTCACAGGTGAGAATGGCTGGATTCGAACCGCTGCAAGCCTACGAAGAGTCTATGGATTCGCTGATTGGAACAACCAGCTCCATTAACGGCGAGCACAAATATCCAACAACTGTCACCACTACCCATCTCTTCTCTGTGAAACGCCAACCATACTGCTCGCATCACCTTTCTGCCATTCACACGTCCCTTCCTTTCTGCCATTCACATGTACCTCGTTTTCTGCCACCCACCCGTCCCTTCCTTTCTCCTGCCTGGCGGCTGCACATATAAGGTTGCCAACCTCGTCAGCCTTTTTCAATGAATGCCATCCACTCGCTTGCTCCCATTCTCCCTCTGCCATGACACCACTTACCCTCCCCTTCCCTCCCTTGTCTACCATCGCTCCTGAGAGACCATCCTTCTCTTATCATGCCTTGATACGTTTGAATGGATTCCCCTCCTAATCGCCCTGTCCACACCCAAGAGATGATGCAAGGAATCAAAGGATAAGCCTGTCCCGCTGACCCCACACGGAGCCGTGTTTTGAGTCGACTCAAAACACTGATCCCACACAGAGCTCCCGTACAAGAATTGGATTCTACGACTGAGATCTCAGTCTCACACATAGCGTAGAACGGAACAAAGATCTAATTCGATACGCACATGCTAGTATGCAACTCATGTCCCATCACTCCCGTTTCCCTGGACTCCCTCTTTCCCCTCCCATCACTCCCTCATTCCCATCACTTATTCTTGGAGGGCACCTCTCCTCTTCTCTTCCCACTGCTTCCCCTCCCACCTTCCCATGGCATCACAGCGGCCTTGACCACAACCAGCTTACGGGGGAGCTGCCCTCCTTCCACCACATGCCCAATCTCACTGCGCCATACAGTCTACATGTTCACAACAACTACTTGACGGCCACACCAGACCCTTCGGATACCCACATGTTGTGTCTGTTGTACCACAACTGCCTTCACGGCAGCACAACCGACTGCGCCAGTTGGCAGGACCAGAGGCGAGCCAGCGAGTGCCGGGCGTTCTGTGCTCCATTGAGCCTGATTCCTCTCGCGACATGACTGCCTGCTATGATGATGTTTATGACCCGCCGCCACCCTACTGTACACCTGAGGGCCAGTGCGTCTGTGATGAGGGGTACACACCAGGGACAAAGGCTGGCACGTGCGTCCCTCATGGTATGCCTGCTGCGGTATGCCTGTTATTGTTTTAACGTATGGATGCCGCTGAGTGCGCTCACTAGCTGAAGCCTGCTTTCTTCTTTTCTTCCTTTTTGACGATAAGCTCTTCATTGCTGCATCTTGTCTTCCAAAGAATACTTGCCAACGTGCCTGCTTGCATGCCTGCATGCAATTCTAAAGGCTTGCGGACCCGACTCGTTTCACCGGCCTGGGGAACAGAGCCTGTGGGCCTTGGGGGAGTGGCGGCGCCACCAGAGCTTGCTGTTATCTGCCCGCCCTTGGCTTGGGAGAGTGGTAGTGCCGCCACTCGTGCTCAGAAGCCCAACTTGTTTCGCTCCACTCCACTGCCCACACTGGGTCAGCAGCGTCGTGTGTGCTCGTGCGTCTGTGCACCTGCACCACCAGTCGAGTTCCCCTCGTGACTGCACACATCATCTCCTCCCTCTCATCCCGCTCCCTCATCGACTATGCCCAGCACCAACTCGCTCCACTCTCTCTTTCCACACCCCACCATGTGACTTACCAGGCGCGTTTTGAGTCGACTCAAAACACACCTGACTGCACACATCACCTGCTCCCACTCATCCCGCTCCCTCATCCACTATGCCCAGCACCAACTCTCTCCCCCCTCTCTTTCCACAACCCACCATTTGAACCACCAGTCCCTGTAGTGGTGGGGGTGGCTCCGTTTGCTCTCCAGATGCCTGGAAACCTGCTGCTGCTGCTGCTGCTGCTGCTGCTGCCACTGGCGGTGCTGGTGCTGCTGGCCTTCTCACTGCCGCAGCTGCTGAGGCGCCTCAAGAATCGACCCCCCACACGCTACTTCTTTTCAAAGAGAGCCCTTGCTGCCCGGCAAGCTGCCATGGGTGTGGAGATTACTCGCTAGCGCCCCTCTTGTAAAGTGGGAATGACACAGTGTTGGTAGCAAGATGTGCACCTTGAAATTATGACATTATATTATGTACGGTACTGTTTCTCTTGTGTACTCTCGATTTATCCCATCATATTTGTCTGTCCACAAATTTCAACTCTTCATACTTGATGCCCCACAAACGTTTTTCCGACATTTGCGCTTCATGCTGTATATAATCTTTGGTATGCTGTATAATCTTAGTATGATGAAATTCCTCTCTTACCATTATGCAAAAACGTGATTAGTCATAGTCTTTACCCACAAATTATACTAAACACCTTTTGTTGAAAGTGACTAACTGTAAGGAATTTTCTCGGCATTCCTTACGGAGCCCGACTACATCGCGTACAGCAACAGCCGTTGTTCGCCCGTTACTGCTAACGGGACTTCGCCAACTTCGCGCGCACTGTTTTGCCAAACCTCGCACTGCTGGCCCGGCCGTGTCGGCCTACGCTTCGGGACTAGCCCGAGCCTCGCTGCCAGTGTAGCACTAGCTAGCTCGCACGCACCGCGTTACCGTTTGCATGTTCGCGTATAAATGTTCGCTCATGCCTTCGCTCACATCTTTGTACTCGTTTTGACACCTTAGTGCAATTCTCGCTACTTCGATTCATTGCACGCGTAACACTTGGTATTCAGAGCCCCTTTCTTTCGGACCGCGCATCTCTGCACCCTAGGAAATCAACTTTTGATATTTCACTCGAAGGGACTCACGCACCTTAGCACCTAGGAGCCGCTGTCCTCGCGTTCTCTCGTAAACGCGTGCAGCCACGACTGCGCCTAGACTAAGACGAGCCGACACCCTTCGAAATGGCCGAGCACATTGATATCACGACGCTCACGCAGGAGCACTTGAACGATCTGCTGCGGCAAATCCGCGAGAGCGCCGAGGAAATCGCGACGCTGACGGCAAAACGCTCGTCCCTGCAAAATGACCTCACACGAGCACAACAGGCACAATCTCAAGCACCTGGCACTCCGGAACAGCCCGCACCACAGGCACCACAACACGGAAGCGTAGGGCAACCCGCGAGCGCGGCCATTGATGGCGTCGTCCGCCCCGACGGAGACGACGACCACGGCACGACACACCCCGAAGCGACGAATGCGGCCCGAAGCCAGCCACGCGTCACAATCTCGGCACCAACCGACGGTTCGGCACTGCCGTCACCGATGCCGCTGAAGCCGCAGCGTCCGCCATGCTTCGATCCCACCCAACGGGGTGGTCCTACCGTTCAGGCGTGCTTGTTCACGATGAACGTGTTTTTGGACGCCAACTACGTCTCGGAGGATACGGCGAAAATTCGCTACGCCGCGTCGTTGCTGCGAGGACCCGCCATGGATTGGTGGCGCGTCATCGTCACGAAGCCATTAGACTACGCGACTCTACCGACACGGGAAGGACAAACCGGACTCTGGGCGCCGTCGTATTTCGTGGAGGTGCCCCAGTATCGCACGTGGGACGCGTGGTGCGCAGGTCTGCGCGCTCGTTTCGAGCCAATCGCGGCTTCGATCGCAGCGCGACAGAAGCTCCGCACTTGGCGCTAACTCGGTTCCGTCCAAGACTACACGAGCGGATTTCTGGCGCTATGCGAGTAGGTGGGATATATGCACGAGAGCGAGCGCATCGACCGCTACATCGGCGGCCTGAAGCAGGACATCGCTCAGGAAATCCAGCTTCGTGGCGTCACCGACTTTCAAGAAATTCTCGCTATGGCGGAGAAACTTGATTTCTTCCGCCGACCGAGACCGGGGTCCTACGGAAGCAGCCATTGGGGACATCGGCCTCGTGGGACGAACGAGGGCGCCACGATACGTGCCGTCGCCACAAATGCCGCTGCCGCACCGTTCAAAGGGCGCTGCTTTGCGTGCAATCGGCCGGGACACCGCAAGAGCGAATGCCCGGAAAACGCTAAGGGAAAGGGGGAAGCTGAGCAGCAGAAACAGACCAAGCAGCAGGGAAACGCTGGGAGTCAGTAGCAGACGGGCCCTCTACTGGCAGGTTACGCCGCTCGCCCGACCCAACCGACCCTCACCGAGTGATTGTGCCGGTTCACGCAATCGACCACACCCGGCCGAATAAGGAGGGGACTACGGTAGACAGCCCCATACTGCTTAGTGGGAAAATTGGGACGGACTTAGTAAAAATCTTCGTAGACGGGGGAGCCAGCCACAACCTCATCAACACTGCCACAGCACGAAAACTGCGATTGCCACTTGACAGATGTTTACCTGAGATCGACGCAAGACTGGTAGACGGCACGCCGCTGGCGATACGGGAACGCGTAGACCGGGCTCGGATTCGATGTGGGGGTAACTTCACGTTTAGCCAGGAAATGCTCGCAACGACCCTCGACGGAACCGATATTTTACTCGGGCGTGATTGGCTGCGACGACACAATCCGCGAATCGACTGGACGACGGGTGACTGCACCGTGCGAGTGAACGGTAACAACATCGCCTTACCTCGCTGGGGCTCGCCTGAGTCTTCGTCGGTGCGTGTCAACGAGATCACGATGAAACGCGCCGTAGCGGCAGGAGCTGACGTGTACGCGGTCGACATTCGGGAAGCCGAGGCAGCAAACAAAGGAGGGGATTTACAGAAACTGCTGCCCGACGTACCGAGTGATCTGGCAGCACTGTTGAAGCAGTACAGCGACATTTTCCCGGACGATTTACCGACGTGACTGCCACCTCAGCGACCGCACGACCACAGGATAGAGTTAGAACCGGGGGCACAGCCAACAGTACAGCGACAGTTCCGACTGACCCAGCCCGAACTGGACGAACTGAGGAAGCAGCTCGATTACCTGCTCGAGAAGGAATTCATTCGCCCTAGTTCGTCGCCCTTCGCAGCACCGATACTGTTCACACCGAAAAAAGACGGGGGATTTCGCATGTGCATAGATTACAGAGCACTGAACAGGGTTACCATCAAATCCCGTTACCCCATCCCGTGAGCCGACGAACTGATCGACCAACTGCGCACAGCCCGAGTTTTCTCGAAAATCGACCTCCGAGGGGGTTACCACCAGATTCGCGTCAATCCGCCCAACTGCCCTAAGACCGCATTTCGCACACGCTACGGATCCTTCGAATATATCGTCATGCCCTTCGGACTGACCAACGCCCCCGCCACTTTTCAAATGACCATGAACAAAGCTTTCCGCCCGCTCTTAGATAAGTGTGTCATAGTATACCTGGACGACATACTGATTTACAGCCCTGACAGAGCACAGCACGACATCGAAGCAGTTTTTAAAATACTGAGTGAGAACCGCCTACTGACAAAAGCATCTAAGTGTGAGTTTTTACAGGACCGCCTGGAGTTTTTGGGGCACGTTATTTCAGCTGCAGGAGTGGAAATAGACCCGAAGAAAATTGCGACGATTCAAGCATGGCACGCGCCGACCAATTTGACCGAGTTGCAGAGTTTTTTGGGGTTCGTCAACTACGTGCGCCGGTTCGTCCCCGACATGGCAAAGCTGACTGCCCCGCTGACAGACCTGCTGAGGAAGGGGGTTGAGTACACGTGGGGGGAGAAAGAGCAAGCTGCCTTCTCGGCCCTCAAAAACATTTTGTGCTCACCGCCCGTGCTTCACATCGCAGATCCACACCGTCCGTTCGAGCTCGTCACTGACGCAAGTGACATCGCTGTGGGAGCAGTACTGTTGCAGGATTTCGGGAACGGCCTCCAGCCAATCGTGTACGAGTCTCGCAAGCTGCACCCGCCCGAACGCAACTACCCGATACACGACCGCGAAATGTTGGCGATCGTGCACGCGTTCAAGGTTTGGCGGTGTTACCTGACTGGCGCCGACGTGACAGTACGGACAGACCACCGATCACTACAGTACCTACGCGCCCAACCAAATCTCAATCCACGACAGATTTGCTGGTTGGACTACCTCGAGTCCAACTTCCACTACACGGTTACGTACAAGAAAGGCGCATCCAACATCGCCGACGCACTCACCCGCCCTACCGCCCAACTCCATGCCATCCTACTCGCCCAAACCAACCCGCTTTTGACAGGCCTATTCACCCACGGATACCGCACCGACCCATTTTTCACGACCGGAAATTCACAGCAACTGGGAGAAGCTAAAGGAGTTTATTACGTAAAAACAGGCACCAACCGCATATGGGTACCCGCGTACTCACTACTGAGGGAGCTGCTACTGCAGGAGGCACACGACGGAATTACCTCGGGACATTTCGGGGTAGAAAAAACGCGACAGCAACTGCAGCGGTATTACTACTAGCCGGAGCTGTTGACCGACGTGCAGCAGCACGTGGGCTCGTGCCCCACGTGTCAGGTGATGAAGAGCTCGAGGAAGCGGAAGACGGGTCAATTGCAGCCGATACCACCGCCCGAGCGCGCCTGGCAGCAGGTTACCATGGACTTCGTCACGAAGTTACCTTCGAACCCTGGGGGTAACGACGCGGTGATGGTCGTCATTGACAGGTTGACAAAGATGGCACACTTCGCTGCGTGCAAGAAGTCGATCTCAGCTGAGGAGACCGCTCGCCTGTTCATCGCAGCCGTTGTTCGCCTGCACGGGATACCAGCAGCGATTATCAGCGACAGGGACACGAAGTTCACCAGCAACTTCTGGAAGAACCTCTGGGAGCAGTTCGGGACCAGGCTACAGTTCAGTTCGTCGTACCACCCCGAGACCGACGGTCAAACGGAGTGGACGAATCAGACGATGGAGCAGTTGATTCGTGCCACGTGCGACGACCCCACGACTTGGGAGCAGCAGCTGCCGCTGATCGAGTTCGCGTACAACAACGCCACGTCAGCGACGACGCAGCAGTCCCCCTTCTACCTGAACTACGGGCAAAACCCTACAGTGCCCATGACGCCGAGTCCGGACAACCCAACACCACGTGCACAGCAATTCGCCGAAATTCTGCAAGCTGCCCGCACCAGAGCCGCAGAAGCAATTAAAAAAGCAAACGTCATCGCTAAGCGCAACGCTGACCGCCACCGCCGCCCAGTCACATACTAGTTAGGGGATTACGTACTGCTCGACACGCAAAATCTGCGACTGCCCAACGTACCGAAACTTCAACCGCGCTACTGTGGCCCATTCCAAATCAGCCACATGATCACGCCAGTAACCGCGCACCTACTGTTACCGACCGACTGGTACATCAGCCCATCGTTCCACGTCAGCCTACTTCGCCCATACATCCCAACCACCAGCCAACTGCCTCGTCACCGCCCGCATTCCATGACTCGCCCTGCATCGGAGCCGATCATCGAGCCCGAAAAAATCCTGAGCCATCGGATTCGCCACCCCACGGGAATCAGGAGGATTGAATTCCTCATTCGCTGGAAGGACCGCACGCCAACTGAAGATAGCTGGGTGCCCCTGGCCAACATTGAAAACCACCCTGCCCTGCAAGTGTAGCTGAGGAGCCGGGGATTCCGCGATATACACGCACTCGCTTAGCGGAGGGGGCTTCTTGAGGGGGGGGGGGGGGGTAGTGTAAGGAATTTTCTCGGCATTCCTTACGGAGCCCGACTACATCGCGTACAGCAACAGCCGTTGTTCGCCCGTTACTGCTAACGGGACTTCGCCAACTTCGCGCGCACTGTTTTGCCAAACCTCGCACTGCTGGCCCGGCCGTGTCGGCCTACGCTTCGGGACTAGCCCGAGCCTCGCTGCCAGCGTAGCACTAGTTAGCTCGCACGCACCGCGTTACCGTTTGCATGTTCGCGTATAAATGTTCGCTCATGCCTTCGCTCATATCTTTGTACTCGTTTTGACACCTTAGTGCAATTCTCGCTACTTCGATTCATTGCACCCGTAACACTAACTGACTCAACGCCGTGTCTGGCATTTCACTGTAACGCGTTAATCACTTCAATCTCACCCCTTCCCCCAGCTCACCACCACCAACCACGCTGGTCAGCCCAAGTCTTCAGATTCTTGGAGAGCTTTGATTCAAAGATAACCGACGCTGCTGTGCGGTTCAGTACGTTTGGACAATATGTAAAACGTTTCTGTTCGTTACAAGTGGTAAAATTAGGTGAGAAGCCAACAGAGAGCAAGCAACCCACAGTCCCATTCCTTGAGTTCTCAGCACTTTCCCAAGCTGGTTGTTGTCGCACATCCCTCCATCACCCTCCGCATTCCTTGCGCGCTTCGTGAGACTCCCGTGACAGACGAAGACAGACGGAAAATTGTTGCGTGTTAGATTTTTGGGTTGCGTAGCAACCCTATACATTTGGTAGCACTTTTCGGTCGACTCGAATGAACAGTGCAGTTTTTGTCATTTTCCCAACGTTTAAAGCCCTCGTTATAACGTTTTCAAAACGAGTGCTCCCAAGTCGTGGACATGACGCAAGCACTGATCACAAGAGTCCCCAAAAAATGAAACCAAATGTAACCTTTCATTCCATAATCGTCGATAAATACGGCGAATGGAACAATCGGTCGTCACGAAACACAATTGACGAGAAACACCCACTGGACGTGAACGAAAATCATGTGCAGTGCATCCATTGAACACGTGCTAAAACAAAACAATTGAGAGTGAATGCTAAAATGCATCGGTTGCTTCAACAGAGATGGTTCCGGTATGCTAAGGCGAGCTGCGCTGCCCCAACAACGATCCCCACCTCACATGCAGACCCGACACATTTTAACATCACACCTCAATTGCGTAACATGTGCAAAAACAACACAAACAACTGCTAGTGAATGCTAAAATGCATCGGTGCTACAGCAGAGGTGGTTCCGGTATGCTAAGGCGAGCAACGCTGCCCCAACAACGATCCCCACCTCAAATGCAGACCCGACACACTTAACATCACACATCAGTTGCATACAAGAGGCACTTTTGCACACGCCTCGAGACAGACAGGTGCAAACAGAAAAACGCACATATCTCACACAGGCTCACACGCGCACGTACAGGCACGCATAAGCACATGCACAGCACACACTAACACACACACACAAACAACCACAGATAGATACACAGACCGTAATAAAGAGGCAACCGTCATGAATAAAATTCAGAAATGCAGAAGTGATTGGTAGTCTATCCCACCCCCCCCTCCCTACAACCCTCCCTCCCTCCTTCCCTCATCTCCATCCCACTCCCTCCCTCATCTCCCTTCTCAACTAATGCGCCTGCACAAAGCAAAATCAGAGAAGTCAACACACACACGCCCTGCACAAGAAGGCAAGAACAGAGAAAGGAACAACACACCTTGCACAAAAAACAGTGTATGTTTATGTGTACAAGAAAGCATAAACCAAATACTGCAACACACGTGCTCATACAGGAGGCCAAGCAAGAATTACAAATCATCATCCCTCACTGCAGTGCGCGAGTGCGCTGCGCTTCAGAAAGAAGCCAGCGCGCGGCAACGCACCCGCCCGCCTTAAGCAGCAAGCAATCCGTGTCAAGGCGCCAAAGGCATCACGCTAGCGCTTCAGGCACGAGCACCACAGGGCTCAGCACACTAGGTGCCAGCGCCCAAGTGTTAGAGCACCCTCCGCGAGCGTGCTAGGCACTAGCTCGCAAATTGCCAGCGGCCTAGACGAGCGTCTGAGGTGCCAACACCTTAGAAACCGGCACTTTAAGCGCTAGTGCAGAAAGCGACACTTATTTGCATAAATAGCCCCAGTTGCCCAAGCACCAGCTAAAATTATACTAGTGCTTACGCCCCAGCAAGCTCATGCGCACTCTCACTCGCACTCTCACGCGCTCTCTCACGGGCACTCTCACGCGCTCTCTCACGCGCTCTATCAAGGCGCACTCTCAGGCGCACTCTCCCGCGCGCTCTCTCGCGCTCTCTCTCCCGCACTCTCATGCGCATTCTCTCTCTCACGTGCTTTCTCTCGCGCACTCTCATGCACATTCTCTCTCTCACACGCTCTCTCACGCGCACCCTCACACGCTCCCTCAAACGCTTTCTCACACGCTCTCACACACGCTCTCTCACGCGCACTCTCACGCGCTCTCTCACGCACATTCTCTCTCTCACAAGCTCTCTCACGCGCACCCTGTCACGCTCCCTCACACGCTCTCTCACGCGCTCTCACACGGGCTCTCTCACGCGCACTCTCACGCGCTTTCTGACGCGCTCTATCAAGGTGCACTCTCAGGCGCACTTTCACACGCTCTCTCTCGCGCTCTCTCTCCCGCACTCTCACGCGCATTCTCTCTCACGTGCTTTCTCTCACGCACTCTAACGCACATTCTCTCTCTCACACGCTCTCTCACGCGCACCCTCCCACGCTCCCTCACACGCTCTCTCGCGCGCTCTCACACGCGCTCTCACACGCACTCTCACACGCGATCTCTCACGCGCACTCTCACGCGCTCCCTCACGCGCTCTATTACGCTCTCTCACGCGCTCTCTCATGCGCTCTATCACGCGCCCTCTCATGCGATCCCTCACGCACTCCCTCACGCGCTCTCTCAAGGTGCACTCTCAGGCACACTCTCATGCGCTCTCTCTTGCGCTCTCTCTCCTGCACTCTCACGCGCACTCTCACGCACCCTCTCTCGCGCTCTCCCTCCCGCACTCTCATGCGCATTCTCTCTCTCATGTGCTTTCTCTTGCGCACTCTCACGCAGATTCTCTCTCTCACATGCTCTCTCACGCGCACTCTCACACGCTCCCTCACACGCTCTCTCACACGCTCTCACACACGCTCCCTCACGCGCACTGTCACGCGATCTCTCTCACGCACATTCTCTCTCTCACACGCTCTCTCACGCGCACCCTGTCACGCTCCCTCACACGCTCTCTCACGCGCTCTCACACGCGCTCTCTCACACGCACTCTCACGCGCTCTCTGACGCGTTCTATCAAGGTGCACTCTCAGGCGCACTCTCACACGCTCTCTCTCGCGCTCTCCCTCCCGCACTCTCACGCGCGTTCTCTCTCTCAGAGTTTTCTCTCGCGCACTCTAACGCACATTTTCTCTCTCACACGATCTCTCACGCGCACCCTGACACGCTCCCTCACACGCTCTCTCACGCGCTCTCACACGCACTCTCTCACGCACTCTCACACGCGCTCTCTCACGGCACTCTCACGCGCTCTCTCACGCGCTCTCTTACGCTCTCTCACGCGCTCTCTCATGCGCTCTATCACGCGCCCTCTCATGCAATCCCTCACGCACTCCCTCACGCGCTCTCTCAAGGTGCACTCTCAGGCACACTCTCACGCGCTCTCTCTCGCGCTCTCTCCTGCACTCTCACGCGCACTCTCACGCGCTCGCTCTCGCGCTCTCTCTCCCGCACTCTCATGCGCATTTTCTCTCTCACGTGCTTCCTCTCTCGCACTCTCACACACATTCCCTCTCTCGCACGCTCTCTCACGCGCACCCTCACACGCTCCCTCACGCGCTCTCGCACGCGCTCTCTCACGCGCACTCTCACACGCTCTATAACGCGCCCTCTCATGCGCTCCCTCACGCACTCTCTCACGCGCTCTCTCAAGGCGCACTCTCAGGCACACTCTCACGCACTCTCTCTCTCGCGCGCTCTCTATCGCGCACTCTCACCACATTCTCTCTCTCACGCGCTCTCTCTCGCGCACTATCGCACGCATTCTCTCTCTCTCACGCTCTCACACGCTCACATGCGCTTTCTTATCCGCTCTCTCACGCGCTCTCACGCGCTCTCTCACGCGCCCTCTCACGCGCTCCTTCACGCGCTCTCTCACACGCTCTCTCATGCGCACACGCTCTCCCTCACGCTCCATCTCTTTCTTCTTTAAATGAAAGTACAATGCAAGAGGAGACCAATCGACACACAGAAAAGGAATTAAAAAAAAAAAAGAAATAAATAAATAAGCGAAGAATTCAGAGGGGGGGAGGGAGGACGGAAGGACCGGGAACGCACCTGATAACCACGGTGCTTGAGAAAACAAGTCGCGCTCGCGCACCAACCCGCTCGCGCACCAACCCGCGCTTGCGCTCGTGCACCTGTCGCCGGAGGCGACGGCGGAGAGGGAAGGAGAGGCGACGGCGGGGAGTGGGGAGAGGCGACCGCGGGGAGGAGGGAGAGGCGACGGCGGGAAGTGGGGAGAGGCGACCGCGGGGAGGAGGGAGAGGCGACGGCGGGGAGTGGGGAGAGGCGACCGCGGGGAGGAGGGAGAGGCGACGGCGGGGAGCGGGGAGACGCGACCGCGGGGAGGAGGGAGAGGCGACGGCGGGGATTGGGGAGAGGCGACCGCGGGGAGGAGGGAGAGGCGACGGCGGGGAGTGGGGAGAGGCGACCGCGGGGAGGAGGGAGAGGCGACGGCGGGGAGTGGGGAGAGGCGACCGCGGGGAGGAGGGAGAGGCGACGGCGGGGAGTGGGGAGAGGCGACCGCGGGGAGGAGGGAGAGGCGACGGCGAGGAGGAGGGAGACGCGACGGCGGGGAGGAAGGAGCGGCGACGCCGGGGAGGAGGGAGAGGCGACGGCGGGGAGGAGGGAAAGGCGACTCGGCGGGGAGGAGTGAGAGGCGACGGCGGGGAGGAGGGAGAGGCGACGGCGATGAGGAGTGAGAGGCGACGGCGGGGAGAGAAGATGGCGGGGTGGGAGCGAGAGAGACAGCTGGGTGGGAGAAAAACTGGAGAAATTGGGGTGGGGGAGAGGAAAAGGAGGAAGAGCAGAGCTAGTGCTTGTCGAGAGGAACGAAGAACAAGAATCAAGAAAAGGCAGCGCAGAAAGAATCTGCCAGCGCAGTACAGAACAAAGGCATCTGGCTCTACGCCACCCAACTCTATTCAACTAGCTGACACATCAGATACACTACAAACGCCTAACACGCTATAGTAACCTGATTGAACATTAGAGTAAGTAGTTGGCGAAAACAATTCATGTTTACTACAATCACAAAAAGAACATCAATGTCCAAAAAAATCATAATAAATAACACTCAAAACAATCTTTAAGGAAGAAAGATATATAGAAAATTTTGAAGGAACTGTCTGTTTTACGTAAGATTGAAAAAACTTAATAAAATACTTCTATAACCAAAATATAGTTATAATTTACTCTATAACAAAGTTTCTTATTCACGGAACACAGCTCTACGCAACCCGTTCGACGTAAACGTCGAGTCTTGTTCGTGTTAGATTCGCCATTATAGCAGAAGAATCAATACACGAGAGATTTAGAATCTCGCGTTTGGCAGTCAGATTGATCCTAGTACAAGGAGTAGTACTACCAGTAGAACGGCTAAGTATTGTTATTCTCAAGTGGAAGAAGCTCAATCCCACGCCTTACAACGCGCACACGCAACGGCTCACGAGCACGCAACGAAAGCTCCACCATACCACTCCGTCACCAGCTTGCACCATCATGTTGAACTCACTGCTGCTTGCCGTACCATCCCCGCCTTAATCCCTCTACCCGCTCCCGCCTCTCCCCTTGGCATGGCATGCTGCATGGCATGGTTGGATGGCATGGGTAGAATGGTATGATGGGTGACATGAATGTATTTCAGTGGAGGCTTTGGAGAATATAGCACGCGAATGGAACGAGGTGAACGGTACGAGCACATGGAAGAGGGGCGTGGATTGTGGCAGCATGGATGCCGTGGAGTGTGATGGCGATGGGCATGTCATTGCACTGTAAGCATGTCATTGCACTGTAAGCATGTCATTGCCCTGTAAGCATGTCATTGCACTGTAAGCATGTCATTGCACTGTAAGCATGTCATTGAACTGTAAGCATGTCATTGCACTGTAAGCATGTCATTGCACTATAAGCATGTCATTGCACTGTAAGCATGTCATTGCACTGTAAGCATGTCATTGCACTGTAAGCATGCCATTGCTCTGTAAGCATGTCATTGCACTGTAAGCATGTCATTGCACTGTAAGCATGCCATTGCTCTGTAAGCATGTCATTGCACTGTAAGCATGTCATTGCCTTGTAAGCATGTCATTGCACTGTAAGCATGTCATTGCATTGTAACCATGTCATTGCACTGTAAGCATGTCATTGCCCTGTAAGCATGTCATTGCACTGTAAGCATGTCATTGCACTGTAAGCATGTCATTGCACTGTAACCATGTTATTGCACTGTAAGCATGTCATTGCACTGTAACCATGTCATTGCACTGTAAGCATGTCACTGCACTGTAAGCATGTCGTTGCACTGTAAGCATGTCGTTGCACTGTAAGCATTTCATTGCACTGTAAGCATGTCATTGCACTGTAAGCATGTCATTGCACTGTAAGCATGTCATTGCACTGTAAGCATGTCATTGCACTGTAAGCATGTGATTGCACTGTAAGCATGTCATTGCACTGTAAGCATGTCATTGCACTGTAAGCATGTCATTGCACTGTAAGCATGTCATTGCACTGTAAGCATGTCATTGCACTGTAAGCATGTCATTGCACTGTAAGCATGTCATTGAACTGTAAGCATGTCATTGTACTGTAAGCATGTCATTGCACTGTAAGCATGTCATTGCACTGTAAGCATGTCATTGCACTGTAAGCATGTCATTGCACTGTAAGCATGCCATTGCTCTGTAAGCATGTCATTGCACTGTAAGCATGTCATTGCACTGTAAGCATATCATTGCACTGTAAGCATGTCATTGCACTGTAAGCATATCATTGCATTGTAAGCATGTCATTGCACTGTAAGCATGTCATTGCACTGTAAGCATGTCATTGCACTGTAAGCATGTCATTGCACTGTAAGCATGTCATTGCATTGTAACCATGTCATTGCACTGTAAGCATGTCATTGCCCTGTAAGCATGTCATTGCACTGTAAGCATGTCATTGCACTGTAAGCATGTCATTGCACTGTAACCCTGTCATTGCACTGTAAGCATGTCATTGCACTGTAACCATGTCATTGCACTGTAAGCAAGTCACTGCACTGTAAGCATGTCGTTGCACTGTAAGCATGTCGTTGCACTGTAAGCATTTCATTGCACTGTAAGCGTGTCATTGCACTATAAGCATGTCATTGCACTGTAAGCATGTCATTGCACTGTAAGCATGTCATTGAACTGTAAGCATGTCATTGCACTGTAAACATGTCATTGCACTGTAAGCATGTCATTGCACTGTAAGCATGTCATTGCACTGTAAGCATGTCATTGCACTGTAAGCATGTCATTGCACTGTAAGCATGTCATTGCACTGTAAGCATGCCATTGCTCTGTAAGCATGTCATTGCACTGTAAGCATGTCATTGCACTGTAAGCATGTCATTGCACTGTAAGCATGTCATTGCACTGTAAGCATGTCATTGCATTGTAACCATGTCATTGCACTGTAAGCATGTCATTGCCCTGTACGCATGTCATTGCACTGTAAGCATGTCATTGCACTGTAAGCATGTCATTGCACTGTAAGCATGTCATTGCACTGTAAGCATGTCATTGCACTGTAACCATGTCATTGCACTGTAAGCATGTCACTGCACTGTAAGCATGTCGTTGCACTGTAAGCATGTCCTTGCACTGTAAGCATTTCATTGCACTGTAAGCATGTCATTGCACTGTAAGCATGTCATTGCACTGTAAGCATGTCATTGCACTGTAAGCATGTCATTGCAATGTAAGCATGTCATTGCACTGTAAGCATGTCATTGCACTGTAAGCATGTCATTGCCCTGTAAGCATGTCATTGCACTGTAAGCATGTCATTGCACTGTAAGCATGTCATTGCACTGTAAGCATGTCATTGCACTGTAAGCATGTCATTGCACTGTAAGCATGCCATTGCACTGTAAGCATGTCATTGCACTGTAAGCATGTCATTGCACTGTAAGCATGCCATTGCTCTGTAAGCATGTCATTGCACTGTAAGCATGTCATTGCACTGTAAGCATGTCATTGCACTGTAAGCATGTCATTGCACTGTAAGCATGTCATTGCACTGTAAGCATGTCATTGCACTGTAAGCATGTCAATGCACTGTAAGCATGTCATTGCACTGTAAGCATGTCATTGCACTGTAAGCATGTCATTGCACTGTAAGCATGTCATTGCACTGTAAGCATGTCATTGCACTGTAAGCATGTCATTGCACTGTAAGCATGTCATTGCACTGTAAGCATGTCATTGCACTGTAAGCATGTCATTGCACTGTAAGCATGTCATTGCACTGTAAGCATGCCATTGCTCTGTAAGCATGTCATTGCACTGTAAGCATGTCATTGCACTGTAAGCATGTCATTGCACTGTAAGCATGTCATTGCACTGTAAGCATGTCATTGCACTGTAAGCATGTCATTGCACTATAAGCATGTCATTGCACTGTAAGCATGTCATTGCACTGTAAGCATGTCATTGCACTGTAAGCATGTCATTGCACTGTAAGCATGTCATTGCACTGTAAGCATGTCATTGCACTGTAAGCATGTCATTGCACTGTAAGCATGTCATTGCACTGTAAGCATGTCATTGCACTGTAAGCATGTCATTGCACTGTAAGCATGTCATTGCACTGTAAGCATGCCATTGCTCTGTAAGCATATCATTGCACTGTAAGCATGTCATTGCACTGTAAGCATGTCATTGCACTGTAAGCATGTCATTGCACTGTAAGCATGTCATTGCACTGTAAGCATGTCATTGCACTGTAACCATGTCATTGCACTGTAAGCATGTCATTGCACTGTAAGCATGTCATTGCACTGTAACCATGTCATTGCACTGTAAGCATGTCATTGCACTGTAACCATGTCATTGCACTGTAAGCATGTCACTGCACTGTAAGCATGTCGTTGCACTGTAAGCATGTCGTTGCACTGTAAGCATTTCATTGCACTGTAAGCATGTCATTGCACTGTAAGCATGTCATTGCACTGTAAGCATGTCATTGCACTGTAAGCATGTCATTGCACTGTAAGCATGTCATTGCACTGTAAGCATGTCATTGCACTGTAAGCATGTCAATGCACTGTAAGCATGTCATTGCACTGTAAGCATGTCATTGCACTGTAAGCATGTCATTGCACTGTAAGCATGTCATTGCACTGTAAGCATGTCATTGCACTGTAAGCATGTCATTGCACTGTAAGCATGTCATTGCACTGTAAGCATGTCATTGCACTGTAAGCATGTCATTGCACTGTAAGCATGTCATTGCACTGTAAGCATGCCATTGCTCTGTAAGCATGTCATTGCACTGTAAGCATGTCATTGCACTGTAAGCATGTCATTGCACTGTAAGCATGTCATTGCACTGTAAGCATGTCATTGCACTGTAAGCATGTCATTGCACTGTAAGCATGTCATTGCACTGTAAGCATGTCATTGCACTGTAAGCATGTCATTGCACTGTAAGCATGTCATTGCACTGTAAGCATGTCATTGCACTGTAAGCATGTCATTGCACTGTAAGCATGCCATTGCTCTGTAAGCATATCATTGCACTGTAAGCATGTCATTGCACTGTAAGCATGTCATTGCACTGTAAGCATGTCATTGCACTGTAAGCATGTCATTGCACTGTAAGCATGTCATTGCACTGTAACCATGTCATTGCACTGTAAGCATGTCATTGCACTGTAAGCATGTCATTGCACTGTAACCATGTCATTGCACTGTAAGCATGTCATTGCACTGTAACCATGTCATTGCACTGTAAGCATGTCACTGCACTGTAAGCATGTCGTTGCACTGTAAGCATGTCGTTGCACTGTAAGCATTTCATTGCACTGTAAGCATGTCATTGCACTGTAAGCATGTCATTGCACTGTAAGCATGTCATTGCACTGTAAGCATGTCATTGCACTGTAAGCATGTCATTGCACTGTAAGCATGTCATTGCACTGTAAGCATGTCATTGCACTGTAAGCATGTCATTGCACTGTAAGCATGTCATTGCACTGTAAGCATGCCATTGCACTGTAAGCATGTCATTGCACTGTAAGCATGCCATTGCACTGTAAGCATGTCATTTCACTGTAAGCATGTCATTGCACTGTAAGCATGTCACTGCACTGTAACCATGTCATTGCACTGTAAGCATGTCATTGCACTGTAACCATGTCATTGCACTGTAAGCATGTCACTGCACTGTAAGCATGTCGTTGCACTGTAAGCATGTCGTTGCACTGTAAGCATTTCATTGCACTGTAAGCATGTCATTGCACTGTAAGCATGTCATTGCACTGTAAGCATGTCATTGCACTGTAAGCATGTCATTGCACTGTAAGCATGTCATTGCACTGTAAGCATGTCATTGCACTGTAAGCATGTCATTGCACTGTAAGCATGTCATTGCACTGTAAGCATGTCATTGCACTGTAAGCATGTCATTGCACTGTAAGCATGCCATTGCACTGTAAGCATGTCATTGCACTGTAAGCATGCCATTGCACTGTAAGCATGTCATTGCACTGTAAGCATGCCATTGCACTGTAAGCATGTCATTGCACTGTAACCATGTCATTGCACTGTAAGCATGTCACTGCACTGTAAGCATGTCGTTGCACTGTAAGCATGTCATTGCACTGTAAGCATGTCATTGCACTGTAAGCATGTCATTGCACTGTAAGCATGTCATTGCACTGTAAGCATGTCATTGCACTGTAAGCATGTCATTGCACTGTAAGCATGTCATTGCACTGTAAGCATGTCATTGCACTGTAAGCATGTCATTGCACTGTAAGCATGTCATTGCACTGTAAGCATGTCATTGCACTGTAAGCATGTCATTGCACTGTAAGCATGTCATTGCACTGTAAGCATGTCATTGCACTGTAAGCATGCCATTGCACTGTAAGCATGCCATTGCACTGTAAGCATGCCATTGCACTGTAAGCATGCCATTGCTCTGTAAGCATGTCATTGCTCTGTAAGCATGTCATTGCACTGTAAGCATGTCATTGCACTGTAAGCATGTCATTGCACTGTAAGCATGTCATTGCACTGTAAGCATGTCATTGCACTGTAAGCATGTCATTGCACTGTAAGCATGTCATTGCACTGTAAGCATGTCATTGCACTGTAAGCATGTCATTGCACTGTAAGCATGCCATTGCACTGTAAGCATGTCATTGCACTGTAAGCATGCCATTGCACTGTAAGCATGCCATTGCTCTGTAAGCATGCCATTGCACTGTAAGCATGCCATTGCTCTGTAAGCATGCCATTGCACTGTAAGCATGTCATTGCTTTGTAAGTAGGGTTGAGCATCTGGGCGAACCGGGCTGAAAATTTAGGTTGCATTTTCTTCAAATTATATCTGCACTGCTCCCATCCATCCTCCACTTCAGTTTCCCACTTGAACTGCTTGAAATCATTATTACCCTCCCTGCCTTCCACCTGCAATGCCTCCCCTTCCCCTCTCCGACCCTTCTCCTTTCCGCCCATCCACTATTCACCCTCTCTGCCCATCCCCGCTCCTTCCCCTCTCCGCCGTCCCCCCTCCCTCGCAATGCTCCAGGAGGCTCAGCTACACCAGTCTCTCAGGCTCCATTCCAGAGGCAATCAGCAGCCTCAAGCAGCTAAGGGAGTTGAGAGTGGTGATGAGGAAGCCATGGAAGGTGCTGTGGGATGATCAGGTGTGGCCTGATAGGTCCCCTCAGTGACGTGTGGGTGAAAGTGTGAGTGAGTGAGTGAGGGGATGAGAGGGTGGGTGCCTGAGTGAGTGAATGAATGGGTGAGTGAAAAAAGTGTAGGCATCCCTATGGGGTAATGGCCTCGCCTTCCGTCCCCATCCCATCCCATCCCATCCCATCCCATCCCATCCCATCCCATACCATACCATACCATACCATACCATACCATACCATACCATACCATACCATACCATACCATCCCATTCCATCCCATCCCATCTCATCCCATCCCATTCCACACCATACCATATCGCACCTTCCCATCCCACCCCATGGCAGGAACCTCCAAGGCAACAAGCTGAGTGGCACCATTCCCGCCTGCATTGCCCACCTCACCGCACTCACCAGCCTGTGCGCCCATTCTCCCCCCACTCCACCCGCCTCTCCGTCACTTCTTTCCGCCTGCCTTTCTCTGCCAAGCGTTGGGGGTCCGAGAGGGTGAATAGGAAGATCATCGGAATTGGAGGACGAGGGGGAAGAAGAAGGCAATGTATAGGAGAGTACCAAGGCGAGTAGAGAAGAACTCGACCCAGATTTTCTACACTCGGGCCGGGCTCGATTCGGTACTGTCCTTTATAGGCTAGTTCTTTTCAAAACTCTGCCGAGTTGAAAGAAAGAAAGAAAGAAAAAAACTCGTAACGAGTCAAGTCAAGTTTAACTCGCCGTGTGACCGCTGTTGCCCAGCCAGGGTCTGTAGCAACTCATGACTTAAGAGTCATGCACGCCCACACGAGTCATGCACGCCTTCTCACCTTCTGTCCTCGTCCATTTATCCACGCACCTTCAGGAGACTCAGCAACAACCGCCTTGCAGGGACGATACCTGCTGCCATCACCACGCTCACGAATCTCGTATTCCTGTCAGTTAGTTTTACCCCCTCTGCTGTCACAACACTCAAGTGTCTGCTCAAGTGTTTGACTACTTCTTGTTGAACAACATGTCAGTGTTACCTGCTCTGTCGACTCAAAAGAATGTCTGCTGAGTCACCTCTGGTTGAGGGTTTTTAAACGCAACCAGCTGCAGTCACCGTGAGCAATCATCTCTGGATGGCTATTCTTTGCTATGAAACGCTACCCCTGCTCCTCGCATCACCTCGCCTTCACCTTGATTTCTGCTACCCACCCATCTCTTCCTTTTTGCTTGCTGAAGGCCACACCTTGAAGGGTCTGTCTGAAAGAGTACCACTTACTCTCCACTTCCTTCTCAAGTTGACCATTGGTCATGTCGACCCAAAAGGAGTTGACTTTTAAGTAGACTCAAAAGTTGACTTTTGAGTCGACTCGAAAGTCAACTCTCCCCTTCCTTCTTGAGTTAAGCATTGTTCATGTCGACCCAGAAGGCCTTTCACAGTCATTTCTTTTACTCATGTATTGATGCGCTTGGATTATTTCCTCCAGAAGGCCTTTATACTACCCAGCACAATTCCATTCTATCAGTCTAATCCTATTCTGCCTATCCAGTCACATTCTGCCTACACTTGAGACAAAAAGAGGAATCGAAGGCTAAGCGTGTCAGCGCTGACGATACGTCAATTGGAATCGATGACTCACAAGCCCCTTACAACCAGCATCGACATGCTATCCCATTCAGCACGCACATGCTTCTCCTGTCCCTTCACTCCCTTTTCCACAACTGTTTTCCACCTCTTCCCTTCCTGCCTTCCCCTTGCATCGCAGCCACCTGTATGACAACCAGTTGTCAGGAGAGCTGCCCTCCTTCCGTGACATGCCCCATATCGTCGAGGTGTCCACGCGCAACAACTACCTCACAGCCACAGCAGACGCCAACCCCCTTCCAGGCTCAGTCGCAGACTACCCTTACGATCACCACATCATGTGTCTGCTACACCACAACTTCCTTGAAGACAACTCCAATTTCTGCCTCCCTGGACAGGACCAGAGGAGAGCCAGCGAGTGCCGGGCGTTCTGTGGGGCGCAGCCGCTCACCCCGCCGTGCAGCGGCCATGGCGTGTGCTCCTTCGAGCCTGATCGTTCCGAACCCCCGTCTGTTGAACCCAAGGGCCAGTGCGTCTGTGATGAGGGGTACACGCCAGGGCCGAAGGCTGGCACGTGCATCTCCCACGGTATGCCTGCTGACCAATGCATGACTTGTTGATGACTTGTTCCTTTTCACTTTCCTTTCAGCCACAAGCCCGTCCCAGCTGCATCTTGTCTTCCAAAGCCTGCTTGCCAACATGCTTGCTCACAAAAGGCTCACAGATCTAAGGAACGGTGCCAGTGCGGGGTGGCCGGTGGGGGAGTGGCTTTTGAGTCGACTCAAAAGTCAGCCTGCCTGCTCACAAAGGCTCACTAAGGCTCACAGATCAGAGGAACGGTGCCAGTGCGGGCAGTGGGGGAGTAGCAGTGCCATGCCACCACTCCCATCCATGTGAACCCACACATTCGTGCTCGGAAGTCTGGCTTGGTCGCTTCCACCCCACTGCTCACAAGGAGTCAGCATCTTGCGTGCTTGTGCTGCTGCGCACCTGTTCTCCCTTCACTTCACGTTCTCCCATACCTTCTCCGCCACAGTTCCCTTACCTGAGGACGAGTCGAGGCTCAACAAACACTTGCTCATACGCTTCTGTCACATGCCTATTCACATCCGCTTGTCTGGAACATCCTTCTGATGTGCTTCATGTGCCATGCACCACACAACAGGGTGTTTTTGAGAATTCTCAAAAACACCCTGCAGCATGATGTGCTTCATGTGCCACGCACCACGCAACCCACGACACTCACTCTCTTGTACCAATGCCCCCCATGCACCGCATTCCACACCTCCCTGTGCCCCCCCCCACGGCCTCCCCCCTGACTATAGGTGGCACTGAGGGGGCTAGAGGTGTGGCTGCAGCCACGGCCACCCCCAGGGCTGCAGTGGCTTTGTCTGATCTTCTTGCGCCTCACGATCTGCTCATGCTGCAGCTGCTTCTTCCACTAGCAGTGCTGCTTCTGCTGGCCTTGACACAGTTTCTGAGGCGCCTAAAGAGTCGACCCCCCACACGCTATTTCTTTTCAAAGAGAGCCCTTGCTGTCCGGCAAGCTGCTTGCTAGTGCCCAGAGCTTACGATTACATGGGATGGGACGGTGTGACCTTAAATTTGACATTTGAGTCGACTCAAAAGTCAACTAGTGCCCAGAGCTCATGATTACATGGGATGGGACTGAAGGTGTTACCTTGAAGTTGACTTATAAGTCGACTCAAAAGTCAACTGGTGCCCAGGGCTCATGATTACATGGGAATGAATGTGTGACCTTACACTACGCATATGATTCCAGTTTTATTTCTGTCATTGAAGTATACTCTATATTAATTCCCCCATGCGCTTGTTTTCAAGCACAAACGTTCCAGAAATCATGGCTTGCTGAAGTTCCCCCAAACTTTGCTACACCTCACGCAAACAAAATATGCAGATGCAATGCTCACATCTAGGCGCTCCTTGTATCGAGTCACGCTCGCCACTGCACCGCGCGATCATCGCGACCATCGCAATCCGAGAAAATGCGAGCACGATTTTTTTGAAAATGTGTTCAGTTTCAACTTTCACCTAGCACAGGGATCCACCATGTCTGCAGCAGCAGCGTGGGAGCGCACCATTCTGATTGCCCCAAACCTCACTCCTTTTGCCCCCCTGTCCGCTCGCGCGCTTTTACCTCGTCACCGCGCTTCTCTTACGGGCTCGCTGTATCGCATCGCTTGGAATTGGCGCCCCGAGATTCTGGGTTCAACCGTTGCGATTTCCCGGCGGCAGCGGCACGGTCGGCGCGGAAGACGGGGAGACGATCAAAGTTCGTATCCGCTCGTGGTTTGCTCCACACGGCGCAGCGATGCGCAGAGCGGCGACGAGGTAGTAGAAAGCGCGGGCGCGCAGCGGCAGGGGGCGGGGGATGCGGAGGGGGCGGGGGATGCGGAGGGGGAGGGGGATGGGGAGGGGGAATCAGGCGTGCAGTGGGTGGAGGAGCGCGGGTTGCGCCTGCAGGTGCAGGGGTCGTTCTACCGCCGCGAGAGCGCCGTCGGGCGCGACTTGGCCACTCTCGTCGCGTGGCGGGATGCGCGCTCGCGGAGCGCAGCGGAAGAGCAGCAGCACGCGGAAGGCCAGGCGGAAGAGGGTGCGGTGGAGGAGGCGGTCGCAGGAATTGAGAGAAGCGCGCAAAGGGAAAGGAGCGGTCGGAGAGGCGCAGAGGCGGAAGGTGCAGGGCGGGGGATGAAGGAGCAGCAGCGGCGACGGCGGCGGCGGCGGGGGTTTCGGGTTTTGGACGTGCTGAGCGGGAGCGGCGTGCGCGGAGCGCGGTATTTGTCGCAGGGCGGCGCGACGTTCGTGTGGTGCAACGACGCGTCCGTCGACACACACGCCGCGCTCGTCGCCAACCTGCAAGCCGTCTCTGGCGCCGCCGCTGATGACGCCGCTGGCGCCGCTGCTGACGTGGATGCTGCTACATCCGTCGACGCTCGCCCCGGGAAGAAGGAGGCAGAGGTGGTTGCGGAAGGAGACGTGGAGGGGGAGGAAGAGGCGGAGGAGGACGAGGGCGACCGGCGGTGGCGGAAGGCGCGCGAGAGCAAGTCGGGGAGGGAGACGAGCAGGTGGCGGGTGACGCACGAGGACGGGCTCCGCGTGCTCCACCGCTGCTACGAGGTCCTTCCGCGCCCTGCGCCTCTCTGCGCCTCTCTGCGCCGCACTCCCTTACCGGCTCCTCTCCTCGCTCCCCTTCCCGCTCCCCTCCCGGCTCCCCTCCCCACTCCCCTCCCCGCTCCCCTCCCCGCTCCCCTCGCCGTCCCCTTTCCCTCTCCCTTCTTCAGAACCATTTTTACAGCAGCACACCCGTTCCACCTCCCCTCCTTCCCTCTATCTCCACCCCGTTCTCCTTCGACGGGCGTTCTGCTTCGACATGGTGGGCGTGGACGCGTTTCACGCCTTTCCACCGCGTTTGACACACGCTTGCTTCATCAGGCCTTCCCATCTTCCCCCTCTTTCCCCCCCATCCCTCTCCTCTCCTCCCCCCTCCCTCCCCCCCTGCCAGCAACGGCAATTCTTCGACCTAGTGGACGTGGATGCGTTTGGCAGCGACACGCGGTTCATAGGCCCGGCGCTGGCAGCCACGGCCAGGGGAGGGCTGCTCTACCTCACCGCCACTGACGGCTTCTCCTCCGCCGGCCACGCTCCCTTCCGGTCCCTGCCTTGCCCTGCCCTGCCCTCCCTGCCCTGTCTTATGCTGCCTTGCTGCTGGGGTGGGGTGGACCTGTTGCGTGCTTGGGTGTGCCTTGCTTGCTGCATGCAATGCTGGGGTGTGCGGGGCTGCTCTTCCTCACCGCCGTCGATGGCTTCTCCTCCGCTGGCCACGCTCCCTTCCGGTCCCCGCCCTGCCCTGCCCTGCCCTGCCCTGCCCTGCCCTGCCCTGCCCTGCCCTGCCCTGCCCTGCCCTGCCCTGCCCTGCCCTGCCCTGCCCTGCCCTGCCCTGCCCTGCCCTGCCCTGCCCTGCCCTGCCCTGCCCTGCCCTGCCCTGCCCTGCCCTGCCCTGCCCTGCCCTGCCCTGCTCTGCGTGGGCTTGCCATGCACTGCCGGGGTTTGGCCTGCCCTGCCGTGCCCTGTCCTCTATTCTCCCCTCCCCTTGCTCTTTGTCCTAACTCTCTCTCCCACACATAGCCCTCTCACTCATCCACGCATTACTCTCGCACTCACATTCGTCCTCACCTTATCCTTCACCCTCCATCCCTATCCCCCCGTGTGCACTCTCCTCTCCCCTGCAGCGCACTGGCAGCATACGGCACATACATGCGCCCTTTGCCCTTCTGCAACGAGCTGGGGTTGCGCATGCTTCCTTCTCCCTCCTCAACAACCGTCCCACACGTCCCTCCCACGCCTCCCTTTCCCCCCCTCTCCAGCGCACTGGCAGCATACGGCACGTACATGCGCCCTCTGCCCTTCTGCAACGAGCTGGGGCTGCGCATGCTGCTGGGGGCAGCCGTGCGTGAAGCAGCCTCGCGCAAGCTGACAGTGGCCCCCGTGTTCTCCCTCTACGCGCCCCACGGGCCTGTCTTCCGCGCTCTCGTGCGCGTGCACCCCGCGTCGCCGCACCAGCAGTGGCAGGGCGAGTGAGTGCAGGCTGGGAGAGAGGGCGGAAGGGATGGGAGAGGAGGGGAGGGAAGGGAGGGGAGAGAGGGGAGAAGGGGGAGAGGGGTAACGGGGAGTGCTGAGAGCCTGTGTGGGTTTGGTAAGCGTCTCTGTCCCTATGCCATCACCCATGTGTGTCGCGCGTTGCGTTTTGCCGGTCTGCATTTTCCAACTCCAACCCTTTTCCCTCCTCCATCCATCCTCCCTCCTCCCTCTTCCCTCTTTGCGACCACGAGCAGGAACTATGGATTCATCGCGCATTGCCATTCCTGTGGGCACTCCAAGGTGCTGGCATGGGATGCGCTCGGCTGTGCTCTCTGCAACTGCCTGCAGAGAAAGGGTCATGTAACGCATGCTTCTGCTGCTGCTGCTGCTGCCTCCACGTCTCCCAATTCTCTCTCCTCGTTATCCCCCCCTTCCTTCGAGAATCCCTCTATGGAAACAAGCTCTTCTCCCTCCCAGCAGCAGCAGCAGCAGCAGCAGCAAGTGTCAGGTGGCATGGATGATCATCAAATGCTCAGTCAAATGGGCCTCCGGGTGCGTCCACTCACAGCCCCCCTCTGATCTGCACTTCGTCTGCCTTGGCTACCCTCCTTCCACCCAACCCGCATCATCCCTCCCTCCTCATATTCCCTCATGCCCCATCGCCGATCGCCCCACACACTCTGACCTCGTGTCCTCTCTCTTTCCCACTCGGTTATCTATCTTTCCTATAACCACCGTACCTCTGTATTCCCTCTCCATATCCTACCTTCTCCCATTCGCTTCTGCTTAACCTCTTCATCCTCCCCCCCACGTCCACTACCATCTGCTTTACCACTCCATCCCTCTGGCAGCGCATGGTGGTGGTGGGGCCGCTGTGGGTGGGCCCCCTGCACGACCCAATGGAATTGCGCCACGTGGCAGAGGATGCGCGGGTGAGAGGGTGGAAGGCAGCAGGGCGGGTGCTGGAGGTGATGCAGGAGGAGGCACAGGAGGGATTGCCTCCGTGGTTCTTTAAGATGGATCATGTGAGTGCCGCGTGACTTTCGAGACGTTTTTAAAGCTGCCTCCGTGGGTTGGATCATGTGGGTGCTGCATGGATGGTGCCGTTCGTGCGTCCATGGTGTGTGCTTCTTTTGCCCAGTGGTGTGCAAGCGTGTCTTCACTGTGTGTTTTTATTTGAACAGGTTTCGAAGCTTGCTGGCGTACCCACGCCTCCACGTTCAGAGCTTATGAGGCTGCTGAAGGAGGTATGTTTCTGCATGGCCCACACAACCTATGTCTTTGCTTCTGATGCATGCTGCTGCTGTGGACTGGCGTGTTCTTTTTCGCTTTCTTATATGTTGTTTGTCCTTGTTTACTTTCCAGCGCGGTTTCGTGGTTTCGCGGTCGCATGTGGAGGTCACAGCCATCAAGACTGATTGTCCATTAGAGGAAGTTGTAAAATTAGCACGGCAACTGGTTAATGTAAAATGTACGGTACTTGAATGACTAATTGCACTGTATCTGTAACTTCTGCGACGTCTCTCAACGACCATCACAGAGATCTCTGTTCAAGTGGGGAGCGAAGTCCAGAGTGTGTGATTTCGCTGTATGGCGGGAAATACACGTCAGCAATCAGAAAAATGTCCCACAGTACTGGCAGCTAAAATCTAACCAACCCCTCTCAAACACGTGGTAACAGCTTCGGAAATCTTCGGCCCGAAGCTGAAACTTGACCAATCGCGCTCCAATCTTTCAACCACTTGCTCCAAAGTGTGTGGCTCACACCAGACCTCCGAACCATGCAGCATGCCTTGGGCCCGCGCGTTCAAGCCCACGGGTGCTGCAGTCAGTTGTGCCGGGAGGGAGTGTTGGATTTAGATAGTCTTGAAAAACGTTCGTCATTTGAGTCTTACACCTGAAAAATCTATCACTGTGTTTTTACAGGGTCGTTCTTTCCAAGCGAACCGACGATAGATGTCTCGGAGGCAGATCGCACATACATGTTTCTTCCTTCACTGGGCCTTTCACCGAAATATTTCACAACCGCCGTTTGGTTGGTTGGCCCCTCCCACCAGCCAAGTTCCCTCCCTGCAGCAAATCCGACGATCACAAATTTCGTGCCGAAGATGTTGACTGAAGGCAGGTGACGAAGGCAGGGTGCAGACAGATTAAGGGCGTGTTACATTTTCGAATTTTCCGTACGGTCCGGACATTCACCACTCTGAAACAAACTGAAACCCACTTGAACAAAGCGTTTAACAAATAAACCGATTTCAACCGTTCAGACGGTCCGGTCCGTTTGGAAAAAAATCGAAAATGTAACACGCCCTAAAAAAGTCTGGTGTAGTGTCTGATAATCTGTTGGCCACGATTTCCTCCACCTGTCTAGAAACTGAACTTTCGTATGGGTTACAGAATTCCACAACTTCAACTCGTTCTGCAGAACTACGTCTACAGTTTACAGCAGCACAGAGCCTTGCAGAAACTGTACACTACCTGAAAAAACAAAATCTTTCGGGCATTGCACCTCTCCCAGACCACCCTCTCTTCCCAAACGCCGCCGTTTCCCTTCCCCGCGTTCTCTGTTGTCATCCGCCTGGCCTTGCCTTGCCTTGGCCAAACCAGATCCTTCCTCCTTCCTGTTCCCGTGCCTCACGTGACTCACGAGCCACGAGTCACGACTCCTCACCAGTCACGACCAGGCCTGTCGAAGTTCCTGGGGCTCGTACTTGCGCTCCCCAGCTCCTCCCAATCTGACCCTTGGTTGGGGGTAGGTGAGCGTTTTGGCGCCCTTAAAACCAGGGTGCACATTCAACGCGGTTCGGCTTGAGATGTTGGGAAGGGGGTTTGGAGAAAAACAGTGATTGGCTCACGAGGGGCGACAAAAAAATGATTCCGCTAGAGCTTCGGGCATTTCGTAGGTGGCGGGAGGGGGTGAAATGGCGGGAGTGGGTGAAACCGAATGGCGGGAGGGATGAAGCAGATTGGCGGGAGGGGGGGGAAACGAAATTGCGGGGGAGGGGGGAAACAAAATTGCGGGGGAGGGGGGAAACGAATTTCGACTTGAAGGGGTTGAAAGCACACCTCGTAACCCACTCAGTCAAGGGTTAACCTTTGATGCACATTCAGCTGAATGTGCACCCCGGTTTTAAGGGTCACGGGCGCACCCCAAAGTCAGAACTTGAAATCAGGGCATGTTTGAAGTTTGCACTTACACTTCATTTTACTATGATAAGTGCTGTTATGTACTTAAATTAGAAGTCAAAGACACCTAACACTACACATGTCTTAAATAGTCATAAAACCTACCTAGCCTGCAAAGTTCTTATTCTCTACACTAACTACAGATATGGCATGCAGAGATCAGCTACTCTACTCTAACCCGACATCCAATGCGAGCCTAGTTGGCAGGCTTCCTCCCCTTCCTCCCCTTATCCTCAAACAAGGCATAGGCCGCTGCCCAGTCCACCGGGTAGTCTAGCATCTTCACCGTCATCAGCTCCCCCAGCCTAACATCAGTAAGAGCAACACGATCCCACGACTTAATAATGTTTTGGCGGGAGAAGCCCCTCTCACACTCAACAGTGCTGAGGGGCAACACAGAGACCGCACGCCAGAGAGAGACTATGGTGGGATAGTCATCCTTCCAGTCTGCAGTGCGCAGCATGTTGGTGAGAGCCTGATGGAAGCTCTGCTTCTTGAACTTCTTCTCCATGGTGGTTGTGAAGAGGCGCATCTGCGGCTCTATGTCAGCAAGAGCGACTCCTGCCAAGGACATATACAAAGTTAGATTACGTCATTGTGTGAGCATAATACGTACAAAGTTAGAACATACGTGGGTTCCTTTCATACTAATCTAGGCTTACCAGGTAGCTGGTTCTTGAACATGTCCAGGAGCTCGGTGAGATGGTGCTGCAGCCATGTGTCCTGCTCTCCTGCACGGAAGGGATACTTATCAGGGGTGAAAAACCCAACACCATCGAAATGGCGCAGGTCCGCCATCCTCTTCCCCAGCGCCTTAATCAGGCGCTGAGCGAAACGCCGCGCCAGGTCTACGCAGGCCTCCAAGTCGCACCCCCCCCCGGGTTTTCAGGGTCGATGATGTCCTCGTGGAGCTCGATCTCGGCTTTTGCAGGTTTGCCGTCGCCACCCACTCCCTTGAGCTCCATCTTGCGCTTGTCCTTGCTGCCGTGTGCAGCAAGGAACTTGTTCAGGCGAGAGGTGTTCGGCCCGTAGGATGCGCTGGGCTCGACGTAGTACTGCGACAGCTTGGTCTTCACCTTGTCGACGTGATTCTTCACCTCTGTGATGTCGACCTGAAATCAAACGGAGCGGGAAAACATTAGAACCAAGCACTTAAGAGAAGAAGCGCCTAGTACATGTTCATGTCAATCTTACCGTCTGCTTCTGGAAGGCAAGATTGAGTCCGTTGAGCAGCTGCAGCACGTCAGCCAGGAGGTAAAGCATGTAGTGGAACTTGAAGCTGGTAGCGAGTTTCTCCATCCCGTCCTTCTCCTTCGTCCACATCCACATCAGCACCGGCAGCACGTCGCAGAAGCGATTCACAGCATCTCCGCGAGACAGCCAACGGACGGTGCAGAAGCCTTGCACCTCCAGGTGCGTCTTCAGAATGACGTCCTGGAGATGCATGTAGGTCTTGTGATCGGTCGATGAACGCCCGAGACGCTCGGCAGTCTGGCGTATCATCTGGTCGACGACGTTGAACTCCTTGAAGCTCTTCGCGACATCCTTTGCAGCCAATGCCTCGCTGCACAAGCACGACAGGTTCGTGAGTACGTATGGCGACGGTAATAAGATAACATGACATTGCAGTGCAACCTTATTGATGCGCCACGCAGTGAATCGCCACCAGCCACGGGCAACGTTTCCGAAGCAGGGCGACAACTCCGTTCTTCGAGCCAGTCATGACGGATGCACCATCCGTTGAAACCCCGACAAGCTTGTCCATCGACATGTCCTTCGACCACAGGCACTTCACGATCGTGTCGTACAGTGCAGCGGCGTCGCAACGCTCGAGCGACAGGAGAGCAAGAAACTGGGACACCACGGCCTCGCCTCTCTCAAACGTGACATACACGATGAGGTGCTTTCCGCGGGCGCGATCCGTGGATTCATCGAAGGAGAGGCTGTACCAGGCCGACTCTTTGACGTCCACGAGCTGCCTGGCCACCAGATGCTCCGCCATAGCCTCTACGAACTCGCCGAAGGCGTATCTGCAATGAGCACCAAATGTACGTTACTCACAGTATAACACAAGCACAAGTACGAAAATACAGAGGCAACGAAGAGAAGAAACAGCAGGACATTAGGTGCAGAACCAGAGGGTAACAAACACTTACCGCGAGTAATAACGCCCGTAGGATTCGCTGTTCATCATGTCGGGGCATCCTTGCTCCGCCATGAACCGCACCAGCATGGGGTAGAGAGCGATCGGTGCATCGTTCTGCGCAATCCACTGAGCTGCTTGCATGCATTTGACGACCCTCGCCATGACTGGATCGCCGCTGAGCATGTTCACGAGGCTGCGCTGCCTCACCTCCGTGCCAGCAGCGAGTCGTTCTGCTTCCATGGCCGCGAGGTGCACCTTGGACTGGTCATGGTTGCGGCACGCCGACTTCTGAAAGTCCCTTGCACCGACGCCAGCACCGCCAAAGGGAGACTTGGTGTTAGGAGCGAACTTACAGCACACGGAACACTTCGTACCATACAGGCGCTCCTCTTTGTTGTACTTCAGTGTCAGCCACGAGTACGTCTGCTTCCACGACGGGCTGAAGCGACGTGCCATACCCTTCTCAGCAGCAGGGATCTCGGTGTCCGGGGGCACTTCTGCATCCTCGGCGATAGCCTTGTCCTGCGCCTCCAGCTCCTCAGCAGTGGGTGGAGGCGGTACGCTTCGTGCGCGCTTTCGCGAATCTGGTGGCGGACTTGCGAAGCTAAGGTGAACCTGACGGTAGCGGGCTGCTGACAGAGGTGTAGTCTGTGACGATGATGCTTGCTGGGCGAGGCGCGGGTCCAACACTGAGATTGCTACGTCTAGCATGTCTTCAGCATCCGAGGGTACGTAAGGCTCGGTCTCGGTCGTAGTATGAGAATGACTAACGTTCGACATGGGCAAAACTGGAGGAGGGGTTTCACCCTCGCTAGGATCCATTGTGGGAGAATGTGGCTGACGAAGCGAACGGGTTAGCTACCCATACTATAAACATCGCGTGCGTGAGCTAGGCGACGCGAGGTTTACTCGGCAGAGTGGTTGGGTGGAGGAGAAGTGCCATAGCATGGCACGTACGAGAGGGGAGGGGAGAGCTGAGGGCTTGGGTGGATGATACCGTGGAGGTGGTGGGACGGTGCGGAAGAGAAAACATGGGTGGGATGTGGTGGTGGATGGATTGCATGGTGGTGGAGAGGAATCGTGGCTCGCACGAACGAAGGTGGTGAGGGAGGGAGCTGCTGCGCTGGAGTGCTTCAGTTCCTTTGACGTGCTGTGGTTTAGTGTCTTAGATGTCTCTGTGGCCAAACAACTTAGCCAGATTTACCCAAGATAATCCCATGTGTCACAGCTGTACACTGCGGCCAGCTCGTATTGGACGCTAAGGGAATGTGCGGGTGCTCCTAGGCTGACTGAGAGACACGCTACACACACGGGATTGGCTACAAAACGCTAAGGGAAAAATCCCCTTGGCGCGCTCTAGTGCAGGCTAAGGAGAAAGAGGGGGGGGGAGGGGGGGGGGGGGGGGTCCTACGATCTGAAACCAAAACTTAGATAAAAGGGAAGGCCTGGTTTCGTCCCTTAACGCATCCGGGCAAGGGTCGAATGAAGCACTTAGTGGCACGGGTGGGGTGCGAAACAAAAACTTGACGCATTGGAGCTGGAGCGAAACTAGCCCTTAATGTTCAGGGCATTAAAACCAGGGTACACATTCAACGCGACTCCAGGCTAAATTTTGGGCGGCATGTTTGCGGGAACTGCTGATTGGTTGACGAGTAGCGAATAAATAGTTGAGAATGGGCGAGCATGGGGCTTTTCGTCCGTGAGAGATGAGGCTTGGCAGGGGAGAAATTGATAACACTTGGATCTAGAAATTGGGGATCAAGGGGAGGGCAACTGGGTTGGCGGAAAGGGGAAAGGGGGTGAGACGATATTGTGGGGGAAGGGGAAACAATTTCGGTGGGAGCGGAATAGGTATGGGGAGGGGGGAAACGAATTGGCGGAAGCACATTCGATGACTTCGGTATACATTTGCCAAATCTCGAGGGTTCAAATGTTCACCTGCTGAAGCGAACACTCCCCCCAGATATTCCTAAATCACTGAGTAACCCCGAGGTCAAAGGTTAACCTTTGACAGAAATCCAATTGAATCTGCACCCTGGTTTTAAGGGCATATGCCCGTCAATCGACAGGCCTGGTCACGACTCCTCACCAGTCACGACCACCCCTTCCCTTCGCTTCCCTCCTGAGAGTCCGTTGCACCTCTCCAACCAAACCCTCGTCAACCCTAGCTCCTTTATCAGTTCTGTAGTGCAGCTGCTGGCTCTTGTTCAGGCAAGCATATCATGTTCACCTATCCATGGCCGACGGCAAGTCCTCTTTCTGTCTCTGTGGTTTGCCTCCGACGTGCTGATCGGAAGCTGTGGTTTTTGCGTTGAGTAGCGTATACACCCACTAGAGACAGAAAATAGGCCCTGGTGGATAGGTTACGGGAAGCGGATTTGTGGTGTATCATATGCTGTTGTGTAGGGTTCTGGTTTTGTTGGAATAGCTGTCTTGCATTCTGGGTAGCGGAATGAGATGTCGGTGACAACAATGCAGAGCCATCGACACAGGCATACGGTAGAGACTCCAGGCCCGGGATCCACGATGCTCTCCGCTGCGGCCGTCTCAGACCCTGAAACCACCATTTTCAACACCACTTCGCTCTCCTCCCTGTTCGAGTCCAAACGTACGTTCGGTTGGTCCGTGTCTGTTTGGTTGCTGCTTAAATCTAAATCTGATCCGAGCGTAACGTTTGAACGTCTCACTTGTTTTCTCGCTGTTCTGTCCTTCTCCAGTCGATAACGTGCTTTTGACGAATTCGGTTTGGATCAGCTAGGCGTTGTGGTTTTTAATCGTTCGTTTGAGGTCTCGTTAGCTGGACTGTGCGATCTCGATAGGTCACGATGTTCAACGAGGCGATTTTTTAGTCGACTCATAAGTCCTCTCGAAAGTCACCTTCAGCCTCTTTTTGTTGGAACCCGTGTTTTGGATAATCCAATGGTTTAACTAACCCGTGGTTTGTAGAATATAGATGGTTAACTAATCAGTGCTTTCGTCGCGGCGTCGACTCCGTACTCCTAACAACCAGCCTGACTTTCAGCATAACGATCAACTTATCAATCCATGTAGACGTCATCCGTCCTGTTCCAGTAGTTTCACGGTGTCGAATCCCCACGACTTCAGTTCTCATGGCTCACAAGTGCCGGATTCCGGTTGGCTATTTGTTTCCGCCAGAACCACTGTTCCACCTGTTCTCATCCAAATCCGCCTTTCCTCATGCTCTTTCTCCTGGGCCCTCGTTGTCTTGATTTCACCCTCCTGTTCCCCCCAGTTGCGTTCACTGACGTTTCGGGATCATCGCCGTCGGCTCATCACATTTCCCTGGACGATGCAACAACCGTCAGCAGCAACAGCAACAGCAACAGCAACAGCAACAGCAACAGCAATAGCAGCGGCGGCGGCAGCGGCAGCGGTATCAGCGGCGGTTTCCCCGGCCTTCCCTTGCCTGCAGGAGCCTCTTTTCTTGGCGGCGGCAGCAGCAGCAATGGGAGCTCGAGCCTGTTCGGTACTCCCGGGGTTATCGGTAATAGGCGGATCTCTCCCACAGATCTGACCAGCGACTATCTCGGCGGAGGTCACTCGTGGCCGCGAAACGGTCCGGTAGGGTTACCAGCATCGCAGGGCAACAGCAGCTCGATCGTCGGCGGTGTTGGCAGTCAGGGTAACCCGATTGTGGGATTTGGCGACGGATTCAGCGGCGGATTCAACGGCGGGTTCAACGGCGGGTTCAACGGCGGATTTGGCTCCGCGTCTGGCGGTCACAGTGGCCTGAGTCACGTTGGGACGCGGGCGGGATTGGGGAGTGAAGGTATGGGGGAGAACATGGACGCGGGAGGTCTCTCCGACGTGCATGGGAGTAGCTACGCGGAAGGCTCCTCGTTCAACTCGCACGCTTCGTTTCAGCTGCCGTCGCTTGCAAGGCACCAGCAGCCGCAGCAGCCGCCGCAGCAGCAGCAGCAGCACCCAGGTCATGATCTGATAGCCCAGCAGCAGCAGCAGCAGCAGCAGCATTTGAATCTGCATCCGGGGAATCCTGTCATGCGTCCATTCATGCAGCAGCAACAAGGTACGGATCTCGCGATCCAAGGCCCGCTGATAATGGGTCTAGATCGCGACGTGCCTCGTGCTTTAGGCGATCAACTCCCGTCGCAGATTCTTCCGGACGACGAAGAAGAGCTCTTCGCAGACATCGCAGAGGAGTACGAGCGACACCTGCGATCAGAAGCCGTCGCCGCCGCCGCCGCCGCCGCCGCCACCGCCGCTGCTGCTGTCTCGAGATCCGATTCGACCGGCGCAGCCCGTCGCGCGAGCAGCGGCAGGCGCGCGGGGGGGAGCGCGGGCAGCGGAAGGGGGGAGGGGGGAGGCGCGGGGGACGATGGCGGGGAGGGGGATGGCGCGGAGGGGGACGACGCGGCGGACGATCTGTTCTGCAGCAGCGGAGGCATGGAGCTAGATCTCGACCCCGCCGACGGCATGGCGCCGCAGGGGGGGTTCCGCCGCCTGCCCCTTCCGCGCGATGCCTTTTCCGCCACTGCTGGTGCTCTTGGTGCTGCTGGAACTCGCGGGACTCCGGAAGGCGCGGTACGCCAGGGGGCGGGCGCGGGCAAGGCTGCGGCGGCGGCGGGGATAATGGCGACGACGACGGTGGCGACGTCCGCGTTCGCGGGCGCAGCGCAGGGCGCGGGGAGTGAGCATCCGCGCGGGGAGCGGCCGTCGCGGACGCTGTTCGTGCGGAACATCAACAGCAGCGTGGAGGAGGCGGAGCTGCGCGCGCTGTTTGAGGTGCGGAAGGAAATCAAACGCCTCCCTGCCATTTTCCTTCGCCTTCTTTCGCCTTCCCAGGTCGTCGTTATGCGTGTTTTCAAGGGCAGCAGCAGTGCCTAGGGATTCGTGAGGGGAAGAACCAAGATCTACATGCTCCCTTCCCTGCCATTCCCGCCTCCCGCCTCGTCTCTCTGTCTTCCCACCCTCCCCCCTACCGTTTTCTCCCCGCGTTTCAACCCGTCAACTCCTCTCTGCGTCATCCGCTTTTTGAGTCGACTCAGAAGATCACAATGCCTTCGCGTCCCCCTTCCCCTTGCCCCCTCCCCCCTTCTTCCTACCATCCCCTTCCCCCCCCCCCCCCCCTCTCCGCTCCCCCTCTCTCCCGCTCCCCCCTATTCTCCCCCCCCAGCGGCACGGGGACATCCGCACGCTGTACGCGGCGTGCAAGCAAGCACCACGCTGTGAGACGTCGACCTCTTCAAAGTCCTCTTTTCCTCCCCCCTTTTCCCCCTCCCCCCTTCCCAACCTCCCCCGTATTCCCCCCCGGCCCCCTGGCAGCGCCACGGGGACATCCGCACGCTGTACACGGCGTGCAAGCACCGCGGGTTCGTGATGGTGTCCTTCTACGACCTCCGCGCTGCGCTCGCTGCCATGGCCGCGCTACAGGGCACGCCGTTGCGCCGCCGCAACCTCGACATCCACTTCTCCATCCCCAAGGTCCGTTTTCCTCCGTCTTCCATCCGTTCCATATCCCTCCCTTGGCGTACATTTGATACCCCAACGTCCCGTGTCCATCGCTAAGGGTTCATTCAGCATCCCCAGAGCATGGCTACGCGCAGTGCGCTACAGAAGTTGCCTGAAACCTCCTCCCATGCCTGCCTGCCTGCGTACGTGTCGTTACGTGTTTGTACGCATGAATTGAAGTGTCTGTACGTATCTGTAGCTGTGAGTGCTCGTACATGTCCACACTTGTCCTCGTGTCGTGTGGCTCTTGCTGTGTGCAAGGTTCTGAAGCTGTTCGTTTATCTCTCTTCGTATCTTTCTATGCGTCTGTACGTGTCAGTTCTGCGTGTGTTTCGCTCACTCTCCCACACTCTCTCCATGCGTTGGCAATGGCTGTCGTTGCGTCTGTCTGTCTGTATGCCCGGCCGGCAGCAGGATAACCCGTCGGACAAGGACATGAATCAGGGCACGCTGCTGGTGCCCGTCGCGGCTGCATCCCCCTCCACCAGCGGCGCCACTGTCAAGGCCGCCACGACGCACCACGACTTGCTTCTCCGCATCTTCTCCGCTTACGGCGACGTCAAGGAGGTCAGCCTTCCACGTCTGTCTCTGCTTCCTGATTCACTCCGTCCCGCTCCGCCGCTCTCTTGCTCACTCACTCCACCTCCCGCCACTTTCTTGCTACACCACTCTCTCATCTCTGCAAGGCCCCCAGGCAGCAGCAGTGCAGACTGGTCGAGTTTTATGACATGGGAACGTATGCTTGAGCGTGCTCATGGGAACACCTGCTATATCTCCTCTTCCCTCCCGTCCCCCTCCTCTTTCCCGCCTCCCCGCCCCTCCCTTTCTCCCTGCCTCCCCGTCTCGCGCCCCTCACACTCCTGTGGGCAGATCCGCGAGGCTCCGGGGCAGCAGCAACAGCAGCACAGGCTGGTGGAGTTCTACGACGTGCGCGCTGCAGAGGCGGCGCTCAGGGCGCTCAACCGCAGCAGCAGCAGCAGCAGCAGCAGCAGCGTCAACGGAGGCCCCACGGGGGTCACGCTCCACGCGACCCGCCCCGGGGACGCTCGCTGCAGGTGAGGAGGAAATTGAGCTCCCATGGGGGCATTCGCTGCTCTTGTTTCCGCATGCCGGTTAATCAAGGCACTGCTTGCTTGAGCCGCCATGTACATCCACCCAGGGGAAGGTCTCTTCCTCTCTGTCCTCCCTCTTCTTCCGTTCTCGCCTCCAATCACGCTTCCCTCGTTTGTATCTCTTCGGATGGGCTTGCCCCCGTGTGTTCTTGTGTTTTTGCCGTCAGCGCGACTAGTCAAGAGAGTGCCGGGTCAGCATCGGCAGCTGCTGCAGCTCAGCGGGAGCAGGAGGAGCAGCAACAGCAACAGCAACAGCAGCAGCAGCCACAGGAGGTGAGCGTTTTGTGTGTGGTCGCTGTTTTTTTTTTATACTCCATTCTATCAAGCTCCCCTCCCTGCTATCAACACTCCGGTTGTGAGCAATTGCACTTCCAACAATTTCTGGCGCTTGCGAGCATTTTCCGTTTTTGTTTTTCTTCTTTTTTTTTTTTTTTTTTTTTTTTAAGGCTGTTTATGTACTGTGCGGTTTCAGTGTATCCCGTGGCCCTAATGGTGCGTTCCAAGCTCTGGTCAAACTTCTGGTTAACCGATTGTTTACCAGAAGTTGGATGACCAGAAGCTTTTGGTCAATAGTGCATTCCCACTCAGCACACACTTGATCGCTGACCAGAAGTTGGGTTTGGATGACCAGAAGTTGGGTTTGGATGACCAGAAGTTGGGTTTGGATGACCAGAAGTTGGGTTTGGATGACCAGAAGTTGGGTTTGGATGACCAGAAGTTTGACCAGGGCCCAGAACGTACCCTTAGTGTTTCTGCTTGTGTCTGTCCGTGCGTGTGCACCTTGGCTTGTCACAGGCATCCGAATCCTTGTCTCAGAACCGCTCAGTGCAGCAGCAATCCCACGCGCAGCAGTGGCTGCAGGAGGAGCAGCAGCTGCAAGCACAACAGCAGCAGCAGCAGCAGCAGCAGCAGCAGCAGCAGCAGCAGCAGCAGCAGCAGCAGCAGCAGCAGCAGCAGCAGCAGCAGCAGCAGCAGCAGCAGCAGCAGCAGCAGCAGCAGCAGCAGCAGCAGCAGCAGCAGCAGCAGCAGCAGCAGCAGCAGCAGCAGCAGCAGCAGCAGCAGCAGCAGCAGCAGCAGCAGCAGCAGCGCAAGCAGCAGCAGCAACAGCAACAGCAACAGCAACAGCAGCGATCTCAGTCCTTTTTCCAGCAGCGACACCAACACCAGCAAAACGAGCAGCAGCAGCAGCAGCAGCAGCAGGAGGAGCCTCCGCTCCCCCCTATGCTCCCACTGAGCGCTCTCCTAGACGCAGCTGGCCCCATCTCCGTCTCTCTGCCCCCATCCGACCGCCTCTGGCGCTCCCAGGGGGGAAGCGCGCACCAAGCTCCGCCTCTCCCCCCGTCATCCCCCCATGAGGCGGCTGCCGCCGCTGCAGCCGCCACCACGGTGGAAGTGGGGCGCGGGGGGCGCATTCTCCCCCCTGGCGCCCCTTCCGCGTCTTCCCCCCCGCGTGCTGATGGCGGAGACGCAGGTGCAGGGGTGAGGACGGCGGGTGTGGAGCTTTTATATGGGCATGGGGCTGTTAGGGGTGGTAGAGGTGGTGGGGGTGGTGGGGGTGATGGAAAGGGGAGTGAGGTAGAGGAAGGGGAAGGACAGGGAGTTGAGAAACCGCAGGGAACAGTGCAGCGAGATGAGCAAGTGCTGGCTCAGATTCTGCAGCAACAGCAGCAACAAGGACAGCAGCAAAGCCAGCAGCAGCAGCAGCAGCAGTCGGTGCAATTGTGGCATCAACAGCAGCAACAGCGTCTGCTGCACCATTCCAACTCCCTGCCAGACTACAATCTCAACGCCGCTGCCACAGCCTTCTCATCTTCCTCCTCCTCCTCCTCCTCCTCTCCCTCTCCCTTCCTCGCGTCCGCCCCAAACAACGACTCCCACGCGCGTCTTAACGCAACAAACCCACCCGCAGCTGCTGCGGTTGCTGCAGCTGCTGCTTCAACTGCCGCCGCCGTCGCTGCAGCCAATGCAGCTGCAAGTGCTGGTCCGTCCCCGTACCAAGCGGTGAACCCCGGTGCTGGTCCTGCGTGGATGCCCAGAGCGAGCTCTGAGACGTCCCTGGGTGCGGTTGCACGCGCTGTGCGTGGGAGTGGTGGCGGTGGTGGTAGCTGGGCCAACACTGAGTCGCTTCTTGTGAGTAGTATCTTGGAGCATGGGGAGCAGCAGCAGCAGCAGCAGCAGCAGCAGCAGCAGGGAGGAGGAGTCTCAGCACGGGGTTTGGAGCACCACATTCAGCACCGGCAGCAGCTGCTGCAGTTGCAGCAGCAGCAGGAGTTGCAGGAGCAGCGGCAGAGGCATCAGCAGCAGCAGCAGCAGCTAGAAGAGCAGCTACGTGCACTCTCCTCCCACACGCACCTCTCCTCGTCTCTCCCAGAGAACGCCTTGTGGGGAGGGGGTCCCTCGTCTCTTCACCCGTCGCTGCCACCAGCGCTACGCCCGGCCCTTCACGAGCAGATGCAACTGCTTCACTACCAGCAGCAGCAGCTGCATCAGCAGCATCAACAGCAGCAGCACCAACAGCTGCAACAGCGGTTGCCTGTGTCTCTCCTGACCTTAGCACAAACCCTGAGCTTGCAAGCTTCAGCAGGAGGTGCAAATCCCACGCTGCAATCACACCTGCTCAACCAGCTTTCATTTCAGCAGCAGCAGCAGCAGCAGCAGCATGGGCTGCCAGGGTTAGGGGCAGTTGGGGCGGACGCGTTAACAGGTGGCAGTGGAAGCATGGGTATGGGTTCGGAAATGGGTGGGCTTGTTGCAAAGATGGGCCGAGCTCACTCGTTTGGAGCGCTCGGTCACTCCTTACCAACCATGGCTTCTGCTTCCTCTGCTACCACTGGTGCTGTTGGTGGTGGTGGCGCTGCTGGTGGTGCTAGTGGTGGTGATGCTGCTGGTGGCGGCGGTGGGGGTCCTCATGGGTTTTCGGCCCCTGCCCACCGTGCTGCAGACCCTTTTGCAATGAAATTGCAGTTGTATGCGCAGGCTCAAGCGCAGCAGCAGCAGCAGCAGCAGCAGCAGCAGCAGCAGCAGCAGCAGCAGCAGCAGCAGCAGCAGCAGCAGCAGCAGCAGCAGCAGCAGCAGCAGCAGCAGCAGCAGCAGCAGCAGCAGCAGCAGCAGCAGCAGCAGCAGCAGCAGCAGCAGCAGCAGCAGCAGCAGCAGCAGCAGCAGCAGCAGCAGCAGCAGCAGCAGCAGCAGCAGCAGCAGCAGCAGCAGCAGCAGCAGCAGCAGCAGCAGCAACAGCAGCAACAGCAACAGCAACAGCAACTACACCAGCAGCAGCAGCAACAGCAGCTGTTTGACCACCGTCAACAGCAGCAGCAGCTGTTTCAGCAGCCGTTGCAGCACCGCCAGCAGCAGCAGCAGCAGCAGGTGCATGTACATGCGCAGCAGCATTCCATGCACCACCAGCAGCACCACCACCCAATCCACATGCGCTCGCCCCATCACAACTCCGACTCGCACCTTCACTTCGCCGCGTCAGACCCCCTCCTCCCTGGTCGCTCCTACAGCCTTCTCTCAGGCTCGCCCGACTCGTTTTCCTACGACAGCCCTCTCTTAGGTTACGGGCTGCTGGGAGGTTCTGTGGGAGGGAGTGGAACAGGCATGGGGGCCGGATGGTCGGGGGTGGGAGCAGGAGGAGCAGCAGTGGGAGCGGCGGTGCCTGGTAGTGGTGGTCGTGTGGTGCATGGGATGGATCATTTCGGTTCTCTTTCTGGCTCGTTCTCGGCGGGCTCCTTTGCTGGTGCGCTGTCTAGCTCTCTGTCCGCCGCTGCTGCTCTGCATCACGGTGTTGACACCACCTTTGGTCTCCATTTTCCACCACCTGCAGCAGCAGCAGGAGCAGCAGGAGCAGGAGCGCCCAGAGCAGCGTCCCCTGCTGTTGATTTCAACAGTGCTGCAGCAGCAGCAGCAGCAGCAGCAGCAGCAGCGGCTGCTGGCTCTGCGACAGTTGATTTCAGCGGTGCTGGGTTAGGTCTGGGCATGCCGAGCCTGAATCCCAGCTTGGCGTCGAGCCTGGGATCTGGGCTCGGGAGAGGGTTTGGGTCGCAATACGGGGTGGGAGGAATAACCCCGCCAGGTTTATCCTCAGGTGTTTCGGCTAGCAGCATGAGCCTGCGCGAGGCAGTTGGCAGTATGGGCAACATGGGCAGTATGGGAAGCATGGATAGAGCACGTGGGGGTGCAGGAGCAGTGGCGGCGGCTCTTATGCTGGGGATGGAGAGTGGTTTGGAAGGCACCCCTCCCTCTCCCAGTCTGCTGTCGCCTCACCTGAAGAACAGCGCCAGTGGACGGTCGTTGTCGGGGCTGGGAGGGGGGGAGAACGCTGGGAGGGTTGCAGGAGGGCCAGGAGGGGGAGGAGGGGGTGGCGGGGCGGCAGGAGGAGGGGCAGGGATGGAAGGGTATGGGGAGAGGAGTCGAGGGAGGAGGTCGGAGGGTGGGGGAGGCGACGGGGGTGGGGGGGGCGGTGGGGATGCGAAGCGGCAGTATCTGCTGGAAGTGGATCGGATACTGCGAGGGGAGGACTCGCGCACCACGCTCATGATCAAGAACATTCCCAACAAGTGAGCCCCGTTCCGTTGTAGGGTTCTTCCTTGTTTTGTTTTGTTTGGTTTTGTTTGTTTTGTTTGTTTTGTTTGTTTGTTTTTTCGCTCAAACTGTAGTGGTGGGAGAGATGTTGGCAAGCAGGATGCTGTGTGTGGAAAGTTGTTGGTATAAGAGAGAGTCTGCGGCAGCCTGTTTGAGACGGTGTTGGTGTCAGTAATTCTGCCAGCCATTGCCAATGGTCCCCACCCTCTTGTTGAGTTCTATTCGTTTCCATGTTTGTGCGTGTGTGTGGCTGGATGAATGTGCCTGCGCATGTTACGTGCCTGTATGGCTGTGTTGTGTTTCATGTATGTGGGACGAATTTCATGCATGTGTGTGCATGCATGCGTGTGCATGCATGTGTGTGCATGCATGTGTGTGCATGCATGCGTGTGCATGCATGTGTGTGCATGCATGTGTGTATCTGCAGGTACACACAAAAGATGCTCCTGGCAGCCATTGATGAGAAGCACAAGGGCACATACGACTTCTTCTACCTCCCCATTGACTTCAAGGTCCGCCCCATCCCACCCACGCTTTCCTCCTTTTTCCTCCTCCCCTTACCCTCTTCTCCTTCTCTCTCGGCCTCTCTGCCGTTCACCACTCCCCCTCTCTCTCCGTTCCTGCTGCTGCTGCTGCTGCCTCATATTCCTGCCATTCCAACTCTGCGGACTTCAGCATCCATCCATGGTGCTTCGGTATTCATCCTTCATTTCTATCGTGTATCGTGTCGCTTCAGCACCATGCACGCACCTCCCCACCCCCACCCCTTTCATTTCTCCGTCATTTTTGCTCGGTGTAAATCTCTCGCTTACTTTTGTCGCGTGCGTCTCCCCCCCACTCCCCCATACCCCACCGCTTATCGCAAGCAGAACAAGTGCAACGTGGGATATGCCTTCATCAACATGATGGACCCATATAAGATCGTTCCACTCTACCAGGTACTTCTGCTGCTGCTGCTGCTTCTACTCTTGCTTCCGATTTTTGTGCTGCTAGTCTTGTGCTACTTGTTCTGTGCTGCTAGTCTTGTGCTACTTGTTCTGTGCTGCTAGTCTTGTGCTACTTGTTCTGTGCTGCTAGTTTCTGAGCAACTAGTGTTTTTGCCACTAGCTGTGTGTTGCTACTGTGTTCTTCTTTTCTTTTTAGCTACCCACACCCTGCAGCTCGCCGGCCCTACCTCCAACCCTCCCACCTCTCGCTGCACCTCTCGACCACCCCTGTTCATGCTCTCTGGTTCGGCTCCCGGAAAAAAAAAATCCTCTTGCCTGCCTTAGTTTGAGCAGGGCTATCCGCCTTAGAGTGTATGCCTGTGCTTATGGCCTTTCTGTCTCTTAGGTACCCATCGTCTGTGCCCTGCCTTACCCCCCTGTACTCCGTAACCCCGCTCCTTCATGTCAAGGCAGAGCTTCAAGGGGAAGCGGTGGGAGAAGCTCAACAGTGAGAAGGTGGCCAACATATAGCGTACATAGCCGGGGCCCATCTGCTGTCTGCTGTACAACACGTGTGTAACGACTCTGTCTAACACTGTCCCCTCTTGCCATCCCTAACCTCCCTGCTACTGTATCATCAGAGCTTCAACGGGAAGCGGTGGGAGAAGTTCAACAGTGAGAAGGTGGCCAACATAGCGTATGCGCGCATCCAGGGCAAGCAGGCGCTCATCGCCCACTTCCAAAACTCCTCGCTCATGAACGAGGACAAGCGCTGCCGCCCCATCCTGTTCCAGTCGCAGGGGCCAAACGCAGGCGACCAGGTGAGCGCCGGTGCTGGCAGGGAACCTCTTAATGCCCACCGTTTTTCTTTCCTATACATCCCTGCATCTCTGGTGCTGCTGCTGTGTAAGTCGCTCTGCAAGATCTTGTATTGTGAGCAATGGGAGGTCATGTCAGCCTTTTTCCCCTCCTAAATTGGTTGTCTTTGCCTGCTCCTTTCCCCCTCCCTGATAGTTTCTCATTGGCTCTCTTGCTCCCCTCCTATTCCTCTGACCTTCACCTCTGAACTTCACCTCTGACCTTCACCTCTTCAGGAGCCCTTCCCAGTGGGAATCAGTGTGCGTGCAAAGCGGGGTGGCAGCAGCAATGGCGGAGCAGGTGGCAGCAGCAGCGGCGGTGGTCACAGTGCCGGCGCTGGCAGCAACAGCAGCAGCACCAACATGCTGCATCACGGCAGTCCCGGCAGCAGCAGCAGCAGCCGAGAGAGCTCGTTCCACGGGGCCGATATGCTCTCTCGCCGCTCCCTTCCCTCCTCCGCATCTGCTGCCACTGCAGCAGCAGCGGGAGGCATGCATGTCTCTGGTGCTGGTGGTGGTGGCAGCGCATTGGGTGATTTGTCCACCAGCTATCGCCTCCCCTCCTTTCTTTCTGGCGGCCACGGTGGAGGATCTCCTCCCGACCGCTTCTTTTAGCTGTGTCGCTTGATCCGTGTTTCACTTACATTTTTTTCCTGACAATGGAATATTGGTTCCCTTACCTGCTGCTAGTATAAAGCAGGGACGGGACCAGCTAGGGTCTGTCCATGGATGCTCTTTGAGGGGGGCACTGTAACCATGGAAATTGAATTCTGTGGGAAGTGGGTTTGCTGTTTCCCACAAGAATCGTTTTCACATTTTTGTTGTTAATTTTGTTTGTAAATGTTATGTTTGTACCGAGTGCTTTCCTTGGGAATTTGTTTCCCGCAAGCTGGGTGATGATTGCGAGACGGTACGGTAACCAGGCCGAAGCCAGTCTCGTGTTGTCGTCCCAGAGCCAAGACTCGTTTCGCAAGGCTGGCAACAGTTTCGCACGAATTACGAACCCGCGAAATTCGACTCAAGTTGCTGTCCGACACATTAGTTGGTTACCCTTCGGCTGTTCGCAACTCTCTCGACCCACAAAGCCGTCCCACCGAGGGCCAGGCCCGAATTTCACAAATTCACGGTTTACAATACCTGGGGAAATATCAAGGGACTTGGGACTTAGCGAGTGTCGTTGTCACACTCCAGTCACGTCGCTGCTGCTCTGGCGCTAGCTTTCAGGAGATTCTTTTCCTTTAGCTCCGAGCACGTATCATTGATCATTGATCACTGAGCACGTTAGATTGTTGCGTCAGCAGTGGGCTGTCGACAGATCATTCTCGTATCGTTACCAGGCCCGCGTCGAGTCCGGCGTCGGGAACTCTGCTCTGACGTGTTTGCACACAGTGCTGTGTATCCGATCTCCCGGCCGTTCTTTCAGTTGTATCGACGCGCGGCTGTTTTACAACCCATGGCTTCGGAAGGCGCAGCAGTCGAGGGGGCGAGTGCTGACGCGGGGAACGCCGCGACCGCTGCAGCGCCGCCGGTGTCAGCTTCGCCAGGCGACGAGCACCGAAATCTGAGAGTTCTGGCGAAACGGTTCGGTGACTTGCAACGTACCATGGGTGCCACTGCCAAAGCAGACAGCTCTAATGCCGCTGATACTGCTGCTGCCGGAGCTGCTGCTGCTGATGCTGGTGCGGATTCTGTCGCCGGAGGAGACGGGCGGAGGAAGGCGAGCGTGGCGGGGCAGGCGGAGGCGATGAGCGTGGCGGAATTCGCGCACGCGTGCGACGGCATCTCGCGGCTCTTCTCGCTCCTGGGTGTCGCCTTCGCGTTCGCTGGGAAGGACTTTACGGATAAGGTAGGTGCGAGCGGAGACGTTACGAGTCACCAGGGAAACGATTCTACAGAGGATCTTAAACGAGCTGCAGCTGAGAATTCGGGTGTGTTTTTAGTCGACTTGAAACACCCACCACATCCACCCCTCTCTCCACCGCATCCTCTACACTTTCCTCCTCACCCTTCCTCTCTTCACGTGCAAGGACCTGACGGCAGCAGGCAGGGTGACACGTGATGGGCGCGGATGTGAGCAGAAATTGAGTAAAGGTGCACAACAGCACAACCCCTCGTCCTCTCCTCTCTCGAACCTGCAATTTCCTAGGTGAAGGACCTGACGGCAGCAGGCAAGGAGATATCACGACTCTGGGTGGAATGGTGGACGCGGACGTGAGCAAGGGCACTGTGAAGGTGCAGAACAGCACAATCCCTCCTCCCCTCGTCTCACTAAACTAAACCCATCCCAACCCCTCTCCACTGCACCCCTTCTCCCTGGCGCCCCGCCCCGTCCTCTCCCTAGGTGAAGGACCTGACGGCAGCAGGCAAGGAGTTCTCGACTTTAGGCGGCATGGTGGACGCGGACGTGAGCAAGGGCTCTGTGAAGGTGCAGAACAGCACCAACCCCCGTTCCCTCCTCTCTCCAACCCATCCCCACCTCTCTCTACCGCATCCCTCCTTCCAACCACACCGCAATCTCCCCAGGTGAAGGACCTGACGGCAGCAGGCAAGGAGTTCTCGACGCTGGGCGGCATGGTGGATGCGGACGTGAGCAAGGGCTCTGTGAAGGTGCAGAACAGCCACACGCGCAACCTGCTGCGCGTGCTGCGCGGCCTCGACATGATGCGCCGCCTCTTCTGCTATATCCTTGAAGACTGGTGCGTGCGACAGAGAGAAAGGTGCTGGTGTTGTTCACTGGACCCACGTATGCTGTGCTACGGAGCACAGATACCATGCTATCTTCATCATGCGTGTCGTGCTGCGCGGGCTCGACATGATGCGCCGCCTCTTCTCTTACATCCTTGAAGACTGGTGCGTTGGAGTGCGTGGGGGGGGGAAAGAGGGGCGGTCCTGGTCTTTTGAGGTGCCTCAAAAGACCTCGGCGTGATGCGCCGCCTCTTCTCCTGGTGCGACTGGTGCGTGCGACTGAGTGAGTGTGTGTCCGGGTGTGTGAGTGGGGAAATAGAGGGGGGAGGGGGGAGGAGGTGAAGGGGGAGGAAATGGGGGAGAGGGAGGGAGTGTGGGCGTGCGTGTGTGTGGGAGTGTTCACGTGTGGTTGTACACGTGTGCGTTGTTGTGGGCGAAAGTAAAATTGCTGGCTTGGCTCATCAGCAACCTACCTGCGGCGAGTGCTCAATCCTGGTATGGCTGCCTATTAGACAGAACCTGTCACAGCACAATCTTACAACCTTGCATTGTGGGCATTCACTCGCTAAACCATGTGTTCTGTATGCTACAGAGCACAGACAGCATGCAAGAGGACACCAGTTAGGCGCCATTTGGATAATACGTGGCAGCAACTTAGGATTCATGAATGAACGCTGTATTCTCAGTATCCAACCCATTCAGATAGCATGAACACTATGTTTGACATGCTTCTTCCTCTGCCATGTCTTGAGCATCTGAGTCCTCTGCCGCCGTCTGCTCAACAATTTCCCCTTCATCTTCTCCTCTCTCTCCTCCTGCCTTCCCCCCCCTCCCGCCCTTCCCCGTGCTCTCCCCCCACACCCCATGCCCCTCGCACGGTGCAGCATGAAGCCACTGAGGGAGCATGCGAGCCGGGCATACAGCGAGGTGTTCAGCGCTCACCACTCGTGGGCCATCCGCAGCCTCGTGGCTGCTGGCATGTACGCACTCCCCTCCACCGACTCCTTCCTGCACCACCTGGGGGAAGACGGTGAGTGCTCATACGGCTCCATATCTGTGTCAGTGTTTGTCATGTGAGTGCGTTGTATGTAGCGCTGGTGTAACGCGGTGAGTTTTGAGCCCACCTTAAAGCCAGCTGCGGCCTCTTGGCGTGGCTGCTGGCATGTACGCGCTCCCCTCCACCGACTCCTTCCTGCACCACCTGGGGGAAGACGGTGAGTGCTCATACGACCTTACAACCAGTGCGCGCTGAGTGTTGAGCCGGCCTTCTTAAAGCCAGCACGGCGAGTGTTGAGCCGGCCCTGAGATTTGTTGAGTGCCATTGCATGTAGCGCTGCTGTAACGTGGTGAGTTTTGAGCCCACCTGAAAGCCAGCTGCAGCCTCGTGGCTGCTGGCATGTACGCGCTCCCCTCCACCGACTCCTTCCTGCACCACCTCGGGGAAGACGGTGAGTGCTTGGCCGATATTAAAGCCAGTGCATGCTGAGTGCTGCGGCCACATGGGTGCTGGTATGGTATGTATGCTCTTCCATCCACCGAGTATTTTCTGCACCACCTCGGTAAGGCTGCGCGAGAGTGTGGGTGTCGTGGTGGCTTGTGGGCGAAGGGGGCTGGGTTCGGTTCGGTTGGGTTGGATGGTTGGATGTGACGAAACTATGGAAAGAATGACAGAGGACGAGGTTGCAGAGGTTGCTGGGCCATGGTGGTTAATCGATATCTATCGTTCAATCTGGCGACTCTCTCGTTTCTGGCACTTTGGAGAAGTTGGAGCTGATAGCAGCAGGGGTGGGATGGCGTCTTCCTTCCTCTTGCACTGTATTGTTCGCCCCTTTCCCTGTTGCCCAATGCCTTGGAAGATTTCTGCATTGCAATTATGTTGCACCCGAGTAATTCCTATTGCCTGCTGTAATCCCTGGTCCCTCTCTCTGCTCTCTCAAAGGGACAAAGAAATATGATGGGTTTATGTGCCATCTGCTATGCCTGCCTGGCCTCTGCTCATGTCAATCCCAACCCAACTAGCAGAGGAGTCATGGCGTGAGCCATCATCCGAGTTTGTTACAAGTGTCACTGATGTCGCTGCTGCGGTGGAGGATCTATTTGTTTCACGTGATCTTGGCCTTGACTGGTGAGGTGACCTCATTGCTGCATAAGCATAACTGCCGCTTGTGTTGTTTTTGTAAACGGTTCTGAGGTGTCATGTCTCATGGGATTGCTGATGACTATGTAAGGGCTTGGTAGCAAGTAACCAAGTTAGGAGGAGTGCAGGATGGAGGAGCAGGGCCAGCTCTAGCTGTGGCTTATTTGTACAAATGAATATAACTCGAGAGAGCAAAAATTACGGCTCCATGTCTGTGTGGTGAGGGAAAGTGGAGCACTTATTGTGTGGGCGAAGGGGCATGAAGCATGCATGGTTCTTCTGACATTATCTACCGGAAGCTTCGCAGATGTGGCCTGGACGAAGCAATCTATCATAGATGCACCATAGGGAAAAGATGGAGATTGAATGTGTTGTAACATGCGCCATAACTAGGCTACTTGTCTGTAAAATTGCATTTATCGCCCATCCTCGGAAACGAGTTTCGCGAAGACGACTTTCGTGGTGCAAATCACGACGGCGTGCGAATGACCCCATGCGATGCCATTCCCAGAAATTCGGATGCGACGCGGCTGGATTGGGTGCTGCGATGTGGTGTGATTGTCATCGCACCTCGAGCCCCTGATTAGGTTGTAATGGGCGGTTTGGGTGGAGTCTGGTGTTGAGTGTGTTTTCGTTCGGTGGAATGGGTATCTGCACGGTGATGCATCTTCATCTTCTGTGTGCTACACTGCCGAGAAATCTCTAGAAGTCCACGCAACGCAATTTGTAATTTCTTCGATCTCTACTCTGCAGCAACCCTTGGTCAATTGCTGGGCTAGGTACTTCTGTTAGCTCTTCCACTAAAGCGATTTCGTTAATCTCCTTCACTCACAGGGCCACACTCTAGTCCTTTCTTCTTCGACGGCTTTCACGTAAATCCCAACGTGCGGCTTCTTTTACCGCTGCTGCGCAACTTCGTCGAGCGTGGCGTCTGAAATGGATTCGTTCAACACCAGTTCGTCACCACCTCGGACGCGCCGCCTCGAACCCGATCCTTTCGCGCGCCTCTCTGACGATCTCGTCGCTCACATTCTCGCTCTCGTCGCCTCCAACGGATTCCGTTTCCACCGCAATCCGTGCCTCACAACCGCCGCTGCTACTTCTGACGCCGCCACCACCGCCGCCGCCGCCGCCGCTTTCGCCGATTCTGCCGATGTGGAGGCTAATGCGGTTGGGGACGGGAGTGACGGTGCCGTCAGCAGCGACGACTACGATGCTCTTGGCGAAAGGGGTGAGGACGAAATGCTCGAGTGCATCGAGCGGGCAGTGAAAAAACCGTGCGCGCGTTTCGTACGCGTTGTAGAGCTCACCGAAGCCATAGCTCTCGAGGCCGCAGCGACCGCCGCCAACTACGCTCGAACCATGACACTCCATCTCGACCCCGACGATCCCCACACGCCGTCAGCTGCGCATATCCTCGCCTCCGCCTTTCCGCCCTCCCTTTCCGAAGCCCGCACGACCTCCGCTCCTCTTCCGCCCCCGCCTCCGCCTCCGCCGTTCACGGTGTTCCACCACGCGCTCGTGTGCAAGCGCTGGCTCCGCTTGGCGCGCTTCAGCCTCCCCGCCATCCTCCTGCAAGCCGACCGCCGCCTTTCCACCCAAACCTTCCGCTCCGTCCTCTCCTCCGCACCTCCTCCCTGCCCCTCCTCCCCTCCCCTACCCCTCTCCCTCTCCCTCGCCCCTCCCAGTCCCGAACCCGCCTCCGCCGTTTCCCCCTCCTTTCCCCTGCACTCCCCGCTCACCCTGCGTCACCTGCACATCGGCCCATCGGCTCTAGACGCCATAACAGACGATCTCCTTCACTCCATCGCCACGGGGTGCGCGCGCTCCCTCACGCACCTGTCGCTGTATCGCCACATGAACCTGCGCTCCTGGGAGCGGAACCGCGGCTCCATCGACCCCGACCACGCCGTCGCGAAAGTAACAGAGCCCGCCGTTACCGCGCTTTTCGCCGCCTGCCGCCGCCTGGTCAGCCTGAAACTCACGCTGCCCCTGTGCCTGCCCGAGCTGCCCGCGTCCGTGAGTCTCCTGCAGCGGCTGACGAGGCTGGAAGTTTCATGCGGCCGCCTCGATCCGCATATCAGGGCGGTCGCTGGTGGTGATGCCGCTACGGCGTTAGAGCCAACACCCCAGCCGCGGTTCCCCGAGGGCGTTGGTTCGCTCTCCGCGTTACGTTCTCTAAGCATCCGCGCGCCTTGCGTGCGCGCCCTCCCGCACACCCTCTCCCGCCTCCGCTCCCTCACCTCGCTGAAACTCGTCGGCTGCAGTTCCCTCCGGCAGCTGCCCGACGGTCTCGGGCAGCTAAAAAAGCTGCAATACCTGGAGCTGGCGGGCTCGTCTTCCATGGATTCCCTGCCCGACTCCATCGGCCTCTTATCATCCCTCGAAACCCTCCACCTGGTCGCGCTCAATGCCGACTTTCTCCCAGACTCCTTCGCCCACCTGTCCTCACTCAAACGCCTTTTCATCACCAACCTCTCGCGCCTGCAATCGCTTCCTGACGGCATCGGGGAGCTGCCCTCCCTGCAAGTACTCAACATCAGTTCCTGCTCTCTCTTAGCGGCTCTCCCGCCCTCCATTTCCGCCCTCTCCTCCCTCACTGCTCTCACCGTTTATAACTGCGCTGCCCTCACCTCGTTACCGGAGGATATCGGTGACGTTCCACGCCTCGCCTCTCTCGTCCTCCACTATCTTCACTCTCTTACGGCTATTCCGGACTCTCTCGCTCTCCTTTCCTCCCTAACGAACCTTCACGCGGCGGACTGCAGGGTTCTAACGCGCCTGCCAGCGTCTTTCGCGGGGATGCACTCCCTCTCTCGCCTGCAGCTCCTCAAGTGTCCTTTGAGATCGCTGCCCGAAGATATCGGGCAGCTGTCGGCGCTGACTGAGCTGCATCTGAATAAAGTAACCTGCGATTTGCCCGAATCGTTCGGGCAGGTGCTGAAGCTGCGGCGACTCACTATCGCTCGTTCTCCGTTTCGGCGCCCTCTGCCGGTCACTCTCACTCAGCTTGAAAACCTTACCATCCACGGTTGCTACAATTTGGAAGCCCTGCCCGAAACTATCGGGCAGCTCACGGCGCTCCGCACAGTGGAAATAGCTGGCTGCGCACGGCTGGAAACACTCCCTGAATCGCTTTCGCAACTGCCCGGCCTCGAAAGCCTAATTCTCGGATGGAAGGGTCTGGTGACTAAAAGGGAGGATCAGGAGCTCGGTCTAGCAACCTGCGTGTTTGACCCGGTTCTTTCCAACAGCCACAACGATGATGGAGATACGCCAAGAACTGCTTTCACTGACCTCCCGAGCACGTTCGGGCAGCTCGCGAAATCTTTAACTGCCCTAGAAATTCACGGGTGCCACGAGCTTCAGCAGCTGCCCGCATCGTTCACTCAGCTGACTCGCCTGCAGCGGCTGTGCATCTCCAACTGCCACAAGCTGAGGGGAATGCCCGCAGGGTGGGGCAACCTTCTGGGATTGCAGGAGTTGGAGCTCTCTCGCTGCAAGCTGCTGCGGACGCTGCCTCCACTCACCCCCTCCCCTCCTGTTGCCGCTACTGAAACTGAACCTCCTGCTGTTTCTGCTTCTGCTGCGACTTCTACTGCTGCTGCTTCTACTGCTTCTGCTTCTTCCCACGTTCCCCTTACTGCTCATGCCCCCCATCCATCCCCTCAGCCTTCAACCCAGCCCTCCTCTCCCCACCCCCTCCCATCCCTCCGCCGCCTCCTCATCCTCAAAAACCCCTCCCTCGCCTCCCTCCCTTCAGGTCTCCACCTCCTCCCCTCCCTACTCCACCTAGAAATCCGTGACTGTGTCAAACTCACCAGGCTCCCGCCGCGCCACTCGCCCTCGCCCTTCCCACCCACCATGCAAACCCTAATCCTGTCCAACACGCTACATAGCACCAGCAACATGCAGCATGCCATCTCCCACCTCTCCTCTCTCCAGCACTTGTGCATCGAACACATCCCATCTCTCAAAACTGTTCCCATTCTACCCTCCCTGGAAAGCCTTTCTCTCTATGACTTGTCCCTTATCTCTCCCATTTCATTACTCAACATCCACACGCTACAGAAACTGAAAATCCTGACCCTGCACACCCTCCCCCGGCTCTCCCCCCTCCCTCCTTCAATCACAGCCCTCTCTCACCTCCAACGCCTGCATCTGAGCCACATGCACTTTTCCAACCTGCCCGAGGACCTCGGGCAGATGCAAGGGCTGCGCATTCTAACGATCAACACTGCAAAGAAGCTACTAGCACTCCCCGCCTCCCTCACTCTCCTCACCTCCCTGCAGCACCTCAGAGTCTCGGAGTGCGAGCAGGTCTCCTCTTTACCAGAAGAAGGCTTCGGCAACCTCTCTTCTCTTGTATCTCTCACGGTCAATGACCTGCCGTTGCTGCTCAAGCTGCCCGCTGCTGTGGCCCAGCTGCCGTTGCTGCAGGTGCTGGACGTGCAGGAGTGCGAGCATCTGAGCGAGCTGCCCGAGGGGTTGGAGAGTGCGAGGAGTCTGCGGGAGGTTCATGTGGATGGATGCAACGAATTGGAGGATCTGCCCGAGCCGATCATGGCGCGGGCCGGCAGGATACAGCTCCATGCCATATAGACGACTTATGTAGGCGGAGCTTGATAGTTGCGGTTGGAGAGATGGGCAACTACATCGGTGTACACCAGATTTACGTTCACGAGCTACGATTGTATCATCTCATGGTGTCAACCACCTCTACCTGTCTGGTAGCTGATTTGTTTGCTGGTATGGTATGGGTTTCATCATTTACAAACAAAGTGTGGAATAGGTAAGATGCAAGTAAGTGTAAATGAAATGTGTTTGTTACATGCATGATAAATCTCCGCGAAATCTCTGCAAAACTGTTTCTATCGCGCCTCCCGAAAATGGAATTTCGTGAGAACTTGACTTTCTGTGTGCAAATTATGGTGACATGCCGTCTCATGCCATCTCTAGGGATTCGGGGACAGCGTGCGGTAGGATTGGGTGCTGTGATGTGTGCGGAACATCTGTTGGTCAGGTTGGGTGGATGCGATTGGCGGTTCAGATAAAGCTCGGTTGAGTGTGCTTGTTTCAGTTCGCTGTACGTCAGAGGATCTTCGTTTTTGCTCGAAACCTACCCAAACGTCTCGAACCGCTCAAACACGCACAGAATCGCGATCTATCCGCAATAGAATCAAACTTTCATTTGTGAGAAAATTCCGACTCTCGACTCAGAGCTCGTCCGTAGTTTTGACATGTCAAAACCACTAGTGTCAATTTGCTATTTTGACACTCACCAACATTGTTGGCAGCGTGTCATTTTTTCGCAGCCTTGATAGCCAGTAAAATTCGTCCGATACTTTCAGTTCTGACTCAGTCAATACCTACGAACCAGCCAGGATCGTCGCAGAAACTAGTCGGATGCTCCCCCAATGGCCAATCAAAACACACCGCTTCCTACTTGAAACCTAGGAACGGACGTGCACGAATCGTTTGCTTGCATATGCGAGTAACTCCCAACGAATGATCTTGCGTCGTGGATCTTCGTACAGGCGCTTCGAGCTGACACCGAAGCTACAGTGATTGACACGCAAATACACTCACGCTTCGGGCTGACACGCATAAACTTGACATGTCAAAACTACGGACACGATCTCATCTTCCTCTCACTCCTCTTGCGTTACGACACCCTGAACCTCCACCTCACAACACAACCCTTCTCACTTGCCGACTTTCACAAGCATAACACGTGCAGCTCATTCGGCCCGCACTGAGCACCCTTCAGCCGCGCATCTCGTCAAACACGTGGGTTCTCAAATGGATTCATTCAACGAGGGCTCTTCTCCTCGGCCACGCCACCTCGATCTCGATCCTTTCGCTCCTCTCTCAGATGATCTCGTCGCGCACATTCTCGCGCTTGTGGCCTCTAACGGTTTCTGCTTCCACCCCAAGCCGCGCCTTACAGCCGCCGCTGTTACTTCTGGCACCACCACAGCCACCGCCGCCGCCGCCGCCGCCGCTATCGCCGTTTCTGCCGCTGTGGAGGCTAATGCAGACGGGGGCGACGGTGCTTCTGCGGAGCGCGACGATGGGATCGCCGGAAACGTGGGGAATGCTGTTAACGTGTCGGTCAACAACGGGGACGGGTATGCGCGTGGCGACGCTAGCGAGGACGAGCTGCACAAGTGCATCGCGCGGGCAGTGAAAACAGAGTGCGCGAGTTGCCTACGCGTCATCTACCTCACCAGCGCCATCTTTTCCGAGGCCAACGCGACCGCCGCCAATTACGCTCGAATAATGACGCACCCTATCATGGATCCCGAAGATCCCGCGGATCCCGCGGATCCCGCGGATCACGGCACGCCGTCAGCGGAGCACATCCTCGCCTCCGCCTATCCGCCCCCCCTCTGCGGGACCTCCGCTGACTCCGCGCCCCTTCCGCCTCTGCTTCCGCCTCCGCCGCTCACCGTGTTCCACCACGCGCTCGTGTGCAAGCGCCGGCTCCGCTTGGCGCGCTTCAGCCTCCCCGCCATCCTCCTGCAACACCACCGCCGCCTTTCCACCCAAACCTTCCGCTCCTTCCTCTCCTCCCCACCTCCTCCCTCCCTCTCCCCTCTCACTCCCGCCTCCGCTTCCGCCTCCGCCGTTTCCCCCTCCTTTCCCCTCCACTCCCCGCTCACCCTGCAGCACCTGCACATCGGCCCATCGGCTCTAGACGCCATAACAGACGATCTCCTTCACTCCATCGCCACGGGGTGCGCGCCCTCCCTCACGCACCTCTCGCTGTATAGTCACAGGAACCTGCGCTATTGGAACCCGAATCGCCCCCCCGAAGATCCCGACATTGCCGTTACGAAAGTAACGGAGCCCGCCTTTTCCGCGCTTTTCGCCGCCTGCCGCCGCCTGGTCAGCTTGAAACTTGTGGTGCCCCTGTGCCTGCCCGAGCTGCCCGCTTCCGTGAGCCTCCTGCAGCGGCTGACGAGGCTGGACGTTTCGTTCGACCGAGACGAACGGGATAACAGGCCGGATCCAGAGCCCGAGCCGCGCTTCCCCGAGAGCGTTGGCTCACTGTCCGCGTTACGGTCGCTTCGCATCCGCGATACTTACGTGCGCGCCCTCCCGCACACCCTCTCCCGCCTCCGCTCCCTCACCTCGCTGAAAATCGACGGCTGCGCCGCCCTTCGGCAGCTGCCCGACGGCCTCGGGCATCTAAAAAGTCTGCAACACCTGGATCTGGCGAAGTTACCTGCCCTGGAATCCCTGCCGCACTCCATCGGCCTGCTATCATCCCTCGAAACCCTCCACCTGCGCGACGTCAATGTCGACTCTCTCCCAAACTTCTCCTCTGCCCACCTCTCGTCCCTCAAACGCCTCCTCCTCACCAGCCTCGCGCACCTGGAATCTCTTCCTGACGGCATTGGAGAGCTGCCCTCGCTGCAAGAACTGACCATCAAGTCCTGCGCTCGTTTAGCCGCTCTCCCAGCGTCGCTCTCCGCCCTCTCCTCCCTCACTGCGCTCACCGTTCAGCACTGCGATTCTCTCGACTCCTTACCGGAGGATATTGGTGACGTTCCTCGCCTCGCATCCCTCGTGCTCGACGATCTCCCCTCCCTTGCGGCGATTTCGGACTCTCTCGCTCTCCTCTCGTCCCTAATGCACCTTCATGCGGCGAATTGTCAGGATCTGGCGCTGCTGCCAGCGTCTTTCGCGGGGATGCAATCAGTCTCTCAGCTGCATCTCCTCGGGTGTTCTTTGGGATCCCTGCCCGAAGATTTGGGGCAGGTGTCCGGGCTGACCGAGCTGCAACTAAGCAAAGTTGCAGGTGATCTGCCCGAGTCGTTTGGGCAGCTTCTGAAGCTGAAGCGGCTCACTATCCACAGCTTCTGCGAATTGGAAAACCTGCCCGAAACTATCGGGCAGCTGACAGCGCTCCGCACAGTGGAAATAGCCGGATGCGGACTTCTGGAGACCCTTCCTGAATCTTTTTCGCAGCTGCCCAACCTTGAAAGCCTTACCCTCGGATGGAAGGGCGTGGTGACTAAGCGGGAAGATCGGGAGCTAGGCTTTCAAACATACATTTATGACAGGGTACGTTCATCAGGCAGCGACAGCGACAACAACAACAACGATGACGACGACAACGACGATGAATCGCGGAAAACAGCGTTGACTGACCTGCCGAGCACGTTCGGGCAGCTCGCGAGTTCCTTAACTACCCTTGAAATTCACGGGTGCCACGAGCTTCAGCAGCTGCCAGCATCGTTCACCCAGCTGACTCGCCTGCAGCGGCTGTGCATCTCCAACTGTCACTCGCTGAGACGCATGCCTGCAGGGTGGGGCAACCTCGTGGGATTGCAGGAGTTAGAGCTCTCGCGCTGCAAGCTGCTGCGGACTCTTCCACCACTCACCCCCCCTCCTCCTGTTGCCGCTACTGCTACTGCGGCGGCCGCTGCTACTGCGGCTGCTGCTGCTGTTGCTGCCGCTGCTGTTTCTGCTGCTGCTGCTGCGTCTGCTACTGCTGCTGCTTCTGCTTCTGCAGCAGCTGCTGCTGCTGTTTCTGCTGCTGCTTCTGCTTCTGGTGGTGCTTATGACGCTGCTGCTGTGGCTGCTGCTGCTGCTGCTGCTGTTGCTGCTTCTGCTACTGCTGCTGCTGATGCCTCTGCTGTTGCGTCTGCTATTGCTGCTGCTGATGCTGCTGCAGCTGCTGCTTCTGCTTCTGCATCTGCCACTGCTGCTGCTGCCACTTCCCAAGCTCCTTCCATTGAACATACTCCATGTTCCGGTGACACAGTCTCCTCTCAGCCTTCAACCCAGCCCTCCTCTCCCCATCCCCTCCCATCCCTCCGCCGCCTCCTCATTCTCAAAAACCCCTCCCTCGCTTCCCTCCCTTCAGGTCTCCACCTCCTCCCCTCCCTTCTCCACCTAGACATACGTGACTGTGTCAAAATCACCACGCTCCCGCCCGCCCCCTCGCCCTCGCCCTTCCCACCCACCCTGCAAACCCTAATCCTGTCCAACACGTTACGGAGCACCAGCGACATGCAGCAAGCCATCACCCACCTCTCCTCTCTCCAGCACTTGTGCATCGAACACAACCCAGCTCTCACAACCGTTCCCATACTATCCTCTCTGGAAAGCCTTCGTCTCTATGACTTATCCCGTGTATCCCCCCTCTCATTCCCCAACATCCACGCACTACAGAAGCTGCAAGTCCTGACCCTCCACGCCCTCCCCCGGCTCTCCCCCCTCCCTCCTTCAATCACAGCCCTCTCTCACCTCCAACGCCTCCATCTCCTCCGGATGGACTTTTCCAACCTGCCCGAGGACCTTGGGCAGATGCAAGGGCTGCGCGTTCTAACCATAGACACCTTACCGAACCTCTCAACACTCCCCGCCTCCCTCACCCTCCTCACCTCCCTGCAGCACCTCATGGTCTCTCTCTCTGACACATTCTCCTCCTTACCAGAGGATGGATTCGGCAATCTCTCCTCTCTCCTCAATCTCAGCCTCAAACACCTGCCGCTGCTGCTCAAGCTGCCCGCGGCCGTGTCGCGCCTGGCTTCGCTGCAGGTACTGGACGTGGAGCACTGTGAAAATTTGAGCGAGCTGCCTGAGGGGTTGGAGAGCGTGAGGAGCTTGCGGGAGGTGTATGTGGATGGATGCAGCCAGTTGGAGGATGCGCTTGAGCCACTGCTGGCGCGGGCAGGGACAATTCAGGTGCATATGTAGACTTGACTTGACAGCTTGAATTGAAATGCGTTTTGCTTTTAGTGAGCTCTCATGGTTGATTTGAGACTATGGGCTTTGTGACTTCGTTGATGTACATTTTAGCAAACACATGTCACTCCATATCCTATATCCCCCTAAGCCCTCCTGTTCCTGGAATATCAATTACCGTGCCCCCGCCCATGCCCTTCTGCTTCTGGTGTGATGATTACACAGGGTGTAAGGAATTTTTCGGATTCCTTACTGGGTCACACTGTACGCGTACAACCCCGACTTTCGGAAAACCAGGCTCGGTCCGCCGACCTCGCCTTCCGAGCCACTACCGCGTCGCTTTCGGGTTTCCCAACCTTGAACCTGCACCCAACCATCTCGCGACCCCGCGACCTCGGCCTAGCTAGCTTCGCTATATTAGTCCTAGGTCTCGTTGTGTTCTCAGACGTTGTAATCACTTCCGCATTATTGAGTTCTGCGCACTCTTCCTTTCACAACTCATAACACCTGGTATCAGAGCCTAATTTCCTAGGTTACCCTCGCGTTTCCGGGGTAGTTTGTAGAAGGGGAGCGATAGACTTGGTGGGCTGTTAAGCGGTCGGCCCGTGGAATAGATCCGATTATTCCACTCCGACTACGATAGCATTAACGCCTTCACCGAAGTCAGAAAAATCGCTAACCACCCCCTGCCCGTTAGACGAAGCCTGCGACATATGGACCAGGCGGAGTTCAACGAGTTCATGCAACAGTTCCGGATGGTGCAGGCCAACATGCAGACGATGTCTGCAGAAATGGCGCGTCTTCGGGAGGAAAACGCCGAACTACACCAGGCGCGTGGTGAAGCGCGCCAGGAGTCGCCTGTCGTGGACGACGCAAGTAGCAGCACTGCACCAGAAGAGCGGGTCTGGAGCGAGCTGGAAGGCGAGATGGATGCGGACGAGGCGAGGCAGGCGCAGCAGCAACAGTCACCGCAACAGTCGCGTGCAGCACCGACACGTGCAGCGGCGACGACGACGGCGACGCCGGCAGCAATGCCAACGGCCCCGATGGCAACAACGGCTTTTGTGAAAATCAAGCCGACAAACCCGCCCCCGTTTAACCCAAGTGACAAGTTCGTCACTGTTTCTGCATGGTTGTTCGGCGTGGAGGTGTTTTTCAATGCTGCCATGATTTATGACGATGCCACCCGCATTAATTTCGCAGTTTCACTGTTGCGAGGACCTGCGCTGGAGTGGTGGAGGCGAACGCTGCAGCACGAAGGGACTTCGGCAGGAATAGCACGTGCGAACGACGGGACTTCAACACCTGTCACGCATCAGGCAGCATCAATTTTTGGGACGGATACGATACGCACATGGAGGGAGTGGGGCGCCGCCTTGCGAACCAGGTTCGAGCACATATCCGCCTCGGACTCTGCTCGCATGAAGCTGCGTGCCTGGAAGCAGCTGACTTCGGTCCAAGACTACACCAGCATGTTCTGCAACTTGGCGGACCAAGTGGACGACATGAGCGATGCGGAGCGGTTGGATCGCTACGTGGCGGGCCTGAAATACGAGATACAGTATGAGGTCCGAAGAACCCGGCCACGCAGCTTCAACGACGCCGTCCAAGAAGCCGAGTCAACGGATGCGCTGATGCAGTGGGCGAGATCGAGCTCCCGGGAGGGCCCTCGACTTCGTGGATCGACTCAGCAGCCCACGATCAACGGCGTGGATGCACCAAGCCGTGCCCTTGGGCCGTGCTTTTTATGCAACCAGCTGGGCCACCTGAAAAAAGACTGCCCGAGGCTTAAGCAGGGGAAGAAGAACGACGGAGAAGGGTCGGGAAAAGATACGAGTCAATAGCAGAAGGGCCACCTACTGACGAGACCCTGTCGCCCGACAATCACCATCCACACCGGGTCGTGGTACCGATCAGAGCTATCGACCAGAACCGGACGAATAACGTGGGTGAACACGTGGACTACCCTATGCTGGTGGTAGGGAGGGTTAACGGTTATAAAATAAAAACATTCGTTGACGGTGGGGCGAGCCACAGTCTCGTCAACCTGGCAACGGCAAAAGAAATGGGGGTGAAGCTGACTAGGTGTCTGCCGGAGATTGACGCAAGGCTGGTGGACGGGACACCACTGGCCATCCGAGATGAGGCGCGAAGAATTGGGATACAGTGTGGCGATAAATTCGGGTTTGGCATGAAGATGTTGGCGACGACGTTGGACGACTGCGATGTGCTACTGGGAAGAGATTGGCTGCAGCGGTTCAATCCGACGATCGACTGGACGACTGGGGCGTGCGTCGTGCGAGGATACGGAGGGAAGACGACGCTTCCGAAATGGACGGAGCCGGAGCCGGTGACGACACGTGTCAACGCGGTCAACATGGCGCGAGCGATGAACAGCGGAGCTCAAACCTTCTTGGTGCACCTGTACGAGGTGACAGCTTCCGAGAAAATCGCGGACATCGACACCCTCTGCGCAGCAGTCCCCGAGGGATTGGCGAGCATTATTCGGAGGTATCCCGAAATTTTCGCGGACGACCTCCCGGACGGCTTGCCCCCCCAACGACCTGAGGATCATCGGATCCAGCTGGAGCCCGGCGCGCAACCTACTGTTCGGACACAGTGGCGGCTCAGCCAACCAGAGCTCGCCGAGTTGCGGGCCCAGCTGGATTACCTGCTCGCCAAGGGATTTATCCGGGCAAGAACGTCGCCGTTTGCAGCGCCGATACTGTTTACACCAAAGAAGGACGGGGGCCTACGCATGTGCATTGATTATCGGGCGCTGAATCGGGTCACAATAAAATCGCGTTACCCGATCCCGCGAACCGACGATCTGCTGGATCAACTTCGCGGAGCCCGGTATTTCTCGAAAATCGACCTGCGAGGAGGCTACCACCAAATTCGCGTGTTAGCCGACGACTGCCCGAAAACAGCTTTTCGCACACGCTACGGCAGTTACGAGTTTACGGTGATGCCGTTCGGACTGACAAACGCGCCCTCAACATTCCAGCTCACAATGAACGGCATTTTCCGGGACATGCTGGACAAGAAGGTCATCGTGTATCTGGACGACATCCTGGTGTACAGCGCGACAAAAGAGGACCATCTGCGGGATTTAGAGGAGGTGTTCCGGCGTTTACAGGGGCATCGGCTGATTACGAAGGGGTCTAAGTGCGAGTTTGTGAAGCCGGAACTGGAATTTCTGGGGCATGTGGTTTTTGGCGAGGGAATCAAAATCGACCCGCGTAAAGTGGACGCCATCGTTAAGTGGAAGCCGCCTTCTAATATCCCTGAGTTGCAAAGTTTTCTGGGGTTTGTTAACTACGTTCGCCGTTTTGTACCTAATATGGCAGGGATAACCAAGCCGCTGACCGACCTGCTGCACCACGACAGTGATTTCAGGTGGGGGGAGAGGGAGCAGTCCGCCTTCGACGCCCTCAAAAACATTTTGGGTTCGCCCCCGGTACTCCGCCTCGCCGACCCATCTCGACCGTTCGAAGTCGTCACGGACGCCAGCGATTTCGCCGTCGGCGCCGTCCTGCTACAGGACTTCGGCCAAGGGCTGCAACCCATCGCCTACGAGTCACGCAAGATGCAGCCACCCGAGCGCAACTACCCAGTCCACGACAAAGAGATGCTGGCCATCGTCCACGCATTTCGTACCTGGCGCTGCTATCTCACGGGAGCCGACGTGACAATTCGGACCGACCACAAATCGCTACAGTACATGCGCACGCAACCGACACTCAACCCGCGACAAATCCGGTGGTTGGACTTTCTCGAGTCCAATTTTCGGTACACCATCACGTACAAGAAAGGCGCCAACAACATCGCCGACGCCCTCACCAGGCCATCCATGCAAAACGCGGCGGTACTAATCGCCCACACCAACCCGATGCTGACGGGACTATTCACCCACGGCTACAAGATCGACAGGTTTTTTCGGAACCCGCAACAACAGGCCGCCACACCGCATGGCAAGTACTACCTAAAAGCCGGTACGAACCGGATTTGGGTACCAGCATACCGACCTTTACGGGAACTGCTGACGCAGGAGGTTCACGACTCCAACCTTTCCGGGCATTTCGGCACCGACAAAACACTGAAGCTGCTGCAGCGGAATTATTGCTGGCCGGACATGCACACCGATGTGCAGCGCTACGTGTCAACTTGCCCGACCTGCCAAGCAATGAAGTCGTCGCGACAAAGGCCAGCCGGACTGCTGCAACCCCTCGCGCCACCCGAACGACCGTGGCAACAGGTGACGATGGATTTCGTCACGGGGCTCCCAGCTGGCACGAGTGGCAACGACTCGGTAATGGTCGTCGTCGATCGCCTAACGAAAATGGCGCATTTCGCCCCATGCCGAACGACGATCACAGCCGAAGATACAGCCAAACTGTTCATCTCCACCGTCGTACGCTTACACGGGTTACCTTCGGCGATCATCAGCGATCGTGACCCGAAATTTACGTCGAAGTTCTGGCAGGAGACGTGGGCACAGTATGGTACCCGCCTGCAGTTTTCGTCGTCATACCACCCGCAAACCGACGGACAGACGGAACGGACAAATCAGACCATGCCAAGGGGTACCAGCAGAAGGAGAAGGTGGACTTCAAGGAGCTGTTTGCCCCTGTGGTGAAGCCGACGACGCTGCGAACCCTATTCGCGGGAGCCGCCATCAAAGGATGGGTAGTAAAGCAAATGGACATCGTAACGGCATTCCTTAACGGCATCCTTGAGGAGGAGATTTTTATGGCGCAGCCAGAGGGGTTTGATGATGGTAGTGGCAGAGTGTGGAAGCTGAAGAAGGCCCTCTATGGGCTGAAGCAGGCCCCTAGGCAATGGTACATGAAGCTGCGCGGAGTGTTGGAGGGGATCGGCTTCACTCCCTCAACGGTCGATCACTCCTTGTTCATGCTTGGCGAGGGGGAGCAGAGGAGTTTCATGGTGGTTTATGTGGATGACATCCTCATTTTCTCACCCTCTTCTGACCTTGTGAAGGAGGTGATGCTGAAGCTTCAAGACAAGTTCAAGTGCAAGGCCCTTGGTGACGTGAGCTTCTACCTTGGGCTCCACATCGAACGAGATGTGGAGAAGCGGTGCATGCGGGTGCATCAACGAAAGTACCTGGAGGCATTGGCTGCCAACTTTGGGCAGAGTGAAGGCCATGTGGCTACACCCTTTCCCTCTGGGTTCAAGTGTGTGAAGGGACCAGAGGAGGAGAGCGTTGGTGAAGAGGAGAGGCGCCGATTTCACTCGTTGGTGGGCAGCCTCATGTATGCGGCGGTAAACACCGGACCGGACGTCGCGTTTGCTACCGGGCAGCTGGCTAGGGTTGTGCAATGCCCTAATGAGGAGCAGGTAGCAGCTGGAATGAGGGTGGCCAAATATCTTGGCCAAACACCGACCGTTGGGCTGCAATACTCGGCGGCGGCACAAAGGCGCCAAAAGGGCGCGGATGGTGTTGAACCCGGGCGTTTGTTCCTCACCGCCTACTCGGATGCTTCATATGCATCAGAACCAGAGGACATGACAAGTGTGGGAGGCTTCATATGCTGTGTTGGTGGAGGCCCAACTGCTTGGGAGAGCAAGAAGCAGGTTGACCAAGCTTTGAGCTCGGTGGAGTCCGAGTACATGGCACTCTTCCGTGCCGTACGGGAGATTGTGTGGCAGCGGCGTTTGTTGGCTGAATTGGGGGAGGAGCAGCAAGGACCTACCCCACTGTACTGTGACAGCCAGGGTGCCATTACTCTTGCTAAGAACCCTGTGTTGCATGGACTCACGAAGCACATGAGGGTGAACTGGCATTGGACGAGGAGCATGGTAACCGCGGGTGAAGTTGAGTTGCGCTACGTGAAGACCACGGGGCAGCCGGCTGACATGATGACCAAGAGGCTGGTGGAGCAGCAGCATTGGAAGTGTTGCAAGCTGGCTGGGATGGCTCTGAACTGAGAGAGCAACATATCCTAAGGCCAACAATCCGAGGGGGAGTTTGTTGGTGCAACCCTACGGTTTGCAATCGGCTTGTTGTCCGTGTGCGTGAATGTGTGTGTGTATGGAATGGTATGAGGGCATGTGATAATGTATATTTCATGCTTATAATTGTGTGTGAATGTTGAGTCATGATGTCGAGTGTGTGTGTCGAGTCAATAGCGAGTTATCGCTAGACGCGTGTTACGCGGTCGTTTGTGTCTCGCGCGCGGTTTCTATTTTGTCGTGCGCGGTTTCTATTTTGTCCTGTGTCGAACGTTCGGCGTGTCGCAGGTGTGTGCAGCAGACCCATCAAGAACTCAAGGATGAGTTTGTGATGAAGAGCCCGAGCCTTGGTGTCAAGCCTCAAGTGATTTCGAAGCTCGCCAAAAGGGTACACCTCAAGATATTGAAGATAGTTACATTACTTTGTGTAGTGTAACATTTCACTTGGTGTAGGCCCTAGTGAAGGGTAGTTTCGAGACCCTTCGTGGTTGGAGACAGTGTGGCACTGTTCCACATCACTGTAACTCGGCTCTTGGGGTTTGTAGGAGCTGGGAGTCATTCCCAACTCGTAACTCTTCCTATCTTGTGTTCTAAGACTATAGTGGCTGCCATAGTACCGTTCGTTCAAACCGACGCTGTGTCGTCAATTCTTCATCAAATCGTGCAATCTAAATTGATAATTGTAGACGACGTGAAGACGCTCCAGATCCAATTTGAATCAAGTCATTTGCAGCTGTGAGAAGAACGCTATCAACGTTTGAAGCCGCTGTGCAGAAATCCGTCTGTGCTCTCTATCTTTGGTTTTAGGCACATTCAAGCCTATTGTGACTATAACACAGTGCGTGTGCCTTGCAGTGCACCACTCACAGCTTCCGCAGCTGCTTGAGGCTGCTGATTGCCTCTGGTATGGAGCCTGAGAACTTGTTTCTAGAAATGGTCCTGATGCATGGAGACCAGTAGGGGAGACCATTAGGGGGAAGCAGGGAGGAGGGAAGCTCAGAGAGATGACTTTTGAGCTGCTTGATGACTCAAAAGTCACCTCGTTACAATGGCACACCATTAGGGGGAAGCAGGGAGGAGGGAAGCTCAGAGAGGGGAAGGAAATCTAGTGTAGAGGGAAGGCCGGAAGGGAAGGCATGGATAAGAGGAGCGAACTAGAATGGCATGATGGGCTATGTTAAGAGTGAGAAGAATGCAAGAGAGACACGAAAGAGGTGACAAGCTCTTTCCATTCGATGGAAGGGATGTTCGATGAGACGTGGTGCATGGCAGATGGTGCATGGCAGATGGTGCATGGCAGATGGTGCATGGCAGATGGTGCATGGCAGATGGTGCATGGCAGATGGTGCATGGCAGATGGTGCATGGCAGCACGCACAGTGAAGTCAAGTCTGTGAGGCTGAAGATCCACGCAGGCAGCTCCCCGGACAGATGATGATTCGTCAAGTGCCTGATGATGGAAGCAAGCGAGGGGAGAGGGCAGCGAGGGGAGAGGACAGCGAGGGGAGATGGCTGGCAGTGAGGGGAGAGGGCAGCGAGGGGAGAGGAAGACATAAGAGGTGGGGTGATGGAAAACAGGTCGCCTATGTAGTGCGACGGGCCGTGACAGAGAGAAGAGGGATGTGGATGAGAAAAGAGGGAGGTGCATGGGAGAAGAGGGAGGGTGCATGGGAGAAGAGGGAGGGTGCATGGGAGAAGAGGGAGGGTGCATGGGAGAAGCTAAGTGGCAAAAGACGCTGGGCGCGTCATGCGTCCTGCGTCTGGACGCAGCGTCCGGACGCAGGGACGCTGGATGCGCGTCCAGACGCAGGACGCACGGCATAAATTTTTTCGGGCTGACCGGATTTTTTTTGTTTTGTTTCCCGATCGCGAAGTTGACATTCGCGATTTCGACGCGAATGTCAATGTCGCGAAATTTCGACCCCCAGACCCATTTCGACCATCAAAAACAGCCCACACACAATTCTCCTTCGTAAACCCCCCTTCCCATGCCCTATAACGTGTTTTTTTGGCTGCCCGGGGGCTTCTTTTGCCCTGCCCGGGCCTGCGTCTTTTGCTGCGTCTCAAAGGCCCACATCATGCGTCCTGCGTCTAAGACGCTGCGTCTGGACGCACTCGTCTTAGACGCAGGACGCGTCTTTTGCCACTAAGGGGAGAAGAGGGAGGGTGCATGGGAGAAAGTAGAACTGACAGGCCCATGAGAGAAGGCAGCCTGCCTAGGACACCCGGGAGCCAGCGAAGGAAAGGTTGATCGCAATGATCCGAACTCCTGCATGCATGAAGCACATGAACAGATGGTGCAGGGACAGTAATCACAAAGGGGTATTAGGGTAGCTGGATGGTAGTTGGGCCATGAAGGCAGTAATAACATGAGTGGGTTGCTGGATGGAGTTAATTGGGGTAAGGGAGAAAGGATGAACAAAGGGGAAGGGCTGGAATTATAGTGAAGGGGGAGAGGCACAAGAGAGGGTGATGTGGGCGAGGCAAGCAAGACAGAACAAGCTGTGTTCAACCAATTGAATGCAAGTCAGTGACATGCAAGTCAGAGACATGCAAGTCAGAGACATGCAAGTCAGTACAAGCAAGGGCAAGCCAGAGTGGGAAAGTGGGGGATGGAACGAGTGAGGGCCATGGGGGAGGGAGAGTGAGTCAGAAGGAGTCTCACAGGTTCTTGAGATGGGAGAATGCGAGGAGAGCCATGGGCAGTGAGCCGAAGAGGGCGCACCCGGTGACGGAGCTGTGGGAGGAGACGGATACAGGTCCAACTGATGCGAAGGAAATGGATTTAAAGTGCACGGGGAAAATGCAGGATAGTGCAACGACATGCTTACAGTGCAATGACATGCCCGTCGCCATCACACTTCACGTTTTCCATGCTGTCGCAATCCCTGCCCCTCATCCATGTCCTCGTCTCCTCGCTCCATGCGTTTGCTAAATTTGCCAAAGTTTCCACTGCCATCCATCCACGATATGCACCCATGCCATGCACCCATGCCATGCACCCATGCCATGCGCCCATGCCATGCACCCATGCCATGCACCCATGCCATGCACCCATGCCATGCACCCATGCCGTGCACCCATGCCATACCACCCCAAGTCACCATGCCATGGTGCAGAACGTGTTGGAAACATTCCCAAGGGAGAGGCGCGACAAATAGGGAGAGGGATGAGGGATTGACGTGGAGATTGCAGGAGGGACTCCCTGATGACAGCTCCCACCAGCAGAGATGGTCTGTTGCCGGTAGGAGTTTATGTTGCATGCTGAACAGGGTTATGGTCCAGTGATAGCTTATCAGTAGAAACAACTTGGTAAAGCACTTTCCTTTTCCGTCGGCACGGCTTACTGTCTATCAAAAGGAGGAGGTGGACGGACCCATGTGCGTGCATCACGGCTTACTCTCGGCTTAACGGCTTACTCTCGGCGTCCACCACGGGAGCAGCGCGTGCGAGGGGCATGCAGCAGCGCGCCACCACCAGCGCCACCACCGCCGCTCTCGCCGCCATCATGACGCCGCGGCGCGTCCCCATCGCCGTGCCACAACAGTGACAACCCATCGATAGTACCGCGCGCGTTGTCGGAACGTGTGCTTGTTTGCCGCACGCGCTGCCGTCGCCCGAACGCCCTGCACGCGCGGCCGTGCCCTCGAACCGTGCGGTGGACAGTTACGTTGTTTTGCGTCTTTCACGAGTAGCAGTTTGCGTGTGCGCGCTGCAGCGCGGGAGATCGAGACTCTTGAGCAAAACAGAATCTTTAAGCCGTTTCCAGGAAGGTTTACTCCAGCTGCTATCTAAGGGCGAGTAACGCGGGTATCTAATCACGTTCATTCTCGTCGTTGTCTTGGTCTCTCGCGAGAGTCTCGGAAAACACTGACCTGGGGAAAGTGCGGTGTGATGGAGGGATGGTTCAGTTTACCAGCTTGTTGCTCGGTTGGATGGCGTGGTGTTTGGGTTCTCCGTGCAAATTTTCTCCATATCGAAAGCTTGTTTTCTCACCAATTATCGCAGTCTCTTTACCCACAAAAACGCTCCAGAACTTTGCCAAACCCTTTACACCGCACAGCATCGTCGGTGCTGTATGAACGTGTGAGCCTCGAAGAACTTGAAGACTTCAGCTGACCAATTTGGTTGGTGGTGAGGTTGAGGAAGGCGTGACGGTGGAAGAGAGGAACGCGTTACAGTAAAATGTCCGTCACAACGATCTTGAATTTCAAAACTTGTATCTGTATTCCACCAATCTTCAACAATTGACATACAATACATATCAAGATGTATTCCTAGTCACACCCTGGCTGTCAGAAACCGCAGGAGTGGAGTTAAATGGTGAGGTTTCCTTGATATACACATGAGTGCAATCACAATACACATCAGACCTTGCATACGTGAGACATGTAAAAGGGTACAACTAATATTAAGGCAGTACCACATATTTCAATAAGGATTATAATGGCGTCTAATAATACTGCAGTGTTATAGATGGCAACCAGGATTGAACATCCAACAGGCCCTCGGATTTGTTTTAGATTCCTCAGGCTCGCATCGCATGGCATTGTAACCTAGCAAAAGGAGGTAGTCATTTCTGGGTGGCAGTAATTTCTCGGAAGATAATATAAAATACATTTCGTCGTGGTAGGTAGTTATCCCTTGGCAGTACTGCACTAGCAAGTGATCTCCACGCCCATGGCAGCTTGCCGGGCAGCAAGGGCTCTCTTTGAAAAGAAGTAGCGCGTGGGGGGTAGATTTTTGGGGCGCCTCAGCAACTGCGGCAGTTTGAAGGCCAGCAGCAGCAGCACCGCCAGTGGAAGCAGCAGCAGCAGCTTTTGAGGCACGTGGAGAGCAGACAGTGCCTGGTGGTTCAGAGGGTGGGTTGTGGAAAGAGTGAGTAGAGGGGAATGGCGCATGGTGATTCAGAGGGTGGGATGGTGCAGTTAGAGCCACCCCCATGGCTGCTGTGCCTAGAGGTCCAGATGATGGGTTGGTGCCTGCAGGGTGGATGAGGGAAGGGGGGAAGGGAGGGAGGAGCGGATGCAGGCACAGAAGGTGCATAGTGAAGTGGGAGTGCTGGGTAGTGGTGGAGACGGACTGAGCAGTGGACTGAAGTTGGCATGTAAAGAAAGTCGGGACGGGTAAGGGCAGTGCGGCCTTGACGGGCTCACAGAGACTGTGAGCCGGATGCACGCACGATGCAGACGCAGTGTGGCTTGAGTGGAGGGAAACAGGACTGACACCCCGGCACGCGTGTCCAGTTTCCACTTTTTCTAGGGTGCTCCGAATGGACTCAGTGCGGCCAGTGGGGGAGCGCGAGTGACACTAACCAGCACGAGCAGGCCGGTGAAAACCATGGGGCATGTGTGGGATGGCAAGCAGGCATGTTGGCAAGCAGGCACCAGCTAGCGAGGGCATTCAGCAGCAGGCATACCATGAGGGACGCACGTGCCAGCAGCAGGCCCTGGCGTGTACCCCTCATCACAGTCGCACTGGCCCTCGGGTTCACAGTAGGGTGGCGGCGGCACATCGTCATCCTCACAGGCACTCATCTCCTCAGACGGGTGATCAGGCACAAAGGAGCACACGCCATGGCCGCTGCACGGCGGGGTGAGCAGCTGCGCCCCACAGAACGCCCGGCACTCGCTGGCTCTCCTCTGTTGCTTCTGGAGGTGCCAACGGCCGCAGTTGATGGAGCTGTGTACGAGGCAGTTGTGGTGGAACAGACACAAACTGTGGGATTTTGCAGGATCCTCTAGGCTGGTAGCGTTGAATGGGAGAGGGTCTGCTGTGGCTGTGAGGTAGTTGTGGTGTAAAGACAGTCGATGATGGGAAGTGAGACGAGCCATGTGGTGGAAGGAGGGCAGCTCTCCCGTAAGCTGGTTGTTGTCAAGGTGGCTGTGATGAGACAGAGGAGGGGGAGAGGAGGGAAGTCAGAGGAGTGGTTGAGAATGGGAGTGTGGGGAAAGATGGAGCGCAGGAAAAGGGGAGTGATGAGACAGGAGTAGAATTTCATGTTGTCGGATCTTGAGGCGTCAAATCTTGAGTCGTCAAATCTTGAGTTGTCGAATCCGATTTTCCATATGCCAGCACTGTATTGGATCAGATGGGTGTGTCAGCTCAGCGCTGTATGATTCCTCTCATCATTTCTCAGAAAGAGTGAGGCAGGAACGACTGTAGACTCAGGAGGGGAGAGTAAGAGGTGTTATGGGATGGGAAAAGAGGATAGCATTCGAAAGAAGGTTGACACACTTCACGATGCCGCAAGCCCAAAGGAGGAGAGATGCGAGTTGCAGAAAGCGAGTAAGGGTTGCGTTTTACAGAGAAGAAGAGATGAAGAGAAGAAGAGAAGAAGAGAAGATGAAGAGATGAAGAGAAGAAGAGAAGAAGAGATGAAGAGACGAAGAGAAGAAGAGAAGAAGAGATGAAGAGAAGAAGAGATGAAGAGGTGAAGAGAAGAAGAGAAGAAGATAACAAGAGAAGAAGAGAAGAAGATAACAAGAGAAGAAGATAACAAGATAAGAAGAGAAGAAGATAACAAGAGAAGAAGAGGTGACGAGAAAGAGAGATGAAAATATGTGCAGTACTGACAGTTGCTGGAGATGAGTGCATGCGGTGACTGGAGCTGGTGGTGGCTTTTGGACCTTTTGGCTCAACTGACATGCCTTTTGAGTCAGCTCGGCAGGCAACACAACCACGTTGCATTTAAGATCAAATAAAGACTCCACCATTCAAGGATGACACTTGGGTGTTGGGTGGGACAACCGAGGCGGTAACACTGACAGGTATTTGAGATTAGTGAGCGTGGTGATTGCAGCAGGTATCGTCCCTGCAAGGCGATTGGCATTGAGTATTCTGAAGACAGGTGGATGAATGGACATGGAGGGGAGGAGGGAAAAAAAGGGGAAGAGGTGACGAGGAGAAGAGATGAAGCGGAGGAGGGGGGAAGAGGATAAGAGGAGAAGAGGGGAGGAGGAGCGGAGGAGAGGAGGGGAAGAGAAGTGAAGAAGAGAGGAGGAGAAGTGTGTGCCTTGAGAAACACACATTCGCACCAGCAGACGAAATTGAAGACGACAAAAGGTGCTCCGTACTCTCATATTCAAACCCCCGATGCTTGGCACAGAGAGGCAGGCAGAAAGAGGGATGGACGGTGAAAGGGGGTTGGAGGGAGAATGGGCGCACAGGCTGGTGAGTGCGGTGAGGTTGCCGATGCAGGCGGGAATGGTGCCACTCAGCCTGTTGTCCTGCAGAAACCTGCCTCGGATGGAATGGCATAGCATGGGATTGCATAGCATGGTATTACAGAATCGCTGTATTTTCCTGAAAAAGGCAAAAAAAGAAGCAGATAAATCAGCTTTGGCAGGCTGTAACAGAAGGCTGAAATCTGAGGGCCTCGATATGATTGGCTGGGACGGAATTGAATAGTATGGGATGGGATGGATGGGCAGGCCATGAGCCCATAGGGATGCCTCCACTCACTCTTTCAGCCCCTCACCCACTCACTCACTCACACTTTCACCCACACGTCACTGACTTTCCCACCCTCACTCTCCCACTCACTTGCCCACTGAGGGGACCTACCACTCCTGATCATCCCACAGCACCTTGCATGCCTGCCCCATCACCACTCACAACTCCTGCAGCTTCTTGAGGCTGCTGATTGCCTCTGGAATAGAGCCTGAGAGACTGTTATCGTTGAGGTACCTGGAGCATGATGAGGGTGCGACGGAGAGGGGAAGGCGGAGCGGGGAACGAGGAGAGGGGAAGGCGGGGAGGGGAAGGGGAGGCACTGGAGGTAGAAGGCAGGAAGGACAATCATGATTAAGAGATTGAAAGGGGAATGCTGAAGTGGTGGATGGATGCACAGAAGCATTGCAGAGATGCGTTTTCATTATCCGAAGCATTCTCCTGTAATGTAGCATTCTCATGGTGGTCGTATAGTTATGATTTTGCAGCTGCCGAAAAGCTTAAATGCTGCTATAGTTGCCTTTTGCTAATAGTGGAGGTAAAGGAGGTGTAAGGGAGAGGAGAATGGGAGAGAAGACAGCAGGGAAGAAAGCAGTGAGAGAGATGGGATTGGGATGGTATGGGATAGGATGCGGTGGGAATGGGATGGAATGGGATGGGATGGGATGGGATGGGATGGGATGGGATGGGTTGCACAAGCTACAACTCCCATCAGCACTCACAACCGCTGCAGCTGCTTGAGGCTGCTGATTGCCTCTGGAATGGAGCCTGAGAGGCCGCTGTGCATACGGAATAGAACCTGCCTTAGTTCCCTGGAGCATGGGGAGGGTGGGCAGTGGGCGGAAGAGAGGCAATGAAAAGGGAAGTGAGGGGAAGGTCGGAGAGAGGAAGGAGAGGTATTAAATGCAGGGAGGAGTGAAATGGAGGAGAAATTGGAAGGCAACGCAGGAATGGTGGATGGGTGGGAACAGTGCAGAGTTCAGATATTTTTATCGATCCGAGCTTTTTTGTGAAATGTGGTGGCGTCATAAGACTACTCTAGAGCTGGCTGAAAAGCATGCGGTGTTTCGGAAATACTTGCTGATAACACAGGGCAGGAAATCATAATGCGGAGAATGGGAGAGAGGGGGTGGAGGGATAATGCGAGAGGGAAGGGGTGGAGGGAGAATGGGAGATAGGCAGGTGGAGAAAGGAGTGGAGGGAGAATGGCCACACAGGCTGGTGAGTGCGGTGAGGTGGGCAATGGAGGTGGGAATGGTGCCACTCAGCTTGTTGCAGCGCACCTGCCTGCCATGAGTGTGTGGTGGCATGGGATGGGACGGGATGGCGTGGGATGGGATTGCATGGGACGGGATGTCACGGGTTGGCATGGCATGGGATGAGATGGCATGGGATTGAAGATGTCAACGGGAGTTGTTGTTGGCCCCGTCCTCGCTTGGGCGGAACCGACTTCGTGGTTGGGTGTACGGGAGGTACAACCGACTTGCAGCAGTGGGCGACGCTGACTTGGGCGAGCTGGTCGACGGGGTTGGTCGACTTGCACGGGGCCACTGCAATTCCGCCGACTTGGGAAGCCGGCAGCCGACTTCAACTAGTGGTTGGCGATGTGGTGCGTCGACCTGGAAGTTGGCGCCGACTTGCAAGGTCGCCGACTTGCGAGGTCGCCGACTTGCGAGGTCGCCGACTTGCGAGGTCGCCGACTTGCAAGGTCGCAGACTTGGGAGGTCGCCGACTTCAAGAGGTCGGCCTGGAATTCGGCGCCAACTTGGTGACGCCGACTTCGGGTAGCCGACTTGGGTGGTCGGCAGACAACTGCGCTGATCGACATGGAGCTGGACGACCAGGAGTGACGTCGACCTGGAGCTGGTCGACCAAGGGTGTGGTCGACCTGGTGAGGCCGACTTGGAGTGGTCGTCGACTTGGGAGGTCGACGGGCACATACAGGAGCAGCTAGTCGACGTGGTTGTTCGGTCGACCAGGTTACCTGGGTGACGAGGCTCTGCGGAATAGTGCGACGGTCGCCCAGACGATGTTGGCGAGGCTGACCTTGGGGGTGGTATCCCGAGGTCGATGTGGCGGATCAGGTGGAGTCGTCAGCACGAGGATGACACGGTGCGTGCGTTGTGCAAGTGACGAGGCTTAGCCTGCCAATCATCTGCGAGCACATGCAAAGTAGGTGCGTTGCTGTTCTGCGGGAGCAACGCTGGCACGCCGACAACCTGCAGCGTTGGCACGCCGTCGACTTTGCACCGCTAGAGCGCGGTTGACCAGGTCGTGCTGGAACGCGGTCGACCATGCTGCGCTGGCAGTCGACCGAACTGAATGCTAGCTCTGATGTAGTCTTGTCCTGCCAACTTCATTGTACCATTGTTGTCAACTTTCTCTAGTGAAACTCTTGCCAAATTGCCCCGTAACCTAGCAAGCAGTGTGTGCACTAGGAAAACGACTAACGAACAGAGAACGCAGAGATCACACGAGCATCCGTGCCTAGCCCGTAGTCTAGCTCCCGTTGTAGTAGTTATCTCCGCAGAAGATAAGGTATAGCATGTAGAATGGGATTGAAGATGTGTGGCAGCTCTGTAGATAGATGGCAGCCCATGGCAGAGGTGGATGGGGTGGATGGTGTTGAGTGATGCTACCATTCGCATTCACGTCTGTCTGCCTCCCATCATATGTTCGTGCGTTGCATGCGTGTTGTGAGTGTGTGCAAGAATTTGTGTTTTGTGCGGTTTGGTTTTTCTGAGTGTGTGTGTGAATGTTATTTGGCTTGAGCAGATATCTGAAGTGACTCCTCTGCTCAAGAGCTTTCCGAGGAACCAAGTATCGCTTCAATCGGAGCACGAACAAGAAAGTTACGAACATTGGAGTTCGTATGCTTTTGATATTTGGTTGTGGTGACTATGGGAAGTTGTGGGGTTGACTCAATATGGGGTACAGACTTTTGGGGGTTGGGAAATTCGTCTTTTCTACTGTAGTTGCTGCCAAATGGTTGGGAGAAACCAAACCAGGTTGGCAAGTGTGGCCAAGTTGGGTTGAGGTGGATTGTGGAGGTTGGGATAGTGACAAAGGTCAAAGTTGGGTTGCCTATGGGGAAGGGAATTGTATGGCATGGGGTTTCCTTGGTTGGGGACTCTCTTGGGACCTTCCCTCTCGTCCTCCTCATCCCCTCCCACCTGGTTCTATTGCTACTCTAACTTTCTTGTGTGAACTTGTGAGATCATTGTGATTGAGTTACGTTTTCTATGGCAGCATACCCCCTAGTGCGCCGAAGTTCATAACTCGAGTTATACTCCATATTCTGATACTATTCAAATTGGGAAAGATAGCCACGGTCAAGGGCTACAACATACTCGAGTTTGAAAGAATTCTAACAGTGGACCTTTCGTCGACGACGTTTCTTGTGACGACGACTTTTCTGTCCAGAATTGTAGTTGACGATTTTGAGATATTTCAGCCCCTAATCTTCATAGACTCCGTCCTTAATATCTACCAAGTGGTATCAGAGCTGATTAAGGACCTTGTGGGGAGTCTACTGAAGTGTGAAGACCCTCCTAGACCCACCATGGCCTGTGGGCGTGCCTAAGTGGAGTTCTGGAGGTTGGATGTGACTTCCGCTAAGGGGAAACTCTGCCGAAATTTCGTTGGCGCTGACACTTGTGAAGATTGTGTGGATCTACATTGTGACCAGCAAAAGGGGGAGCTGAAACCTCTGATTGGGAGCAGAGGAGATGAATCAAGGGAGTGGAGATGCAGCTGAGAAGAGGAGTGAGCCGCCACCATCCAAGATTGAAGCTTTGGATGGCTCCAACTATGATGAATGGAGCGGGCGGATGCGGAGCGCCTTCAAGCGCTACAAGCTGCTGAAAATTGCAATGGGAGAGGAGAAGATGCCGGGGGAAGGAGATGCCCGCGATCGGTGGATTGAGAAGAGCGCGGTGCTGTACGACCTCATCCTCCAATCGGTCAACAACGACATGTTCCAGCACATCAAGGATTTGGTGGAGTTGGATGATTCCGGACCGAAGGCATGGAAGCTGCTACGCGACGTGATTCAGCCCAACACGCTGCCGATGGTGATTGTGTTGGAGAAGGAGTTGGCTGCCCTCTCCATGAAACCGGGAGATGATGTGAAACGGGTCCTTGACAAGATCAAGGACACCTATGCGAGGATGGCAGCGGCGGGCAGCGAAGTGTCGCAGATGCAACAGTGCACCAAGATCATCTCGGTGCTCGACAACTCGTGGGACAACCTCATCCCCACCCTCAACGTTCAGCAGGACAAATGGACGCCTGAGTGGCTACGGCAGCAGATTCTGCAGGAGGACTTCCGCAGACGCCACACGGGAGGTGGTGCTGCCAACAAAACTGCTGAGGGGTATGGAGCTGCAGGAGGCAGCAGAGGAAGAGGGGGAGGGAGAGGCCGAGGCCGTGGGAGAGGCTTTGGCAGAGGGAGAGGCCGAGGTGACTACAATGAGGGGCATGGGAGCTCTGGTGGCAGGGGGAGCACCCGAATGGAGGGTGCGTGCTGGTACTGCAAGAAGGCTGGACACCCGTGGTTCAAGTGTTTCAGCCGGCCTGAGGGATGGGCCCCTCCAGGCATGAAGCCGCCAAGTGGTGAACGTGCACGCGGTGGCGCTGTGCAAGGTTCAGGTGCACAAGGTGATGGTGCACAAGGTAAAGCCGACCCTGGGATGTTCCTCATGGTTGAGGATGTGCAAGGGAGTGGGGGTGATGTGGGTTCAGTTGGGAAGGTTGTGATGCACCCCCTCACTCACTGGGTGATCGATTCAGGTTGCACGAGTCATATGACCCCACGGGCAGATTTGCTTGATGAGGTAAAACCTCCTAGGAAGATCAAGTTTGTGGCTGCCGCTTCAGGTGCTTTGCTCCCTGTGATTGGTGTTGGGAATGCCAAGGTGATGGGAGCCAATGGAGAGCTTGTGGGGCTTGGGAATGTGCTGTTGGTTGAAGGTTTGTCCGCTAACCTTCTTTCTGTGCGCCGGCTGCAGAAGAGCAAGGCTGAAGTTACCTTCGGCCCAACCAGCTGCCGTGCAAAGCTTGGGAAGTTGCTGCTGTGGAACTTGGAGGAGAAGAGCAGCTGCATCAAGGACTTGTGGCAGCTGCCCATCATCCCTTGGAAGGGGAAACCACCAGCAACGGCAAAGGCAGCGGCAGCGGCTAAAGCAACTGCGGGAGGAGAGGAGACTGCACCAACTGCTGGGGCCCTGGATGCAGTCAAGAAGGTGCAGCAGCCACAACAGCCACATGGTGAGGTGCTTGCTGGTGTGGATGCGACAGCTGCATGGGCAAAGGCTTCATCTGGGAGTGGTGAGGCTGATTGGGAGACGTGGCATGAGAGGCTGTGCCATGTGAACATTCCTATGCTGCAGAAGTTGGTAAAGGATGGGTGCTTGAAGGGGCTGGAGGTGAAGGGGGGAGCAAAGGAGATTGGGAGCTGCCCTACCTGCCTTGAGACCAAATTCACGAAGTTTCCCTTCAGCAGCAGCACAGGACCAGCCAAGGCACCACTTGCACTAGTGCACATGGATGTGGTGGGCCCCACGAGGGCCCTTTCTCTCTCGGGCAGCCGCTACTTCTTGACGATTGTGGACGACCACACGCGTGCGGTGTGGGTGTACCCTCTCAAGACTAAGGGGGAGGTGGCAGCGGCTGTTCTTAAGGAGTGGATGCCGAGAGCACAAAGGGAAAGCGGACACAAGGTGAAGGTGATCCGCACTGACAACGGAGGAGAGTTCATCGGCGCTGATTTTGAGAAGGAGCTGAAGCGGAAGGGGATCCAGCATCAGCTCACAGTGCCTTACAACCCTCAGCAGAATGGCGTGGCTGAGCGGTTCAACCGGACCCTGCAGGAAGGTGCTCGCACTCTCCTTGGGCGTGCAGGGCTGCCGGATCCGTTTTGGGTGACAGCACTGCGGCAGGTCGTTGTTGTGAAGAACAGGGTGCTGGCAACTGTGGGGGACAAGCAGTGGGTCCCCTACACCAAGTGGTATGGGATTGCACCAGCTGTGAACATGCTGAGAGCCTTTGGGTGCATGGTGGTGTTTCATGTGCCTAAGGAGAAGAGGGGAAAACTGGAAGCTTCTGGGAGATGGGGTGTGCACTTGGGGCTTGCTAAGGATCACAAGGGCTGGCTGATTTGGGACTTGACCAGCCAGCAGCTGACCGTGTCAAGGGATGTGAAGTTCCTTGAGTCCTTGTACTACAAGGAGTGGAAGCGGCAGCAGCAGCAGAAGCTTCCAACGACACCGCTAATTGTCGAGGCCGATGAGGTGCAGCGGCCTTCAAGGCAAGTGGAGGTTTCTGTCTCTGAGAATGAGATCTCTGGGGTGACAGAGGATGGGGGAGAACCTGAGGTGGAGGAGCAGCAGCAGCAGCAACAGCAGCAGCAGCCGCAGCAGCAGGAGGAGCAAGGTGCTCCACAAGGTGCCGGACGTACGGCTGACCGTCCTAGGAGGGATGTGCGCCCTCCTAACAGGCTGACCTATGCAAGCCGTGGCAAGCCAAAGGTGGTAAGGGCTGGGAGTGTGGCTGAGCAGTGTGATGAGGATGAGATAGCACACTGCTACTGGGCAGCCGTCCCTGAGCCCAAGACGCTAGCTGAGGCATTGAGCGGGCCCGATGCTGAAAAGTGGAAGCAGAGTGTGAAGGAGGAGTATGATTCTCTGCTAGAGAATGAGACGTGGGAGCTGTGTGAGCTGCCACCTGGGAAGAAGGCCATTTCTTCCAAGCTGATTTTCAGGCACAAGTACGGACCTGATGGGGCGCTGACCCGCTACAAGTCAAGGCTTGTGGCTAAGGGGTTTCAGCAGACAAAGGGAAAGGACTTCAACGAGCTCTATGCTCCTGTGGGGAAAGGCACAACACTTCGGGTGTCATTGGTAATGGCAGCATACCGTGGATGGCGGGTGAAGCAGATGGACATCACCACCGCCTTCCTCAATGGGATCATTCTGGAGGAGCTGTACATGTTACAGCCTGAGGGTTTGGATGATGGGAGCGGCAGGGTGTGCAGGCTGAAGAAGGCCATCTATGGCCTGAAGCAGGCTCCTCGTGCATGGTACCACAAGTTAGAGGAGACTCTGCTGGCTGGGGGTTTCAAGAAGAGTGAGTGTGATCACAGCTTGTTCCTGCTGCAGGAGAAGGAGCAGTTTCTCATGCTCCTGGTGTATGTGGATGACATCCTGCTCTTCTCTGAGTCGTCTGCAATGATTGAGCATGTGGAGGAGATGCTGGAGATGCAGTTTAAGTGCTCCAAGATGGGAGATGTGAAGTACTATTTGGGCATGCATGTGGAGAGGGACCTTGACAAGGGAGTGTTGAGGTTGCACCAGAGAAAGTATTGTGAGGGGCTGGCTGAGAAGTATGGGCTGCAAGATGGAGGAAAGCCAGCCACCCCACTGCCTTCGGGGTTCACTGTGGAGCCCTGTGCTGAAGAGGAGGTGGTGGGTGAGAGTGACAGGAAGCTGTTTCATTCCATGGTGGGGGCACTCAATTATGCGGCTAACCACACGCGGCCTGACATTGCCTTTGCTACATCCAGGCTTGCAAGTGTGGTTTCACGCCCCAGTCATGAGCAGCTGGAAGCGGCCAAGAGGTTGGTCCGCTATGTGAGCGCTACGGCATTAGTGGGCTTGGAGTACAGTGCTGTGCGACAGAGGCTGCAGAGGGGTGCAGCTGATTTGGGCAAGGGGGAGATGCTCCTGACCTGCTACACCGACGCTAGCTTCAACTCTGTGAAGGCGGATGGCACCAGCATTGGAGGCTATGTGTGCCTGTTTGGAGGTGGTGCAGTGAGCTGGCGCAGCAAGAAGCAGAACGAGGTGGGGCAGTCCTCGTGTGAGACAGAGTACATGGCTCTGCATCATGGGGCAAAGGAGGTGGTGTGGCTGAGGCGTTTGTTGGAGGAGATTGGAGTGTGCCAAAAGGATCCAACTGTGATTTTCTGTGACAACGAGTCGGCTGTGAAGCTTGCTAAGAATGCTTGCCTTCATGGGCTGACGAAGCACATCAGGCCTAAGTGGCATTGGGTGAGGAGGCTCCTGGACAAGGAGGTGCGGCTGGAGATTGTGAAGACCCATCAGCAGGCGGCTGACATTCTCACCAAGCGCCTGGCTGAATCTGAGCATTGGAAGGGCATGAAGCTTGCTGGGATGAGTGTGCATTGAGGATGCATGCTTGAGCTATGGCATGTGGGATGATGGTTGGCAGCCAGAGGGGGAGTTTGTTGAGTGATGCTACCATTCGCATTCACGTCTGTCTGCCTCCCATCATATGTTCGTGCGTTGCATGCGTGTTGTGAGTGTGTGCAAGAATTTGTGTTTTGTGCGGTTTGGTTTTTCTGAGTGTATGTGTGAATGTTATTTGGCTTGAGCAGATATCTGAAGTGACTCCTCTGCTCAAGAGCTTTCCGAGGAACCAAGTATCGCTTCAATCGGAGCACGAACAAGAAAGTTACGAACGTTGGAGTTCGTATGCTTTTGATATTTGGTTGTGGTGACTATGGGAAGTTGTGGGGTTGACTCAATATGGGGTACAGACTTTTGGGGGTTGGGAAATTCGTCTTTTCTACTGTAGTTGCTGCCAAATGGTTGGGAGAAACCAAACCAGGTTGGCAAGTGTGGCCAAGTTGGGTTGAGGTGGATTGTGGAGGTTGGGATAGTGACAAAGGTCAAAGTTGGGTTGCCTATGGGGAAGGGAATTGTATGGCATGGGGTTTCCTTGGTTGGGGACTCTCTTGGGACCTTCCCTCTCGTCCTCCTCATCCCCTCCCACCTGGTTCTATTGCTACTCTAACTTTCTTGTGTGAACTTGTGAGATCATTGTGATTGAGTTACGTTTTCTATGGCAGCATACCCCCTAGTGCGCCGAAGTTCATAACTCGAGTTATACTCCATATTCTGATACTATTCAAATTGGGAAAGATAGCCACGGTCAAGGGCTACAACATACTCGAGTTTGAAAGAATTCTAACAGTGGACCTTTCGTCGACGACGTTTCTTGTGACGACGACTTTTCTGTCCAGAATTGTAGTTGACGATTTTGAGATATTTCAGCCCCTAATCTTCATAGACTCCGTCCTTAATATCTAACAGATGGGGTGGATGGGGAGGATGGGGTGGATGGGGAGGATGGGGTGGATGGGGAGGATGGGGTGGATGGGATGGATGGGGTGCCCTGGGCAGCTCCCTGGAGAAGCTACGTGGATTAGTTTGGGAATTCTCACAATCAATCTAGCTTCACTTTAACAAGCCACGTTACTGGAGAAGATTCTAAGGGGGAAACAATAGCCGCAGTTACACAAACAGGAGAACTAGAGGGAAGAGCCATTGCAAAGGCACAAGAGGCATTCGAAAGGGACTGTAGGCAGTATCAATGCCTTCCTCCCCAAGACTCATGGCTTGCAATTCTTCCCCTGTAAGTTGAGTGGTCGAGCTGGTGATGTGAGTTGCGGCATCAGGGAACAATGGCTTGCAGGACTCAAAATGCACTATCAGTATCCCATTAAACGATGCACATCCCTCTTCCGTACAGATCTTGCAGGTTGGTGAGCGCTCCTATTGACTCGGGGAAGGACCCTGCCAGCGTGAACTCCCTAAGGGCTCTGCGATCAAGTGCAGCACAGTGCGGTGAAGTGTGGCACGGTGCGGTGAAGAGTGGCGCAGAGAGGAATGGTGGAGGGGAGCGGAGGAGGTCGGGTGAGGGAAGGTTGATAACGCATTGCCTCACATGCATCCCCTGTGCATTGCAGGACCGAACTCGCAGCACCAGCAGTGCATATACCTGCCAGTGCATATACAAGCAGTGCACATACCTGCAGGGCATGTGTCTGCTCTGCATGTGTCTTGCAATACAACACTCACAACTCCCTTAGCTGCCTGAGGCTGCTGATCGCCTCTGGAATGGAGCCTGAAAAGTTGTTCTCCTGGATAGTCCTGATGCATTGAGATGGTTGGGCGGAAACGGGGAGAAGGGAAGTGCAGAGAGGGGAGGGGAATTTTTGGAGAGGGAAGGCCGGTAGGCAGCAATGTAAAATTGTGTACTGTTAAATGCAACTACTGGAATCCTTATGCGAACTAGAATGGTATGATGGACCATCCTTTGCAAAAATTAATGTGCAACAAAGTTAGGTGAGATAAGAAAGGGGTGACAAGGGTACGCTTTTTTTGGAAAAGGTGTTAGTGTTAGCCCTCAATCTCATATCTTGTACTTGTACTTTTGTGTCCGAGTTTAATGTAGTTTGCACTTTGGGTTTGGTTGGGTGTACACCCACATTCCAACCAAACCCAAATGTGATCTCCAAGCAATCTCCAACCCACCAATTGGAGATTGCCTTGGGATTACCCCCAATTTCTGAGGATTGCCTCCGATTTCCTCCCCATCCATACCTTGCTCATTCTGGTTGTACTTAAGGAGCTTAAAGCTCATTACAGATGTATCAATTCTAAGCTCTATTTCTGACAAAAGGATGTTAGATCGGGTGTGGTGCATGTCATGGCAGATGGTGCATGGCAGATGGTGCATGGCAGCACGCACAGTGAAGTCAAATCTGTGAGGCTGAAGATCCACGCAGGCAGATCCCCAGATAGATGATGATTCCACAACAAGTGCCTGATGATGGAAACAGTAAAGAGAGAAGCAGCAGCCATGAGAGGAGCAGTCAAGAGGCAACGAGCAGGGAGGCTGTAGGAAAAAATGGTATGAGGAACCCACGAATAGGTGTGGGGGGATGGGCAAGGTGAAAGTGAAGAGCGAGGAGAACAAGGAAAGGGGCGAGCATGGCAAGAGCAGGAAGGATGAAATTTCCCTTTCATGCTGCAGTACCATGCACAACACCTCACATGCCCCTCAGGCTTCGCACATCCGGTAGGGTGCCATCACATGCCTTCACATGCCATCACATGCCATCACATGCCATCACAAGCCATCCCATGCCATCCCATCACCCGGCCTTACAGAGATTGCAGCTTCTGCAGCTGGGAGAGCTGCTCTGGTAGTGATTCGAGTGATGCCTGCTTACTCCATCCACGCACCATGTATGCACCATCCACACACCATGTATGCACCATGCACGCACCATGTATGCACCTTCCATGCACCATGTATGCACCATGCACGCACCATGTATGCAACATGCACGCACCATGTATGCACCATGCACGCACCATGTATGCACCATCCATGCACCACAGATGCGGAGGGTAAAGAAACAGATGCGGAGAAGCTGAAGGAGAGAAACAAGTGGCAGGAGATGGATTGGAGTGGGGAGCAGCAGACAGTGCAGGTGGGAAGAAAGAGACCATGGCGATGGGGTGTGAGGGGCCAGATGAGGGGCCAGATGAGGGGCCAGATGAGGGGCCAGATGGACAGTGCTGCACCCATCACTTGCACTCATTCTCGCACCTCTCACAGTCTCACCCACTCATACACCCACCCACTACACCCACACGTGCTGCACCCCTCCCCCCAAGCACACTCACAGGCGAGTGAGCTGCTGAAGATTGCTGAGCCCTTTGAGATCAATGCGATGGGCTGCGCTGTTGCATGGTGGGGTGGGGGGCATGGCAGGCACGAATAGGAGAAGGAAACGAGAGGAGAGGGCAGGGAGGTGAGAAGGCAGGGAGGGGGGACAGGCAGCGAGGGGAGAAAGAGGGGACGAGGGGAAAAACGGAAGAAGTGGAGTGGATTTGATGTGCCGGAGAAGGGGGGTGCACGTGCAGGTAGATTGGGGAAAGAAATGAGGGCGGGTGATGGCAAACAGGCGGAGCAAGGTAGTGTGATGGCCCGTGACAGAGAGAAGTGGGAGATGCGTGAGAGAAGAGAGAAGAGGGAGGTGCATGGGGGAATGTAAAACTGACAGGTAGGCTGGTATGTTATCCGGGAGCGAGGGAGGGAGATGAAAGCAATGCCTCAAATCCCTGCAGGCCGCCAGCACACGCAAGAATGGGGATCATAGGGGTACGGAAAAAAGGAAGGACACAGGGGTGGGGGGAGAGGCACAAGAGAGGGCCGATGTGGATCAGGCAAGATGAGAGAATCAAAGAGAAAGCAGGCAAGACAGGGCAAGACAGGACAAGCCGTGTTCAACCGATCGAATGCAAGACAGTCACCTGCAAGCAAGTCATTACAAGCAAGGGAAAGTCAGTGGGGGGAAGTGGGGGATGGAACGCGTGAAGGCCAGTGGGGAAGGGAGAGTGGAAAAGGAGTCTCACAGATCATTAAGATGGGACAATGCGAGGAGAGCAGTTGGCAGGGGGCCGTTGAGGTCGCACCCATGTGTGATGGTGCTGTGGGAGGAGACGTATGGCAGGGAGGGAGAGAGACTCAATGGACCATCCGAAAATAAATCAGTCGACTCCAATACCGGTTTCACGATGGGAGAAAATGGAATCAAAGTGCAAGGGGACAATGCAGGGTGTACACTGCAATAACATGCTTACAGTGCAATGACATGCTTACAGTGCAATGACATGCTTACAGTGCAATGACATGCTTACAGTGCAATGACATGCTTACAGTGCAATGACATGCTTACAGTGCAATGACATGCTTACAGTGCAATGACATGCTTATAATGCAATGACATGCTTACAGTGCAATGACATGCTTACAGTGCAATGGCATGCTTACAGTGCAGTGACATGCTTACAATGCAATGACATGCTTACAGTGCAATGACATGCTTACAGTGCAATGACATGCTTACAGTGCAATGACATGCTTACAGTGCAATGACATGCTTACAGTGCAATGACATGCTTACAGTGCAAATGACATCCTTACAGTGCAATGACATGCTTACAGTGCAATGACATGCTTACAGTGCAATGACATCCTTACAGTGCAATGACATGCTTACAGTGCAATGACATCCTTACAGTGCAATTGTTGGTGCAACCCTACGGTTTGCACTCGGCTTGTTGTCCGTGTGCGTGAATGTGTGTGTGTATGGAATGGTATGAGGGCATGGGATAATGTATATTTCATGCTTATAATTGTGTGTGAATGTTGAGTCATGATGTCGAGTGTGTGTGTCGAGTCAATAGCGAGTTATCGCTAGACGCGTGTTACGCGGTCGTTTGTGTCTCGCGCGCGGTTTCTATTTTGTCGTGCGCGGTTTCTATTTTGTCCTGTGTCGAACGTTCGGCGTGTCGCAGGTGTGTGCAGCAGACCCATCAAGAACTCAAGGATGAGTTTGTGATGAAGAGCCCGAGCCTTGGTGTCAAGCCTCAAGTGATTTCGAAGCTCGCCAAAAGGGTACACCTCAAGATATTGAAGATAGTTACATTACTTTGTGTAGTGTAACATTTCACTTGGTGTAGGCCCTAGTGAAGGGTAGTTTCGAGACCCTTCGCGGTTGGGGACAGTGTGGCACTGTTCCACATCACTGTAACTCGGCTCTTGGGGTTTGTAGGAGCTGGGAGTCATTCCCAACTCGTAACTCTTCATATCTTGTGTTCTGAGACTATAGTGGCTGCCATAGTACCGTTCGTTCAAACCGACGCTGTGTCGTCAATTCTTTATCAAATCGTGCAATCTAAATTGATAATTGTAGACGACGTGAAGACGCTCCAGATCCAATTTGAATCAAGTCATTTGCAGCTGTGAGCAGAACGCTATCAACGTTTGAAGCCGCTGTGCAGAAATCCGTCTGTGCTCTCTATCTTTGGTTTTAGGCACATTCAAGCCTATTGTGACTATAACAAGTGGTATCAGAGCCCCTTGGAGCAGTTTCGACAATGTCTGGACCTGAGGAAAGGGGTGGCAGAGGTGCTGGTGGCAGTGGAGAAGCTCAAGCTCAAGGCCAACCCCGTGATTCAGCCATGGCGCCCATGCAACCAAGTCTTGGCCCACCTAGGGATGAGCCTAGGGTGTTTGGGCTTGACAAGTTCAACGGTGACAACTTTGCTGAATGGTCCTTCAAGATGGAGAACATCTTTGACCACTATGACCTGCTGGAGGTGATGGAAGGAACGGAGAAGCGCCCCGAGAACGACCCGGAGAAGAGCCCGTGGGTGCGGAAGAGCGCACAAGGCTATCTCTTACTTGGGCAAGCGTTGGGGAGCAGTCAGATCCGTCACATCAAGCCATTCCAGCGTGAACCAGAGAAAGGACCAAAGGCATGGGCTGCTCTCAAGGGTGTACATGCTCCTGCAACAGCGGCGGTAGCGGTGGTGTTGGAACGGCAAATGGCGGCACTACGAATTGAAGAAGACGAAGCGGTTGAAGAAGGGGTGCAGAAATTCTTCGACTTGTTGACGCGGCTTGAGGGAGCTGATTTGAACTACAGTGAGCTCCAAAAGAAGACCAAGTTGCTGGCCTTACTCCCAGAGTCATGGTCCTCGCTCATCATCAACCTTAATCGCGACTTGCCCCGCCTCTCGCTTGAAGACGTGAAGCGAGCTATCCTTCAAGAGGATTTCCGCCGCCGTGAGTTGGCGAGTGCGGATGGCGCTGGGGCAGCGAGCATCGGCCGTGGATATGGTCGAGGAAGAGGCAGAGGACGAGGGGGAGGAAGGTTTGGTGGCAGCAACTTCGGCGGAGGCCGCAGGAGTGGCGGTTACGGCAGCGACGACAAGAGTTACGGACGCGGTCGCGGCCGATTCGACGGCGAGTGTCACTATTGCCACAAGAGCGGACACATGTGGCGCGACTGCTACAAACTCCCTGATGGTTGGACCCCTGCTCAAGGCCAAGAGGGTAGAGGAGCAGGAGGAGGGAGAGGACGAGGCCGTGGAGGCCGTGGCGGTCGCGGTGGCGGAGCTGCAAACATGAAGAGCGGAGACAACGACAAGGACCCGAGCGACGATCGATACCCGGGTCTATTCTACTTCGTGTCGACGCAAGTACCGGCTGGTCCAGAGAAGGATGAAGGCTTTGAGGAGCCAGCAGCTGTGGGGAAGGTGACCCTACACCCCCTGGACTATTGGGTGATTGATAGTGGCGCTACCTATAGCATGACACCTCGCCCGGACTTGCTCACCGAACTCGAGCCGTCACCGGTGAAGCATGTCACATCGGCTTTGGGGCAGCGAGCAGAGGTGAAAGGCATGGGCAAGGCCATGTTCAAGGGTGCTGATGGGAAGATGGTGGGCCTCAAGAACGTGCTTTGGGTGCCCAGCCTTGCTGCAAACCTGATTTCCGTGCGGCGGTTGGCAAAGGCCGGCATGGACACGAACTCGAAGGGAGCCAAGACCTACACCGCAAGGCTTGGCGATCGAATTCTTTGGGACCTTCATGAGGACAGGGATGTCTACAACGAGATGTGGCAGATCCCAGTGGTCCCTATGCCTAAGGAGAGGCAAGTGGCAGCAAGCATCAGCACCAAGGATGGAGCGGTCGGTAGCGACGATGGCGCGAACGGTCGCGCTAAGGAGAATGAGCTCAAGAAGAGCAAACCTGGAGGGACCAGCAAGTTCAGTGAACCTAAGGAGAGTGGTGCAGCAACCAAGGAGCAGCAAAAGGGTGAGGAGAACCCAGAGGCAGCAGCGGAGGAGGACTACGGAGAGAGTATGTGGGGCGCTATTGCGAGCGCGGCATTCTCCAATCCAACTTCGGTTACGGGGGAGTGTGATTGGCTCACCTTGCATCGGCGCATGGGGCATGTGGCCCTGCCCATCTTGCAGCAGCTAGTGAAGAATGAGATGGTTGCTGGCATACGTGTGAAGGGGTAGCCCGATGAGGTGCTTGGCTGCCCGACGTGCATTCAAGCCAAGTTCACCCGGTTTCCGTTCCCTAGTTCGGAGGCAACGGCAAAGGCAACGCTTGATGAGGTGGTGATGGACGTGGTGGGCCCCCTGAAGCTTGGAGCTGCTGGAGCTGAGTATTTTCTCACCATTGTCGACGTCTACACCCGCATGACTTGGGTGTACGTGCTGGCCAAGAAGAGCGACGTGGCTGAAACGTTGAAGACGGATTGGTTCTCGATGGTGGAGCGGCAACAAGACCGTCTAGTCAAGTCAATCCGCACCGATCGAGGGGGAGAGTTCCTGAGCAAGGAGTTTGGGTTGTGGCTGAAGAAGAATGGTATTCGGCACTCCCTCACCATGCCATACTCCCCTGCAATGAACGGCATCGCCGAGCGAGCGAACCGCACAATCACGGAGGCGGCACGCGGGTTGCTCATTGAAGCCGGGCTACCCGAATATTTCTGGCCTGATGCGGTGCGGAGCGCGTGTGTGGCCAAGAACAGAGCCTTGACTCATGTGGGAGCAGACAAATGGGTGCCCTATGTAGAGTGGCTAGGAAGGAAGCCAAAGGTGGATATGCTTCGGGTGTTCGGGTGCATGTGCATGGCGCTCGTGCCTAAGCATCTTCGGCACAACAAGCGTGGTGCCAAGGCGGTGTGGGCCGTGCACTTGGGCATGGCTCAAAACAGCAAGGGATGGCTTCTTTGGGACCCATTCACCAAGAAGTTCTTGGTGAGCAGGGACTGCAAGTTCATGGAGAACTTCATGTACAAGGATTGGAAGGCGGAGAATGAGGCGAAGATAGGCGTGCGGTTTGGGGAGGTGAAGAGTTCCGGTTTGGAGCATGTGGAGCTGCCTTTGGAACTGAGCAGTGGCAGCACAACCACAAGGCAATCCTCCCTTGTGAATGGGGGAGAGGAGGCCAATGATGCAGAGGAAGAAGAGGAGGAGGTGCAGCAAGTGAGCGAGCGTGCACCGTCACTTCCTTCCCGTACTACGAGTGCTCCACGGATTCGAGCCACACCGCAGCAACGCCAAGGCCTTCAAGTCCCTGCAGCTGAGGAGGAAGGAAGGGGGAAGAGGAGAGTTCAACCCCCTAATAGGCTGACCTATGATGCGCCGGGAAAGCAGGGCAAGACAGCCCTGGCCGGAGCGGCAATGATGGTCGGAGACGACGAGGAGAGTGACTACGAGGAGTGTGCCTTCGCGTTCTTCTCTCCGGTGGAGATGCCGGGAGAACCAGCAACTCTCAAGGAGGCTTTGGAGAGTAGTGATGCTGAGGAGTGGAAGAAGGCCATGGAGAGTGAGCTGAAGAGCATCGAGGAGAATGACACGTTTGAATTGGTGGAGCTACCGGAGGGGCGTACGGCGATAACGTCCAAGTGGCTCTTCAAAATCAAGTCGGATGCCGACGGCAAGATCGAGCGCTACAAGTCTAGGCTTGTAGCCAAGGGGTACCAGCAGAAGGAGAAGGTGGACTTCAAGGAGCTGTTTGCCCCTGTGGTGAAGCCGACGACGCTGCGAACCCTATTCGCGGGAGCCGCCATCAAAGGATGGGTAGTAAAGCAAATGGACATCGTAACGGCATTCCTTAACGGCATCCTTGAGGAGGAGATTTTTATGGCGCAGCCAGAGGGGTTTGATGATGGTAGTGGCAGAGTGTGGAAGCTGAAGAAGGCCCTCTATGGGCTGAAGCAGGCCCCTAGGCAATGGTACATGAAGCTGCGCGGAGTGTTGGAGGGGATCGGCTTCACTCCCTCAACGGTCGATCACTCCTTGTTCATGCTTGGCGAGGGGGAGCAGAGGAGTTTCATGGTGGTTTATGTGGATGACATCCTCATTTTCTCACCCTCTTCTGACCTTGTGAAGGAGGTGATGCTGAAGCTTCAAGACAAGTTCAAGTGCAAGGCCCTTGGTGACGTGAGCTTCTACCTTGGGCTCCACATCGAACGAGATGTGGAGAAGCGGTGCATGCGGGTGCATCAACGAAAGTACCTGGAGGCATTGGCTGCCAACTTTGGGCAGAGTGAAGGCCATGTGGCTACACCCTTTCCCTCTGGGTTCAAGTGTGTGAAGGGACCAGAGGAGGAGAGCGTTGGTGAAGAGGAGAGGCGCCGATTTCACTCGTTGGTGGGCAGCCTCATGTATGCGGCGGTAAACACCGGACCGGACGTCGCGTTTGCTACCGGGCAGCTGGCTAGGGTTGTGCAATGCCCTAATGAGGAGCAGGTAGCAGCTGGAATGAGGGTGGCCAAATATCTTGGCCAAACACCGACCGTTGGGCTGCAATACTCGGCGGCGGCACAAAGGCGCCAAAAGGGCGCGGATGGTGTTGAACCCGGGCGTTTGTTCCTCACCGCCTACTCGGATGCTTCATATGCATCAGAACCAGAGGACATGACAAGTGTGGGAGGCTTCATATGCTGTGTTGGTGGAGGCCCAACTGCTTGGGAGAGCAAGAAGCAGGTTGACCAAGCTTTGAGCTCGGTGGAGTCCGAGTACATGGCACTCTTCCGTGCCGTACGGGAGATTGTGTGGCAGCGGCGTTTGTTGGCTGAATTGGGGGAGGAGCAGCAAGGACCTACCCGACTGTACTGTGACAGCCAGGGTGCCATTACTCTTGCTAAGAACCCTGTGTTGCATGGACTCACGAAGCACATGAGGGTGAACTGGCATTGGACGAGGAGCATGGTAACCGCGGGTGAAGTTGAGTTGCGCTACGTGAAGACCACGGGGCAGCCGGCTGACATGATGACCAAGAGGCTGGTGGAGCAGCAGCATTGGAAGTGTTGCAAGCTGGCTGGGATGGCTCTGAACTGAGAGAGCAACATATCCTAAGGCCAACAATCCGAGGGGGAGTTTGTTGGTGCAACCCTACGGTTTGCAATCGGCTTGTTGTCCGTGTGCGTGAATGTGTGTGTGTATGGAATGGTATGAGGGCATGGGATAATGTATATTTCATGCTTATAATTGTGTGTGAATGTTGAGTCATGATGTCGAGTGTGTGTGTCGAGTCAATAGCGAGTTATCGCTAGACGCGTGTTACGCGGTCGTTTGTGTCTCGCGCGCGGTTTCTATTTTGTCGTGCGCGGTTTCTATTTTGTCCTGTGTCGAACGTTCGGCGTGTCGCAGGTGTGTGCAGCAGACCCATCAAGAACTCAAGGATGAGTTTGTGATGAAGAGCCCGAGCCTTGGTGTCAAGCCTCAAGTGATTTCGAAGCTCGCCAAAAGGGTACACCTCAAGATATTGAAGATAGTTACATTACTTTGTGTAGTGTAACATTTCACTTGGTGTAGGCCCTAGTGAAGGGTAGTTTCGAGACCCTTCGTGGTTGGGGACAGTGTGGCACTGTTCCACATCACTGTAACTCGGCTCTTGGGGTTTGTAGGAGCTGGGAGTCATTCCCAACTCGTAACTCTTCCTATCTTGTGTTCTAAGACTATAGTGGCTGCCATAGTACCGTTCGTTCAAACCGACGCTGTGTCGTCAATTCTTTATAAAATCGTGCAATCTAAATTGATAATTGTAGACGACGTGAAGACGCTCCAGATCCAATTTGAATCAAGTCATTTGCAGCTGTGAGCAGAACGCTATCAACGTTTGAAGCCGCTGTGCAGAAATCCGTCTGTGCTCTCTATCTTTGGTTTTAGGCACATTCAAGCCTATTGTGACTATAACAGCAATGACATGCTTACAGTGCAATGACATGCTTACAGTGCAATGACATCCTTACAGTGCAATGATATGCTTACAGTGCAATGACATCCTTACAGTGCAATGACATGCTTACAGTGCAATGACATGCTTACAGTGCAATGACATGCTTACAGTGCAATGACATCCTTACAGTGCAATGACATGCTTACAGTGCAATGACATGCTTACAGTGCAATGACATGCTTACAGTGCAATGACATCCTTACAGTGCAATGACATGCTTACAGTGCAATGACATGCTTACAGTGCAATGACATGCTTACAGTGCAATGACATGCTTACAGTGCAATGACATCCTTATAGTGCAATGACATCCTTACAGTGCAATGACATCCTTACAGTGCAATGACATGCCCGTCGCCATCACAGTGCACATTCTCGAATTTGTCGCAATCCTCGCCCCTGCTCCATGTCCTCACACCCCGCATATCGTTCCATTCGTATGCCAGACTCGCCAAAGCGTCCACTGCCATCCATCCAGGGCACCATCCATAGCCATGCCCCCATGCCATGCACCCATGCCATGCGCCCATGCCATACCCTCCCAAGTCCCACATGCCATGGTGCAGAACGTGTCGGAAACATTCCCAGGGATAGGCGAGCAGAAGAAGAAGAGGGTAGAGGGATGGACGTGGGGATGGCAGGAGGGGCAGCTGCCACCAGCAGTGCTGGCTGTTGCTGGTGCGGGCCTCATGCTGCATGCTGAATCGGGTTACTGTCACGGATGATGCTGACTCACTCAGCTGCGCCCTGAGCGGTATGGAACACGGCATGGCTGACAGTCAGGGACCACTGTCTGTCAAAAGGAGGAGGAGATGGAGGGACGAGAGCGCGTCCAGCACAGCTTACTCTCACGGCTTGCCCTCAGCGTGCAGTGCAGCACGGCTTTATGGCTTACTCTCGGCGTCCGCCACGGGAGCAGCGCGTGCGAGGGGCATGCAGCAGCGCGCCACCACCAGCGCCACCACCGCCGCTCTCGCCGCCATCAGCACGTCGCCGCGCCTCCCCATCATCGCCGCGGCGCCACCGTGACACCCCATCGATAGAACCGCCCGTGTTGTCGAACCGACACGGCTTGCTTGTTTTCCGCACGCGCTGCCGTCGCCCGAACGCCCTGCACGCGCGCGGCCTTGCCCGCGTGATCCCCGCGCTAAACAGTTCTGCTGGTTTGCGTCTTTTCACGAGTCGTGAGCCGTTTGCCTTTTTTCACGCAGTGCGTGTGCGCGTTGCAGCGCGGGAAAACGAAACTCTTGAGGAAAAAGGAATCTCTAAGCCGTTTGAGTAAATTAGTAACTCCAGCTGCTATCAAAGGGAAATTAGTAACGCGCATGTCTTATTCTCGTGTAATCTCGTCCTTGTCTAGGTCTCTCGCGGGAGTCTTGGGAAACACAAGCATGGGGAAAGTGCGGTGCGGTGGAGGGATGGTGCAATCAACCGGCTTGTTGCTCGGTTGGATGGCGTGGTGCTCGGTTGCTCCATGCAAACTTGTTCCAGATCAAAAACTTGCTTTCTCACCAAATGTCGCCGTTTCTAAACGCACAATATCGCTCCAGACCTTTGCAAACCTTTTACACTGCACAGCATCGTCGGCGTTCTTTGAATTGAAGCCCTGAAGAAATTGAAGACTTGGGCTGACCAATGCGGTTGGTGGTGAGGTCGAGGAGGTGACGGTGCAGAGACGAACGCGTTACATTAAAACCTCATCAAAACGATTTGGGAGGCACTGACGAATAGAGCATTGTACCGTATGTGCACAATTTGTCAATGCAATTCATTCCTTTCTGGAAAAAGTCCTAGTGCAAGTTTCAACTATCAATAGAGTTGCTTTTGGCAGGTAAATTATTACTCTACAAAGTAAACATTCCTGTGCAGCAGTAATTACTTCGACGATGCAAAAACCGTTCTTGCATGGCAGTGAAGTATTCTTGGCAGTCGTGCACTAGCAAGTGATCTCCACATCCAAAGCAGCTTGCCGGGCAGCAAGGGCTCTCTTTGAAAAGAAGTAGCGTGTGGGGGGTCGATTCTTGAGGCGCCTCAGAAACCGTGTCAACGCCAGCAGCAGCAGCAGCAGCACTGCCAGTGGAAGCAGCAGCAGCAGCATAAGCAGATTGTGAGGTGCAAGAACATCAGACGAAGCCACCCCAACCACAGCAGAGGCTGGTGGAGGTGAGGGTGTGAGGGAAGGTGCCCTGATGCCACCCCATACGCCTACAGTTGCCGCAGCCGCGCCTCCATCCCCCTCAGCACCACCTGTGGTCCAGGGGGAAGGCGTGAGGAGGCACAAGGGGGTGTGGAATGCGGGGCATGGGGGGGCATTGGTACAAGGGAATGGCATGGGTTGCATGGTGCGTGGCACATCAAGCACAAAGAAGGATGTTTGAGAAAAGCGGATGTGATTAGGCATGCGACACGAGCGCATGAGAAAGTGATTGTTGCGCCGTGATGATCCATAAACGAAGGGAGCTTTTGCGGAGGAGGTATGGGAGAACGTGAAGGGAGAGCAGGTGCACAGCAGCATGAGCACACACGATGCTGACGCAGTGTGAACAGTGGAGTGGAGTGGAGTTGAGGGAACCAAGTCCGACTTGGTTCACTCCACTCCACTCCACTGCCCATATTGAGCAGGTGCATAGCGGCAGGTGCGCAGCAGCAGGTGCTGACTCAGTGTGGGTAGTGGAGTTGAGGGAACCAAGCCGGACTTCCAAGCACGAATGCGGGGGTTCACTTGGGTGGGAGGGGTGGCACTGCCACTCTCCCGTGACCCACAGGCAGGAGGAACGAGTCAGGCCTGGGAACCCTTGGGATAGGAAGCATGCATGGCAGCCGCAGGCATGGCAGCACACAGGCACGGCAACAAGCATGCATGGCAGCACGCAGTCTATGGAAGCCAAGATGCAGCTGGGACGAGCTGGTGGCTGAAAAGGAAGAGGAAAGGAACAAGTCACTAACTAGACATGCACTAGCCAACATGTATACGTGAGAGACGCACGTGCTAGCAGCAGGCATACCTTGAGGCACGCACGTGCCAGCATCAGCCCCTGGCATGTACCCCTCATCACAGTCGCACTGGCCCTCAAAATCACAGTACGGTGGCGGCGGCTCATATGCATCATCCTCGCAGGCAGCCATGTCGAGAGACGGGTCAAGCACAAAGGAGCACACGCCATGGCCGCTGCACGGCGGGGTGAGCGGCTGCGCCCCACAGAACGCCCGGCACTCGCTGGCTCTCCTCTGGTTATGAGGGTAGCAAAAGATTCCCTCGTCTGCAAGGCAGTTGTGGTCGAACAGACACACGATGTCACGGTCTGAAGGAATGCCTGAGGCATTGCACAGGCCGGCAGCATTCAAAGGGGGAGGGTCTGCTGTGGCTGTGAGGTAGTTGCAACGTATAGAGAGTCCGCGTTGGGAAGTGAGGCGGGCCATGTGGTGCAAGGAGGGCAGCTCTCCCGTAAGCTGGTTGCGGTCAAGGTGGCTGTGATGCAAGAGGAAAGTTGGGGGGAGAGAGGTGGGAAGGCAGAGGAGTGGTTGGGAATGGGAGTGTGGGGAAAGATGGAGTGCAGGAAAAGGGGAGTGATGAGACAGGAGTAGGATGTTGAGTCGTCGACTTATGAGTCGTCAAACCCAAGAAATACTCATATGTCAAGCGCTGTGTTGGATCAGACGGGTGTGTCAACGCTCTATGCTTCCTCTCATCATTTCTAAGACGTGGACAGGGCGGTGGGGAGGAGGAAGTGATTCAAAGCATTCAGGGTATGTATGAGACTAACAATGTGGCTCTACAGGTAACACGACCGATGGTAGACTCAGGAGCGGAGAGGGAGTGAGAGGTGTCATGGGAGGAAAGGAACTGCGAGTGGAGTGGATGGCATACATCCAGAAAGGCTGAGTCGTGTTTTGAGTCGACTCAAAACACGAGGAACTGCAAGTGGATGGCATACATCCAGAAAGGCTGACGAGGTCGCCACACTTCAAGTCAGGACGTGGCTGTCTGTCAGCAAGTAGAGAGGGAGAGACGTGTGGGCGACAGGAACGGAGAGACGTGCGAGCCGCAGAAAACGAGCTGCTGCGAGCAGAAAGGGTGGCGTTTCAGAGAGAAGAAGAGATGGGCAGCAGTAGTGCTGACAGTTGTTGGAGATGAGTGCACGCTGGTTTTTGAGAATTCTCAAGAACTGACTGCACCTGGTGACTGCACCTGGTGACTGCAGCTGGTGACTGCAGCTGGTGACTTGATAGACATGCCTTTAGAGTCGACTCATCTGAAGGCAATGCAGCCAGGTTGACACCACCAGGTATGTAAGCCTAGTCAAAGACACCACCATTCAGGGATGGCACTCATGTGTTGGGACGCCCGAGGAGGTAGCACTGACAGGATTCCGAGATTAGTGAGCGTGGTGATTGCAGCAGGTATCGTCCCTGCAAGGAGATTGTAGCTGAGTTGCCTGAAGACAGACGGGTGGGTGGATGGACGTGGAGGGAAGGAGAGAAGAAGAGGGGATGAGGTGACGAGGAAGAGACGAAGAAGTGAAGCAGAGGGGAAGAGGAGAAGAGGAGAGGAGGGTAGGAGGAGAGGAGAAGTTGAGAAGTGACTAGGAGAGGAGGAGAGGAGGAGAGGAGAAGTGGATAAGTCACAAAGAGAGGAGGTGCCTTGGAAAAGTGTGAGTGCTGTTGCTGAAAGGTGTGTGCCTTGAGAAACACACACCTGCAGCAGCAGACGGAATTTAAGACAACAAAGGTGCCTCCGTACTCTCCTATTCTTGCCCTCGTCTCCCCCTCCTCCCTCCCTCTCCCTCCCTCTCCCTCTCCCTCTCCCTCTCCCTCTCCCTCTCCCTCTCCCTCTCCCTCTCCCTCTCCCTCCCTCTCCCTCCCTCTCCCTCCCTCTGATTCCGATCCTCATCCTACCCACCCTCTCAAACCCCCCATGCTTGGCAGAGACAGGCAGGTGGAACGAAGGGATCGAGAGGAGAGGGGGGGTGGGGGGGGAAGTTGAGGGGAGGGAGAATGGGCGCGCACAGGGAGGTGAGTGCGGTGAGGTGGGCAATGCAGGCGGGAATGGTGCCACTCAGCCTGTTGCTCTTCATCTCCCTGCCATGGCATGGCATGGGATGGCATGGGATGGGATGGGATCAGGCCCGTTGATTGGTCTTGAATCAGGCTGAATAAACAGAGTCCTCACACGAATGTACTCTGGAAATTAGCCAAAAATGTCGTTTTACATTAGAGATTCGCGTAAAACGCTGGTAAATCAGCCCTGGCACAGAAAAAAAAATGCTGAACTTGCATAAAAATGCTGAAATCTGGGGGCCAGGACATGATTCGATGGGATGGGATGGGATGGACGGGCAGGCCATTAGCGCATAGGGATGCCTCCACTCACTCTCTCACGCATGCATCCGTCATTGAGTCATTCACCCTCTCATCCCCTCACCCACTCACTCACTCACTCACTCACTCACTCACTCACCCACTAACTCACTCACACTTTCACCCACACGTCACTGACTCGCTCACCCTCTCGCGGCCTCTCACTATCCCACTCACTTTCTCACTAAGGGGACCAATCACACCGGATCATCCCACAGCACCTTGCATGCCTGCCCCATCACCACTCACAACTCCTGCAGCTTCTTGAGGCTGCTGATTGCCTCTGGAATGGAGCCGGAAAAGTTGTTGCCCTGGAGATTCCTGGAGCATGACGAGGGCGGGAAGAGGGCAGAGAGGGGAAGGTGGAGAGGGGAAGAGTGGCGAGGGGAAGAGTGGCGAGGGGAAGAGTGGCGAGGGGAAGAGTGGCGAGGGGAAGAGTGGCGAGGGGAAGAGTGGCGAGGGGAAGAGTGGCGAGGAGAAGGGTGGAGAGAGGAATAAGAGCCATTGAATGCAGGGAGGTGGAAGGCAGGGATGATCAAGGGGAGTATGTAATGTAATGTTCTGACTGCAAAGCATGTGATGTACTGTCTCTGTCTGTACTGGTATGGTAAATACTGCTAAATAGTGCAGGCAAGGTAAGCTTAGGGTGTAGGGAGAATGGGAGAGAGGGGGGTGAAAGGAGAAAGCGATAGAGGAGGATGGAGCGAGAATGGGAGAGAGAGGGGTGGAGGGAGAATGGGCGCACAGAGTGGTGAGTGCGGTGAGGTGGGCAATGGAGGCGGGAATGGTGCCACTCAGCCTGTTGCAGCTCACCCGCCTGCCGTGAAAAGGGATGGGAGGGCATGGGATGGCGTGAAAAGGCATGGCATGGCATGGAATGGCGTGGCATGGCATGGCATGGCACGGGATGGCATGGGATGGGATGGGATGGGATGGGATGGGATGGGATGGGATGGGATGGGATGGGATGGGATGGGATGGGATGGGATGGGATGGGACGGGATGGGATGGGATGGGATGGGAAGGCATTGGATGGCATGGGATGGGAGCTCGTCACAGTGGTGGATGCGGTGTAGTGCATCCAAAGCACTGGGTAGTGGAGGAGGCGGGGATGCTTACATACGAGGAATGCCACTGGAGAAGCTCAAGCGAAGTTGCATTGCAAAGCCACAAGGGACATTGGAAAAGGGCTGGAGGCAGTACCAACGCTCTCCTCCGCAGGACTCACTCTTGCAACTCTTTCCCACTGAGGTTGAGCTGGTAATGTGAGTTGCGGCATCAGGCAACAATGGAACGGACAGCATGTCTCAGATCAGAAAGCACAATCACCACCCTAATGCTGACATCCCGCTATTAACGATTCACATCCCACTATCAACAATGCACATCCCTCTTCCTTACAGATTTTCCAGGTTGGTGAGCGCTCCTATTGACTCGGGGATGGACCCTTTCAGATTATGCTCCTCAAGGGCTCTGCGATCAAGTGCGGCACAGAGAGGAGCAGTGGAGCGGTGGCAGAGGAGCAGTGGCAGTGGAGCAGTGGCAATGGAGCAGTGGCAATGGAGCAGTGGCAATAGAGCGGTGGAAGTTGGGTGTGCGAAAGTTGATAACGCATGGTCTCACATGCACCTGCAGTGCATGTGTCTGCAGTGCATGTGTCTGCAGTGCATGTCTCTGCAGTAGCAATGCATGTGCCTTGCAATGTGTCTTGCAATGCAAGTGCCTTGCCTTGCAGTGCATGTGCTTCGCAATGCACCACTCACAACTCCCTTAGCTGCTTGAGGCTGCTGATTGCCTCTGGAATGGATTCTGAAAAGTGGTTGTCCTTAATAGTCCTGGTGCATTGAGATGGATGGGGGCGGAAACGGGAGAAGGGAAGCGCAGAAAGGGGAGGGGACATATTAGAGAGGGGATGCAGGAAGGGAAGGTATGGGAAGAGGAGAGAATAGAAGCGGAAAGATGAAAAGGATGTTCGATGGGAGGTGGTGCATAGCAGATGGTGCATAGCAGATGGTGCATAGCAGATGGTGCATAGCAGATGGTGCATAGCAGATGGTGCATAGCAGATGGTGCATAGCAGATGGTGCATAGCAGATGGTGCATAGCAGATGGTGCATAGCAGATGGTGCATAGCAGATGGTGCATAGCAGATGGTGCATAGCAGATGGTGCATAGCAGATGGTGCATAGCAGATGGTGCATAGCAGATGGTGCATAGCAGATGGTGCATAGCAGATGGTGCATAGCAGATGGTGCATAGCAGATGGTGCATAGCAGATGGTGCATAGCAGATGGTGCATAGCAGATGGTGCATAGCAGATGGTGCATAGCAGATGGTGCATAGCAGATGGTGCATAGCAGATGGTGCATAGCAGATGGTGCATAGCAGATGGTGCATAGCAGATGGTGCATAGCAGATGGTGCATGGCAGATGGTGCATAGCAGATGGTGCATAGCAGATGGTGCATAGCAGATGGTGCATAGCAGATGGTGCATAGCAGATGGTGCATAGCAGATGGTGCATAGCAGATGGTGCATAGCAGATGGTGCATAGCAGATGGTGCATAGCAGATGGTGCATAGCAGATGGTGCATAGCAGATGGTGCATAGCAGATGGTGCATAGCAGATGGTGCATAGCAGATGGTGCATAGCAGATGGTGCATAGCAGATGGTGCATAGCAGATGGTGCATAGCAGATGGTGCATAGCAGATGGTGCATAGCAGATGGTGCATAGCAGATGGTGCATAGCAGATGGTGCATAGCAGATGGTGCATAGCAGATGGTGCATAGCAGATGGTGCATAGCAGATGGTGCATAGCAGATGGTGCATAGCAGATGGTGCATAGCAGATGGTGCATAGCAGATGGTGCATAGCAGATGGTGCATAGCAGATGGTGCATAGCAGATGGTGCATAGCAGATGGTGCATAGCAGATGGTGCATAGCAGATGGTGCATAGCAGATGGTGCATAGCAGATGGTGCATAGCAGATGGTGCATAGCAGATGGTGCATAGCAGATGGTGCATAGCAGATGGTGCATAGCAGATGGTGCATAGCAGATGGTGCATAGCAGATGGTGCATAGCAGATGGTGCATAGCAGATGGTGCATAGCAGATGGTGCATAGCAGATGGTGCATAGCAGATGGTGCATAGCAGATGGTGCATAGCAGATGGTGCATAGCAGATGGTGCATAGCAGATGGTGCATAGCAGATGGTGCATAGCAGATGGTGCATAGCAGATGGTGCATAGCAGATGGTGCATAGCAGATGGTGCATAGCAGATGGTGCATAGCAGATGGTGCATAGCAGATGGTGCATAGCAGATGGTGCATAGCAGATGGTGCATAGCAGATGGTGCATAGCAGATGGTGCATAGCAGATGGTGCATAGCAGATGGTGCACAGCAGATGGTGCACAGCAGATGGTGCACAGCAGATGGTGCATAGCAGATGGTGCATAGCAGATGGTGCATAGCAGATGGTGCATAGCAGATGGTGCATAGCAGATGGTGCATGGCAGATGGTGCATAGCAGATGGTGCATAGCAGATGGTGCATAGCAGATGGTGCATAGCAGATGGTGCATAGCAGATGGTGCATAGCAGATGGTGCATAGCAGATGGTGCATAGCAGATGGTGCATAGCAGATGGTGCATAGCAGATGGTGCATAGCAGATGGTGCATAGCAGATGGTGCATAGCAGATGGTGCATAGCAGATGGTGCATAGCAGATGGTGCATAGCAGATGGTGCATAGCAGATGGTGCATAGCAGATGGTGCATAGCAGATGGTGCATGGCAGATGGTGCATGGCAGATGGTGCATAGCAGATGGTGCATGGCAGATGGTGCATGGCAGATGGTGCATAGCAGATGGTGCATAGCAGATGGTGCATGGCAGATGGTGCATAGCAGATGGTGCATGGCAGATGGTGCATGGCAGATGGTGCATAGCAGATGGTGCATAGCAGATGGTGCATAGCAGATGGTGCATAGCAGATGGTGCATAGCAGATGGTGCATAGCAGATGGTGCATGGCAGATGGTGCATGGCAGATGGTGCATAGCAGATGGTGCATAGCAGATGGTGCATGGCAGATGGTGCATGGCAGATGGTGCATAGCAGATGGTGCATGGCAGATGGTGCATGGCAGATGGTGCATAGCAGATGGTGCATGGCAGATGGTGCATAGCAGATGGTGCATAGCAGATGGTGCATAGCAGATGGTGCATAGCAGATGGTGCATGGCAGATGGTGCATGGCAGATGGTGCATAGCAGATGGTGCATGGCAGATGGTGCATGGCAGATGGTGCATAGCAGATGGTGCATAGCAGATGGTGCATAGCAGATGGTGCATAGCAGATGGTGCATAGCAGATGGTGCATAGCAGATGGTGCATAGCAGATGGTGCATAGCAGATGGTGCATAGCAGATGGTGCATAGCAGATGGTGCATAGCAGATGGTGCATAGCAGATGGTGCATAGCAGATGGTGCATGGCAGATGGTGCATGGCAGATGGTGCATAGCAGATGGTGCATGGCAGATGGTGCATGGCAGATGGTGCATAGCAGATGGTGCATAGCAGATGGTGCATGGCAGATGGTGCATAGCAGATGGTGCATGGCAGATGGTGCATGGCAGATGGTGCATAGCAGATGGTGCATAGCAGATGGTGCATAGCAGATGGTGCATAGCAGATGGTGCATAGCAGATGGTGCATAGCAGATGGTGCATGGCAGATGGTGCATGGCAGATGGTGCATAGCAGATGGTGCATAGCAGATGGTGCATGGCAGATGGTGCATGGCAGATGGTGCATAGCAGATGGTGCATGGCAGATGGTGCATGGCAGATGGTGCATAGCAGATGGTGCATGGCAGATGGTGCATAGCAGATGGTGCATAGCAGATGGTGCATAGCAGATGGTGCATAGCAGATGGTGCATGGCAGATGGTGCATGGCAGATGGTGCATAGCAGATGGTGCATGGCAGATGGTGCATGGCAGATGGTGCATAGCAGATGGTGCATAGCAGATGGTGCATAGCAGATGGTGCATAGCAGATGGTGCATAGCAGATGGTGCATGGCAGATGGTGCATGGCAGATGGTGCATAGCAGATGGTGCATAGCAGATGGTGCATGGCAGATGGTGCATAGCAGATGGTGCATGGCAGATGGTGCATAGCCGATGGTGCATGGCAGATGGTGCATAGCAGATGGTGCATGGCAGATGGTGCATGGCAGATGGTGCATAGCAGATGGTGCATGGCAGATGGTGCATAGCAGATGGTGCATAGCAGATGGTGCATGCAGATGGTGCATGGCAGATGGTGCATGGCAGATGGTGCATAGCAGATGGTGCATGGCAGATGGTGCATGGCAGATGGTGCATAGCAGATGGTGCATGGCAGATGGTGCATGGCAGCACGCACAGTGAAGTCAAGTCTGTGAGGCTGAAGATCCACGCAGGCAGCTCCCCAGACAGGTGATGATCCGACACGTGCCTGACGATGGAAACATCAGTCATGGGAGGAGCAAGAAAGATGTAGGGAAGAGGGTATGAGGAACCCACGAATAGGCGTGGGAGGATGAGCAAGGCGAAAACGACGAGCAAGGAGAACAAAAGAAGTGAGGGAGCATGGTAAGAGGAGGGGGCATGCGAATTTCCCTGTCATGCTGCGGTGCCGTGAACAACACTTCACATGGCCTTCAGGCTTCGCACACCCAGTAGGGTGCCATCACATGCCCCTCATCCGGCCTTACAGAGACTGCAGCTTCTGCAGCTGGGAGAGCTGCTCTGGTAGTGAGTCGAGAAAAAAGTTCATTGACAAATGTCTGCATGCACCATGCATGCACCATGCACGCACCATCCATCCACGATGCATGCAACATGCATGCACCACGTACGCAACATCCATGCACCAAGCATGAAACATCCATGCACCACAGATGTGGAGGGTTAAGAAATATCGGAGGGTGTTGCAGGGGAGAGGGGGCTGTTGACGAGAGGCTGAAGAAAAGAAACGAGTGGCAGGAGATGGGTTGGACTGGGGAGCAGCAGGCAGTGCAGGTGGGAAGAAAGAGATCATGGCAATGGGGTGTGTTTGAGGGGCCAGATGGGGTGTGAGGGGCCAGATGGGGTGTGAGGGGCCAGATGGGGTGTGAGGGGCCAGATGGGGTTTGAGGGGCCAGATGGGGTTTGAGGGGCCAAATGGAGTTTGAGGGGCCAGATGGACAGACATGCAGTAGATTTACAGTCCACTTACCTCCGTCACTTACACTCATGCTCTCACCTCACTCATTCACCTACCTATCACCCACCCACTCACTTCCCCCCACCTGTTACTACATCCCTCCTCCCCCCAAGCGCACTGACAGGCGGGTGAGCTGCTGCAGATTGCCCAGCTCTTGCGGAACGGAAGCTTTGAGATTGCCGTGAGAGGCGGTGCTGCTGCATTGATGGGCCGGCAGGCATGGGGGAGAGAAGGGAAGACGGCAGGGAGGGGAGAGGGCAGGGAGGGGAGAAAGAGGGGAAGAGGGGAAAGAGGGAGGAAGTGGGTTGGATATGATGTGCTTGAGAGGGGCGTCTGCGGTAGGCATGCAGTTCGGCGTGCAGTTGGGCATGCACATGCAGGTAGATTGGGGAAAGAAAAGAGGGAGGCTGATGGAAAACAGGTGGACCTCAGTAGTGCGACAGAGAGAAGAGAGAAGAGGGAGGCGCATGGGGGAATGTGGAACCGACAGGCCCATGGGAGAGGACAGGCTGCCTAGGGTATCGGGGAGTGAGCGAGGGAGCGAGCGAGGGAGATGAAAGCACGCCCTCATATCCCTGCAGGCAGCCAGCACAAGCAAAGATGGTGAAGGGGCATTAGAATAGAAGCATGGGTGGGTGGATGGATGGAGATGATAGGGGAAAGGGAAAAAGGAAGGACACCAACCAAGCAAGGATAATTCAAGACAAGCAAGGACAATTCATTACAAGCAAGGGCAATTCATTACAAGCAAGGGAAATTCATTACACGCAAGGGCACGACAAGCAAGGACGATTTAATACAAGAAAGAACGATTCATTACAAGCAAGGAAGATTCAAATCAAGCAAGGAAAATTCATTAAAAGCATGGACAATTTATTAAAAGCAAGGATATTTTAATACAAGCAAGTACAACCCATTAGAAGCAAGGGCAAGTCAGTGGGGGAAAGTGGGGGATCGAACGCGTGAAGGCCAGTGGGGAAGGGAGAGTGAAAAAGGAGCCTCACAGAGTCTTGAGATGGGACAATGCGAGGAGAGCCGTGGGAAGGGGGCCGACGAGGCTACCCTTGCACCCTACGATGAAGCTGTGGGAGGAGAAGGATGGCAGGGAGGGCGGAAGGACTGAAGTAAAATCAAGTACCTGTTTCCCAGATGCGAAGCAAATGGAATCAAAGTGCAAGGGGACGATGCAGGGTGACATGCTTACAGTGCAATGACATGCTTACAGTGCAATGATATGCCCATCGCCATCACACTCCACGGCATCCATGCTGTCGCAATCCCTGCCCCTCATCCATGTCCTCGTACCGCTGATTTGGATCCATTCACGTGCTAGGCTCGCCAAAGCTTCCACTGCCATGCACCCATGCCATGCACCCATGCCATGCACCCATGCCATGCACCCATGCCATGCACCCATGCCATGCACCCATGCCGTGCACCCATGCCATGCACCCATGCCATGCACCCATGCCGTGCACCCATGCCGTGCACCCATACGATACCCCCCATGCCATCCCCCCATGCCATACCACACAAGGCCGCAGGTCCTCCCGCATCACATGTTGGAAACATTCTCAGGGGAGGGGCGAGAGGAAAAGGGGGAGGGAAGAGGGATGGATGGAGGTGGGCACGGCAGGAGGGGCAGTGCCACCAGCAGTGACGGTTGTTGCTGGTGCGGGCCTCATGCTGCATGCTGAATCGGGTTACTGTCACGGATGATGCTGACTCAGCTGCGCCCTGGGCGGTATGGTGCACAGCATGGCTGATTGCCATGGCATTGCAGGGACCTCTGTCTGTCAAAAGGAGGTGGAGGTGGAGGTGGAGGTGGAGGTGGAGGTGGAGGTGGAGGTGGAGGTGGAGGTGGAGGTGGAGGGACGAGAGCGGGCGGGCTTACTGTCAGCGTCCAGCGCGTGCGGGTTACGGTCCTGGGGCAGTATGGCGCACAGTAGTACTGTCAGAGACCACGGCCTGTCAAAAGGAGGAGGTGGAGGGACGACAGTGGGTCCCGCACAGCTTACTGTCAGCGTGCATCACGGCTTACTCTCGGCGTCCACCACGGGAGCAGCGCGTGCGAGGGGTAAGCAGCAGCGCGCCACCACCAGCGCCACCACCGCTGCTCTCGCCGCCATCATCACGCCGCGGCGCGTCCCCATCGCCGCGCCACAACACAGTGCGCGTTGTCGGGCCGTGTGCTTGTTTTCCGCACGCGCTGCCGTCCCCCGAACGTCCTGCACGCACGCGGCCTTGCCCGCGTGAACTGTGCGGTGGACAGTTCTGTTGCTATTGCGTCTTTCACGAGCCGTGAGCTGTCTGCGTGTGCGCGTTTGCAGCGTGGGAGATCGAGACTCTTAGAGCAAAACAGAATCTCTAAACCGTTTCTGGAGGAGTTGACTCCAGCTGCTATCAAAGGGCGAGTACAGCGGAGACCTAATTTCGTGCATTGTCGTGTTGATCTTGGTCTCTTGCGGGAGTCTCGGGAAACACTGGTGCCATGCTGTGTTGCTCCGCATAGACCTGCTCTTGATCAAAAGCTCGCTTCCTCACCTGATCTCGCCGTTTTATAACCGACAGAAACGCTCCGAAACTATGCAAAACCGTTTACAGCGTCGGTGATATTTGAATCAAAGCCGTGAAGAAATTGAAGACTTGGCTGACCAATGCGGTTGGCGGCGAGGTCAAGAAAAACGAGATGGTGGAGAGAGAAACGCGTTACAGTGAAACTTCCGCTAAAGAGATAACGATTTCCGAACTTTGTGTCAGTATACCACCAATCTTCAACATCTGGGTGTCGTCCAGGTCGCTCCCTGGCTGTTATCGGGAAAGCTGCAACAGCGGAGTCAACTGGTGAGGCTTCCTGTCTCCGATATACATGAGTACAATCACGACATGCAATCATTACCCTTTGCATAAGCAAACTATATACAAGAAGAAGAAAAATAATATCCAAGTGGTAGCTACTTTATATTTCAGTAAGGATTATAACAACAGCGAGGGATACTACTCTAGCAGGCAACCAGGATTGGACACCCAACAAGCCCTCAGATTCGTTTTAGACTCGTCAGGCTCACATGGCATTGTAACCTAGCGAATAGTAATTTCTGGGTGACAGTAATTTATGGAAAATATTACAAAAAAAAATCCTTTTGAAAGATATTAGAACACATTTAGTCGTGGAAGTGAACCCTTAGCAATCCTGCACTAGCAAGTGATCTCCACACCCATGGCAGCTTGCCGGGCAGCAAGGGCTCTCTTTGAAAAGAAGTAGCGTGTGGGGGGTCGACTCTTGAGGCGCCTCAGAAACTGTGGCAGTGAGAAGGCCAGCAGCAGCAGCACCGCCAGTGGAAGCAGCAGCAGCAGGTTTCGAGGTGCCTGGTGAGAAGACACAATCACCCCCACGACTGCAGTGCTTGGCGGTTCAGACGGTGAGTTGTGGAAAGAGAGAGTGAAGGGCATTGATGCCTGATTCAGAGGGTGGTATGGTGCAGCTAGAGCCACCCCCATGGCTGCAGTGTCTGGCGGTTCAGATGATGGGTTGGTGCCTGCAGGGTGGATGAGGGAAGGGGGGATGAGGTAGTGGTGGAGACGGACTGAGCAGTGGACTGAAGTTGGCATGTAAAGAAAGTCGGGACGGGTAAGGGCAGTGCGGCCTTGACGGGCTCACAGAGACTGTGAGCCGGATGCACGCACGATGCAGACGCAGTGTGGCTTGAGTGGAGGGAAACAGGACTGACACCCCGGCACGCGTGTCCATTTTCCACTTCTTCTAGGGTGCTCCGAATGGACTCAGTGCGGCCAGTGGAGGAGCGCGAGTGACACTACCCGGCATGAGCAGGCCAGTGGAACCCATGGGGCATGTGTGGGATAGCAAGCAGGCATGTTGGCAAGCAGGCATGTTGGCAAGCAGACTTTGGAAGACAAGACGCTGCTGGGCTGAACTTGTGGGTGAAAGGGAAGAGAAGAAGAACGCAGGAACCAGCAAGCGAGAGCATTCAGCAGCAGGCATACCGTGGGAGACGCACGTGCCAGGCTTTGTCCCTGGCGTGTACCCCTCATCACAGACGCACTGGCCCTCGGGTTCAACAGAGGGGAGTTCGGAATGATCAGGCTCGAAGGAGCACACGCCATGGCCGCTGCACGGCAGGGTGAGCGGCTGCGCCCCACAGAACGCCCGGCACTCGCTGGCTCGCCTCTGATTCTGCCAACAGTTGCTGGAGAGTGTGTTGTTGTTGTCGTTCCCAAGGCAATTGTGCTCGAACCAACACACACTATGGTAGTATAAAGGATCCTCTCGGCTGGTAGCGTTGAAAGAGAGAGGGTCTGCTGTGGATGTGAGGTAGTTGTGGTCTGCTGACAGACCCTGTTGCGAAGTGAGACGGGCCATGTGGAGGAAGGAGGGCAGCTCTCCCGTCAGCTGGTTGTGGTCAAGGCGGCTGTGATGCCATGGGAAGGTGGGAGCGGGAGAGGTGGGAAGGCAGAGGAGTGGTTGGGAATGGGAGTGTGGTGAAAGATGGAGTGTAGGAAAAGTGGAGCGATGAGACAAGAGTAGGATCTTGAGTCGTCGACTTTTGAGGGCGTATTTCCCGACTTTGTGTCAAGAACCAGTTGGCGTCAAACCATATCTCTGGAGCGCACGTGATTGGCTAGTTGTGATTTTTTATCAATCGCCATGCGTTCCAAGATTCTAGGTCGACACAAACACAGCTCGACACGAAGCCAGGAATACGCCCTGAGTTGTGAAATTCAACAAATACTCATATGTCAGCGTTGTGTTGGATCAGACGGGTGTGTTAAGCTCTATGCTTCCCTTCATATTTTTTTAGGCATGGACAGGGCTCTTAGGAGGAGGACGAGAATTTTGAATGCATCCAAGTAAGAGCAAGAAAGGGCTTTACAGGAACGATTGGTAGATTCGGGAGAGGAAAGTAAGTAGTGTATGGGAGTAGGTGGAGTTATGGGAGTGGGAGGAGTTATGGGAGTGGGAGGAGTTATGGGAGTGGGAGGAGTTATGGGAGTGGGAGGAGTTATGGGAGTGGGAGGAGTTATGGATGACGAGGTTGCCACCCTTCAAGTCAATGCGCAGCAAGTAGAAAGGAAGAGATGTGTGGGCGGCAGAAAGGAAACCAGCTGCTGCGAGTAGTAGGAGTGGCGTTTCAGAGAGAAGAATAGAAGTGTAGCAGTAGTGCTTAATGAATTTGATAAACGCCCTAATCTATCTGCTCCCCTTATATTCCACACTCCGTTCGAATGCAGTAACTGGGAATCACCCTTAAAGTTCAGGGGTAGTTCAGAGTGGGTGGCCCACGAGTTGGCGAAAACAAAGGTCGTAATCGAAATGTGTGGCAGGGTCTGCTTAAATGTTACAGCCCTTTGAGATCGCCAGACCCGACCCGACCATTTGGTCGGCTTTTAGGCCTGGTCGGTACTATGTTACACGGCCCAACACTGACAGGTACTCGAGATTTGTGAGCGTGGTGATTGCAGCAGGTATCGTCCCCGCAAGGCGGTTTTTGCTGAGTTCCCTGAAGACAGGTGGATGAATGGACATGGCGGGAAAGAGAGACGGAGAGGGAATGAGGTTATGAGGAAGAGGGGAAGAAGGGAGGAGGTGAAGAGGAGAAGAGGAGACGAGGGTAGGAGGAGAGGAGGAGAGAAAACGTGGAGTGGCAGGCTGTACCTGCGTAAAATGACTGAAACCTGAGGGCCTCGTTATGATTGGATGTGGAATGGTATTGAATGGGATGGACGGGCAGGACATTAGCCCGTAGGGATGCCTCCACTCACTCTCTCATCCCCTCACCCACTCACTCACTCGCACTTACACCCACAAGTCACTCACTTGCCCACCCTCTCTTGGCCTCTTACTCTCCCACTCACTTACTCACTGAGGGGGACCTATCATGCCTACCCCATCCGCACTCACAAGCTTTGTAGCTGCTTGAGGCTGCTGATTGCCTCTGGAATGGAGCCTGAGAGATTGTTGTCGTTGAGGTGTCTGGAGCATGATGAGGGTGCGACGGAGAGAGGAAAGCGGAGAGGGGAAGGCGGGGAGGGGAAGGGTGGCGAGGGGAAGGGGGGCATTGGAGGTAGAAGGCAGGAAGGACAATCATGATCAAGAGATTGGAAGGGGGAAGCTGAAGTGGTGGATGGATGGCCGAAAGAATTGCAGAGATGCGTTTTCATTACCCAAAGCATTCCCCTGTAACACAGCATGGTGGCCGTATCATTATCATTTTGAAGCTAACGGAAAGTTTAGATGCGGATATAGTTGCTTTTTGCTAACAGTGGAGGCAAAGAAGGTGTAAGGCGGAAGTGAATGGGGGAGAGGTCAGCAGGGAAGAGGGCAGCACGAGAGATGGGATTGGGATGGTATGGGATGGGATGGGATGGGATGGGATGGGATGGGAAGGGGACGGGATGGGATGGGATGGGATGGGATGGGATGGGATGGGATGGGATGGGATGGGATGGGATGGGATGGGATGGGAAGGGGACGGGATGGGATGGGATGGGATGGGATGGGATGGGATGGGAAGGGGACGGGATGGGATGGGATGGGATGGGAAGGGGACGGGATGGGATGGGATGGGATGGGATGGGATGGGATGGGATGGGGTGGGATGGTATGGGATAAGACGGATTGGGATGGGATGGGATGGGATGGGATGGGATGGGATGGGATGGGATGGGATGGGATGGGATGGGATGGGATGGGATGGGGTGGGATGGTATGGGATGGGATGGGATGGGATGGGATGGGATGGGATGGTATGGGATGGGATGGGATGGGGTGGGATGGGATGGGATAAGATGGATTGGGATGGGATGGGATGGGATGGGATGGGATGGGATGGGATGGGATGGGATAGGATGGGATGGGATGGGATGGGATGGGGTGGGATGGTATGGGATAAGATGGATTGGGATGGGATGGGATGGGATGGGATGGGATGGGATGGGATGGGATGGGATGGTATGGGATGGGATGGGATGGGATGGGATGGGATGGGATGGGATGGGATGGGATGGGATGGGATGGGATGGGATGGGATGGGATAAGATGGATTGGGATGGGATGGGATGGGATGGGATGGGATGGGAAGGGGGGATGGGATGGGAGGGGAGGGGTTGCACAAGCTACAACTCCCCATCAGCACTCACAACCGCTGTAGCTGCTTGAGGCTGCTGATTGCCTCTGGAATGGAGCCTGAGAGGCCGCTCTGATATAGTACCCTGGAGCATGGGGAGGAGAGGGTGGGCGGAGGGCGGGGACGGAGGTGAGGGGAAGGGCGGAGAGAGGAAGGATGGGCGGAGAGAGGAAGGATAGGCAGGGAGGTGGAAGGTAGGGAGGGAAATGATGATCACGCCGAGTGAATGGAGGAGAGAATGAAAGGCAACGCTTGAATGGAGGATGGTGGGAGCAGTGCAGAGTTATTTTCTCTGAGCTGTCTCGTGCAGCGTGGTGGTCTTATATGATCGCTTTACAACTGAGTGAAAAGCATGTAGTGTTTTGGAACACACTTGCTGATAACACAGAGCCGTTAATCATGTTGCAGAAAATAAGAGAGAAGGGGGTGGAGGGAGAATGGGAGAGAAAGGGGTGGAGGGAGAATGGCCACACAGGGTGGTGAGTGCGGTGAGGCGGGCAATGAAGGTGGGAATGGTGCCACTCAGACTGTTGCAGCGCAGCCACCTGCCATGTGGTGGCATTGGAGGGCATGGGATGGGATCTTAGTGGGAATATACGCTTATTGCGTATATACGCTTATCGTATATACGCACTCTTATATACGCTATACGCTGTAGGGACGGGTTTAGAAATACGCTTTTTCGGGCAGAAAAAAAACTTCCCGGGCAGGGTCAAAAAAAGGCCCGGGGGGGGGGGGGGGGGGGGGGGGGGTATGGGGGTGGGGTATGGGGCCTGAAGTTTCAGAGATTTTTTTTTTCCACATTACACATATACCACGGCCTACACATAACTACTGTCATCACTACTATCATCACTATCATCACTACTATCATCACTTACCATCATCACTTACCATCACTACTATCATCACTACTCCATCACGACCATCACTTCTCTCTAAGACAAGCTACGTACTACTACTCCTTAGGACTAGCCGCCCACAGCAAGCCACATTTGCCCCCTCTAGTTAGCGTACTCGTCTTCGAGGATGTCGTCTTCGCCTTCCTCCTCATCCTCTCCCTTCGTCTCGTCTTCCAGCCCATTGTATCCCGCCGGGATTGGAGGCTCCGCTCCAATCCCGGGCACCACATGTGGCAAGACATCAACGCGCGTGTGCCAGTTGCGCACAACAATCCAGTTGTGCGCAACATAGACCAAGTCCCTGCACTTGGCGGATCCGAGCCTGTTGCGACGTGCGGTGTGGACGGCATCCCACGAGGACCATCCACGCTCACAAGGTGAGGCTGACACGGCCTGAGACAGCACCCGTACCGCGAGCCCCGCCACTCGAGGGGCATCAGTCCCATTCCACTGCCACCACTTCACCATGCTATACTTTCCCTCTTTCACCAGCTTCCTCTGTGCCACGGCTTCCGGCATCCCAAAAGAACCCTTCATGTCAAGGAACGCCCTCAGCCCGTCCCCCAGCTCAAGCAAGATGTCGCACGCGTCATCCCCCCCATCCTCGCGGCTCGCAAGGAACTCGGCCTGCTGGCTGATGAACGCCTTGAAGACTTTCGTGCACTCGGGATCAGTGCCGAAAATATCTTCCTCCTGATTCGCGGGGTTGAGGATGCGGCCAGCGACATGCATGGCGCATGCGAGGCTGCCGTCCCAGCGATCTCTGAGGATGCGGCGGATCTTGTCCTTGTCCCCGTCGCTCAGCTGCTCCTCGTCCGCATCGAGCAAGCCCCCCACGTCCTCAGTCAACTGCAGCATCAAATCGTACAGCCTCCCCATCATCCCCACGGCATGCCCGTCCGTCTGCCTCATCACCTTAAAGGGCAGCTTCAGCAGTGCGACGAAGAACTCGGCCGTCTTCCACCAGGCGGCATCATGGATCAGCGCACTGAACCCGTCACACGATTTCTTCCGGTCCCCTACCGCCCACTCCTTCCAACCCTCGCTCGTCACCATGTTGGTAAGGCTGCCGCGCATCGCACATAGCCGGGATATGGCTATGTAGTTGGTCCCGAATCGGGTTCCAGCCGGCTTCAGCGCCTGCAGAACCTTCCCCTCCACCAATTCCGGCTTCCGCAGGTACCCTCGGGTCCAGTGGTGGTTGCGGACGAAGCTAGATATCTCCCCTCCCTTGTCGACCACCGGCTTAGCCCATCCCATCTTCCCGACATCTTCCATGAGAAGATCCAATACGTGAGTGGCGCACGGCACATCCTGAATGTGCGGCCACTCCTGTAAGAGCTGCTTCACCGCCACCGCATAGTTCGACCCCCCGTCCATGCAGAACGCAACAACGTTTTCTGGACCCACTTCCTCCACCACGGGCCTAAGAATTCCCGCCACATAACCTCCGGTTTTCCTCTCCATGTTGCAGTCAATACAGTCGGTGAAGACGGCGCCGGAATCGTTTACGAGAAGCACGTTGGCCTGCGGCCTGCCGTTGCGGTCCGTCATCATGTCGGACGAAACTGTCACGCCCGTCCTCTTCCAGCTCGCCTTAATGCCCACCAAACCCTGCTCGATTCCGTTGCGACACGAGAGAAGGCCAGCACCGCCGATGTATTTCCTCTTGGGAGGGACGTAGTCGACGCCGGCGCGCTTGACGAGGTTCAATGCATTGACCATCAGAGGATGGTCAATGTGGCGCTCGGGGATATGGAGGGCGGCCCAAGCAAGCGCAAGTGCCTCGTCCGCTTCTCTCTTTCTTGCAGCCGCATCCCCATCAAGGTAATCGGTGATGCGCGCCCGCTTCACACCATTAGCCTTGACCGCGGCAACCGCTTCAGCTGCTGCCCGCCTCTTCTCTTCGGCCGCAGCAGCCTTTGCCTCGTATTTCGCGCGCATGGCCAAGCGCACATCTTGCGGCGCATCCTTGCAAAGCACCACTTCACGGCGTTTCATCCCCTTCCACGACGTGAAGTGTTGCGCGCATCGGATGGCAGCACCAGTGTAGACGTTGCTGCAGAACTTGCACTCGTACTGCTGAGCTTTTCCCTCGACCCTCTTGATGATGCGGAAGTGCTTGAAGACGGCATGGTCAACGTCGGGGAGATACTCCCGTGCCTCGGTTAGAAGAGTTTGCGAACTGCCAACGGTGTTAACTGACGGTGGCGTTAGAGGAGAGGTAGTAGTCGTCGACATAGGCACCATGCGCTAGGGAATGCCTAGTGCTCTGCTGGTAGCGAGAGAAGACCTAATGAGTTGGATGTTGGGGGTGTGCTTGTTTTATGGCGAGTTGATTGTGGGAGTGGGAAGATGGCCAACAAAAATTGGAGAGGTGTTGGTTGCGAAGGGTTTGAATGCGGTACTGATAGTGAACACCAAAATGTGAGGGAACGTGCAGGCGCGACTCGACGAACGTGACTTTCCATTTGCGACACGAACTTTCAACCCACGTCCACGCTAGCACACAGCGCGGATGTGCCATCTGACCCCGCCAATGTCTTCGTCGTGCAATTCCGAAGCGAACCGTATAGGTTGAAATTTTCTGGCCGGGCTGCCCCAAAAAAATTTTGGCGAGCGTATAGCGTATTCGATAGCGTTTAGCGTTTTGCGTATACACGCTAGCGTGTATACGCTAAACGCAAACAGGTTTGAGCGTATATTCCCACTTAGGATGGGATGGCATGGCATGGGACGGCATGGGATTGAAGATAAGGTATAGCATGTGTGGCAGCTCTGTAGATTGATGGCAGCCCACTGGCCTGGGTACGTCCACTGGCCTGTCTGATGAGCCCACTGGCCTGAGAAGTTTCACTCAAACGAGCCACGTTACTCTGTGGACTGATTTTGAGAACTCTCACAATTAGTCTACCGGAGAAGCTTCAGTCAAACCGAAGGTAGAGCCGAGAGCCTAGTTTTGAGTCGACTCAAAACAGAAGCTAGACCCAAGAGCCCTTGCAAAAGCACAAGAGACGTTGGAAAAGGAGTGAAGGTAGTACCAACGCTCTCGTCCTCAATACTCACTGCTTGCAATGTGGTTGAGCTGGTGATGTGAGTTGCGGCATCAGGCAACAGTGGCTTGCAGGACTCAAAATGCACTATCACTATCCCATTGGCATATCACGATGCACATCCCACTTCCGTACATATTTTCCAGATTGGTGAACGCTCCTATTGCCTTGGGGATGGTCCCTGACAGCTCTTCCTCCTCAAGGACTCTGCGATCAAGTGCGGCACAGTGCGGTGAAGTGTGGCGCAGAGAGGAATGATGGAGGGGAGCGGAGGAGGTTGGGTGTGGGAAGGTTGATAACGCATTGCCTCACATGCATCCCTGGTGCATTGCAGGACCAACCTCGCAGCACCGTCAGTGCACATACCAGAAGTGCACATACCAGAAGTGCACATACCAGAAGTGCACATACCAGAAGTGCACATACCAGAAGTGCACATACCTGCAGTGCATATACCTGCAGTGCATATACCTGCAGTGCATATACCTGCAGTGCATATACCTGCAGTGCATTTGTCTGCTCTGCCTGTGTCGGCAGCAGTGCATGTATATGCTCTGCATGTGTCTTGCGATTCAGCACTCACAAATGCCTTAGCTGCTTGAGGCTGCTGATTGCCTCTGGAATGGAGCCTGAAAATTTGTTCTTCTGGATAATCCTGATGCGTTCAGATGGTTGGGTGGAAACAGGGAGGAGGGAAGTGCGGAGAGGGGAGGGGAATTATTGGAGAGCGAGGGCCCGAAGGGAAGGTATGGGTAAGAGGCGAGAATAGAAGCGGGAAGATGCAAAGGGAGTCGAATAAGTTGTTGGGAGCAATGCCAAGTTGTGTGGGTTTGAATACAACTTCTGGAATCAGAGCGTTCTTGTGCGAACTAGAATGTGAGCAGCAGCAACAGCACTCATGGGGTCCTCACTCATGGGGTCCTCACTCATGGGGTCCTCACTCATGGAGAAGGAAGAGCAGTAAGGAGGCAGTAAGAAGGCAGTAAGAAGACGTGTCTCTGCTATGAGAGCATCCTTCTGCTAACTAGAATGGCATGATGGACTAGCATCTTAGAAGTGCAAAGAAGGTAGGTGAGATAAGAAAGGGGTGACACGGGCACGCTTGTTATGGAAAAGGAGGTTCAATGGAGCGTGGTGTATGGCAGATGGTGCATGGCAGATGGTGCATGGCAGATGGTGCATGGCATATGGTGCATGGCAGCACGCACAGTGAAGTCAAATCTGTGAGGCTGAAGATCCACGCAGGCAGCTCCCCAGACAGATGATTATGATTCAAGTGCCTGATGATGGAAACATCAACCATGAGAGGAGCAGTCGAGAGGCAAGGAGCAGGGAAGATGTAGGGAAAAGGGGTGTGAGGAACCCATGAACAGACGGGGAGGATGAGGAAGGTGAAAATGAAGAGCGAGGATGGAATCATGGGAGGATGGAATGTAATACACATGCCATCACATGCCATCCCATGCCATCCCATGCCATCACATTGTCAGAATCCCAGCCACTAACCACTGGGATAAAAGTGATCTAAAATCAATCGGGGATCTCCAGTGCACCTCTGACACGCATGCCATCCCATACCATCACATGCCATCACACGCCATCCCATGCCATCACATGCCATCACATGCCATCACATGCCATCACATGCCATCACATGCCCCTCACCCGGCCTTACAGAGACTGCAGCTTCTGCAGCTGGGAGAGCTCGTCTGGTAGTGATTCCGTTAGATAGTTGTTCGTCAAACGCCTGCTTGCACCATGCATGCACCATGCACGCATGTACGCACCATCCACACATCATGTATGCACCATGCATGCACCATGCGTACAACATCCATGCACCACGGACGTGGAGGGTTAAGAAACACGGAGGGTGCTACAGGGGAGAGGTGGCTGTTGACCAGAGGCTAAAGGAGAGAAACGAGTGGCGGGAGATGGATTGGAGTGGGGAGCAGCAGACAGTGCAGGTGGGAGCAAAGAGATCATGGCGCTGGGGTGTGAGGGGCCAGATGGGGTGTGAGGAACAACGCTGTAAGCCTACTCTTGCTCCACCACGTGCACTCATTCACCCACTCACACACCCACTCACTTCCCCCCCATGTGCTGCATCCCTCCCACCCAAGCACACTCACAGGCGAGTGAGCTGCTGCAGATTGCCCAGCCCTTCGAAATCGCCGTGAGAGGCGGTGCTGCTGCATGGTGGGGGCCATGTTAGGCAATGAGGGGAGACGACACGGCAGGGAGGGGAGAAAGAGGGGAAGAGGGGAAAGAGGGAGGAAGTGGGGTGGATATGATGTGCTTGAGGGTGGGTGTCTGTGGTAGGCATGCAGTTGGGCGTGCTCATGCAGGTAGATTGGGAAAACAAGAGTGGGCGGCCGATGGGAAACAGGTAGTGTGACGGGTCGTGAAAGAGAGAAGCGGGAGGTGCAAGGGAGAAGAGTGAGGAGGGAGATGCATGAGAGAATGTCGAACTGACAGGTCCATGCAATCGGGGAGCGAGCGAGTGTATGGATGTCGATAATCCCTGCAGGCAGCCAGCACGTGCAAGGATGGTGAAGGGGCAGAAGAAACATGGGTGGGTGGGTGGAAGGAGATGATAGGGGTAAGGGAAAAAGGAAGGACACAGGGGTGGGCACAAGAAAGGGCATGGGCGTGGCAAGATAAGAGAATAGATGAGAAGGCAGGCAAGATAAGAGAATAGATGAGAAGGCAGGCAAGATAAGAGAATAGATGAGAAGGCAGGCAAGATAAGAGAATAGATGATAGGGCAAGCCGCGTTCAACCAATTGAATGCAAGACAGACAGTCACGTGCAAGTCAGTCAGACGCAAGTTCATCCAAGCAAGGGCAAGTCAGAGGGGGAAAGTGGGGGAATCGATGGAGAAGGGAGATGAAAAGGAGTCTCACAGATTCTTGAGATGGGACAATGCGAGGAGAGCAGTGGGCAGGGGGCCGACGAGGGTGCACTGTGTGATGAAGCTGTGGGAGGAGAAGGATGGCAGGGAGGGCGGAAGGACTGAAGTTGAATGAAGTACCTGTTTCCCAGATGCGAAGGAACTGTAGAGTGCAAGGGGATAACGCAGGGTGAAATACTTACAATGCAATGATATGCTTACAGTGCAGTGACATGCTTACAGTGCAATGACATGCTTACAATGCAATGACATGCTTACAGTGCAATGACATGCCCATCGCCATCACATCGCACGGCATCCATGCTGTTGCAATCCTCGCCCCTCTTCCATGTGCTCACACCCCGCATATCGTTCCATTCGTGTGCTAGACTCGCCAAAGCGTCCACTGCCATCCATCCAGGACATCATCCATAGCCATGCACCCATGCCATGCACCCATGCCATGCACCCATGCCATAACACCCAAGGCCGCATGTCATGCCTCAGAACATGTTCGAAACATTCCCAGGGGAGGGGCGAGAGGAACAGGCGGAGGCGAGAGGAACAGGCGGATGCGAGAGGAACAAGGGGAGGGTAGAGGGATGGAGGTGGGACTGGCAGAAGGGGCAGCTGAAGTCATGTTGCTTGTTGAATCGGGATACGGTGTCTGGGTGGTATGGTACACGGCATGGCTGACTGTCAAAAGGAGGAGGAGGTGGAGGAGAAGGAGGGACGACAGCGGGTCCGTCACGGCTTACTCTCAGCCTGTGATGTGGAGGAGGTCGAGAATGAACGGCTCACTCTCGGCTTACTGTCAGCACGGCTTACTGTCAGCACGGCTTACTGTCAGCACGGCTTACTGTCAGCACGGCTTACTGTCAGCAAGCAGTGCAGCACTGCTTAATTAACGGCTTACTCTCGGCTGAACGGCTTACTCTCGGCTTAACGGCTTACTCTCGGCGTCCACCACTGGAGAAGCGCGTGCGAGGCGCATGCAGAAGCGCGCCACCACCAGCGCCACCACCGCCGCTCTCGCCGCCATCAGCACGTCGCCGCGCCTCCCCATCGCCGCGGCGCAACCGCGATACCCACTGGGTAGCCCGATTGGCAATCGATAGTCACGGTGTGCTTGTTTGCCGCACGCGCTGCCGTCGCCCGACCGCCCTGCACGCACGCGGCCTTGCCCGTGTGAACCGTGGGTCTTCACGAGTCGTGAGCAGTTTGCGTGTGCGCGTTGCAGCGCGGGAGATCGAGACTCTTGAGCAATAAAAGAGATTTCAGCCGTTTCCGGAGAAGTTGGCTCCAAGTGCTATCAAAGGGCGAGTAACGCGGATATCTTATTCCATGCCTTCTCGTTCTCGTCTTGGTCTCTCGCGGGAGTAATGGGAAACACTGATGCAGGGAAGGTGCAATGGAAGGATGGTGCAATGCAATCAACTAGCTTTGGTTAGATTAGATGGCGTGGTGCTGGATTGATCCACGCAAACTTGCTCCAGATCAAAAGGTTGCTTTCTCGCTAGATGTCGCCGTTTCTTAAAACCAGGGTGCACATTCAACGCGGTTCGGCTTGAGATGTTGGGAAGGGGGTTAGGAGAAAAACAGTGATTGGCTCACGAGGGGCGACAAAAAAATGATTCCGCTAGAGCTTCGGGCATTTCGTAGGTGGCGGGAGGGGGTGAAATGGCGGGAGTGGGTGAAACCGAATGGCGGGAGGGATGAAACAGATTGGCGGGAGGGGGGGGGAAACGAAATTGCGGGGGAGGGGGGAAACGAATTTCGACGGGGAGGGGGAAATGAAATTGCGGGGGCGTGGGGAAACGAAATTGCGGGGGAGGGGGGAAACGAATTTCGACTTGAAGGGGTTGAAAGCACACCTCGTAACCCACTCAGTCAAGGGATAACCTTTGATGCACATTCAGCTGAATGTGCACCCCGGTTTTAACCCAGAAAACCGCTCCGGAACATTGCGAAACCTTGTAGACTGCAAAGCACCGCCAGCGTTCTTTGATTCGAAGTGCCGAAGAAATAGAAGACTTGGACTGACTAATTTGGTTGGTGATGTCTGTTGGAAGGCGTGACTGTGGAGAGACGAACGCGTTACAGTAAAGCTTTCGTCAAAGCGATTTAGGATTTCTGTACTTTGCCTGTATTCCACCAATCTTCAACAATTGGCATAAAATATCAAGACGAGCATGCAACTGATTGCAGGAATAAGAGTGCAACCCAAGACATTGATGAATAAGTGAGGCATGTACAGAGTTACAATAATATTCAGGCGAAGCTAGTGGTACATATTTCTTTAAGGACTAAAACGTCGACGAGGGATACTACTCTAGCAGGCAACCAAGATTAACCATCCAACATGCCCTCAGACTCATTTTAGACTTGTCTGGCTCGCATGGCGTTGTAACCTTGCAAGAAAGGGGCATTTCTGGGTGGCAGAAATTTCTTGGAGGATGTAAAAAATCACATTCCCCCGTGGTAGTGAACCCTTGGCAATCCTGCACTAGCAAGTGATTTCCACGCCCATCGCAGCCTGCCGGGCAGCAAGGGCTCTCTTTGAAAAGAAGTAGCGAGTGGGGGGGCGATTCTTGAGGCGCCTCGAAAACTGTGGCAGTGAGAAGGCCAGCAGCAGCAGCACAGCCAGTGGAAGCAGCAGCAGGAGCAGCAGATTTCGAGGCGTCTGGAGAGCAAACAGAGGCTCCCCCACGGCTGCAATGCCTGGTGGTTCAGAGGGTATACCAAGAGAGACACACGTGCCAGCAGCAGGCCCTGGCGTGTACCCCTCATCACAGTCGCACTGGCCCTCGGGTTCACAGTAGGGTGGCGGCGGCACATCCTCAGCCTCACAGGCACTCATCTCCTCAGACGGGTCCGGCTCGAAGGAGCACACGCCATGGCCGCTGCACGGCGGGGTGAGCGGCTGTGCCCCACAGAACGCCCGGCACTCGCTGTCACTCCTCTGGCCATGCCAACGGCCGCAAGAGATCGAGTTGTTGTCAAGACAGTTGTGGTGGAACAGACACAAGCTGTGGGATTTTGCAAGATCCTCTAGGCTGGTAGCGTTGAACGGGAGAGGGTCTGCTGTGGCTGTGAGGTAGTTGTGGTCTGCAGACAGCCCGCGTTCCGAAGTGAGACGGGCCATGTGGAGGAAGGAGGGCAGCTCTCCCGTCAGCTGGTTGTGGTCAAGGCGGCTGTGATGCCACGGGAAGGCGGGAGGGGTAGGGGTGGGAAGCCAGAGGAGTGCTTAGGAATGGGAGTGTTGGGAAAGATGGAGTGCAAGAAAGGGGGAGTGATGAGACAGGAGTAGGATTTTGAGTGATCAAATCTTGAGTCTTCAAACCCAATTTTCATATGTCAGCGCTGAATGATTCCTCTCATCATTTCTAAGGCGTGGACAAGGCGCTGAGGAGGAGGAAGAATCCCAAATGGTTCAAAGTATGAGCACGACAGGGCTCTACAGGAACGATGGTAGACTTAGGAGAGGAGAGGAAGTGGTGTTATTAGAGCAGGTGGCGTTATGGGCGCAGGCGGTGGGAGTAGGAAGGCATTCACTCAGAAAGATGACGAGGTTTACACCCTTCAAGTCAATGCGGCCTTCAGCAAGTAGAAAAGAAGACACGTGTGGGCGGCAGAAAGAAAACGAGCTGCTGCGAGCAGTAGGAGTGGCGTTTCAGAGAGAAGAAGAGGTGTGTAGCAGTAGTGCTGACAGTTGCGAACTATTTGAGGTAACAACCATAGCATGGCAATACGTAGCAGTCACCCTGACTATGCAAAATATATTGGTATAATTTTGTACGCATGAACTTTCAGACCAGTACTTACACTTCCTCTTGGCAGGAGATTGATGTTTGACTTTTAGTAATTGCCCCCGATTTTGTCTCCCTAAGCCTGATGAATTTGCTTAACACCCTAATCTATCTGCTCCCCTTATATTCCACACCCCGTTCGAATGCAAAAACTGGGATTAACCATTAAGTTGAGGGTAGTTTAGGGTATTTGAGGGTAGTTTAGGGTAGTTTAGGGTAGTTTAGGGTAGTTTAGGGTAGTTTAGGGTAGTTTAGGGTAGTTTAGGGTAGTTGAGGGTAGTTTAGGGTAATTTAGGGTAGTTTAGGGTAGTTTAGGGTAGTTTAGGGTAGTTTAGGGCCACGAGCTGGCTAAGAAAATTGTCATTGTAATGGCCCACGAAATGTGTGGCGCGGTCTGCTTACACGTTACAGCTCTTCGCATTCGCCAGACCCGACCATTTGGTCGGCTATTAGGCCTGGTCGGTACAATGTTACATGGCCTAACACTGACAGGTATTCGAGATTAATGAGAGTGGTGATTGCAGCAGGTATCGTCCCCGCAAGGCAATTGGTGCTGAGTTCCCTGAAGACAGGTGAATGGATGGACGTGGAGGGAAGGGGGGATGAAGAGGGGATGATGTGATGAGGAAGAGGCAAAGAAAGGAAGAGGGGAAGAGGAGAAGAGGAGAAGAGGAGAAGAGGGTAGGAGGAGAGGGGGAGAGATGAATTGGAAGAGCCAAGAAGAGAAGGGAAGGCAGAGATGGTGCCTTGGAAAGTGTGAGTGCAGTTGCTGAAAGTTGTGTGCCTTGAGAATCACACACCTGCAGCAGCTGACGGAATTGAAGGCAACAGAAAGTGCCTCCGTATTCTCCTATTTTTGCCCTCGTCTCCCCTCCCTCCCTCTCCCTCCCTCTCCCTCCCTCTCCCTCACTCTCCCTCCCTCTCCTTCCCTCTCCCTCCCTCCCCCTTCCTCCCCCTCCCTCTTCCTCCATCTCCTTCCCTCTCCCTCCCTCTCCCTCAAACGGTCCTTTGTATTGATTCAGCAGGGGTACAAAAACATGCAGTGCAATCCATGATAACCTCCTTCCCTTAAGCCCCTTAGCTCACCCCTCTTCCCCCCCCCCCCCTGCCTGCGTGACCCTCTAGCCCTCCAGCGTGTGGAGGATGTCCCCCAGGTGCAGTGGCCAGGGGTCCGCTGCCATCTGGGGGTGCGCTGCCTCGATCCCTGCCCTGGCCTTGGTGTGCAGGGCATTCGCTTGGGAGCGCTGGAGGGCCACTGACCAGCGTTGGCTGAAGTGGCAGGCCATCTTCTTGGCCGATTTGGCCAAGGGGTTGGCCCTGAACCTGTTCCTAGCCGCTGCTGTGGCCAGCAGCTTAAGGAACGCTGTCGTGGGGGGCGCGTTTGCCCCGTATGTCTCGACGGCCAGGGCGCAGAACACCACGTGTTCGGTGTGCCTGTAGTAGTCCCTCTCCTTCCGCCTCTGTGCCTCCCTTGCAGCCCAGCCTGGGGGTTTGCGGGCTGTGGGGTCCCGGTTCTGCAGCACAGGGTCGGTGATAGTCGTGTCTGTGATCCAGGTCTCTCCACTGTCTGGGTCACGCACCATCACATCGGCCTTCTTCGGGTCATCCGGTGGTGAGTACATTGCATTCTCCAGGTATACCACCAGCTGCGCCTCCCTCGCCATTTTTGCCACGGCAAAGGCCAGCTGATTGTGTGTGCGCGTTCTGTCCGGGCCTGTGCTGCAGCGGAGTAGGTGGTTGGGTAGGCTGCAGTCGGCCACGAGCTCTCCACACTCGCACACGGTAGGTATGTTCTGTCGGATGCCCATGCGGAAGGCCAGGGCTGTTCGGAATTGCCCTGGTGAGAAGCAGAGGTCTGGGGTCAGGGGTAGGGCTTGCAGCCATGCTCCCGCTCCCTCGCCTCTCAGGCTGACGAGGCGGAGCGTGTGGCCCATCTCGGGGGCTGACCTGATTGAGCGTGATTCCTCTGTCAGGGTGTCGGCCTTTGCCGCGTGCACTTCCTGAGAGAGGGCCCGCTGCAGCTGGTCTTAGGGACGGGGTTTCTTGCTCCTCACGGAGGTATTGCAGCGCCAGCGGCGGCAGTCGTCCCTCCATGTCTTGGATGGTGACCGAGTGTGCCGCAGACGGCTGCAGGGCGTTGCTGTTGCTCCCTAGCGCCGCGGTTGCTGGCAGGTCGAGTGAGCGGAGCAGGCGTAGTGCCTCTGTCGTTGAGGCCAGGTAGGCTGGTGCTGCTTCTGTTGTGGGATCCGTGAGGCCCAGTCCACCTAGGGCCACTGGGAGGGTTGCTTGGCGGATGAGAAAATTGAACTCGGCTTCGCGGCGGGGTGGTTGGATGCTGGCGGTAGTCAGGGCGGTGTTGAGCAGTTCGGCGCACCACGCGTGCCATTCCGAGAGGGGAAGGACATCCGCTGGGGTGGTGCGCAGCAAGTAGCCGATTCTGCGGCTGATGCAGCGGGACAGGAGCAGGAGGGCATGCTGTGGATGGATGGATGCTAGGGAGCCCAGGGGTGCCGCCGCGTCTGTCAGAGTACTGCGGACCACGCCAGCGCAGAAGCGCTGTGACCCCACGGGACTTCCCAACACCCGTACCCCCTCGTGGGTGAGTGGGAGGCCCTCGGGGAGCTCGTCACCCTCAAGCGGCGTCGTGGACCACGCCGACGATTTTCTGAGGTTGCAGGTGAGGCCATCCTGGGCGAGCAGCGGCGTCAGTAACTTAAGCGCGCCGAGCGTTGCTGTCGCCGGTCCGATCATGGTGATGTCATCTGCGTATGCTAGGATCGTGACTTCTGGGTGCTCTGCTGCTGTGCGTCTGAGGTGCTGCTGGATTGATGCCGCGAACAGCAGGGGTCCGAGGGGGTCCCCCTGCCTCACCCCTCTTCCGCTGGTAAGTGCCGTCGTGCTCAAGCGGGGATCGGTCAGCAGCTGAGAAGGCGTTGCGTAGAAGGAGCGGGTGAAAGGTATGAGCGGTGCTAGTGGGGTGTTGGTGAGTGCGTTGAAGAACGCTTTCCTCTCTACGGAGTTGAAAGCGTTTTCAATGTCGAGTTGGAGGACTAGGCTGGAAGGTTGTGAAGTGGTGAGGTCTCTGACTGCATGTATAACGAACTCAGCTCCGCCTGGGACTGCCACACCGAATTGTTGGGGTAAGAAAAATCGCCTTGTTTCTCCTTGCAGTTCCGAGAGTGCCACCTTTGCTGCCAACCGGAGTAGGGATTCCCCTATTGCGATAGGGCGTACCCCCCCCCCTGGTTTCGCGAAGGCGATGAGGCGGGATGGCGAGAGTAGTGCTGCAACCTCGGTGGAAAGATTCGTGGAGAGAAGATGTGTTACGGCGGAGTGTAGGTGCCCCAGCACTTCGATGTTGCTTAGGGCTGGGTCGCGGTAGTGTTCAAATGTTGACCCGGATGGACCAGCCCCAACTCCGCTGGGGCAATCCCCAAGGACGTCTGAGAAACTTTCCGCGGTGCACGAAAATTGCGTGGGTGTTGTGTAGGTGTGGACCCAGTCGGGCAGCTCAACTTGGGGTTGGGGATGTTTCAATTCCAACTGCTGCAATGTTGCGATCGTCGCAGGGGCCGCTGGCGAGGGTGAAAGGGCTGCCAACGCTTTTCGCAGGTTACCTCGTTTCACCAGCCCCTCCACACGTGAGCAGATTCCCAGGGGGTCGTTTTGGTGCTGAGGTGGCTCAGCTTGGTGCAGGGACCCCACGTAGTCACTGTAGAGCTGGTTCCAGTGGCCACATCCGAATAGGTGCATCTGCTCTCGCAGCACCTTCCACTTAGAGCTGGACCTCCTGCTAAGTCGTAAGGTGAGACGTGGCAGGAACATGAGGACCCGCCACGCTCCCGCGCAGTTGGGCAATTTGGAGATCCGTAAGAGGGCGGCCAGCATACAGGTGGAGTAGTCGCTTAGTATTTGCGGCGGCAGGCGGCGGACGATAGGCAGGTGGGTGGTTGACGTTAGGGTTGAAGAGTCCCAGCTCGTCGCGATCTCAAAGAGATCCTCCCTCGATGCCAGCTGGGACGCTGACAGGGCTTGGTCCGGAGGGGGTTGGGGTCTGCGGTTCTGTCGGCGTCTAGAATCCCTCTCCTGCTGCTGCGCCTGGTCCTCCCCCGCTTCCGCGAGAGGTGAGTCGGGGTTGTCGGGTTGCCTCAGATCTGACGGTACATATTCGTCGCCGCTCCCTTCTGCGTTTGTATCACCGATTCTCATTGCTTGCGCTGTCGTTCCCCTTCTCCCCCCGCGTCTAGCAAACGACTGGCGCGTGACTCGTTCCGCCGGCTCCCCCAACCAGATTGGGCTCGGTAGTTGGCGCGGATTCCCCCTCGCCGCTTGGCCTGCACTCCGCTGTCCTCCGCGCGCTCCTCGACCCCCGCCTCTCCCCCGCGTGCTTCCCCGTCCGCTCCTCGGAGTGGCTGCCACAGGTGCCGCCTGTTGCGCCTGGGAGATCGGCGTCGTCGGCTCCTCTTGTGGCAGTGGAGCGCCCTGAGCGCTCGCTGATGGATTTCCTCGGCGCTCTGGGCCGCGACTGCACCGCGTAGAGCGATCCCGCTCCCCGTCCGCGTCCTCCTGCACGCCCTGCCGCGAGCGTACCTGTTGCTCCACCGGCGTCCGCTGATCAGATCCGCCGCCGCTTCGAGGACCAGCAGCGCGAGCTGGTTCGGCGCGCGGGCAGGTCCTTGTCACCGCCGGAGCCCCTGCGCGCGGGGTCCGTCTTGCGCTCCGGCGCAGAGGCTGTGGTGCACCAGGAGCGTTCGCCTCGCCGTCGCTCATCGGCAGCTCGCGACGATAAGCGGGAGAGCCGCCGCGATGATCGTCACGGTGCGGCCCGTTCGCCGCTGTCTCCTCGTTCGCCTCGTCGCGTGGCGTCGCGAAGCCGATCCCGTGACCGCCGTTCGCATCGTCATCGTTCGCCCCCTCCTCGTTCATCTCGCCAGCGGTCGCCTGCCCGCCAAACGTCTGGGCGTCGGCCCCCAGCTCCGTGTTCGCCCCCTTCTGCAAAGCGCCAGCGGCTCTACTCCCCACGTCGCGGGGACCGTTTTCCTGGCCGCCAGCGTCAGCAGGGCCCATCTCGCCCGCAGTCGCCTGTGCACTCGAGCGCAAGTGGGCGTGTGCGTCGTGGGCGACGGGGGGGTGACAGTCGCGGCGGAAAAGCGGGTCCAGCGCCGTCCGCAATGGAGCGCCGTCTTCTGGATAGGCTTGATGACGTGGAGAAGGAGCTTCGTCGCTCGCGTGCTGGGTCGGCGTCACCATCAGCTCCTCGCGCTGCTCCCGTCGTCCCTCTCTCCGCGCTCCTGCCCCACAATCCCTTTGGATCCCCGGCGCGTTCGGAGCGGCCGCTGCCTGCGGGGACGGGCTTCGTAGGTGCTGGTGGCGGGCCGCCGTGGGCTCAGTTTGCTCCGCCGCGTCCTCTTCCTGCTCCGCGTGATCTCGCCGTGTCGTCTCACCGTGCCCGCGCGTATGCGTTGCTTCCGCCGATGAAGGAAGTTCCCACGGCGACCCTGGCCCGCCTATGGTCGCTGGCGGCGTCCCTGCAGAGCCTTGAGCGGATTCTCCAGGAGTCATTTGACTCCATGCCGGTGAGCCCTCCGAGCAGGTTCTCTCAGAAACCGCGAGCAGATTGTCATGCGGCGGCGTCAGCGCTATTCGCGCTCGTAACGCCACTGCAGGTAGCGCCCTCGCCGGGAGCAACCTCGGCCAGCCAGCTGGCTGACTCGGCCCTGGCTCTGAGGACGCTTGTAGCAGGCCCTGGTACTCCTGTTGACGTTGTAGGCGCCACCGTGTCTGTGGTCCGCCAGTTGTGGTTGAACACGAGCGGAATGCTCGCTGCGGTAGAGGCGGACCGCATGTAGGCGCTCCCCCCTTGCGCGTATAGACCCGTTCCATCCTCTACTTGCTAAGTGTCTATGCTTGCTTTGTTTGTATCGGTTGCCTAAGCTACTATTGCTTGTTGTTTCCCCTTGCCATCCCTAACGCGCGGCCGAAGGCCGCGCACGCGAGCGCCGGTTTTCAGCACTAACTGAAAGAATGAGAGATGGAGAGGCCGCCGTGGCCTTAAGTAGTCATGGCAGAGGGTAGAAGGGGAGAGGCTAATCCTCTCTCTCAAGCGGTCCGTGTATTAGATCCGAGCAAGGTACAGACATGCACAAGGATATAAGAAGCAATGCATCTCAGCTTCTAAAACCCCCACATCCTACCTACCCTCCTTCACCCTCTAAGGCAGCTCCAATGCCGGCTCCAGGATGGCAAGGCAGTCCCCGAGGGACATTCCTTCGCCCGGCAGCGCCACAGGTGGGTTCTCCACCTGAGCCGCGTAGTTGCACTTCGTCATGAAGCTCACTGACTGCGCCCGCTGCAGCGCCACGGACCACCGCTGGCGGAACTGGTGCAGCAGCTTTGTTGCCTGGTAAGATGAGGGGGCCGCGTTGAAGAGCCGGCGCGCGCCGGTGTCGGCCAGAAGTTTGAGGAATTGAGGGACCTCCGCGCAAGGACAGCCATAGGTATCAACGGCAAGGGGGAAGAACCCGACCCACGAGGCCGTTGAGCCCTCGTAGTCGGAGATCTCTCTCTCTCGCTCTCTCTCGCTCCCTCTCCCTCCCTCTCCCCCCCTCCCCCTCCCTCTCCCTCCCTCTCCCACCCTCTCTCTCCCTCTCCCTCCCTCTCCCTCCCTTTCCCTCCCTCTCCCCCTCTCCCCCTCCCTCTCCCTCCCTCTCCCACCCTCTCCCTCCCTCTCCCTCCCTCTCCCTCCCTCTCCCTCCCTCTCCCTCCAACGCCCCCCCTCCCCCTCCCTCTCCCTCCCTCTCCCTCCCTCTCCCTCCCTCTCCCTCCCTCTCCCTCCCTATCCCTCCCTCTCCCTCTCTCTCCCTCCCTCTCCCTCACTCTCCCTCCCTCTTCCTCCCTCTCCCTCCCTCTGATTCCGATCCTCATCCTACCCACCCTCTCAAACCCCCGATGCTTGGCAGAAAGAGGCAGGCGGAACGAAGGGATGGAAAGAGGGGGGGTGGAGGGGAGGGAAATTGGGCGCACAAGTAGGTGAGTGCGGTGAGGTGACCAATGCAGGAAGGAATGGTGCCACTCAGCCTGTTGCTTCTCAGATCCCTGCCATGGGATATCATGGGATGGGATGGGATGGGATGGGATGGGATGGGATGGGATGGGATGGGATGGGATGGGATGGGAGATGGGATGGGATGGGATGGGATGGAATGGGATGGGATGAGTTGAGATCAGCCCCATAGATTGGTTCTGGAGCAGGATGAAAATTGGCAAAAAATGCCACTTCACATTTGAGGATCGCTGAATATTCCTGGAAAAAAAGGAAGCTGATAATTCAGCTCTGGCAGGCTGAACTTGCTTAAAAAACTGAAACCTGAGGGCCTCGACATGATTAGATGGGATGAAATGGTATCGAATGGGATGGGATGGAATGTTATGGGATGGGATGGAATGGTATGGGATGGATGGGCAGGCCATTAGCCCATATGAATGTCCCCACTCACTCTCTCATCCCCTCACCCACTCACTCACTCACACTTGATGGGATGGGATGGGATGGGATGGGATGGGATGGGATGGGATGGGATGGGATGGGATGGGATGGGATGGAATGGGATGGGATGGGATGGAATGGTGGGATGGGATGGGATGGGCTGCACAAGCTACAACTCCCCATCACCACTCACAACCGCTGTAACTGCGTGAGGCTGCTGATTGCCTCTGGAATGGAGCCTGAGAGACCGCTCTGATATAGTACCCTGGAGCATGGGGAGGTTGGGCGGACGCCGGAAGGGAGGCGATGCGAAGGGAGGTGAGGGAGCAGTGCAGATTTCTGCTCTTTTGTAAATAATGATCCGAGCTGCCTTGTGCAACGTGGTGGTGTTACACTGAGTGATCACTTTACTACTGAGTGAAAAGCATGCAGTGTTTTGGAAAATACTTGCTGATAACACAGGGCATTGACACACAGTGCGGAGGATGGGAGAGAGGGGGTTGGAGGGAGAATGGGAGAGAAAGGGGTGAAGGGAGAATGGCCACACAGGGAGGTGAGTGCGGTGAGGCGGGCAATGAAGGCGGGAATGGTGCCACTCATGCTGAAGCAGTTCAGCCACCTGCCATGTGGTGGCATGGGATGGGATGGGATGGGATAGGATGGGATGTGATGGGATGGCATGGGATGGCATGGGATGGCATGGGATTGAAGATCAGGAATGGCATGTGTGGCAGCCCATGGCCAAGGTATAGCATGTATAGCATGTATAGCATGTATAGCATGTATAGCGTCGTGGATGTGTTGCACTGGGTACTGGAGAAGCTCTGTACCACAAGCTACGTTACTGGAGAAGCTCTGTACCACAAGCTACGTTACTGGAGAAGCTCTGTACCACAAGCTACGTTACTGGAGAAGCTCTGTACCACAAGCTACGTTACTGGAGAAGCTCTGTACCACAAGCTACGTTACTGGAGAAGCTCTGTACCACAAGCTACGTTACTGGAGAAGCTCTGTACCACAAGCTATGTTACTGGAGAAGCTCTGTACCACAAGCTACGTTACTGGAGAAGCTCTGTACCACAAGCTACGTTACTGGAGAAGCTCTGTACCACAAGCTACGTTACTGGAGAAGCTCTGCGGATTGATTCCGAGAATTCTCACAATCAATCTACCGGAGAAGCTTCAGTCAAACGAGCCAGGTTACTGGAGAAGCTCCAAAGGGGGAAAAAGACTCGCAGTCACACAAACACGAGAACTCTAGCGAAGTTCAATTGCAGAGGCACAAGAGGCATTCGAAAAGGACTCCAGGACTCAAAATGCACTATCAGTATCCCATTGTCATATCACACGAAACGATGCACATCCCTCTTCCGTACAGATTTTCCAGGTTGGTGAGCGCTCCTATTGCCTCGGGGATGGACCCTGACAGATCGTCCTCCTCAAGGACTCTGCAATCAAGTGCGGCACAGTGCGGTGAAGTGTGGCGCAGAGAGAATGGTGGGGAGGAGCGGAGGAGGTTGGGTGTGGGAAGGTTGATAACGCATTGCCTCACATGCATCCCCTGTGCATTGCAGCACCAACCTCGCAGCACCGTCAGTGCATATACCTGCAGTGCATGTGTCTGCGCTGCATGTGTCGGCAGCAGTGCATGTATCCGCGCTGCATGTGTCTTGCAATACAGCACTCACAACTCCCTTAGCTGCTTGAGGCTGCTGATTGCCTCTGGAATGGAGCCCGAAAAAATGTTTTTCTGGATAACTCTGATGCATTGTGACGGTTGGGCGGAAACAGGGAAGAGGGACGTGCAGAAGGGAGGGGAGTTATTGGAAAGACTTTTGAGACGTCTCAAAAGGAAACAGGGAAGAGGGACGTGCGAAGAGGGCCGTGCGAAGAGGGCCGTGCAGTAGGGAGGGGAATTATTGGAAAGCGAAGGCCGGAAGGGTAGGTGTGGGTAAGAGGAGAGAATAGAAGCGGGAAGATGAAAAGGGAGTCGAATAAGCTGTTGGGTGCAATGCAGAGTTGTGTACTGTTGAATGCAGATTCTGGAATGAGAGCAGTCTCATGCGAACTAGAATTGTATGATGGACTAGCATCTTAGAAGTGCAAAGAAGGTAGGTGAGATAAGGGGGGACAAGGGCACGCTTGTTATGGAAAAGGATGTTCGATGGGGCGTGGTGCATGGCAGGTGGTGCATGGCAGATGGTGCATGGCAGCACGCACAGTGAAGTCAAGTCTGTGAGGCTGAAGATCCACGCAGGCACCCCCCCGGACAGTTGATGATTCGTCAAGTGCCTGATGATGGAAGCAAGCGAGGGGAGAGGGCAGCAGCCATGAGAGGAGCAATCAAGAGGCAAGGAGCAGGGAAGTTATAGGAATAATGGGTATGTGGAACCCACGAATAGGGGATGTGCAAGGTGAAAACGAAGAGTGAGGAGAACAAAAGAAAGGAGCGGGCATGGCAAGCATGAAAATTTCCCTCATATGCTGCAGTGTCATGAATGATGCTTCACATGCCCTTCAGGCTTCACACATCTCCTAGGGTGTCATCACATGCCATCACATGCCATCCCATGCCATCACATGCCATCACATGCCATCCCATGCCATCACATGCCCCTCACCCGGCCTTACAGAGACTGCAGCTTCTGCAGCTGGGAGAGCCCGACTGGTAGCGACTCCAGTCGGTAGTTCCCCTCCAAACTCCTGCACGCACCAGCCATGCACCAGCCATGCACCAGCCATGCACCAGCCATGCACCATGCATGCACCACGTATGAACATCCATGCACCACGGACATGGACAGTTAAGAAACATCCGAGGGTGCTGCAGGGGGGAAGGGGGCTGTTGACGAGATGCTGCAGGAGAGAACCGAGTGGCGGGAGATGGGGTGTGAGGGGCGAGATGGGGTGTGAGGGGCGAGATGGGGTGTGAGGGGGCAGAAGGGCAGACATGGGGTGGACACAAATTCCGGTGGAGGAACAACTCTGTAAGCCTCAACTTGCTCCACCACTTGCACTCATTCTCTCTCCTCACTCATTCACATGCCATCACATGCCCCTCACCCTGCCTTACAAAGACTGCAGCTTTTGCAGCTGGGAGAGCCCGTCTAGTAGTGAGGTCAGTAGATAGTTGTTCGACAAACTCCTGCTTGCACCATGCATGCACCATGCATGCACCATGCATGCACCATGCATGCACCATGCATGCACCATGCATGCACCATGCATGCACCACGCATGCACCATGCATGCACCACGCATGCACCATGCATGCACCACGCATGCACCATGCATGCACCACGCATGCACCATGCATGCACCACGCATGCACCATGCATGCACCACGCATGCACCAGGCATGCACCACGCATGCACCATGCATGCACCACGCATGCACCATGCATGCACCACGCATGCACCATGCATGCACCACGCATGCACCATGCATGCACCATGCATGCACCATGCATGCACCATGCATGCACCATGCATGCAACATCCATGCACCATGTATGCAACATGCATGCACCATGTATGCAACATGCATGCACCATGTATGCAACATCCATGCACCATGTATGCACCATGCATACACCATGTATGCAACATCCATGCACCATGTATGCAACATCCATGCACCATGTATGCAACATCCATGCACCATGTATACAACATCCATGCACCATGTATGCAACATCCATGCACCATGTATGCAACATCCATGCACCATGTATGCACCATGCATGCACCATGTATGCAACATCCATGCACCATGTATGCAACATCCATGCACCATGTATGCACCATGCATGCACCATGTATGCAACATCCATGCACCACACCACGGCGGAATGGAGTGGGGAGTAGCAGGCAGTGCAGGTGGGAGCACGGAGATAATGGCAATGGGGTGTGAGGGGGCAGATGGGGTGTGAGGGGCCAGATGGGGTGAGGAACAACGCTGTAAGCCTCCTCTTGCTCCACCACCTGCACTTATTCTCTCACACCACTAATTCACTTACCTCTCACCATCTCACCCACCCACTTACCTCTCACCCTCTCACCCACCCACTCACTCCCCCCCTCTACGTGCTGCACCCCTCCCCCCAAGCACACTCACAGGCGAGTGAGCTGCTGAAGATTGCTGAGCCCTTTGAGATCAATGCGATGGGCTGCGCTGTTGCATGGTGGGGTGGGGGCCATGGCAGGCACGAATAGGAGAAGGAAACGAGGGGAGCGGGCAGGGAGGGGAGAAAAAGGGAAAGAGGGGAAAAACGGAAGAAGTGGAGTGGATTTGATGTGCCGGAGAAGGGGGGTGCAGGTAGATTGGGAAAACAAAAGAGGGCGGGTGATGGCAAACAGGCGGAGCAGTTGGGCATGCAGTTGGGCGTGCAGTTGGGCGAGCAGTTGGGCGTGCACTTGGGCATGCACATGCAGGTGGTAGTGTGACGGCCCGTGACAGAGAGAAGAGGGAGGGAGGTGCATGAGAGAGTGGAACTGACATGGGTTCGGGGAGCACGCGAAGGCCGCAACACTCCAATTCCCTACAGGTAGCCGGCACATGCAAAGACGGAGAAGGGGCAGTAGAAACATGGGTGGGTGTTGGAGATAACAGGGGTAAGGGAAAAAGGAAGGACAATGGGGTGGGCCCTGAATCACAGTAAAGGGGGAGAGGCACAAGAGAGGGCCGATGTGGGCGAGGCAAGATGAGAGAATAGAAGAGAAGGCAGGCAAGACAGGGCAAGACAGGACAAGCCGTGTTGAACCAACCGAATGCAGGTCAGTCACCTGCACGTCAATGAAGACTGCCCAAGCGAGCTTCAGTCAGTACAAGCAAGGACCAATCTTTGCAAGCAAGGGGCAATTCACTGCACGCAAAGGAGTTTCACTACAAGCAAGCAAGGGAAAGTTAGCAGGGGAAAGTGGGAATAGAACGCATGAGCGCGTGAGGCCCAGTGCGCAACGAGAAACGCAGTAGCAACGATAATAGCAGGAGTCTCACAGATCCTTGAGATGGGACAATGCGAGGAGAGCAGTGGGCAGGGAGCCGTTGAGGGCCCACTCTTTGAAGGTGCTGTGGAAGGAGGAGACGGATGGCACGGAGGGAGGGAGAATTGAGGTCAACTCAAATGCAGGTTTCAGAGGGCGCAAAGGAAATGGAATCAGGGTGCAGGAGGAGAATGCCAGGTGTACAGGACAATCACATGCTTACAGTGCAATGCCATGCTTACAGTGCAATGACATGCTTACAGTGCAATAACATGCTTACAGTGCAATGACATGCTTACAGCGCAATGACATGCTTACAGTGCAATGACATGCTTACAGTGCAATGACATGCTTATAGTGCAATGACATGCTTACAGTGCAATGACATGCTTACAGCGCAATGACATGCTTACAGTGCAATGACATGCTTACAGTGCAATGACATGCTTATAGTGCAATGACATGCTTACAGTGCAATGGCATGCTTACAGTGCAATGACATGCTTACAGTGCAATGACATGCTTACAGTGCAATGACATGCTTACAGTGCAATGGCATGCTTACAGTGCAGTGACATGCTTACAATGCAATGGCATGCTTACAGTGCAATGACATGCTTACAGTGCAATGACATGCTTACAGTGCAATGACATGCTTACAGTGCAATGACATGCTTACAGTGCAATGACATGCTTATAGTGCAATGACATGCTTACAGTGCAATGGCATGCTTACAGTGCAATGACATGCTTACAGTGCAATGACATGCTTACAGTGCAATGACATGCTTACAGTGCAATGGCATGCTTACAGTGCAGTGACATGCTTACAATGCAATGGCATGCTTACAGTGCAATGACATGCTTACAGTGCAATGACATGCTTACAGTGCAATGACATGCTTACAGTGCAATGACATGCTTACAGTGCAATGACATGCTTACAGTGCAATGACATGCTTACAGTGCAATGACATGCTTACAGTGCAATGACATGCTTACAGTGCAATGGCATGCTTACAGTGCAATGACATGCTTACAGTGCAATGACATGCTTACAGTGCAATGACATGCTTACAGTGCAATGACATGCTTACAGTGCAATGACATGCTTACAGTGCAATGACATGCTTACAGTGCAATGGCATGCTTACAGTGCAATGACATGCTTACAGTGCAATAGCATGCTTACAGTGCAGTGACATGCTTACAATGCAATGACATGCTTACAGTGCAATGACATGCTTACAGTGCAATGACATGCTTACAGTGCAATGACATGCTTACAGTGCAATGACATGCTTACAGTGCAATGACATGCTTACAGTGCAATGACATGCTTACAGTGCAATGACATGCTTACAGTGCAATGACATGCTTACAGTGCAATGGCATGCTTACAGTGCAATGACATGCTTATAGTGCAATGACATGCTTACAGTGCAATGACATGCTTACAGCGCAATGACATGCTTACAGTGCAATGACATGCTTACAGTGCAATGACATGCTTATAGTGCAATGACATGCTTACAGTGCAATGGCATGCTTACAGTGCAATGACATGCTTACAGTGCAATGACATGCTTACAGTGCAATGACATGCTTACAGTGCAATGGCATGCTTACAGTGCAGTGACATGCTTACAATGCAATGGCATGCTTACAGTGCAATGACATGCTTACAGTGCAATGACATGCTTACAGTGCAATGACATGCTTACAGTGCAATGACATGCTTACAGTGCAATGACATGCTTACAGTGCAATGACATGCTTACAGTGCAATGGCATGCTTACAGTGCAATGACATGCTTACAGTGCAATGGCATGCTTACAGTGCAGTGACATGCTTACAATGCAATGACATGCTTACAGTGCAATGACATGCTTACAGTGCAATGACATGCTTACAGTGCAATGACATGCTTAGAGTGCAATGACATGCTTACAGTGCAATGGCATGCTTACAGTGCAGTGACATGCTTACAATGCAATGGCATGATTACAGTGCAATGACATGCTTACAGTGCAATGACATGCTTACAGTGCAATGACATGCTTACAGTGCAATGACATGCTTACAGTGCAATGACATGCTTACAGTGCAATGACATGCTTACAGTGCAATGGCATGCTTACAGTGCAATGACATGCTTACAGTGCAATGGCATGCTTACAGTGCAGTGACATGCTTACAATGCAATGACATGCTTACAGTGCAATGACATGCTTACAGTGCAATGACATGCTTACAGTGCAATGACATGCTTACAGTGCAATGGCATGCTTACAGTGCAATGACATGCTTACAGTGCAATGGCATGCTTACAGTGCAGTGACATGCTTACAATGCAATGACATGCTTACAGTGCAATGACATGCTTACAGTGCAATGACATACTTACAGTGCAATGACATGCTTGCAGTGCAATGACATGCTTACAGTGCAATGACATGGTTAGAGTGCAATCACATGCTTATAGCACAATGAGATACATGCTTACAGTGCAATTACACGCCCATCGCCATCACACTTCACGTGATCCATGCTGTCGCAATCTCTGCCCTTCATCCATGTGCTTGCATCCCGCACATCGTCCCATTCATGTGCTAGATTCGTCAAAGCTTCCACTGCCATGCATCCAGGACATCCACCCATGCCATGCACCCATGCCATGCACCCATGCCATGCACCCATGTCATGCACCCATGCCATGCACCCATGTCATGCACCCATGCCATGCACCCATGCCATGCACCCATGTCATGCACCCATGCCATGCACCCATGTCATGCTCCCATGCCATGCACCCATGTCATGCACCCATGCCATGCCCCTATGTCATGCACCCATTCGATACCCCCCATGCCATCCACCCATGCAGTACCATTCACGGCAGCATGTCATGCCACATCACGTGTTGAAAACATTCCCAAGGAGAGGCGAGAAAAGCAAGGAGAGGGAAGAGGGATGGAGGTGGGGATGTCAGGAAGTGCAGCTGCCACCATCAGTGATGGTGGTTGCTGGTGCGGGCCTCATATTGCATGTTGAATCGGGTTACGGTGTATGGGCGGTATGGAACACGGCATGGCTGACTGTCTGGGACCTCAGTCTGTCAAAAGGAGGAGGAGGAGGTGGAGGGACGCATGTGCGTGCAGCACGGCTCACTGTCAGCACGGCTCACTGTCAGCACGGCTCACTGTCAGCACGGCTCACTGTCAGCACGGCTCACTGTCAGCACGGCTCACTGTCAGCACGGCTTACTCTCGGCTTACTCTCGGCTCAACGGCTTACTCTCGGCTGAACGGCTTACTCTCGGCTTAAAACCGGAGGTCCAAGAGTTTCTAAGTTAGGAAGGTTGAAAGATGAGAGAAAGGTGACTGGCTCGCGAGCCAGGGTGGTGTCGAAATTGGTGGTCTGGGGTCGCAAAGGAAGAAAATTTCGCGAAAATAACCAGATCTGGAATGCAACGTCAGAACTGGTTCGCAGACAGTTTCGGACGGGCTTCAAATTTGTTGGCGAAATCGTCACTGCTTTCGTCCTCGCTAGAACAGTTTTTTTCGCGTGACGAAAATTGTCCCCCCGATTTGCGAAGTGAGTCGGTACCTACTGGGTCACCCCTTCTCAAAGTTAGGAAGGTTGAGGCACTTTGGGGCTGTTTGGGACTCCGGTTTTAACGGCTTACTCTCGGCTCAACGGCTTACTCTCGGCGTCCACCACGGGAGCAGCGCGTGCGAGGGGCATGCAGCAGCGCGCCACCACCAGCGCCACCAGCGCCGCTCTCGCCGCCACCATGACGCCGCGGCGCGTTTCCTTAGCAGCCCACCACCCCATTGATGGTCTCGCCCGAGAGCAGGTTTGTACAGTGGCCCTGCTCCCAGGCTGGAATACGCCCTTAGAATTCTCAAAGAACAGATTCAGCCCGAGAGCAGGTTGTACTTGCCCGTACGCGGCGTGACCCGTGAGGAGACACTGCTGTTGCTATTGCATCTCTGTCGTATCGTGAACCGCTTGCGTGTGCGCGTTTTCAGGGGCCGCGATCGAGACTCTTTGAACAAAACAGAATTATAATTGTTGCCGGGAACGTAATCTCGACCATCTAGTTCTCGTCTTCGTGTTCGTCCTCGTCTCTCATAGGAACCATGTGAATCACTGATGCAAGCAAGGTGCACTCTCGGACTCATGAACGGATGAAGATGCAGCATCTCAAATCAGCTTGCTGCTGTTGCGTAAATCGGAGAATGGAAGGTTGGATGGTGTGGTGCTCGGTTGCACCAAAAATTAGTTGGAGTTCAAGACCTCGCCTTCATCTACAGATTCTTCACCAAGTGCAGCCGTTTCAAAACGTAATGGATCTCCCCAGATATGCACAAAACGCTCTGCACCGCACAGCAGCGTCGGTGATATCTGAATCAGGCCCTGAAGAAATTGATGACTCGGGTTGACCTTTGGTTTGTGGAAACGTGGGGTGTGGTGTGACGGTGGAAAGATGACCCCTTATAAAACTATTCCCGCATAGCGCATTGCAGCTAGTAGTATATTTCACCTAACCTTGAAATCTTGTCATAGTCATCCGTAACAGAGCGCTAGTCTGAGACACCAGAGAAAATCAGAGTTGCACTATCTTTGATTATCAGTAAGAAGCGATTGTAGAAAATGTGGCTACTCAGCCACTAACAACAGTGCCACTTGCCCACTTTCCAATTGAAGACCTCAAAGAGGGTGCACGCAACATTGTATACCTTCTAGAAGAAAACATGGCACGAGACTAAACAAAACAAAGTATTTCCTGCCAGCCCCTCACCTCCTCATTCTCCCTTACTCATCTGCTGTGCTCCATGGTCACACCAGCCGGCGCTTGCATGGCTGCCTTCCCACCACCTCCTTCCACACCCTTCATTTCACCGCAACCACGACACCGATACTCATGAGTCTCCCCATCCCCTTTCACCGCCTTCCCCTGCCCCGCCCCTTGCTCCTCACCCGGGGTCTCATCGGGCAGGTGAGGGAGCATGTGGAAGCGGTAGTGCCGCACGGTGCGCACCTCTTGGCACAGCGAGCAGCACGGCAGCACGTACCACGACGCAAAGTCCGTCGCTGCCTTGTGCCCGCAGCACCACACCTGCTCCTGCAGCAAGAACGTCCGCCGCACCTTCCACCGCCAGTACCCGCCATACGTCACCCCGAGAAAGCTCCCTAGCACGCCCAGGCTGAACACAAACCACTGCATGGTGGTGTTTGGAGTGTTGCGCGCACCCATCGTGAATATCACAATAGGTCCAAAGATAAAGAATATGAACGTCGCAGTGAAGACAATCCTGTTGCCGAACCCAGCTCGCTCCACGTGCCGTCCGTGCACACAGAAACAGCAGACTGTAGAGCTGACTGCACTCCACCATCCGCCAGCACAGCAGTCAAACACAGTCCCCTGCCATTGCGGCCCCTCCCGTTGCAATTTTTCATCGTCTGATCTCTCCCCTTCTGGCTGCCACACTGGAATCCGCCATTGCTTCGGATCCTTCAGCGTCCGATGCCCCTCCCCCGCCAGTAACTCCTCGTATTCCCCAAACCGCCTCGGCGCGGGCGGCTTTCCGCCTTCCGCCAGCGACGGCTCCTCCGCTTCCGCGCACTGCTGCTCCTCCCCGCTTTGCTTCCCCGTTTCACCGTGCGCCTGTCCGTCCGCCACCACCACTACCACCTCCGCCTTTCCCTCGCCTGCTATCACTCCGTCGCACAGCGCGCACGGCGTCGCTTTTGCTCCTTGCGACTCGCCTGCGACACTGTGCGACTCGCTCACGGACTTATGCGACCCTGTGCTACTCTTCCCAAAGCTTCTGAAACTTCTACGAACGGGAGGGTCAGCCGTGGCCCAGCCTAGAGGGCTGAAAATGCAGTACAAACCCGCTGTGAACGGCGAACCCAGAGCGATACAAACGAGGAACGCAATAAGGGGTACGGGGCGCTGCGGTTCAGGAATCGTCCAGAGAATGACCTCTATCGCGTACTGGAAGATGCAGTTGAGTTGAAGCAGCGTCAGCACGACCGACATGTGGAATCGCTCGTCCGGCTTCGCGACGAACGCGCCCGCCGCCGACAGCAGCGCGCGAAGGCTCGCGACGTCGATGCGGTTCCAGCGAACCAACTGCACGACGTAGTAACACCGGAGCGGGTGCATAACCAGGCAGCTAACCGTGCAAACGCCGTTGAGAATCTGATTCGAAAACTCGAACCACAGCTTCTCCTCTGTCCCGCCGAAAGCCCTCCATATGCCCGTGAGCGTGAAGAAGAGCAGAGCGCCGGAAACGGTCAGCATACCGATCATAACGAGGGTCGCTATGGCGATGGGATGCTTGAGGGCCTCGGCGGCCTTGGCCAGCGGCTCGCGCCATTCCTGCGGTAAGTAGAACGGGAGAATGAACGTGCCGCCGCAGCAAAGCTGGCTCTTGGGCGCGATGGGCACGCACTGACACGACGCCGCGCTTTCTGCCGGGTCTTGGTGCCGCCCGCTGCCACCGCCGTCTCCGCCACCGCCGCCGTCATCGTCGCTATTGCGCGTTCCTCGGCTGCCGCTTCGCTCCGCCACTGCGGCAGGGAAATGGCTGGACGACTGGCTCGTTTTCTGCGTCGCGTTTTCTTTCCTCGTGTCGCCGGACGGCTGCTGCACGGAGGGAAGCGCCGGGATGTCAGCGGACGCGCCGGGGAGGGAGCCGCGAAGCGACGCGTTGTTGCCATCGCAAAACGAGGTGGAAGAGGAAGTGAAGGAGCCGAGGCGGTCGTCGTGGGCAAATGGCGTGGTTGACGAGGTGGACTTGTCCGACAGCACGGGGAACGGCGCGTTGCTTGAGAAGATATTAGGTCGCCCATTGGCCGCACCAAAACGGTCCATGGCGTGAAGACCCAAGCTGCGTTTAGGTGAGGAGACTCACGCGGAGTAAAAGGCGAATCAGCAGGCACAACGGACGCGGTTTAGGTGGGCCAAAGCTGAGGTAGCGTGCAGCACATGCCCGTGACACATGCGACGTGGCTGCTGCTACTTCTAACCTGCCTGCTCTTTGCGTTGGTGGGTCAGTGTGGAGTGGACAAACAGACTGCCTGCTGGGAGGGAATGGTGGTTGTGAGTCAAGCGAAAAAGCGTTTGCACTTGTCTCGAGGTTTGTTTGCCGTGGATGGATGGACATTGTGGGAAATTTTAGAGAGGGATCAAACAGACGGCCAGATTTGAGTGGCGGTGGAGGACGAGGCAGGGAAGAGCACAGCAAACGTAGATCTGACACAAGGGGGGAGACACCAACAATTTTGCGGGATGTCCTTTTTCTTTGTGCTAGGTGGCGCAGTGGTGTGTTGGTGATGCTAAGTGTACAGTATTCCCAATGCGTTGCAACTCCCTCACCAAGTTTTGCAATGGAAACGTTTCTTTGTTGCTAATGGCCCTGGTTTTGAACACTACCGAGGCGCGGTGGCATCGGTTGGTGACTTGCTCGCCTCGTTGGCTATCGTTTGAAGCCCAGGTCCACAGTCAGAAGAGGGCGTGAAGGGTTTGAGTGGACTGGTATTTCGAGTGCGTAGATGAATAAGACTGCTCTTTGAGTGTGTAGTAAATAAGACTGATCCGCTGATATATGACTCACTGAGACCGGAAACCAATTGTGTGTTCCTGTCTAGAATGTCTCTAAATTATTAACCTGCGGTACAAGGGCCCTCTCTTGTTTCACAGGGTAGTCTCCTTGTGACCAGGAAGCTCGAGGGCATCGATATTGGAATATGGACGTCAGCCGACTCGAAGCACGGACAGCCACACTGGGAACTGTGCGACTTGAACGCCACTGGGAACTTCCCCCGCGAAGAGACTGCTTGCAGAGGGTACATCACTGAAACATCCCCCCTGGTTGGAACTCAGATGTGTTTGGGAAGGGATGGAGAATGGTGAAACAAATATTCGCATCCTAGGGGCTGCTCCCGACAGTATGTCTGACTGCGGCTCAATAAGGCGTGGTACGATCTGGAGCGGTCATATCAATATTTATACCGGTTGTATTTGCTAGACCGTATTTATGTTTCTGAGGTTTCGTTCCCAACTGTTACGAGTGCAATTGAGTGAACGAACGAGAATTGCACTATCGAAGCAAGAGTACAATGAGCGAAGGCATGAGCGAAGAATATATAGCGAAACTACAGTGGTAACGGTAATGGACTGTGGTTGTCGCGCGACGGGCCTGGGGCTGAGGTTGGGAAAAAGTGTCGAAGCGGAGGCCCGGAGCGCGGGTTACCCGCCGAGCCGTGAGGTCGGGGTGCGATGTGCGAAGGTGGCGGGCAGATTGTCGATGCGAGGGTTGCGAGTGGTAACGGTGCTGACTGTGGTGCTACAGTGATGTACGCGTTGAGCAGGGATGCGAAGTAAGGAAAAAGGAATTTTCCTTACACTACCCCCCCCCCTTAAGGAGGTCCTCCTTACGAGAGTGCGTGTACATCCCTGAAATTTCGGCTGCGCAGATACTCGGTGAGGACGGGGTGGTTTTCGATTCTGTCCAGGGGAACCCAATTGTCTTCGGTGGGTGTACGGTCCTTCCAGCGGAGTAAGAACTCGATCCTTCGGGCTCCTCGAGGGTCGCGAACTCTGTGACTCAGGATTTTTTCGGGGGTGATGATTGGTTCAGTTGGTGGTCTTGTCATGCTGGTTGGGCGATTGCGTGGCAGTTGGCTCATGGACGGGACGTAAGGGCGAAGTAGGCTGACGTGGAATGAGGGGCTGACGTACCAGTCAGCAGGGAGGAGGAGGTGGGCGGTGACGGGTGTAAGCATGTGGCTTATGCGAAATGGCCCGCAGTATCGGGGGCGGAGTTTCGGAGTGATGGGCAGTCGGAGGTTCTGAGTGTCAAGTAAAACTAAGTCGTCGGGCTGGTAAGAGACAGGTCTGCGGTGGCGGTCGGCGTTGCGTTTAGCGATGATGTTCGATTTTTTTATTGCGTCTACTGCCCGGGTCCGTGCTGCTTGTAATATTTCGGCGAACTGTTGTGCTCGTGGTACTGGGTTGTCGGGATTCGGGGTCATGGGTACTGTCAGGTCTTGTCCGTAGTTTAGGTAAAATGGTGACTGTTGGGTCGTGGCGGATGGCGAGTTGTTGTACGCGAATTCGATTAGTGGCAGTTGCTGTTCCCACGTGGTCGGGTCGTCACACGTGGCCCTGATGAGCTGTTCCATGGTCTGATTTGTCCGTTCTGTCTGTCCGTCGGTTTCGGGGTGGTATGATGAACTGAACTGCAGTCGCGTGCCGAACTGCTGCCACAGGTTCCGCCAGAAGTTGCTGGTGAATTTTGTGTCGCGGTCGCTGATGATCGCGGCGGGTATCCCGTGCAGTCGAACGACGGTGGAGATGAAGAGGCGTGCTGTTTCTTCGGCTGTGATCGATTTTTTGCAGGCTGCGAAATGTGCCATTTTCGTTAGTCGATCGACGACGACCAGGATCGCGTCGTTCCCACTCGCCCCGGCTGGTAACCCCGTGACGAAGTCCATCGTCACCTGCTGCCAAGCACGCTCTGGGGGTGGTATCGGCTGCAACTGTCCCGTCGGCCGCTGTCGTGATGATTTCATGAGCTGACAAGTGGGACACGATGCCACGTGTCGTTGTACGTCGGTCAACATTTCGGGCCAGTAATAATACCGCTGCAGCTGCTGCCGTGTTTTTTCTACTCCGAAATGCCCCGAGGTAACTCCGTCGTGTGCCTCCTGTAACAGTAATTCCCGTAGCAGTGTATACCCAGGTACCCAAATGCGGTCAGTCCCGGTTTTTACGTAATAGACTCCCTTTGCTGCTGCGAACTGCTGCGAATTTCCTCCTGTGAAGAATGGATCCGTCTGGTACCCGTGGGTGAATAGGCCTGTCAGTAGCGGGCTTGTCTGGGCGAGTAGTATTGCGTGGATCTGGGCAGTGGGGCGGGTCAGTGCGTCGGCGATGTTCGAGGCTCCCTTTTTGTAAGTGACCGTATAGTGAAAGTTGGACTCGAGGAAATCGAGCCAGCGAATCTGTCGTGGGTTGAGGTGTGGCTGTGCGCGAAGGTACTGTAGTGATTTATGGTCTGTCCGTACTGTCAAGTCCGCGCCAGTCAAGTAACAGCGCCATACTTTGAACGCGTGCACGATCGCAAGCATTTCGCGGTCGTGTATCGGGTATTTTTTCTCGGGCGGATGCAGTTTTCGTGACTCGTATGCGATAGGCTGTAGGCCATTGCCGAAATCCTGTAGCAGTACGGCTCCGATGGCGATATCGCTTGCGTCGGTAACTACTTCAAATGGGCGGTGCGGGTCGGCGATGCGCAGGACGGGCGGGGAACAGAGAACATTTTTCAGGGCAGAGAAGGCAGCATGCTCTTTCTCCCCCCACGTAAAAGCGACCCCCTTCCGCAGTAAGTCCGTTAGTGGGGCAGTTAACCGTGCCATATCGGGGACGAACCGACGCACATAATTAACGAACCCCAAAAAGCTCTGTAGCTCCGTGATGTTCGTCGGGGGATGCCACGCTTTTACCGTATCCAGCTTCTTTGGGTCGATTTCAACTCCAGCCTCCGAAATAACGTGCCCCAAAAATTCTAACCTATCCTGGAAGAACTCGCACTTGGAACCCTTGGCCAGTAATCTGTGCTCGTCTAAAACCTTAAACACCCCCTTAAACGGCGCGGCAGCTGCATTCGTCGCAACAGCGTGTACAGTGGCGTGCTCGATCGGTCCCCGAGGACGATGTCCATAGTAGGACCCCGGTCTCGGACGGCGTAAAATGTCGATTTTCTCGGCGAGCGCGAGAATCTCGTTGAAGTTCGAGAGCCCGCGTAGCATGATTTCGTGCGAGATGTCCAGCTTCAGCCCTCCGACGTAACGGTCCACCCGCTCCGCTTCGTGCATGTAGCCGACTTGCTCGCATAATGCGAGAAAACCACTCGTGTAGTCTTGAACCGATCCGAGCTGCCGCCAAGTGCGCAATCTCTGACGCGCCGAAATAGAAGCCGCGATCGGCTCGAAGCGCGCCCGAAGCCCTGCGCACCACGCATCTCACGTGCTGTATTGGGCGGTCTCGCAGAATGAACTCCAGGTGACAGCTGGACCCGTGGGCCCTTCCTCTTGCAACGGTGGCTCGTAGGCGCGTGGCGACGTCACGATGACTCGCCACCAGTCCATGGCGGGGCCCCTTAGCAGCGAAACTGCATACCGAATCTTCGCTGCGTCCGACTCGACGTAATTTGCGTCGAAGAAGACGTTCATCGTGAAGACCCACGATTGAACCGTCGGACCTCCACGCTGGCTCGGGTCGAAGCAGGGCGGGCGTTGCGGCTTGAGTGGCATTGGTGCCATGATGGCCTGTTCGCCACTTGTCGCCGCGAACTCCACGTGCCGACGGGCTTCGCGAGGCTCCCGCGGGCTTGGTGCGACCCTGTTTCCTCCCATGCCAGGCATCGGCTGGGCGGCGCCATCGCTGGCTGCGCCTGAGCGCTGTCCCACGCTGTTGTTTTGTGTTGGTGTGCCGGACGAGATGACGATCGGCTCGTCTGATTGTGCGGAGGCATTTGTCGGTGCGTGTGGTGGCGCTGGAGTGTTCATCGTTGATTGCTGACGCGCGGAGTCACGTTCCGCCGTGAGCGTCGCAATTTCGACCGCCGAATCTTCGAGTTGGCGCCCCAGACGGTCGAGCTGCTCCTGCGTCAATGTGGCGAGCGTGAATTCGGCCATGGCGGGGGTGTCGGGCGAGCTCAGCGAGAGCCTCAGTCGTCGCCGTGCGTGCTTACGAGAGAGCACTACGAGCGGCGGTGCTGTGTTGCTGAGAGACGTCCACCCCCCCCAAAAATTGAGATTGTGGGGAAGCGAAGGTGTGGGTGCGGTCCGAGAGGAGATCGTAGGCTCTGAATACCAAGTGTTACGAGTGCAATTGAGTGAACGAACGAGAATTGCACTATCGAAGCAAGAGTACAATGAGCGAAGGCATGAGCGAATAATATATAGCGCAACTACAGTAGTAACGGTAATGGACTGTGGTTGTCGCGCGACGGGCCTGGGGCTGAGGTTGGGAAAAAGTGTCGAAGCGGAGGCCCGGAGCGCGGGTTACCCGCCGAGCCGTGAGGTCGGGGTGCGATGTGCGAAGGTGGCGGGCAGATTGTCGATGCGAGGGTTGCGAGTGGTAACGGTGCTGACTGTGGTGCTACAGTGATGTACGCGTTGAGCAGGGATGCGAAGTAAGGAAAAAGGAATTTTCCTTACACCAACTAACCTCGGGAGTAGGAGTTCACAACTACAGTTCATACAGACCTTGTAACGTATGGCAGGTCGTATCTAGAGGCACAGAATGTTGCAGAACACAACTATTTGATTGACTAACCCTCGATAAGAGGCCTCGTTTTCATTCGTGAGCATCATCCACTGGCTAATCTACATCACCAAAATCGGCTAATTTCGCAATAACAAACGGTTCAGAAATTGTTCGTTGCAAGTTTCACGCCCGAGGTCAGTCTGGATAGTTTAGCCGTGAAAACCAGAACCGTGCTTAACCGTTGTGTAGCGTGCTGACACGCTAGGCGAACCTTATACAAATGGAGTACATGATCTAGGTTACAAATTCGAATTCCATATCGTTTCACGTGTAACAATAAGAGCGCTACCCCACTGCGCGTTCTCTAAGTAGCATCCCTCGATTGTCGCTAATCGTAACCGCTCTGATAAGCGCAGGACACCATGTCGAAAGACCCCGCAGCGCACGCGTTGGCGTTCCGCGTGATGCGCCTATGTCGCCCCGCGCTACAGGCGGATCTTCCGCTGCGCTGCTCCGCGCACGACCTCTGGCTGGGGGAAGACGACCCTCCGCTCGCCTCTTCCGCGCCCCCGCCCCCCGACGACGCCGTCAGCACCGCCGCCACAGGGCTTGGCGGAGCTGGTCTCAGCGGCGCTGGGGGGGCGCGCGCGAGTGCGGGGGACGGGGGGTCGGGGCGGGGGTTGGGTGTAGTAGGCGCGGCGACGGCGGCGGCGGACAGTGATAAGTACTTCGCGAGCCGCGTGGAGCTGAGATCGCCGCTAGACGCGCTAGGGTTGTCAGGCATGCTGGTGCTGCCACAGTCGTTCGGGTAATGCGCGCTTCTTTCCACTTCCCCCTTTCCCCTTACCCTCTCCCCCTTCCCCCTACTGGCTGTAGGCTCAAAACTAACCACCACCCTGCTTCACCCTGCCCTCCACTCCCAAGAGACACACGCACCTCGTGTCCAACTTCACATAACTCTGTTATCACTCCCTTTCCCCCTCCGCGCATCCTCCCTCTCCCCACCCGACCATCACCCCACCCACCTCCCTACCCCTACCCTCTCCCCTTTAGTCCCCCCTGCCCCATCCTTCCCCCCACTTACTCTCACATACCAGCATCAATCCTCTCCCCCGCACACCACCCATGACAAGTGCTCTCGATTTGAGATGTGCGTATCAAAGAAGCACGGCTGCCCCTCGCTCCCCTGCTGCAGGTCTATCCATCTGGGGGAGGCGTTCTGCAGTTACATCAGCGTTGGTAACCACAGCGACCGCCACGTCAGCAACGTCGTCATTAAGGTCAGAAATTTGGGGGAAAGAGGAGTGGTGGGGAAGGGGGGGGGATGGTGAGGGGGAGAGAGAGACAGACGGATAATTTGAGAGGGATTGGAGGGAGGTTTGGGGTGTGGTGAGAGGTGGGACGAAAGTTACGTCGCAAAAGTGGAGGCACTGGGTGGGGTGAGGCGAGGGTGATGAGCAGGGGTTATGATCGTGTAGCTTCCGACCCTTGCATTGTACCATTCTACAACGTTGCTGAGCTGAGCTGCTGTTTTGACAACAACGCGATGGCTCGATTGTGCTCTATTGAATGAAGGCTGCAGCGAAGCGAACCATCCAAGGTTTCTCTCTTCCGCAATTATCCATGGTCCCAGGCGGAGCTACAGACAGAGCGGCACAGAGTGGTGCTGGCAGACAACTCGAGCAGCCCTCTGGAGCGCATTCAGGCGGGCGGCAGGCATGACTTCATCATCGAGCATGACATCAAGGAGCTGGGGTCGCACACGTGAGTGCCGCATGGGGCATGGGTGTGGGGGATGCGCATGGATCATGGGTATGGGGCATGGCAATGGGCATGGGCATGAGCATGGTGTGATGTGGAGTGCATGGCATGTATGCTGCACACATGAGACATGGTGGAATATGAGAAATTGTAGAAAGGTTGAAATAACAGAGTCGAGGCCACATTTAGTCGAACCAGTGTTGAGACACAAATCAACAATCGCACCACTCATCTTATTCGCGTTTGCTTTTGGCTTCCTCCCCTCCAACCCTGCTTCGCCCTCCCATCCTGAGCCCTCCTCCCAACCCTGCTTGTTGTCTGTTGCATGGCAGGCTGGTGTCTTCAGCGCACTGTATCGACTTTGGCGAGCACAAGGTGGTGCTGCTTGCCTTCCTTTCATCCCTCCACTCTCTTACCCTGCGCCCGCCCTCCTCCCAACCGTGCGTGTGCCATGCGTGTGCCATGCCATGGCAGGCTGGTGTGTTCAGCGCACTACATCGACTTTGGCGAGCACAAGGTGCTGCCGCAGTACTTCAAGTTCATGGCTGCCAACCCCCTCTCCGTCAAAACCAAGGCATGCTTGCGTGGTCGCAGGGTCGCATGGTGGAATGGGGGCAGGGCATGGGGGCATGGGGGCATGGGGGCATGGGGGCATGGTGGCATGGGGGCATGGGGGCATGGGGGCATGGTGGCATGGGGGCATGGGGGCATGGTGGCATGGGGGCAAGGTTGAATGGTAACAGGCTGGCAAGGTGGCATGGTGACACTTGATCGTGCTTTTCTTATCCAAAGTTGCCCCTCCCCCACGAAGGTCTTCCTTGCCTCTTCCCCTCTCATCCATTTTCCTTGCCCTTCCCCCCCTCCCTCCACTCCACTTTCCAAGTGTCTAACATCCCTGAGGCATCATGAAACCTTCCGTCTCACTCCTCCCCCTGCCCCTTTCACCCCCTCACACCCTCCCTCCCTCTTCCCCCCTTTACCCACCCCACCACATCACCTGTCGTCCCCACCACCTGCTCATTCAGGTGCGCACCATCCGCGAGAGCACGTTTCTGGAGGCGTGCATAGAGAACGGCAGCAAGGCAGCGCTGTTCCTCGACCAAGTGCGCTTCGAGCCCACTCCCGCCTGGCAGGTGAGATGAGGCACAGCACTGGGGCCGGGCAGGTGAGATGAGGCACAGCACTGGGGCCGGGCAGGTGAGATGAGGCACAGCACTGGGGCTGGGCAGGTGAGATGAGGCACAGCACTGGGGCCGGGCAGGTGAGATGAGGCACAGCACTGGGGCCGGGCAGGTGAGATGAGGCACAGCACTGGGGCCGGGCAGGTGAGATGAGGCACAGCACTGGGGCCGGGCAGGTGAGAGGGCCAAACTCCCAACGAGGTGGCGGAATTCGTGCCTGGCTGGCTGTGTGGCATAAGTCGCTTGTGCCTGTTCTTGCTTGGGTGATAGTTGTTCAGTGCCCAAGTGTCTGTCTCAGTGGCAGGTAGGGAGGAAATGTGGTTACGTATGGATGACGTGGTATTGCAATGTGTGGTGGGTGTGCTGGCAATGGCATGCACGGTTCTTTTGATCCGTGCAACAACTCATGGTTGCTCACCTTTGTGCTCCTTCTCTGGCTTGTCTGCGTACGAGCGAATTCATGGGCGCATGGGTGCATGGGTGCACGCATGCATGAACGCATGGATGCCTGGGTGATTGGGTGCATGCATGCATGAATGCATGGGTGCCTGGGTGCATGGGTGCATGCATGCGTGCGTGCAGGTGGCCCAGTTAGAGCCGGAGTTCACAGGCAAGGAGGAGGAAGAGGAGGAGGATGGAGAGGAGGGCGCCAGGGAGGAGTGGGGAGGCGCAGCAGTGGCAGATGAGGAGGACGACACAGTCACAGGGGTGGCATGGAGTGAAGTCAGGTGAGGGGCTTTTGAGATTTCTCAAAAGCAGTCAGGTGAGGGAGATGGTTGAGTAAGGGGCTGGAGAGAGGGGTTTATTGTTGTGGGTGTAGGGTGCCTTGTGAGTCGACTCAAAAGTCACTTTGGCGCCAGATGAGATGAGGTCGACACAGTCACTGGGGGGGGGTGACGTGGGGTGGGGCCAAGTGTGCTCCAGGAGAGGGGTGAGGCGAGTGGTGTGTGTATGTACGTGTTTGAGGACGCGTCCTTGAGGTGTGGGATACGGGTTAGAGAGAGGAGAGCGAGACGAGTGTCGGGTGAGAGTGAGTGCTGCAGGGAGAGGGCGTTGCATGAGGGGTTAGTGAAGGGAGAGAGAGGGCATGAGCTTAGTTGTTGACGGGTTGTTGACTGTGATTGAAAATGGCAGGAGTCTTCTTGGGACGTCTGAAGAGATGGGAGGGAGAGAGGGCATGAGCTTAGTTGTTGGGGCTTCAGAATGGCAGGAGTGTGGAGTGGAGGTATGGAAACACTTGCCGCTTGGTTGCTGGGCACACAGGTGGTGCCTGCCTTTCCGCTTTGTTGTCGCTCTAAGGGAGCTTTCTTTCACCTTATACCAGAAGAAAGAGAGAAAGAAAGTTCCTTCATCACCTCGTTTCCTCCCTCCTTCCGCACCTCGTTTCCTCCCTCCGTCCGTCCGTCCGTCCGTCCCTCCCTCCCTCCCTCCCTCCCTCCCTCCCTCCCTCCCTCCCTCCCTCCCTCCCTCCCTCCCTCCCTCCCTCCCTCCCTCCCTCCCTCCCTCCCTCCCTTCTTCCTCCCTCCCTCCCTCCCTCCCTCCCTCCCTCCCTCCCTCCCTCCCTCCCTCCCTCCCTCCCTCCCTCCCTCCCTCCCTCCCTCCCTCCCTCCCTCCCTCCCTCCCTCCCTCCCTCCCTCCCTCCCTCCCTCCCCGTCCCCATCTACCCAACCGCAGGGCGCTATTCAAGCCGGTGGACCTGATTCGAGCCAACGGCGGGACACGGCACTTCCTCTACCACCTGCACAGAACGCCCCCACCCCCTGCTGCCGCCGGGGGAGGGGGGGCGGGGGAGGGAGGCGGGGGCCTGGCGAAGGTGGAGGGGGGGAACACGCTGGGGCGGCTGGAGATACTCTGGCGCTCCACACTGGGGGAGCCGGGGCGACTGCAGACCCAGCAGATACTGGGGAATGTGAGTGGGGAGCAGGGTAGGGGGGAAGGGGGATGGGGAAGGGGGGACGGGGTGTGGGACAATGAGACCAGTGTGAAGAGGGTAGAGGGGGAGGAGGGAGAAGAGGAGGGATTGAATGAGCGTTATGGGAGTTGGTTGTGATTGGAAATGTGTGGGGAGAAGGGTTCATACAAGCAGTCGTGTTTGCGTCCTTCCGTCCTGCAGCAGCCCTTTGTTCTGTTCAGTTATCATTCACTGGTACTTTTATTCTATCCCACGGTCCAACCGCACTCCCTCCATGGTTGCTCCCCATTACCATCCATCTCATTCTTAGCAGCAAGTGTGTTCCCTCTCCCCTCTGCATGCGTGTGTTCAAGCTTGCAGACATCCAGAATCTCTGTTCTGCTGCTGTCCAACCCCCCCCCCCCCCCCTCTCCCCTCACCATTCCTCATCCTCACTGCCCACTCCTCCCCCTCCTCCCCCTCCTCCCCCTCCTCCCCCTCCTCCCCCTCCTCCCCCTCCTCCCCCTCCCCTTCCACCTGCCCCCATCAGCCCATAGTGCAGTGCGCAAGGAGGTGGAGTTGAAGCTCGTCAGCCTACCCAACAACCCATAACGCCCCCCTCCTTCCGCTGCCACTCCCCCACCCCTTCCCCCCCTTACCCCCCACCTCCCCCCATCAGCCCATAGCGCGCAAGGAGGTGGAGTTGAAGCTCGTCAGCCTGCCCAGCAGAATCGTGCTCGAGCGACCCTTCCTCGTGCGCCCCTTGCCTTGCCCGCCTCCTGCCCTCCCTCCCTCCCTCCTCCCTGCATCCCCCTGCCCCTCGCACCCTCTCTTTGCCTCTTTCCGGGTTTTCCTTCCCCCCTGTATTTTCGAATGCCTTCCTTACTTTCTTGTGCTCCCCCCTGCCTGCTCCCCCCTGCCTGCTGCGCCCTGCCTGCTGCGCCCTGCGTGCTCCCTCCTGCCTGCTCCCCCCTGCCTGCTCCCCCCTGCCTGCTCCCCCCTGCCTGCAACCTCCTGCTTCAGTTGAGGTGTCCAGCTATCAAACCCGTTGTGTATAGTATATGCCATCAAACTCCCCACACCCCCGCTTACTTCAAACTCCCCACACCCCCGCTTGCTTCAAACTCCCCACACCCCCGCTTGCTTCAAACTCCCCACACCCCCGCTTGCTTCAAACTCCCCACACCCCCGCTTGCTTCAAACTCCCCACACCCCCGCTTGCTTCAAACTCCCCACACCCCCGCTTGCTTCAAACTCCCCACACCCTCGCTTGCTTCAAACTCCCCACACCCCCGCTTGCTTCAAACTCCCCACACCCCCGCTTGCTTCAAACTCCCCACACCCCCGCTTGCTTCAAGCCCACGCCATGCTTCGTTCACCATGTCTGTCTTCATCCCCACCATGGTTCCTCCCTCCTTCCCTCACGCTCCTCCTCTCCCTCCCTCTTCCCTCTCGTTCCTGGCCCCTGCCCTGTCCCCCGTCCCCTCTACCCTCTGCCCCTGTCCCCTGCCATCTAACCTCTGCTCCCTGCATTCCCCCCGGCCCTGTCCCTCTCTTTCCCCTCCCCAGGTGCACTGTCGAGTGCACAGCAACAGCGACCGCCCTCTGGGCCCGCTGCGCATAGTCATTGCCCAGGACGAGCCCGTCATTAGCCCTTCTCCCATCCCTCCCTTGTTACTGTCTCCCATTCCTCCCTTCTTCCTTTCCTGCCTTCCTTTCTTCTTCCCTTCCTCTCTTCCCCCCTTCCCCCCTCCCCCTTTCCTTCATCCCCCCTTTCCTCCCATTCCTCCCTGCCCCCCAGGTGCACTGTCGAGTGCACAACAACAGCGACCGCCCGCTAGGCCCGCTGCGCATAGTCATTGCGCGGGACGAGCCCGTCACTACCACCACCCCCAGAGCCATTGTTGTCAGCGGCCCCTGGACCATGGTGAGGTGCAGTGCGGTGGAGTGGGGAGAGAGTGGGACTTGGATGGAGCATGGTCCGGCTGAGTGCGGTGGAGCTTGGTGAGCATTGGGCATATCTGTTCCATGCAGCGTAGTCTCACAAGATCATCATTTGGGTTTGTCCGGTCAGACGCCAAGCTTTCATGGGCGAAGTGAAATCACAATGATTTTGAGCCGACTCGAAAGAAATCACAATGCCCCACTACTTCGTGGATGGAGTCCCAAGAAGGGCCAGGGAAGAGAGGGGCAGAATGACGAGTGTGACACATTGATGTTTCCATTGTTTCTTGTCTCCTTTCGTAACCTCCTCCTCCTCCTCCTCCTCCTCCTCCTCCTCCTCCTCCTCCTCCTCCTCCTCCTCCTCCTCCTCCTCCTTCTCCTCCCCCTCCTCCTCCTCCTCCTCCTCCTCCTCCTCCTCCTCCTCCTCCTCCTCCTCCTCCTCCTCCTCCTCCTCCTCCTCCTCCTCCTCCTCCTCCTCCTCCTCCTCCTCCTCCCCCTCCGCCTCCGGCCCCCGCTCTCCCCCTCCTCTCGCCCTCCCCTCCTACCCCCTTCTCCCCAACAGACCATCATCAGCATCGCTCCAAACTCGTCAGCGGATTTCAACCTGGTGGGCCACCATACCTCTCTCCCAATGCTCCCAAGCACTGTTACCAACCACATGCACTTTCCTCCCATCTTTTTCCCATATCGCTCTTCCATGCCGTTCCATGCCATTCCATGCCCTTCCATGCCATTCCATGCCCTTCCATGCCCTTCCATGCCATTCCATGCCCTTCCATGCCCTTCCATGCCCTTCCATTCTGGCTTATCTCGTATCTTTTCCTTCATCTTCTTGTTTTCCATCGTTTTTTTTCTCGCTCTAAACATCCTCCTTCTGCATCCATCCAGCGTCCAGCCCTGACCATCCTCTTCTCTACGCCTCCTCCTCCTCTCCACCACCCACCACTCCTTCCCTGTCTCATGCGTGCTCTCATCTCCCGGTGTCCTGTACCCACACACATGCCCTCGTGTGCCACGATTCGCCTCAAACCCCCTCCGTGCCAGTCCATGGTTGCACTAGCAAGTGGCGTGCACAAGATATCAGGGGTGGGGGTTGTGGATGCACGGGACTCCAAGCCATACGATGCACTCACTCCCACCGAGGTGCTTGTCCACTCCTATTCACATCACATGCACCGATGGCACATGCCTCCCACCACATGCCTCCCACCACATGCCTCCCACCACATGCCTCCCACCACATGCCTCCCATCACATGCCTCCCATCACATGCCTTCCATCAGATTCCTCTCATTGAATGTCTCCCATCGCATGCACAACATCCCTCTCGTAACATCATAATTCACGCATGGGCTCAAGATTGCAGTGTACCTGCCCACTATGGCGCATGTGCTATCTCATCTGTGTGCACCCCTTATCAACTCTCTTTCATTCTTGTGTAGGTTTACGTGGAGCTGCAATAATACTCGCAAGGAGGATACATTGTGATTCACCTTTCTTTTACCGCATACTCAACCATGATGATCCACTACCAAACTACCAGTAGGTCACGTGTACTGTGTATCAGCATAGTGCACTGCTGTCTATTGCGATATGTGTTGGGCTGAGAAAAGCCCTTAGGATCTTTGCAGAACTAAACTCTGAGTAGGAACAATGTAATAGCGGCAGGCCCTCAGATTCACTTTAAGGGACGTTGATGCATCAGGGTCCCTGTGAACAAAACCCTGATTTTCAGTGTTCCTAAAAAAAAAACCCTGAATTTTCAGGGTTCCTAAAAAACAAAGCCTGAATTTTCAAGCAAATGAAAACCTTGCATACAAGGGTAGGCTTTACGAAACATGACAGCGGAGGGATTCGAACCGGGCCATTACCCGTCGGAAGAAAATCACTAACCACTGAAACAGTTGATCCTCTAAACCGTGAATCTCTTACCTTGTCGTACCTGAAAAACCTGAAAATGTTGGTTGACAGAAAGGATTCGGAATGTGCATTCAGTGTACACTTCGATAAAAGACTGAAAAATCAGTGCCAACTATGAAATAAAGGCTGAAAAATCAGTGTCACAAAATTCTCAACACTGAAAAATCAGTGTAGGTACAAAAAAATCCCTGAAAATCAGGAATTTCAGGGAAAAATTCCTGATATCGTAGGGCCTGAATAGCGGAAGCGTTTAATGATAAGCCTGTGAACCACCTTGCGCTGGTACCGTCATCGCCCGGATATAAGACATATATGTCTTATCTCATACACTAAAAAAAATGCTTGGGTTATCTTGTATTTGGGGAGGTTTTGGGTGTCTTATAAGTCTTATAAATGGAAACTTTTTTAAACTACTTAGAAATATTTTCACGCATCTTGAAAAGAGTTTCTCATTAAGAGTGTGGATGGTTCAAAGGTGCCACTTCGGCAACCATTGTTCGGGACGCCACGTCATCTCGAATACTTGCAGAGGCAAATTTGGTAGTACGTGAGTCAGCACGTGGCAGAATTCGCGTGTCGCAAGGGTAAAGATGTACGCGGCATTTCAATTTTCACTATAATACATGCAGTTTCGATTATAAGACACATATGTCTTATCTCGTACACACAAATAGGTGTCGTATAAAAAGGCTAGCCTGTTTATAAGAGACACCCGTATAATAGACAACCCCTGTCTACTATTCAACACTGTCTTATATCCGGGCGATGACGGTATGTGAGGGCAAAGTAGATTAATCAATCAAAGAGATACAAGGCTTTTATAAGAGTACCGTACAAGGAATATGAAAAGATGCAACTAATAACTGTTTTACTGTTTGATGTTGCAGTTCGATACAGAGACGACTCGGGCAACTGCTCGATAACGAGTTAGTTGTTTGTCCTTGCTGTCGCGCTGTACTTGTCAGGTCAAAGGTCGCTGACCTTTGACTTTCGCGTAACCTCCAGCAGTTGCTCAACCTCCGAGGGTTGACTTCGCTGATGCTTCGCTGTGTTTCGCTTCGTTTATGACTTAGTGTTTCGACGCGACAGAAGCGCTTAAATCACTTGTTTCCAACAATATGAAACATGGAGATTTGGGTCAGCATTACTAATATTGAACGATTGGCGTTTTGGGTGTATCAAGGGCGTAAATGATCGGCTAGGACATCAAAGGCTATGCTTGTGGAACGTGATTACCGGTAGCAGAAACCTGAACATCAACTCTTTCCTATTTGGGTTTAGTCCCCTATTTCATGCTGCAAAGTTGGCAAAGCAAAGCCAATATGAAGAAGGCAAAACCACTAGCTTCATACAGTTCGATATTAGCTTGAACTTGTAAGTGACTGGAACAGGTTGTTAGAGTAGGTTGGTAGGGATGGTTGACTATCGAGGAAGTTTGGGTACAAGGATGAGAACCCTAAGGGGTTGTGCCCTACATTGGCTACCCCACTACAGCCTAAACAGATATAACATGCATATAATTGACACACCCCCATAGGCAAAGTGGGGGAGAGCAATGGGTTACAAGACTTGTCAAGAGAAGCAAAGCAAGCTCAGGGTGGATCACAACGTCACCACACACACTGAGCACAAGCAAAGGGGCCACAAGGCCAGTTCACATGCAGAGGTATATATGCAACAACAACAATACAGTGATCTCTACCTAGCAGAGCAAGTATGCATATATATATATATATATATATATACATATATATATCACAGTACAGACAAAGTCTACAGCAAGTGAGGAAACATGGGCACAAGGCCTAACAGAGTACAAAAACGCTGATGATCACCAGACGGAAGTGCCTGTCAGAACATTATATAGCTTATGCTGTTGTGTAGGCTATAGTGGGGTATCCCATAGGGGGTACAACCCAATTAGGGTTTTCCATATGTACTCACCTCATTCATAGTTCATTCATCCTCGTTCTTCATTCTTCTCATGGTATCGAGCAGGTTCCCTCGTGGGAACTGTTCCTAGGGCCCACCGTTTTTTTTCCTGCCCGGAGCGCACTCTGCCCCTACCCGAGTCGCGCTCCCCTCTCTCTTGGCCCCTAGTGGCCCCTTTAGCCGCCCGTCACGGCCCTTAGACGCCCGCGCGCCGCCCGTCCCGGCCCCTTAGACGCCCGCGCGCCGCCCGTCCCGGCCCCTAGACGCCCGCGCGCCGCCCGTCCCGGCCCCTAGACGCCCGCGCGCCGCCCGTCCCGGCCCCTAGACGCCCGCGCGCCGCCCGTCCCGGCCCCTAGACGCCCGCGCGCCGCCCGTCCCGGCCCCTAGACGCCCGCGCGCCGCCCGTCCCGGCCCCTAGACGCCCGCGCGCCGCCCGTCCCGGCCCCTAGACGCCCGCGCGCCGCCCGTCCCGGCCCCTCGACGCCCGCGCGCCGCCCGTCCCGGCCCCTCGACGCCCGCGCGCCGCCCGTCCCGGCCCCTCGCCGCCCGTGAGCCGCCCGTCCCGGCCCCTAGACGCCCGCGCGCCGCCCGTCCCGGCCCCTAGACGCCCGCGCGCCGCCCGTCCCGGCCCCTCGACGCCCACGCGCCGCCCGTCCCGGCCCCTAGACGCCCGCGCGCCACCCGGCCCGACCCCTAGACGCCCGCGCGCCGCCCGTCCCGGCCCCTCGACGCCCGCGCGCCGCCCGTCCCGGCCCCTCGACGCCCGCGCGCCGCCCGTCCCGGCCCCACGCCGCCCGTGAGCCGCCCGTCCCGGCCGCGCACCGCAGTCCCGGCCCCACGCCGCCCGTGCGCCGCCCGTCCCAGCCGCGCGCCGCCGTCTCGGTCCCCACGCCGCCTGTGCCGCTGAGGAGCTGAGCCGCCCGAGCCGCCCGAGCCGCCCGCACCGCCCGAGCAGCCCGAGCCGTGCTGCCCCTCAGCAGCACAACCGAGCCGCCCGACAGCAGAGCAGCCGAGCCGCCCAGCAGCCGAGCCGCTCAACAGCCGAGCCGCCCAGCAGCCGAGCCGCCCAGCAGCCGTGCCGCCCAGCAGCGGAGCCGCCGAGCCGCCCGGCAGCCGAGCCGCCGAGCCGCCGCGCCGCCCTCCTTCCGGGCCGCCCGACCTGTCCAGTCTGGTGAGCACATCGCCCTTTCACTGCACTGCCCTCACCCTACTGTTTGCGCTGCCAGTCGTCTAGGGTCATGGCTACCCCTAGTGTTCTAGTCTTTGACGCTGAGGGTCGGGCCATTGACTTTGAGGTCTGGGTGGATGACCTGCAGCTGTTCTTACAGTGCGATAGGGCAGATGGTCTCTCTCTCTTTGACCTCACCTCTGGCGCCTCCACTGCCCCTGCTGCTGACGCCGACGCCACTGTTCGCTCCCAGTGGGCCACGCGCGACGCTGCTGCACGTCTTGCTGTGCGTCGCCACCTCCCTACCTCCGAGCGTGCACACTTTAGTCAGTACAAGAGTGCTCAGACCTTGTACGACGCTGTAGTTGCGCGCTACTCCTCCCCTACCACTGCTGCACTGAGCCGTCTCATGCTACCGTACCTCTTTCCTGACCTTGCTGCCTTTCCCACAGTCGCTGACCTCATTACGCACCTCCGCACTAGTGACACTCGCTACCGCGCTGCACTCCCTGCTGACTTCTGCGCCAAGAACCCCCCCCCCATGTACATCACTCTTTACTACATAGTCACTCGCCTTCCTGACTCCCTTCGCGTAGTCAGGGACCACTTTCTCTCTGTCTGTCCCACCACTCTCACTGTTGACCTCCTCGAGAAGTCCCTCCTAGCGGCCGAGAAGAGCATAGTCGCTGTAGGGGCCTCTCGTGGTGACCCGCGCACCCCCATCTTTGAGGGGTGTTCCCCCTCCCCCCTTCTGCCCTCTGTTGCCTCTGCTGCTGCGGCCGACCTCCTTGGTCTTGAGTCGGTCGGTGTGGCGTCTGCCCCTAGTGGGAGACGCCGCTCTGGCAAGGGCAAGGGGGGCAAGGGCGCTGGAGGAGCGAGCGGGGGCGGTGGAGGTGGAGGTGGCGGCAGTGGGGGGAGTGGGGGTGGCGGTGGGAGTGGAGGTGGGGGTGGAGGAGTCGGTGGCGGCAGTGGAGGCGGAGGTGTCGGCGGCGGTGGCAGTGGGAGCGGGGGTGGCGGAGGTGGCGGCGGCGGAGGCGGAGGTGGAGGCGGCGGCAGTAGCGGAGGCGGCGGAGGCGGAGGAGGCGGCGGGGGTGGAGGTGGTGCTGGTCGCGGGTCTTCGCAGAGGAGTGGCTCCGGTGGTGGCTCGCGCCAGCAGCAGCAGCGTGGTCGTGACACCTTGTCCCCTCAGCAGCTTCGTGAGTGGTACACTGCGCGTCAGCGAGGTGGGGGTTTTGGTCCGTGCTCCTACGTTTTGCGCACCGGCGACCGTGCGGGTGAGCAGTGTGGGGGTCCCCACCCCACTCAGCGCTGCTTTGGCCGCCTGACGGACGCGTGGCGTCACCAGTTCCCGGAGGCCTCAGAGATCCCTCGTTGGGGTGACCTGTCCAGGGCGGGTGTTGCCATCTATGATCTTGACTTTGATGCTATTCTCTCTGCCATGTATGCTGTGTCTATTAGTGATGAGGGTGACTGTTACCGGTGTTTCCCGCCCGATCCGGGTATTGAGACTGCTGCTCTAGGTCCTGGTGAGGCTGCTGCCCTAGGTGCTTGCGACGCTGCTGCCCTAGGTGCTCGTGTGTCTGCGTCCTCAGGTACTGGTGAGTCTGCGCTCTCAGGTACTACGTCGGCTTCGGCCTCCCTCACCTTCACCCTTGACTCTGGGGTGTCTCGCTCCTTCTTTAGGGACCGCACCACACTCACACCGCTGAGTCGACCGGTTGCAGTGTCTCTGGCTGACCCCTCTGGGGGTCCTGTCCTGTCTCGCTTCTCCACAGTCCTCCCGTGTCCGGCGGCTCCCTCTGGCACCCTGTCTGGTCTCTACCTCCCCTCGTTCTCTACGAACCTGGTGAGTGGTGCTGACCTACAGGATGCGGGTGTACACCAGTTCACTCCTGCGCGTCAGCGGGTGACGCACTGTACAGAGGCTCGCACAGGCCGACACCTGGCTACGTTTACCCGTCAGCCGGGGTCGAGCCTGTACACACTGACCACTGCGTCTCCTCCCGTTACTGAGTCTGGTAGAGTCGCTTCGTCGGGTCAGGTGTTTGCTGCTGCGTCCAGGTCTGGTCCTGAGTCTGCCCCCTGTTCTTGTCGTCTCCTGTCTCACGAGACTCTTCTCTGGCACCACCGTCTTGGTCACCCCTCTCTGCTTCGGCTCAGAGGCATGGCCTCCCGTCTTCTAGTGTCTGGTCTCCCCCGGTCCCTCCCTCCCCTTCCTCAGGGCCCTGGCCCTACCTGTGTCCCCTGTGTCGAGGGGCGCCAGCGTGCTGCCCCTCACTCCTCCCAGTTTCCTCCGACAGAGGCCCCGTTGCAGACGCTCCACATGGACGTGTGGGGCCCAGCCCGCGTCCGTGGGCAGGGTCACGAGCGCTACTTCCTGCTCGTTGTTGACGACTACTCGCGTTACACCGCAGTCTTCCCCTTGCGCGGCAAGGGTGATGTCACTGAGGTGCTGATCGACTGGATCCGCGCAGCTCGTCTCCAGCTCAGGCAGAGCTTTGGCTCCGACTTTCCTGTTCTGCGTCTGCACTCGGACAGAGGCGGAGAGTTCTCCTCTGGCCTTCTGCGAGCCTACTGTCGTGCACGAGGCATCCGTCAGACCTTCACGCTCCCGGACTCTCCGCAGCAAAATGGGATTGCTGAGCGCCGCATTGGCATGGTCATGGACGTCGCTCGTACGTCTATGATGCATGCGGCTGCCCCCCATTTTCTGTGGCCGTTTGCGGTGAGGTACGCGGCACGTCAGATCAACCTTCACCCCAGGGTCTCCAGGCCGGAGACCTCCCCAGCCTTGCTGTGGACCGGGAAGGTGGGCGATGCGTCGGCGTTCCGGGTCTGGGGATCTCGGGCGTTTGTCCGCGACTTGTCTGCAGACAAACTGTCCCCTCGTGCTGCTCCTTGCGTCTTCCTGGGGTTCCCCCCAGACGCGCCTGGGTGGCAGTTCTACCACCCCACCTCTCGCCGTGTTCTGTCCTCTCAGGACGTCACGTTCGACGAGTCGGTACCCTACTACCGCCTCTTCCCCTACCGCACTCCGTCCCCCCCCCCGCCCCCGCTCTTCCTTGTACCAGGTCCCCCCCCGGTAGACCCCCTCCCCCCTCAGGGTCCTGCCCCTTCAGGTGTGTCCCAGGTAGACGCAGTCGAGCCTGTCGAGGTCACTGGTGACTCTGGTGCTGCTGGGGGTGCTGAGCCTGGGGGTGCTGGGCCTGGGGGTGCTGGGCCTGGGGGTGCTGAGCCTGGGGGTGCTGAGTCTGGGGGTGCTGAGTCTGGGGGTGCTGAGCCTAGGGGTGCTGAGCCTGGGGGTGCTGAGCCTGGGGGTGCTGAGCCTGGGGGTGCTGAGTGTGGGGGTGCTACGCCTGGGGGTGCTTTGCCTGGGGGTGCTGGACCTGGGAGTGCTGCGCCTGGAGGTCCTCCGCCTCGAGTTTCTACGCGTGCTTTGTCTCGCCGGGAGCCACTCTCTCCACAGGAGCTGCGCGAGTGGTTTGCCCGGCGCTGGAGCCGTGCTGCTGGTGCTGGAGGTTCGTCGGCTACTGAGGGTGCTGCTGTTGCGGGTCCCGGAGGTGCTCGTACTGGGAGTACTGGAGCTGCTGGGCCTGCGGGTTCGACTGGAGCTGGTGCTGCTGAGGGTGTTGTCGCTGAGACTACCACTGGCGGTCCTGCTGGGGGTGCTCCTGGTGTTGCTCGAGGTTCTGGAGCTACTGGAGGTGCTGCTGGAGCGGGTGCTCCTGCTGGGGGTACTGGTGCTGTCCCTGCTGTTTCTGGCGTAGCTACGCGGCCTCGACCGTACTTCCTTCCACTCCTGCAGCAGGTTCTTGGTCTTCCGCCCTCTCCTGGTCCTCCTCCTCTCTTGGAGGGTCCACAGCCTGTCCCGTCGCGGTCACTGCTACAGCCTACCTCCCCTTTGCCTGCTCCTTCTCCCTACACTGGTCCTACTGGAGGTCTTACTGAGCGTCGTGAGCCTGCGTCTCGCCCTGCGTCGCCTGTCCGTGCTGCTCGCGCTAGTGGTCGTGGTTCGCGTCAGCGTCCTCCTCCTGTCCCTGGCACGCACAGGATGTCTCTGCGTCCGTCTACTGCTCCTCTGCGTGCCCCTTTGCCTTCTCCTCCTGAGTCCTCTCTTCCTGCTCTTCCCGACCCTGCGTCGGACTCTCTTCGTGCTGCCAGTCCTACTGTCACGCGTCTCCTTGCTACTGTCGTCACTGACCCTTCCTTCGAGTCTACTGCTGCGTCTGCCCTAGTTACTGAGCTCGTCGACTTTGCTGCTCGCTGTCGCCTAGACTACGCTACTAGTCTTGTCGCTGAGTCTGGGTCTGCCTGTCCTCCGTCAGTCGGGGGTGAGTGTGCCCTTGGCACGGACGTCCTTGAGGACAGGCAGGAGGAGTTCCAGTGTCTGGCAGCTACTTCACCTCATCTCGTGTCCGTACTGCTTACCCCTGAGGGAGACCCGGATGCACTTGACATCCCGACTCCGCGCTCTTACGCGGAGGCGATAGAGGGTCCCTACTCCTCTCAGTGGCAGGCAGCTATGGATGCAGAGATGGCTTCCTGGAAGTCCACAGGCACCTACGTTGACGCTGTCCCCCCTCTTGGGGCGAACATCGTCAGTGGCATGTGGATCTTCAGGGTGAAGCGGCCGCCGGGTTCTCCGCCTGTCTTCAAGGCACGTTACGTGGCTCGTGGCTTCAGTCAGCGACAGGGAGTTGACTACTTTCAGACCTTCTCCCCCACCCCGAAGATGACCACTCTTCGGGTGCTGCTACACGTTGCTGCTCACCGTGACTACGAGCTGCACTCTCTCGACTTCAGCACTGCTTTCTTGCAGGGCAGCCTGCACGAGGAGATCTGGCTGCGCCGCCCACTTGGCTTCACTGGGTCTTTCCCTCCTGGTACCCAGTGGAGTCTCCGGCGTCCAGTCTACGGTCTCCGCCAGGCGCCACGTGAGTGGCACGACACACTGAGGACTACGCTTGCGGCTCTTGGGTTTGCTCCTTCTACTGCCGACCCGTCGCTGTTTCTACGCACCGACACCTCTCTGCCGCCGTTCTACATCCTCGTGTACGTCGACGACTTGGTCTTTGCCACAGCTGACACTGCTGGACTCGCCCACGTGAAGTCCGAGCTGCAGAAGAGACACACGTGCACAGACCTGGGTGAACTGCGCAGCTACCTTGGCTTGCAGATCACCCGGGACAGAGCACGCCGCACCATTACCCTGACTCAGTCACACATGGTGCAGCAGGTCCTTCAGCGCTTCGGCTTCACGTACTCCTCGCCTCAGGCCACTCCTCTGCCTACTCGCCACTCACTCTCAGCTCTGCCTTCGGATGAGTCAGTAGAGTCGAGTGGCCCGTATCCAGAGCTTGTTGGCTGCCTCATGTACCTGATGACCTGCACACGACCTGACCTTGCATACCCTCTTAGCATTCTTGCACGCTATGTTGCTCCTGGGAGACACCGACCAGAGCACATGGCTGCAGCGAAGAGGGTGTTGCGATACTTGTGCAGTACGTCGGGCATGGGACTAGTGCTTGGAGGGCGGAGTCCAGTGGTCCTCACTGGGCACGCGGACGCTTCTTGGGCTGACGACCAGGCTACGCAGCGGTCGTCGCAGGGTTACACCTTCAGTCTTGGTTCCGGCTCTGTCTCGTGGCGAGCTACTCGCTCGTCCTCTGTTCTCGGCTCCAGTTGTGAGGCTGAGATCTACGCCGGGGCCATGGCTGCACAGGAGCTTCGCTGGCTCACCTACCTGCTGACTGACCTTGGAGAGCCGCCTCGTTCTCCTCCAGTGCTGTACGTAGACAACAAGGCCATGCTGGCCTTGTGTCGAGAGCAGCGCTTGGAGCACAGAACGAAGCACATTGCTCTCCGTTACTTTCTTGCTCGTGAGCTGCAGCAGCGTGGTCAGTTGCGACTTGCGTACGTGGCCTCTCAGGCCAACACTGCTGATGTGTTCACCAAGGCACTTGCGCCTTGTGACCATCAGCGCTTCTGCACTCAGCTGGGTCTTGTACCTGTCTTGCCTCACTTGCTCTCCTCTTGACCTTACTTGTACTGTCACATATATATACCTGCTCTTGCTTGTCTAGCTCTATATATATATGTGTACTCCTGCATGTGAACTGGCCTTGTGGCCTTGTCGTTGTGCTCGGACTGTGTGGTGACGTTGTGATCCACCCTGAGCTTGCTCTGCTTTGCTTGACTGGTCTTGTGACCCCTTGTTCTCCCCCACTTTGCCTATGGGGGTGTGTCAGAACATTATATAGCTTATGCTGTTGTGTAGGCTATAGTGGGGTATCCCATAGGGGGTACAACCCAATTAGGGTTTTCCATATGTACTCACCTCATTCATAGTTCATTCATCCTCGTTCTTCATTCTTCTCAGTGCCTTGGTGAATATATCAGCAGTGTTGGCCCGAGTGGCCACGTGAGCAAGACGAAGCTGACCACGCTGCTGCAACTCTCGAGCCAAGAACTAACGCAGAGCGATGTGCTTTGTTCTGTGCTCCAGTCTGTGCTCCTGACACAAGGCAATGGCGGCCTTGTTGTCGACGTACAGCACTGGAGGAGAACGAGGCCGCTCTCCCAAGTCGGTCAGCAGGTAGGTGAGCCAGCGTAACTCCTGTGCAGCCATGGCTGTGGCGTAGATCTCAGCCTCACAACTGGAGCTGAGAACTGAAGACGAGCATGTAGAACGCCAAGAAACTGAACCAGAGCCAAGGCTGAAGGTGTAACCCTATGACGACCACTGCGTAGCCTGGTCATCAACCCAAGAAGCGTCCGAGTGACCAGTGAGGACAACGTCGCCCCGTCCTCCAAGCACAAGCCCCATGCCCGATGTACTGCACAAGTAGCGTAGTACCCTCTTAGCAGCATCCATGTGCACCCTTCGGTGCCGACCAGGAGCCACGTAGCGAGCCAAAAGGCCAAGAGGGTACGCAAGGTCAGGACGAGTGCAGGTCATCATGTACATGAGGCAGCCCACTAGCTCTGGGTAAGGACCACTCGGCTCTACGGACTCGTCCGAAGGTGGAGCTGAGAGCGAGTGACCTGTAGCAAGAGGAGTGGCCTGTGCCAAGGACCAGGTGAAGTTGAAGCGCTGAAGGACCTGCTGCACCATGTGTGACTGAGTCAGTGTGATGGTGTGGCGTGCTCTGTCCCGGGTGATCTGCAAGCCAAGGTAGCTGCGCAACTCACCCAGGTCTGTGCATGTGTGTCTCTTCTGCAGCTCCGACTTCACCAGGGCGAGAGCCTCAGTGTCAACAGTGGCAAAGACCAAGTCGTCAACGTACACGAGGATGTAGAACGGCGGCAGCGAAGTGTCGGTGCGCAAAAACAGCGACGGGTCAGCAGTCGACGGAGCAAACCCAAGAGCCGCAAGTGTCGTCCTCAGTGTGTCGTGCCACTCACGTGGCGCCTGGCGGAGACCGTAGACTGGCCGCCGGAGGCTCCACTGGGTACCAGGAGGGAACGACCCAGTGAACCCAGATGGGCGGCGCAGCCAGATCTCCTCGTGTAGGCTGCCCTGTAAGAAAGCTGTGCTGAACTCAAGAGAGTGAAGCTCGTAGTCACGCTGAGCGGCAACGTGCAGCAACACCCGAAGAGTAGTCATCTTCGGGGTGGGGAAGAAGGTCTGGAAGAAGTCGACTCCCTCTCTCTGACTGAAGCCTTGAGCAACGTAATGAGCCTTGAAGACAGGCGGAGAACCTGGTGGCCGCTTCATCCTGAAAATCCACATGCCACTGATGAAGTTCGCCCCAGGAGGGGGAACCTCGTCGACGTATATGCCTGTGGACTTCCAGGATGCCATCTCTGCGTCCATGGCTATCTGCCACTGAGAGGAGTACTCACCCGCGATCGCCTCAGCGTAAGAGCGCGGGGTCGGGATGTCTGGAGCATCCGGGTCTCCCTCAGGGGCAAGCAGCATGGACACGAGATGAGGCGCAGTGGCTGCAAGACACTCAAGGTCCTCCTGCCTTTCCTCAAGGACGTCCGTGCTAAGAGCACACTCACCCCCGACGGACGGAGGACAGACAGACTCAGACTCAGCAACAAGACTAGCGGCGTAGTCTAGACGACAGGCAGCAGCAAAATCAACAAGCTCAGCAACGAAGGCAGACGCAGCAGCAGACTCAAACGACGGGTTAGTGACAACTGTGGCTAGCAGACGCGTAACAGTAGGGTGAGCAGCACGGGTGCGGTCAGACTCAGGCTCAGGAACGGTAGGCAGAGAAGACGCAGGAGGGGACGGCAGGGGAACACACTGCGGAGGAGAGGAAGGACGACGGACGACGAGGTGGGTGCCGGAGACAGCCGGCTGACGCGAACGAGGGACACGACGACCGGAACAACCAGAACGGCCAGGCGAGGCAGGACGCGACGCATGCTCACGACGCTCAGTAAGACCGCCTGTCTGCTCAGTGTAAGGAGAAGGAGCAGGCAGTGGTGAGCCAGGCTGTAACGGAAGACCAGTAGACGAAGGGAGACTAAGAACCTGGCGAAGCACAGAGTCAGGCGTTGGCTGGGACGACGGAGACGGAGGAACAAAGAACAAGCGCGGCTGTGGAGTGCCACCAGCACCAGCAGCTCCAGTACCCCCAGCAGCTCCAGCACCTCCAGCAGCTCCAGAACCCTCAGCGCCAGCTCCTCCAGGACCAGCTCCACCAGCAACAGCACCCCCAGAACCGGCACCTCCAGTCCCAGGGTCTCCAGCCTCAGTGTCTCCAGCAGCAGCACCCCCAGACCCAGTGTCTCCAGCAGCAGCACCCTCAGGCTCAGCACCTCCAGCCCTAGCAGCTCCAGTGCCCCCAGTACGAGCACCTCCGGGACCAGGACCACTCCCAGCTCTAGTGACGTCAGCAGAAGTACCTCCAGCGGCAGAGCCCCGAGCTCCAGATTCGCGACCCTGACGGCGACCGTACCAGTCGTGCAGCTGCTGTGAGGTGAGAGGCACACGCGGATGAAGGCGGCTACTCCAAGGAGACTGCGCAACAGCAGACCCAGAACCCTCAGCGCTAGCACCCTCAGCAGCTCCAGAACCTCCAGCTCCAGCGCCACCAGCGCCAGCACCTCCAGCAGCTCCAGAACCTCCAGCGCCAGCACCCTCAGCAGCTCCAGAACCTCCAGCAGAAACAACTCCAGTAGCAGAGGCACCAGCTCCAGCGCCTCCCGCAGCAGGGCCCCTAGCTCCAGCAGCACGACCCTGACGGCCAACGTACCACTCACGCAGCTGCTGTGGGGAGAGAGGGAGTCGACGACGAGAGTGGAGCGGCGAGGCACCAGTGGAGCAACTACAGAGACGGCCGCTCCAAGGAGACTGCTCACCAGACGCCTCAGCGCCCGCAGGTGCAGCACCCCCAGACTCCTCACACTCAGGCTCAGCACCTCCAGGCTCCGCACCCTCAGGCTCCGCACCCCCAGGCTTAGCACCCCCAGGCTCCGCACCCCCAGGCTCAGCACCCCCAGAAGAAGCACCCCGAGCAGGACCACTCTCAGCAGGACCTGAGTCACCAGTGACCTCAACCGGCGCAGTCAAGGGAGGAGGGTCTACCTGAGACACACCTGAAGGAGCAGGACTAGGAGCAGGGAGGGGGTCTACCTGGGGAGCACCTGGAGCGAGGAAGAGCGGCGGGGGGGGGAGAGGGGCAGTGCGGTAGGGGAAGAGACGGAAAAAGGGAACCGACTCGTCGAACGTGACGTCCTGAGAGGGGAAGACACGGCGCGAGTTGGGGTGGTAAAACTGCCAACCAGGCGCGTCAGGGACAAAGCCAAGGAAGACACAGGGAACAGCGCGGGCGGAGAGCTTGTCCGCGGTGGTATCCCGGGCAAAGGCACGAGCACCCCAGACCCGGAAACGCGACGCATCACCAACCTTCCCCGTCCACAGCAGTGTGGGCGAGGTCTCCGGCAAGGAGACACGGGGCCAGAGGTTGAGCTGATGCGCGGCGTACCGGACCGCAAACGGCCACAGAAAATGGGGAGCAGCCGCATGGATCATGGAGGTACGAGCGACCTCCATGACTAAGCCAATGCGGCGCTCAGCAACCCCATTCTGGTGCGGAGAGGCCGGAAGCGTGAACGTCTGGCGGATGCCGTGCTCCGCACAGAAGGCTGCCAAGAGGTCTGAGGAGAACTCACCACCTCTGTCAGAGTGCAGACGCAGGACAGGAAATTCCGTCCCGAACCGCTCGCGGAGCTGGAGACGAACAGCGTGGTTCCAAGGGATCAAAACATCAGGGACCTCCCCCTTGCGCTGCAAGGGGAAGACCGTGGTGTAGCGCGTGTAGTCGTCGACGACCAGCAGGAAGTACCGCTCGTGGCCCTGTCCACGGATGCGGGCTGGGCCCCACACGTCCAGGTGGAGAGTCTGCATGGGAGCCTCTCTGGGAGGGAACGAGGAGGAGTGAGGAGCGGCGCGCTGCCGCCCCTCGACACAGGGAAGACAGGGAGGAGCAGGCAAGGGTGGGAGGGGAGGGAGAACCCTGGGAAGACCAGAGACAAGGACACGGCGGTGCATGCTACGAAGGCGCTGCACCGAGGGGTGACCAAGGCGGTGGTGGCAAAGGAGGGTTTGGTGCGACAAAGTGCGACACGAGCAGGGGGCCGCTAGCTGATCTGACGCAGACGCAGACGCAGCGACCTGAGGGGACATAGTAGTCAGTGTGTACAAACTCGAGCCAGGCGCACGGGTAAACGTGGCCAGGTGCCGGCCCGTCCGGGAGCACGTACAGTGGGTCACGCGCTGACCTCCAGGAGTGAACTGGTCAACCCACTGGTCCTGGAGGTCAGCACCACTCACCAAGTTTGTAGAGAACGAGGGGAGGTGAAGACCTGACAGGGAGCCAGACGGGACCGCCGGACACGGCAGGACCGTGGAGGAGTGCGCAAGGACTGGACCCCCAGAGGGGTCTGCCAGGGAGACTAGAACCGGCCGGCTGAGCGGCGTGAGGGTGGTGCTGTCGCGAAAGAAGGAGCGGGAAGCACCTGAGTCAAGTGTGAAGGTGTACAAGGCCTCAGCAGGCACAGTACCAGAGAGAGCAGACTCACCAGCACCTAGAGCAGGAGACGCACGAGCACCTAGAGCAGCAGCCTCACCAACACCTAGAGCAGGAGACGCACGAGCAACTAGAGCAGCAGCCTCACCAGCACCGAGAGCAGCAGGCTTTATACCTAGGTCAGGCGGTACGCACAGGTAACAGGCACGGTCAGCACTAGTAGGCAATGTATACATGGCAGTGAAAATAGCATCATAGTCAAGAGCAAATATATCTACCCTCTGCCCAAGCAGCTCCACCCAGCCGGGGAGCTCAGCCTCGTCGCCAAACTCGGTACGCCAGGCGTCGCTCAGACGGGCGAAGTAGCGGGACTGTGTGTGACTAAGCGTCCCGCAAGCCTGACCAGTCTGATCACCTGTGCGAATGACGTACGTGCATCGAACAGTACTCAAAGATCCTCTACTCTGAGCGTACCACTCACGAAGCTGCTGGGGCGTAAGTGACTCGCGGGGACGCTGCTGCAGCTGCAGCTGGCCACTGCCAGACGCTCCCGACTGACCAGCTCCAGGGCGACAGCCACGACGGCTACCGCCACAACCCCAACTAGCGTACCACTCACGAAGCTGCTGGGGCATGAGAGACTCGCGCGGACGTCGCTGAAGCTGCATCTAGCCACCGCCAGTAGCAGCAGTTACAGTGATAGTGGCAGTAGAAGCAGCAGCAGCGCGGGCAGGGCAGGCGCGGCAGGCAGATAGGCAGGCAGGCAGGCAGGCAAACAGGCAGGCAGGCAGGCTGGTAGGCAGGCAGGCAGGCTGGCAGGCAGGCAGTGCGCTAACAAGGCAGGTGCTCACCAGTGGCGGGAAGAGCAGGCGCTCGCCGGGAGAGCAGGGCCGGCGCTCGGCGGGCAGCTGCACGGGGTCCAGGGCCGGCGTCGCGGGTCCAGGGGCGGCGTCGCGGGGTCCAGGGGCGGCTGCACGGAGTCCAGGGGCGGTTGCTTCAGGGGCCAGGGGCGGTTGCTTCAGGGGCCAGGGGCGGCTGCTCTAGGTCCAGGGGCGGTTGCTCGAGGGTCCAGGGGCGGCTGCACCAGGGGCGGCTGCTGTAGGAGCCAGGGGCGGCTGCTCTAGGTCCAGGGGCGGCTGCTCGAGGGTCCAGGGGCGGCTGCTTCAGGGGCCAGGGGCGGCTGCTTCAGGGGCCAGGGGCGGCTGCTCTGGGTCCAGGGGCGGCTGCTCGAGGGTCCAGGGGCGGCTGCACCAGGGGCGGCTGCTGCAGGGGCCAGGGGCGGTTGCTCTGGGTCCAGGGGCGGCTGCTCGAGGGTCCAGGGGCGGCTGCTCGAGGGTCCAGGGGCGGCTGCTGCAGGAGCCAGGGGCGGCTGCTCTGGGTCCAGGGGCGGCTGCTCTAGGGGCGGCGTTGGGGCAGGGCGGGGCCGCATCGGCTGTCAGAGTGCGGCACGAGGGCCGTAGGGGTGCGCGAGGGCGGGGCCGAGCTGCGCGCAGCCAAAAAGGGGCGGCGCGGCGGGCAGGGAAGGGCGGCTCGCGGGCCCTACAGGTGCGCGTCAGGCCAGGCGGGGTCGCGCGCTGCCAGCAGGGCAGCGCGACTGGCTCCCGTGGGCGGCGCGAAGGCCCTAAGGCGACGCGACGGGCGGGGCCGGGCCCTAGGGCGGCGTGACGAGAAAAAAGAAAAATTAAACGCGCGTCGCGCGGTCAGCAGGGCGGCGCGACGGGTGGGGCAGCTCGACAGGCAGGGGAAACCCTAAAACATGAGAGTTAACGGTGGGCCCACTAGGAAATTAGGTCCTAAGACCTAAGTGCTCTTAATACCATGTTATAGTAGGTTGTTGGGTACAATAAAGAATTCATAGATTCTTTATTGTACTTGTCAACCTGCTGGCTTTTATCAAGAAATATAAATGGCAGCTGAGGCAAAAGGCAAATTTCTAAAAGCTGGGTGTGGAATCGACCAATCGGAGTGAAGCACAGAGGAGAATGTGGTGTTATGGAGCAGGAGAGGCGAAATTCGGTTCAGCCTCTTTGATTTCGACTAATGGGACCAAGGCGCGGATAAAAAACGTGGTGTTTTGAGTTGGAGGGGCGAAATGAACATTGACCAATGAGTCAGCAGCAATGAACAAAACGGAAGTTTGACTTTGAGTCAGCAGCAAACTGATCGAGAGGAGTCAGAAGTTGTTTGTGCTGCATTATTGTTTCTGCAGCTGTGATTGGCTGCTGTTCATGCGAAGCGTTCATCATTTAGAGAGCAGCTACTCGCGCTGCTACATTTCGGGTGTTCGGATTGGCTGGTGATCGAGTTGGCAGTTGCTCAAGTGTTCGAGCAGGCAACTGCTCGTGCCACGTGGAGAGTAGCGCGAGTGTTACCCGCTCGCGAAAGATTTTTAGTGCTGGTGGCGAAACCAGCGAGATGCTCGAATAAGTTGTCAGAATGATGTAATTGTCTAGCCTGCAGTGGGGTACTCTATAGCGAGTACAACCCAATTAGGGTTTATCAGAGCATGTCCTTCCTTGGCCTGTGGGCCCACCAACCTGCTTCCGCTGCTACTCGATCTGTCGCACGCCCCGTGGCGTGCGACGGCGCGCGGCGATTTGCTCTCTGGCGCGCGCCCCGAGGCGCGCGGCCCCTTTTCTTCCTGGCGCGCTGGCCCCGCTGGACCTGCGCGCCCACCCTGTCGACCCTCGCGTCGCCCCCGGGGACCCGCGCGCCACCCCTGGAGCCGTACGCGACCCCCCCGCTGCCTCGTCGCGGCGCCCTAGGGAGCCGCGCGCGGCCCCTCGCTGCCCCGTGGTGGTGCCATGGGGGCCGCGCGCCACCCCTGGAGCCGCGCGCGGCCCCTCGCTGCCCCGTGGTGGCGCCCTGGGGGCCGCGCGCCACCCCTGGAGCCGCGCGCGACCCCCCTTACTGCCCCGTGGTGGCGCCCTGGGGGCCGCGCGCCGTCCCCCTCGCCGTCCCCCGCGCTCCTGCCCCGTGCCACCTATTTTAGGGTTTGGGGGTGGGGAGTGTGGGGGTGGCGGTTGTGGGGGTGCCGGTTGTGTGCGCCGTCCCCTACTCCTCCTCCTCCTCCGTCTCCCGCTGCTGGAGCTGCCGCTCAGGGGGGTGGGTGTGTGGGAGCCGAAGGAGTGGTGCTAGGGGGGTGACGTGGGAGTGGAGCTAGGGGTGCAGCAGGGGGTGTGTGCTAGGGGCGTGGGGCAGTTGGCGGAGGTTGAGCGGAGGTCGCAGTCGTGTCGCCAGCAGCACCAGTAGTCCGGAGGCTACAATCTCCGGTAGTCGCCAGTCGCCTGTGGGTCAGTTGCTCCAGTCAGGAGGCTACAATCTCCGCGGAGCCAGTTACTCCTGTAGCCCGGGCCATTGCTTCGGTAGCCACTGAGCCAGCAGCTCCTGTGTGTCTGCAGCTGCCGCCGTCGCCTCCCATCTCCTCTCCTCTCACAGTCCCTCCTCCTCCTCACATGCCCTCTGTGACTACCTCTAGCTTTATTTGGGCTTGTGAACTATTTTATGACTGCTTGTTGTGTTGATTACACCCCACTTTGGCTATGGGGGTGTGTCAGAATGATGTAATTGTCTAGCCTGCAGTGGGGTACTCTATAGCAAGTACAACCCAATTAGCGTTTCCTATATGTATCTCAATTGCTGCTAGTGCAAACCCTCTTTCTGCTTCTAAACTATTCCTCGTTCTTGTGACATAAGTTCTGTTCTGAACAGCACTGACAGTCCGGTTCAAAAGGACGTTTACGCCTCGAGAGAGAGAGAGAGGCACTTGTGGCAAGTCACAGTTCGCTGAAAGCGTGAGCTTGGAACTGCTCGCGACCAACTTTCGAATGGGCCTCATCGCAACCGTTCGGATTGGGCGCGAAGAATATTTCTCGGATCGCGATCGTCGAGTTTGTTGACGCGCGAACTTCAAAATGTTCCATCGACGCGCTTGCCAGGTCAGGAAAGAATTAGAGGGAAATTCAATATGTGCTCGCGCTACGTAAACTCAAACAGGAAAAGTAGAACAGGATAGGAAAGGTTAGAATAGACTAGGCTAGGTATAAAACAGTTTGTGTTTGCTTGTTCAAAACGTAACTTGAGTTGATTCTTCCTCCCACGCCTACTGCAACAACGCTACCAGTCTTCAAGGTTTTTGACAACGCCTAGAAGGAACACCTGCTTCGACAATCTGCAAGTTACTCTCTCTACACACTCGGACCCTTGGATAGGGGCTGACGTTAGTCAGACACCCAAGGACCCTTGGAGGTGACCCCGAGGAGAGTGCGGGCAGTGTTGAAAAAGGCGATTAGTAGCTAGGCTAGTGCGTTCTAAGACTAACACAATCGAATATCCATGTTAAAATTGTTCACGTAACAATCCCGTACATCCCTGGCATGAAAAAGTGTTCGTTTTTTTAGGCCTACACGCATGCAGCTAATATAATCGTCGTATGTTAGCCGCACCGTGTCCAAGAATGAGGCAAAAGTTAAGTTGGAAGTTTCGATTAAGTGATTTTTCCCAAGAGCGTTTAATAATTCATCCACTGTCTTGTCAGAATGTTATCTTATGCTCTAGCCTGTAGTGGGGTGCTCTATAGCGAGTACAACCCTTCTAGGGTTTGCTATTTGTATCCTCATTCTTGCTAGTGCAATCCCCTTCTCTCTTCTTTCCTCTAAACTTTAACATGTCTTTCTATTTGACCTATGTTTTTCCACATCGACGCAATTTTTGCCAAAGGGCATCAAAACTAACGTCTTAGGAAGTGGATACTTAGGTATACCAAATCGGCATCTATGCGATGTCCGATTCTTCTTTATTCTGCACGTTCTTGTATGATTATGAGTTTGCACTTTCAATAGATCGTTTGTTAGTGAATCCTCAGCAAGTTCTTTTGCGTAGCACGATATATGTTTATCGGCAAACGCAAGAATCTTTTCTAGAGGAATTGCAGCATCGCAAGCTAAAAACTCACTCCATATTAAGCAATGAGTATGAGGGGCACCTCGATGTTGAAACTGGTCGAGAGCAAAATAATCTACAATTCCTCCCAGAATACCGGTATTTTTTGTTAGAATCTCTCGAAACAATGCATTTTTTCGTTCGACGTAGTATCGCGCGCTAACTACAGGGTATGTGCGTACGAGCACAGCTACAGTCTCGAAATCCAAAGGAGGAATTAAATGTCAGAATGTTGTATTTGTCTAGCCTGCAGTGGGGTGCTCTATAGCGAGTACAGCCCAATCTAGGGTTTCCTATATGTACTCAACTGCTTGCTAGTGAAACCCCTCCTTTCTTCATTCTTACTTTCTACTGCTAGTTCTGACATTAAATTGGTTTTGAAAGGTTAGCTAAATTTCTTGTATTTTTGTTATGTTCCTGTTGGATAACGTGCAGGTCGATCCATTTTGTATCGGCCATAGATATCGTTAAAAAGAATGTTGGCGGGCCTAACTGACGTATCATTGCAAATAGATCTTTCCTACAATTCTCTAAGTACTGCGGTGACATGAGAAGATTTTTGAACTCGTTGAACAATGTATCGTTTTTTTTGTAATAATCGACGTGTATCAATATTCAGCATATCCCTAGCCGAATATGCTCCAACATGCTCGATCATTTCCCGTCGCACACGTGTGCCAATTACGTTGTCCATCTGAATCAATTCTAGCTTAAACATCTTAAAAAAATTGTTTTGCGGACATGAAGAAAAACGAGCATCTTGAGAAGAAACGAGGAATGAATGACTAAGGGAAAGTTGGGTACAAATGTAAAACCTAGAAAACTGTACCCCATATGTGCTACCCCACTATAGCCTACAGTAGCTATGTCATATAAATCTGACACACCCCCATAGGCAAAGTGGGGGAGAACAAGGGGTCACAAGACCAGTCAAGCAAAGCAAAGCAAGCTCAGGGTGGATCACAAAGTCACCACACATTCCGAGCACAAGGTCAAGGCCACAAGGCCAGTTCACATGCAGGATTACATATATATATAAGGCTAGACAAGTAAGAGCAGGTGTATATATATATGCAACAGTACAAACAAGGTCAAGGGGTGAGCAAGTGAGGCAAGGTAGGCACAAGACCCAGGTGAGTACAGAAGCGCTGATGATCACAAGGCGCAAGTGCCTTGGTGAAGATATCAGCAGTGTTGGCCTGAGAGGCCACGTACGCAAGCCGCAGCTGACCACGCTGCTGTAGCTCACGAGCAAGGAAGTAGCGGAGAGCAATGTGCTTCGTTCTGTGCTCCAGTCTCTGCTCTCGACACAAGGCCAGCATGGCCTTGTTGTCTACGTACAGCACTGGAGGAGAACGAGGCGGCTCTCCGAGGTCAGTCAGCAGGTAGGTGAGCCAGCGAAGCTCCTGTGCAGCCATGGCCCCGGCGTAGATCTCAGCCTCACAACTGGAGCCGAGAACAGAAGACGAGCGGGTAGCCCGCCACGAAACAGAGCCGGAACCAAGGCTGAAGGTGTAACCCTGTGACGACCGCTGCGTAGCCTGGTCGTCAGCCCAAGAAGCGTCTGCGTGCCCAGTGAGGACCACTGGACTCTGCCCTCCAAGCACAAGCACCATGCCCGACGTACTGCACAAGTAACGCAACACCCTCTTCGCTGCAGCCATGTGCTCCGGTCTGTGTCTCCCAGGAGCAACATAGCGTGCGAGAATGCTAAGAGGGTATGCGAGGTCAGGTCGTGTGCAGGTCATCAGGTACATGAGGCAGCCAACAAGCTCTGGGTACGGGCCACTTGACTCTACGGACTCATCCGAAGGCAGAGCTGAGAGCGAGTGGCGAGTAGGCAGAGGAGTGGCCTGAGGCGAGGAGTACGTGAAGCCGAAGCGCTGAAGGACCTGTTGCACCATGTGTGACTGAGTCAGGGTAATGGTGCGGCGTGCTCTGTCCCAGGTGATCTGCAAGCCAAGGTAGCTGCGCAGTTCACCCAGGTCTGTGCACGTGTGTCTCTTCTGCAGCTCGAACTTCACGTGGGCGAGTCCAGCAGTGTCAGCTGTGGCAAAGACCAAGTCGTCGACGTACACGAGGATGTAGAACGGCGGCAAAGAAGTGTCGGTGCGCAGAAACAGCGACGGGTCAGCAGTAGAGGGAGCAAACCCAAGAGCCGCAAGTGTAGTCCTCAGTGTGTCGTGCCACTCACGCGGTGCCTGGCGGAGACCGTAGAGTGGCCGCCGGAGGCTCCACTGGGTGCCAGGAGAAAAAGACCCAGTGAAGCCAGGTGGGCGACGCAGCCAGATCTCCTCGTGCAGGCTGCCCTGCAAGAAAGCAGTGCTGAAGTCAAGAGAGTGCAGCTCGTAGTCGCGGTGAGCAGCTATGTGCAGCAGTACCCGAAGAGTGGTCATCTTCGGGGTGGGAGAGAAGGTCTGAAAGCAGTCAACTCCCTGCCGCTGACTGAAGCCACGAGCCACGTAACGCGCCTTGAAGACAGGCGGAGAACCCGGCGGTCGCTTCACCCTGAAAATCCACATGCCACTGACGATGTTCGCCCCAGGCGGGGGAACCTCGTCAACGTAGGTGCCTGTGGACTTCCAGGAAGCCATCTCTGTGTCCATAGCTGCCTGCCACTGAGAGGAGTAGGGACCCTCTATCGCCTCCGCGTAAGAGCGCGGAGTCGGGATGTCAAGTGCATCCGGGTCTCCCTCAGGGGTAAGCAGTACGGACACGAGATGAGGTGAAGCAGCAGCCAGATACTGGAACTCCTCCTGCCTGTCCTCAAGGACGTCCGTGCCAAGGGCACACTCACCCTCGACGGACGGAGGACAGACAGACTCAGACTCAGCAACAAGACTAGCAGCGTAGTCTAGACGACAGCGAGCAGCAAAGTCGACGAGCTCAGCAACTAGGGCAGACGCAGCAGTGGACTCAAAGGAAGGGTCAGTGACAACAGTAGCAAGGAGACGCGTGACAGTCGGACTGGCAGCACGAAGGGAGTCCGACTCCGGGTCAGGAAGAGCAGGAAGAGAGGACTCAGGAGGAGAAGGCAAAGGGGCACGCAGAGGAGCAGTGGACGGACGCAGAGACATCCGGTGCGTGCCAGGGACAGGAGGAGGACGCTGACGCGAACCACGACCACTAGTGCGAGCAGCACGGACAGGCGACGCAGGGCGAGACGCAGGCTCACGACGCTCAGTAAGACCTCCAGTAGGACCAGTGTAGGGAGAAGGAGCGGGCAGTGGGGAGGCCGGCTGTAACTGTAACTGTGACGGGACAGGCTGTGGACACTCTAAGGGAGGAGGAGGACCAGAAGAAGGCGGGAGACCAAGAACCTGCTGAAGCAGCGGAACGAAGTACGGCCGAGGCCGCGCGGCGACTCCAGACACAGCAGGGACAGCACCAGTACCCCCAGCGGCAGCACCAGCGCCAGCAGCACCTCCAGCTCCAGTACCTCCAGCAGCACCAGTAGCACCCCCAGTAGGACCGCCTCCAGGACCGACAGCAGTAGCCTCAGCTCTAGTCGTACCCGCAGGCCCAGCAGCTCCAGTACTCCCAGTACGAGCACCTCCGGGACCCGCGGCACCAGCACCCTCAGCAGCCGAAGAACCTCCAGCTCCAGCAGCACGCCTCCAGTGCCGGGCAAACCACTCGCGCAGCTCCGGTGGAGAAAGTGGCTCCCGCCGAGACGAAGCACCCGGAGAACCTCCAGGCTCAGCACCGCCAGACGCCACACGAGCAGGCCCAGCTCCCTCAGGCTCCGCACCCCCAGGCTCAGCACCTCCAGGCGTAGTACCCCCAGGCTCAGCACCCCCAGTAGTAGCACCCCCAGGCTCAGCACCCCCAGGCTCAGGACCCCCAGTAGTAGCACCCTCAGGCTCAGCACCCCCAGGTGTAGCACCCACACGCTCAGCACCCCCAGAGTCAGCACCCCCAGGCTCAGCACCCTCAGCAGCACCAGAGTCACCAGTAACCTCGACAGGCTCGACTGCGTCTACCTGGGACACACCTGAGGGGGCAGGACCCTGAGGGGGGAGGGGGTCTACCGGGGGGGGACCTGGCACAAGGAAGAGCGGTGGCGGGGGGAGGGACGGAGTGCGGTAGGGGAAGAGGCGGTAGTAGGGGACCGACTCGTCAAACGTGACGTCCTGGGAGGACAGAACACGTCGAGAGGTGGGGTGGTAGAACTGCCACCCTGGCGCGTCAGGGGGGAAGCCAAGGAAGACGCAAGGAGCAGCACGAGGGGACAGCTTGTCCGCAGACAAGTCGCGGACAAACGCCAGAGATCCCCAGACACGGAACGCAGACGCATCGCCAACCTTCCCCGTCCACAGCAAAGCTGGGGAGGTCTCCGGCATGGAGACCCTGGGGTGAAGGTTGATCTGATGCGCCGCGTACCGAACCGCAAACGGCCACAGAAAATGGGGGGCAGCCGCATGCATCATGGACGTACGGGCGACGTCCATGACCATGCCAATGCGGCGCTCAGCAATCCCATTTTGCTGTGGAGAGTCCAGAAGCGTGAAGGTCTGGCGGATGCCTCGTGCACGACAGTAGGCTCGCAGAAGGCCAGAGGAGAACTCTCCACCTCTGTCAGAGTGCAGACGCAGAACAGGAAAGTCCGAGCCGAAGCTCTGCCTGAGCTGGAGACGAGCTGCGCGGATCCAGTCGATCAACACCTCAGTGACATCACCCTTGCTGCGCAAGGGGAAGACCGTGGTGTAACGCGAGTAGTCGTCAACCACCAGCAGGAAGTAGCGCTCGTGACCCTGTCCACGGACGCGGGCCGGGCCCCACACGTCCATGTGAAGCGTCTGCAGCGGGGCCTTTGTCGGAGGAAACTGGGAGGAGTGAGGGGCAGCCCGCTGCCGCCCCTCGACACAAGGGACGCAGGTATGGCCGGGCCCCGGAGGAAGGGGAGGGAGGGACCGGGGAAGACCAGAGACAAGGACACGGGAGGCCATGCCTCGGAGACGAAGCAGGGAGGGGTGACCAAGGCGGTGGTGCCAGAGGAGAGTCTCGTGCGACAGGAGGCGACACGAACAGGGGGCAGACTCAGGACCAGACCTGGACGCTGCAGCAAACACCTGACCCGACGCAGCTACCTGACCAGACGCAGTGACTGGAGGAGACGCAGTGGTCAGTGTGTACAGGCTCGACCCCGGCCGACGTGTAAACGTGGCCAGGTGTCGGCCTGTCCGAGCGTCCGTGCAGTGGGTCACCCGCTGACTCGCAGGAGTGAACTGGTGAACCCCCGCATCCTGTAGGTCAGCACCACTCACCAAGTTCGTAGAGAACGAGGGGAGGTAAAGACCAGACAGGGTGCCAGAGGGGGCCGCCGGACACGGGAGGACAGCGGAGAAGTGAGCAAGGACAGGACCCCCAGAGGGGTCTGCCAGAGAGACTGCAACTGGCCGGCCAAGCGGCGTGAGTGTGGTGCGGTCTCGAAAGAAGGAGCGAGAAGCCCCCGAGTCAAGGGTGAAGGTGTGGGAGGCCGAAGCCGACGCAGTACCTGAGAGAGCAGACTCACCAGCACCTGAGTGAGCAGACGCACGAGCACCTAGAGCAGCAGCCTCGCTAGCACCTAGAGCAGCAGCCTCACCAGTACCTAGAGCAGCAGTCTCAAGCCCGGGTCGGGCGGAAAACACCGGTAACAGTCACCCTCATCACTAATAGTCACAGCATACATGGCAGCAAGAATAGCATCAAAGTCAAGGTCAAAGACAGCTACACCCGCCCTAGACAGCTCGCCCCAGCGGGGGATCTCAGTGGCCTCTGGGAACTGGTGACACCAAGCGTCCGTCAGGCGGCCAAAGCAGCGCTGGGTGGAGTGCGCACCCCCGCACTGCTCACCCGCGCGGTCGCCGGTGCGTAGGACGTAGGTGCACGGACCAGTACCCCCACCCCGCTGGCGTGCAGCGTACCACTCACGGAGCTGCTGAGGGGGGGGGATGTCACGAGTGCGCAGCTGCCGCTGCTGCTGCTGCTGCTGGCGCTGACCACCACCGGAGCCGACCCTCTGCCCAGCGCCACCCCGACCAGCTCCACCTCCTCCGCCGCCGCCTCCGCCACCGCCGCCACCTCCGCCACCTCCGCTCCCACCGCCACCGCCGCCTCCGCCTCCACTGCCGCCACCGACACCTCCACCCCCGCCACCACTCCCACCACCACCCCAACCCCCTCCACTGCCGCCACCGCCACCTCCGCCACCCCCGCCAGCCCCTCCAGCACCCTTGCCCCCCTTGCCCTTGCCGGTGCGGCGTCTCCCGCTCGGGGCAGACGCAGCGCCGACCGACTCGAGACCAACGAGGTCGGCCGCAGCAGCAGAGGCAACAGAGGGCAAAAGGGGGGAGGGGGAACACCCCTCAAAGACGGGGGTGCGAGGGTCACCACGAGAGGCTCCTACAGCGACTATGCTCTTCTCTGCTGCTAGGAGGGCCTTCTCGAGGAGGTCAACGGTGAGAGTGGTGGGGCAAACTGAGAGGAAGTGGTCCCTGACTACGCGAAGGGAGTCAGGGAGCCGGGTGACTATGTAGTAGAGGGTGATGTACATGGGGGGGGGGTTCTTGGCGCAGAACTCAGCAGGAAGCGCAGCGCGGTAGCGAGTGTCACTAGTGCGGAGGTGCGTAATGAGGTCAGCGACTGTGGGAAAGGCAGCAAGGTCAGGGAAGAGGTACGGTAGCATGAGGCGGCTCAGTGCAGCAGTGGCAGGGGAGGAGTAGCGCGCAACTACAGCGTCGTACAAGGTGTGAGCACTCTTGTACTGGCTAAAGTGCGCACGCTCAGAGGTAGGCAGGTGACGACGCACAGCTAGACGTGCAGCAGCATCGCGTGTGGCCCACTGTGAGCGAACAGTGGCGTCGGCATCAGCAGCAGGGGCAGGAGAGGCACCAGAGGTGAGATCAAAGAGGGAGAGACCGTCTGCCCTATCGCACTGTAAGAAAAGCTGCAGGTCATCTACCCAGACGTCAAAGTCAATGGCCCGACCCTCAGCGTCAAAGGCGAGGACACTAGGGGTAGCCATGACAGCAGTAGACTAGCAGTGCGAACAGTAGGGTAAGGGCCGTGCAGTGATAGAGGCGCTGCTCTTACCGGACAGGGCGGCTCAGGCGGCTCGGCAGGACGGCGGGTCGGCGACACGGCGGCTCGGGCGGCTCGGCGGCTCGGGCGGCTCGGGCGGCTCGGCAACTCGGCGGCCCGGGCGGTTCGGCGGTCGGCTGCTGGGCGGCTCGGCGGCTCGGCGGCTCGGCTGCTCGGCTGCAGGACAGCTCGGCGGCTCGGGTGCTCGGCTGCTGGGCGGCTCGGCGGCTGGTGTGGTTGGTGACGACCGCGGCAGCAGTCGCAGAAGCTGTGGCGACTGCTGCTGCAGAGACGGCTGCGGCTGCTGCCTCAGGGACGGCGGCTGCCGGCCGCTAGGGGCCGCGAAGAGCGGCGGAGAGGCCGTGAAGGGCGCCACGAGGGGCCGTCGAGGGCGGCGACAGGCCGTGAGGAGGCCGCGGAAGGCGGCTCGAGGGGCCGCGAGGGGGCCGTAAGGGGCCGACTGGCGACGGGAGGGGCCGAAGGGGCCGCGAGAGGGCCCGTAAGGGTAGCGCGAGGGGCCATAAGGGCGGCACGAGGGGCCGTGAGGGCGGCGCGACGGGCGCGACGGGCCGTAAGGGCGGCGCGACGGGCCGTAAAGGCGGCACGAGGGGCCGTGAGGGCGGCGCGACGGGCGCGACGGGCCGTAAGGGCGGCGCGACGGGCCGTAAGGGCGGCGCGACGAGCCGTAAGGGCGACGCTAGGGAGCCGTGAGAGGGCCGCTAAGGGCGACGCGACGGGGCCGTGAGGGGCCTAGCGAGGGCGCGACGGTAGGGAGAGCACACAGGGCGCGACTCGGGCCGGAGCGAAGCGCGCTCCGGGCAGGAAAAAAAAAAATTCGTGGTGGTGGGCCCTAGGAATCGTTCCCACTAAGGAACCTGCTCGATACCATGAGAAGAAACGAGGAATGAATGACTAAGGGAAAGTTGGGTACAAATGTAAACCCTAGAAAACTGTACCCCATATGTGCTACCCCACTATAGCCTACAGTAGCTATGTCATATAAGTCTGACACATCTTTATGAAGGAGTTCCCATTTTGAAATATCGCGATAATTTAATGCAGATACATCAATATCTGACAATAAAACTTCTCCGCAAAATAGTGTAGGAAATGCTAACTCCTCAACGTGTTTATCCATTAGAATAGGCAACGGTCGCGACCTTTCGCCGGGCGCCATTTCCACCACGAATTGCTCTAAATTTTGATACAATGGCTCATTACAAATGATGGTGTCCAAAATTCCGACGTTTAAATCTGCTTCGTCAATATCCACTTCCACTTCCTCACCTCCCAATTCAGTCGCACCTTCGTTAATCTCCGAATGATTGTTCGTTTGGTCACAGTTGCTGTGCGACAAAAACTGGTTGTGGAGGTCGATATCACCAATCTCCTGTTGAAATTCAACCATTCTTTCATTATCTAGTCTGATTCCAAATTTTTGGAACAAATCTTTCTTCTCCAGATACGAAATGGCTCGCAATATCTTGGCGGGCCTCACGTTGTCATCATACACATTATGTCCATTCTGCAATTTGCGTTTAAAACGCACACGAACAGTATGAATCTCTTGTGGTAGTCGAGGCAATGCAGTTACCATGTCAACAACCTTGACTAGAACATTTACTACTCCGCCGCGTATCTTGTACTGTTTTCGAATGTGCGTTTGTGTAATGCTCGAAAATACAACGCGCGGTGAAACCAAACGTTCTTCCAAGTCCGACAATCCTGTAAGGTCGTGAAGGTCGGTTCGGTAGCAATGCTCCATTTTTTCGAGAAATTGTGGGCGTTTCTTTGCCCATGATTGCCATTTTGCAACTACGACACACCTTTGTAACGATACATGCACCGTCCTTCACTATGGACAATTGGCGTCTGAACAATAGCTGATCACAACTTTCGCCCGCATGTGTAGGGCCTTCTTTTGATGCTTCTTCAAATCGAGACACGGCTTGATCGACAATTTTAGCTTGCTCGTATTTTTCATCGTATCGAACTTCCAGGTCATCAAAATTTTTATCTAACTCCTCATCTCGAAGAAGCTTGCCTTCCTCGTAGAACTCGTCGACATTGAATGGCAATACTTTAGTGCATTTAGGGCTGAATGCTAAATGCAAAAAATGTTGTCTTGCACGTGCTGCCGATTCTTCAGAATCCCATTTTTCATACATGTAGTTACGTCCGTCCACCATTATACGAAAACCAAATTTCTCGCATCCTTCATGGACTCCAACGTATGACTTTGGAGTAGTCGTTTGTGTTTCTTTCCTACGATTGTTGATTTTGTAGATTTTGTCAAAAAATGGTATGTCCACAAGTTTTCCGTTGCAAATGAGATAACGTCGATCAAACGGAAGCTTTTGACTTGTTTTAAGTCCTCGATACTTCAAAATATAGTATTGTCGTGCCCAGGCTGCATGTCGATTTGTTGGAAATCCGGGAACAGAGATTTTATTATAGTTTGCCATTAATCGTATGGTGAAACGAGATCCGTCTTCGATGATGCCTCCAAGCCCTTCTTTGTTCGGCGCAATGTTTGGGATTGAAAAATGAATATTTCCATTAGAATCAATCCGTTCGCCAGATATACTGAACTTCGTCTTATCTTCCTGCCTTTCGTCTACACAACTTCGTGTGAAGAAATGAGGAATGAATGAACTAGCAAGCAGGTGGGTACAAGTAGGAAAACCTAAAAGTGTTGTACCCCATATTGTCTACCCCACTACAGCCTACACAGACTATAGCATATAAGTTTGACACACCCCCATAGGCAAAGTGGGGGAGAACAAGAGGTCACAAGACCAGTCAAGCAAAGCAAATCAAGCTCAGGGTGGATCACAACGTCACCACACATTCCGAGCACAAGTTCAAGGCCACAAGGCCAGTTCACATGCAAGATCATATATAAAGGTAAACAAGCAAGTGCAGGTATAGAAAGATCACAGTACAAGCAAGGTCAAGAAGTGAGCAAGTGAGGCCAAGTAGGCACAAGACCTAGCAGCGTACAGAAGCGCTGATGATCACAAGGCGGAAGTGCCTTGGTAAAGATATCAGCAGTGTTGGCCTCAGAGGCCACGTAAGCAAGGCGCAGCTGACCACGCTGCTGCAGCTCACGAGCAAGGAAGTAGCGAAGAGCAATGTGCTTCGTTCTGTGCTCCAGTCTGTGCTCCCGACACAAGGCCAGCATGGCCTTGTTGTCTACGTACAGAACTGGAGGAGAACAAGGCGGCTCTCCTAGGTCAGTCAGCAGGTAGGTGAGCCAGCGTAGCTCCTGTGCAGCCATGGCCCCCGCGTAGATCTCAGCCTCACAACGGGAGCCGAGAATAGAAGACGAGCGGGTAGACCGCCACGAAACAGAGCCGGAACCAAGGCTGAAGGTGTAACCCTGTGACGACCGCTGCGTAGCCTGGTCGTCAGCCCAAGAAGCGTCTGCGTGACCTGTGAGGACCACTGAACGTCGCCCTCCAAGCACAAGCCCCATGCCCGACGTACTGCACAAGTAACGCAACACCCTCTTCGCTGCAGCCATGCGCTCCGGTCTTTGTCTCCCAGGAGCAACATAGCGTGCGAGAATGCTAAGAGGGTATGCGAGGTCAGGTCGTGTGCAGGTCATCAGGTACATGAGGCAGCCAACAAGCTCTGGGTACGGGCCACTCGACTCTACGGACTCATCCGAAGGCAGAGCTGAGAGCGAGTGGCGAGTAGACAGAGGAGTGGCCTGAGGCGAGGAGTACGTGAAGTCGAAGCGCTGAAGGACCTGCTGCACCATGTGTGACTGAGTCAGGGTAATGGTGCGCTGTGCTCTGTCCCGGGTGATCTGCAAGCCAAGGTAGCTGCGCAGTTCACCCAGGTCTGTGCACGTGTGTCTCTTCTGCAGCTCGGACTTCACGTGGGCGAGTCCAGCAGTGTCAGCAGTGGCAAAGACCAAGTCGTCGACGTACACGAGGATGTAGAACGGCGGCAAAGAGGTGTCGGTGCGCAGAAACAGCGACGGGTCGGCAGTAGAAGGAGCAAACCCAAGAGCCGCAAGTGTAGTCCTCAGTGTGTCGTGCCACTCACGGGGCGCCTGGCGGAGACCGTAGACTGGCCGCCGGAGGCTCCACTGGGTACCAGGGGGAAACGACCCAGTGAAGCCAGGTGGGCGGCGCAGCCAGATCTCCTCGTGCAGGCTGCCCTGCAGGAAAGCTGTGCTGAAGTCAAGAGAGTGAAGCTTGTAGTCGTACTGAGCGGCTATGTGCAGCAGCACCCGAAGAGTGGTCATCTTCGGGGTGGGAGAGAAGGTCTGAAAGTAGTCAACTCCCTGCCGCTGACTGAAGCCTCGAGCCACGTAACGTGCCTTGAAGACAGGCGGAGAACCCGGCGGCCGCTTCACCCTGAAAATCCACATGCCACTGACGATGTTCGCCCCAGGTGGGGGAACCTCGTCGACGTAGGTGCCTATGGACTTCCAGGAAGCCATCTCTGCGTCCATGGCTGACTGCCACTGTGAGGAGTAGGGACCCTCGATCGCCTCAGCGTACGATCGAGGAGTCGGGATGTCTGGTGCATCCGGGTCTCCCTCAGGGGCAATCAGCGTGGACACGAGATGAGGCAAAGCAGCAGCAAAACACTGGAACTCCTCCTGCCTGTCCTCAAGGACGTCCGTGCTAAGAGCACACTCACCCCCGACGGACGGAGGACAGACAGACTCAGACTCAGCAACAAGACTAGCAGCGTAGTCTAGACGACAGCGAGCAGCAAAGTCGACAAGCTCAGCAACCACGGCAGACGCAGCAGTGGACTCAAAGGAAGGGTCAGTGACAACAGTAGCCAGGAGACGCGTGACAGTAGGACTGGCAGCGCGAAGAGAGTCAGACTCCGGGTCAGCAAGGACAGGAAGAGAGGACTCTGGAGGAGACGGCAACGGGACATGCAGAGGAGCAGTGGAAGGACGCAGTGCCATCTGGTGTGTGCCTGGGACCGCAGGAGGACGCGGACGCGGAGCACGACTACTAGTGCGAGCAGCACGAACAGGCGACGCAGGACGAGACGCAGGCTCACGACGCTCAGCAAGACCTCCAGTAGGACCAGTGTAGGGAGAAGGAGCAGGTAGGGGGGAGGCGGGCTGTAACTGTGACCGCGACTGGACAGGCTGTGGACACTCTAAGGGAGGAGCAGGACCAGTAGAGGGCGGGAGACCAAGAACCCGCTCAAGGAGCGGAACGAAGTACGGCCGCGGCCGCGCAGTGCCTCCAGAACCAGCAGGGACAGCACCACTACCCCCAGCGGCAGCACCAGCGCCAGCAGCACCTCCAGCTCCAACAGCGCCAACTCCAGCACCCTCAGAAGCACCAGCGCCAGCAGCACCTCCATCGCCAACACCCCCAGCAGCTCCAGCTCCAGCAGCTCCAGCTCCAGCAGGACCGTCAGCTCCAGCAGTCTCAGCAGTACCCCCAGGCCCAGCAGCTCCAGTACCGCCAGTACGAGCACCTCCAGGACCAGTGGCTCCAGTAACTCCAGTGCCGACCCCAGGGTCAGCAGTAACAGCAGCACCTCCAGCTCCAGCAGCACGGCTTCAGCGCCGGGCAAACCACTCGCGCAGCTCCTGTGGAGAGGGTAGCTCCCGCCTCGACGAAGCACCCGAAGGGGCCCCAAACCCAGCACCGCCAGAGGCCACACGAGCAGACCCAGCACCCCCAGGCTCCGCACCCCCAGGCTCAGCACCCCCAGGCTCCGTACCCCCAGGCTCTGCACCCCCAGGCTCAGCACCCCCAGGCTCCGTACCCCCAGGCTCCGCACCCCCAGACTCAGCACCCCCAGGCTCAGCACCCCCAGACTCAGCACCCCCAGGCTCAGCACCCCTAGCAGTACCAGAGTCAACAGCTACCTCGACAGGCTCGACTGCGTCTACCTGGGACACATCTGACGGGGCAGGACCCTGAGGGGGGAGGGGGTCTACCGGGGGGGGACCTGGCGCAAGGAAGAGCGGCGGCGGGGGGAGGGGCGCAGTGCGGTAGGGGAAGAGACGGTAGTAAGGAACCGACTCGTCAAACGTGACGTCCTGGGAGGACAGAACACGGCGCGAGGTGGGGTGGTAAAACTGCCAACCAGGCGCGTCAGGGGGGAAGCCAAGGAAGACGCAGGGAACCGCACGGGGGGACAGCTTTTCCGCAGACAAGTCGCGGACAAACGCCAGAGATCCCCAGACACGAAACGCAGACGCATCGCCAACCTTCCCCGTCCACCGCAAGGTGGGGGAGGTCTCTGGCAAAGAGACCCGGGGCTGAAGGTTGATCTGATGCGCTGCGTACTGAACCGCAAACGGCCACAGAAAATGGGGAGCAGCCGCATGGATCATGGACGTACGTGCGACGTCCATGACCATGCCAATGCGGCGCTCAGCAATCCCATTTTGCTGTGGAGAGGCCGGAAGCGTGAAGGTCTGGCGGATGCCCTGTGCACGACAGAAGGCTCCCAGAAGGGCAGAGGAAAACTCCCCGCCTCTGTCAGAGTGCAGACGCAGAACAGGAAAGTCCGAGCCAAAACTCTCTCTGGGCTGGAGACGAGCTGTGCGGATCCAGTCGATCAACACCTCAGTGACGTCACCCTTGCTGCGCAAGGGGAACACCGTGGTGTAACGCGAGTAGTCGTCAACCACCAACAGGAAGTAACGCTCGTGACCCTGGCCACGGACGCGGGCGGGGCCCCACACGTCCATGTGAAGAGTCTGCAGCGGAGCCTCTGTCGGAGGAAACTCGGAGGAGTGAGGGAGCAGACTCAGGACCAGACCTGGACGCTGCAGCAAACACCTGACTCGACGCAGCTACCTGACCAGACTCAGCAACCGGAGGAGACTCAGTAGTCAGTGTGTACAGGCTCGACCCCGGCTGACGGGTAAACGTGGCCAAGTGTCGGCCCGTCCGAGCACACGTACAGTGGGTCACCCGCTGACTCGCAGGAGTGAACTGGTCAACCCCCCCATCCTGTAGATCAGCACCACTCACCAAGTTCGTAGAGAACGAGGGGAGGTAGAGACCTGACAGGGTGCCAGACGGGGCCGCCGGACACGGTAAGACAGTGGAGAAGTGGGCAAGGACAGGACCCCCAGAGGGGTCCGCCAGGGAGACCGCAACCGGCCGACTAAGCGGCGTAAGCGTGGTGCGGTCTTGAAAGAAGGAGCGGGAAGCACCCGAGTCAAGGGTGAAGGTGTGTAAGGCCTGAGCCGACGTGGTACCTGAGAGAGCAGACTCACCAGTACCTGGGGCAGCAGACGCACTAGCACCTAGAGCAGCAGCCTCAATGCCCGGGTCAGGCGGAACACACAGGTAACAGTCACCCTCATCACTAGTAGATACAACATACATGGCAGCAAGAATGGCATCATAATCGAGATCAAAGACAGCAACCCCCGACCTAAGCAGCTCGCCCCAGCGGGGGATCTTAGTGGCGTCAGGGAACTGGAGACGCCAAGCGTCCGTCAGACGGCCGAAGCAGCGCTGGGTGGTGTGCGGGCCACCGCACGGCTCACCAGTGCGGTCGCCGGTACGCAGGACGTAGGCACAAGGACCAGCACCCCCACCCCGCTGACGCGCAGAGTACCACTCACGAAGCTGCTGGGGGGGCGGGGTCTCACGAGTGCGCTGCTGCTGCTGGCGCTGACCTAACCCGAAGCCGCCCCGCTGCGCAGAGCCACCCCGACTAGCTCCATCCCCTCCGCCGCCACCTCCGCCACCGCCGCCACCGCCTCCTCCTCCGCTCCCACCGCCACCGCCGCCGTCGCCTCCGCCTCCACCGCCGCCACCGAAGCCCCCACCCCCGCCACCACTCCCACCACCACCCCCACTCCCTCCGCCTCCTCCACCGCCACCTCCACCGCCCCCGCCAGCCCCTCCAGCGCCCTTGCCCCCCTTGCCCTTGACGGTGCGGCGTCGCCCGCTAGGGGCAGACGCAGCGCCGACCGACTCGGTGCCAACGAAGTCGACGGCAGCAGCAGAGGCAACAGAGGGCAAAAGGGGGGAGGGGGAGCACCCCTCAAAGACGGGGGCACGAGGGTCACCACGAGAGGCTCCTACAGCGACTATACTCTTCTCAGCTGCCAGGAGGCGCTCCTCGAGGAGGTCAACGGTGAGTGTGGTGGGGCAAACAGAGAGGAAGTGGTCCCTGACCGAGCGAAGGGAGTCAGGGAGCCGGGTGACTATGTAGTAGAGGGTGATGTACATGGGGGGGGGGTTCTTGGCGCAGAACTCAGCAGGAAGCGCAGCGCGGTAGCGGGTGTCACTAGTGCGAAGGTGCGTAACGAGGTCAGCGACAGTGGGAAAGGCGGCGAGGTCAGGAAACAGGTACGGCAGCATGAGGCGGCTAAGGGCAGCTATGGCAGGGGAAGAGTAGCGTGCAACTACAGCATCGTACAAGGTCTTAGCACTCTTGTACTGACTAAAGTGCGCGCGCTCAGTGGACGGCAAGTGACTACGCACAGCAAGACGGACAGCAGCATCGCGTGTGGCCCACTGTGAGCGAACAGTGCTGTCAGCATCGGCAGCAGGGGCAGTAGAGGCGCCAGACGTGAGATCGAACAGGGAGAGACCGTCCTTCCTATCGCACTGTAGGAAAAGCTGTAGATCATCGACCCAGACCTCAAAGTCAACAGCCCGACCCTCAGCATCAAAGACTAGAACACTAGGGGTAGCCATGACAGCAGTGGCAGCAGGCTAGGGGCAGCAGTAGCAGGCGTGGCTCGGCAGTGCTCTCACCAGGGCTGGTAGGTAGGGGCCGGCAAGCGGTGGGGCAGGGCCGAGGCGTGTCGGCAGGGACAGAGCCGCGACCGCGGCGGCAGCTCCTGCTGTCAGTGGCGGCGGCAGTCGCTGCTGTCGGCGGCGACGGCTGCTGCTGGTGGTGGCCGCCGCTGTTGTCGGCGGCGTCTGCTGCTGTCGACTGCTGCTGGCGGCAGCGGCGGCTGTTGCTGGCGGCGGCTGCTGCTGGTGGCGGAGGAGCCGAGGAGGGGCCGGGAAGGGTGGCGACGGGGCCACGAAGGGCGGCGACGGGGCCGAGAAGAGGCCGCGAGGGGCCGTGAAGGGCGGCGACGGGGCCGATAGGGGCGGCGACGGGGCCGCGAAGGGCGGCGACAGGGCCGCTAGGGGCGGCGACGGGGCCACGAAGGGCGGCGACGGGGCCGCTAGGGACGGCGACGGGGCCGCGAAGGGCGGCGACGGTTCCGCTAGAGGCGGCGACGGGGCCGCGAAGGGCGGCGACGGGGCCGATAGGGGCGGCGACGGGGCCGCGAAGGGCGGCGACGGGGCCGCTGGGGGCGGTGACGGGGCCGCGAAGGGGCCGTGAGGGGCCTCGAAGGGCGGCGACGGGGCCGCGAAGGACGGCGACGGGGCCGTAACGGGCGGCGACGGGGTCGCGAAGGGCGGCGACGGGGCCGCGAAGGGTGGCGACGGGGCCGCTAGGGGTGGCGACGGGGCCGCTAAGGGCGGCGACGGGGCCGCTAGGGGTGGCGCGAGGGGCCGTGAGAGGGGCCTCTAGGAGGGCGCGACAGGCCGCTAAGGGCAGGGGACGCGACGAGAGGGCGGCCCACGGGGCGCGCCTCGGGCAGGGGCGACTCGCGCTCCGGTCAGAAAAAAAAAAAAAAAATTTCGATTTTCAGTGGTGGGCCCTAGGAAGCGTTCCCACTAGGGAACCTGCTCTATACCATGTGAAGAAATGAGGAATGAATGAACTAGCAAGCAGGTGGGTACAAGTAGGAAAACCTAAAAGTGTTGTACCCCATATTGTCTACCCCACTACAACCTACACAGACTATAGCATATAAGTTTGACACTTCGATGCATGGTCATTGTTCCATGACATGGATCGGTACTAGATGAGATATGCTCGCGTTGAGTCGGCGACGTTTCAAGAATGCTCGATTGTTCCACATCTTCTTGGATCTCATTCATACAAAAGAGACGCCCCCTTGTTCGCCTCCCACTTGAATATTTTTCTAGTCGAACGTGTTCACGTTGCATGCGCAGCGTTTCTGACTCAAGTAGTTCTTATTTGTCTTGCACATTGTCGATATGAATTGAACGCGCACAGCTTCCTCGGGCAAAAGTTCCTGAATCCACCTGCTCGTTGAGATTGCTCGACGATTCTGAGACTTCTTCCAATACATCAAAACCATGTCCTGCACTGCTTGCTCGTTCAAATGGAACACCTTCGAATGGAATATTCTCATGCTGCATGCCGTACATTACTGGTTCGGCTCCTCTGACAGGTATGCTTGACTCTTCCACATTGGTACAAGTAGCTCGTGTACAACCTTCTCTCTCGCTCGAAACGATTTTTGGTGGGAAATGATCACGTTGCGTACGATGCCTTCGAAAGTTCTTGTTTCCCTTCCTTTTCTCACTTGACACTTCGAATTCAATGGTTGTATTCGACGGAGTAAGAAACGAAGTTCCCCAAACCTCACCTTCATTACACTCTTCAAGAAGAGGGTAATGATCGTTGGATAACAACAAATGAATTTGGTTATTGTTAGACAAAAATTCTAACCCCTCATATTGCATCCACTCGCGGGAATGAAGCCATATTATAACCGTTCTGTTCATTAACTCACAAAATGCTCTGATTTCGCACGCTGAACCCCAAACCGAAGGTTGTTCGATATATTGAACATATTTGTCCACAGTCGTTAACGACACATCGTGACACAATGTAACGAAGTTTTGGTACCGCGACCAGTTCTCGCAAACGTGCTCAACAATTCTCACTTTCAATGGGTCCCAAAAGCTGTCGTCATTCCATGTTGCAAGCGAAAGACATCTATACAAGCATGCGCCATCCCCACTCACAAATCGCTTACAAAATACATACCTTCGTCTTAACTCACCATCAAGCGAAAGCCCCGTGAAAAGCTGCATTGAAGAAGACTCCATAGCTAAACGAAGACAAGCGCGCGCAGAAGTGTCTCCCTCGTTTACCTAAGAACACATTCAATTCACAAGTAACAAACAGATTAGGGTACATTCCGCTCTGGAAATGTCCCTATAGAAAGTGTCCCAATCGATTCCACCGCACTGCATCTTATTACACCGAATTACACCCTAGTTTCAAACATTGTCAAAATTTTCGCGTCTCTGGTTTAGTTCGGTTCAGAGCGGTACACCCGATTGGGACATGTACTTTTGGGACATGTCCAGAGCGGAATGTACCCTTATAACTGTTGACTACTATTGGGATCTAGAGGCTACTAAGCACACCTTTAATTCACACTTAACAGTCCCCACGGGGTCACCTCCAGGGGTGTTGGGTGCCTGGCAAGGCCAGCCCCTATCCAAGGGTCCGTGTTATGTCGAGGGACACGCTAAGTATGAAAACAATCGCGTGCATTAGAGCATTCCCAAAACTCCTTGCGCAGCGTTATGACGACGAACTGGTCGTGTGCAGAAAGTTCTCTTCACGTCAATACGATGATAGAGAATAACTTCACTCAAAAGGATTGATTACAACTGAACACAAGCACGCATTTATATTTCGCCTAGCACACAAGCATAAGAAAGCACAGAGCAGTTGTTTAACTATACTTCAGGACTTCGCCAGATGCGCCAAGGAAAACGGTTGTCGAACTGCTTCGGAATCGGGCTTGGTTCTCCCCTGTAGAATAACTGTCTTCAAATTCATGTCTGCCAAATTCCCCTGCTGACTCCCCTCGTGAACGTTCGCGACTTCTCGTGCGCAATCATAAACGCTCGTGTGAGATTACCGTTTTCACGAAGTCTCACAGTTGAAAAACGGCTTTCACCGTTTTTCTCCTGTATCAAAATTGTCCCTTTACGCGCGCGATCTTTCCAGCGAAGTTACCTGTAAGTCGAGTTAACGCGGGATACGGTTTTTCAACCGTAATCCCGAGCACCCCCACGACTGCAATCATGCACGACCGATATTTCGGTCGTGCTCTACAGTGCGCTGTACTGCGCGTGGGCAGGGCGATCATTCGCCCTGTCTTGTTGCGATCGTGGGCCATGCCACGCTCGCAACAGTGCGAAGGCACACGCGCGGGCCTGAGGGCCCACACGCACGATCAGGACCCCACGCGCGGGTCCCGATTTCCTCGCGCTGTTGACCTTGACCATCGCGAGAATTCTAAGGGTCAACATTGACCCCTCGTGAACACCCACGATACTTCATGAACAGCGCACAGACCTCACGGAATTTCACGAACACAGTCACGAACACAGAAATTCACGAACACAGAATTAACACACGCTTATGAAAACTCGCGAAGGAACACAAACGCACACGAAGTCTTGCATTCACACACGGACCTTCACGTGTCAGAATCCCAACCACTAGACCATTGGGATAAAAGGGCTTGTTTCAGTAGCGGGTCAGTGCGCCCATAACCCCCCAGGCAAACGCGCCTGTAACCCCCTCCAGGATCAATCGGGCATCCACAGTGCAGATCTACTGACATCACGAACACTCAGGAACGCAACCTTTCACGGGAACTCACATAACTCATGAACCGTTGAGCCGATTCACGAGCCGTAAACACAGAAACGTGAAGCACATAAATGCGCAACTCACACACAACAAATTACCTTGAGACGAAACACCTCACTTTCACTCAATGTCGACACATAGGCGGTAGGTTGTCGTGCAAACTATGTATTGCACTCAACAATAACATAAACAAACGAGTTTGATTTTCAATCGCATCGTACAATGGTATGACAAATTGAACTTGGCAAATGATGGTGAAATTCGCTTTAATAGCACACGTAATAAAATATGATCTATCAAGTCAAATAAAGCAGTATATTATTGGACCGTTTTTCCTTCATATGCAATTCATACAATCACAATTATTATATATATATATTATCGATACTTCATATTGCTTACTAAGTTCACTTCAGCGCTCTTCGCAATGCTAGTGTAGAACACTGATATCGAATGTATTGCCGATGGTCCTGCAAGAAAATAAACAGGGAAAATTAACACATTTTTTTTAAGAATATCATAATCAACAAGAGATAAGATACAATGATTATCCTTCTACTTCAAAGCATAACGAAATGTATACTTGGAATCACCAATCTTTCTTTGACTTAAGCATTAAAAAGTTGAAGGCAAATAAATATTGTATTACTCTTTCAATTCTCTTACTCAATGATACAACATGATTCTGTCACTACTTGATCTAGCTTACTCCAAACAAATCAACGAACTTCACAAGTTGGAAGCAAAATATGTTGCTGTTGTTTCTGTACAAATTAAAATAAATAAACAACAAAACATAATAGAAAGTATACAATATATACATCCAGCAGCCAAAAAAGGAAAAGAACCTTGAATGTACAACTTCGGAAGCAAAATATATACATAAGTTCTAACAAAAAAACGAGCACATTTCTTAAATCAATTGCATATTGAGTGAAAGAGAATCTCGAATGGCTAATAACGACCCACCAAACTGAAATCCAGAAATTGTGATTATCTCTGTAAAGTTAACACAACAAAGTAAACAAAAGAAATATACAACTACATTATATTGTGTAATTTTGGACACGTTACAACACATTCATTAGCTATCTGCTATTGCAAAAAGCACAATAAAAATCTAAGTTCAATTAGTCATAAAGAGAAACTTTGTTGAAACCATAACAAGAGCTTGTTACAATAGTAAGCACAGTGAGGAGCCATAGCTAGGGCTAGCTAGGCAAGAGAGAAATGAAGAAAGGAGGGGTTTCACTAGCAGCAGTTGGGATACATATAGCAAACCCTAACTGGGTTGTACCCGCTATAGAGCACCCCACTACAGGCTAGATAATAACATTTTGACAGAGCTTTCATAAGAAATTTAGGGTGATGTTACCTTCTTGAAGACACAGGTAAACTTGCAAAAGAGAAGTTGCCGCTGTTACAGTTATGAAGTTCCAAAAGAACCTAACAAATCAAGAAAATGAGAGTAGTGAACAAAAATATAAACAACAAAACAAATCAGAAATCACATAGAGCAATGCATATTTAAAAAATAACTTCAACAATGATGGCAATATAGAGCAAAATATGAAGGTATTGTAACAAAACAAATTTTACCAAATCAAAAACAGAACTATCAGAAAATACCACAAGTCTGGTACTTTACCTTATTATAACCTCTTGTTCAACTTTAAGACAGATGTCCTACTGGTGTTGTCCCTGAAAAAAAAAACAACGGAAAATGGCCAACCGGACAAGAGTAGAAAGCTGGAAGAATTTAAAGATAGGTGTATGGAGGGAATGTATGAAAAGTTAAGAGCAAAAAATCATGGTGTTATATTGAGGAATCTTACTGAAACTCATACAAAATCTCTGGAAGAAAACTGAGAGAATCATGAGGCATAACCTTAAGGAAGAGGAAATCTCTGAAATGAGAAACACAACGGGGTATTATATGTCAAACACTATATGTGTTGTTGTTGTGTAGGCTATAGTGGGTTAGCCTTTAGGGGGTACACAAAACTAGGGTTTGCTACTTGTACTCCAACTTTTCATAGTTCACACACTTCTTGTTTCTAACATGGTATTAAGAGCTATAGGTTCTAGACCTAAGGGCCCACCGTTAGTGGTGCCTTCGTGCGCCCTCTTTTTTTTTTAGCGCCCTCGTGCGCCTCTCCTCTCGTGCGCCCTCGTGCGCTCTCCTCTCACGCTGCCCGTGTGCAGCCCGCTAGCAGTCCGAGCGCGGCCCCGCCGTTTTAGCGCGCGTAGGAAAACCGCCGCCTAGGGCGGCTCGATTTTTTCTCGCGAGCCCCAGCAGGCCGTCGCCCGTAGGCCCCGCTAGCCCCTAGGCCGACGCGCGACCCACAGCCGCCCGCCCGTAGGCCCCGCGGCGATCGCGCGCCGGCTGCTGCAGCCCGCGCTAGAACGCAGCCGCGGCCCGCGCGCTTAGCCGCCGCTAGACGCAGCCGCGGCCCGCGCGCAGCCGCACCCTAGGCGCCGCCGCGCACCGAGCATAGGCCCGGCGTCGCGCCGCCCTACCCACCCGAGCCGCGCCGCCCGAGTCGCGCCGCCCGAGTCGCGCCGCCCGAGCCGCGCCGCCCTGACCGAGTCGCGCCGCCCTACCTGCTCCTACTGCTACTACTGTTGCTTCTGCTACTGCTGTTGCTACTGCTACTGCTGCTACTGCTACTACTGCTACCTGCTACTGCCACTATGGCCAGTCCCACTGTTCTCACCTTTGACGCCGAGGGCCGCCCGATTAAGTTCGATGTCTGGCTTGATGACCTGCACCTGTACCTCCAGATCACTGCCAAGGACGATGTTTCCCTCTATGACCACACGTCCGGCGCTGCTCCCGCACCTCCCGCTACTGCTGACAGCACTGCTCGCTCCCAGTGGCAGACCCGTGATGCTCACGCTCGCCTAGCCGTTCGCAGTCACCTACCGTTAGATGAGCGCGAGCACTTCGGACAGCATAAGACCGCCAAGGAGCTGTATGACGCAGTAGTCGCGCGCTACTCCTCCCCTGCCACTGCTGCTATAGGCCGTCTCTCACTGCCCTACCTCTTCCCCGACCTGTCCGCCTTTGCCACTGTAGCTGACCTCATCACCCACCTCCGTACCAGTGACCTCCGCTACCGTGCCGCGCTCCCCCCCGATTTCCTCGCCAAGAACCCCCCCCCCCCCCCCCCCGATGTACCTCACACTGTACCACCTTGTCACCCGCCTCCCTGACTCCCTTCGCACTGTCAGGGACCAGTTTCTCGCCCTCTCCCCCACTGATCTCACTGTCGACCTCCTCGAGAAGGAGCTCCTAGCAGCTGAGAAGAGCATTGTAGCTGTAGGTGCCTCTCGTGGTGACCCCCGCACCCCCTTCTTTGAGGGGTGCTCCCCCTCCCCCCTCCTCCCCTCCATTGCATCTGCTGCTGCTGTCGACTACCTCGGAGCTGAGGGGGTCGGGGCTGCGTCTGCTCCTAGTGGGAGACGCAAGGGCGGCAGGGGCAAGGGGGGCAGGGGTGGTGGAGGTGGAGGTGGGGGCAGCGGCGGTGGAGGAGGTGGGGGGGGCGGGGGTGGTGGCGGGAGTGGGAGTGGCGCGGGTGGTGGGGGGGTCAGTGGCGGCACAGGGGGTGGTGGCGGCGGCGGCGGTGGAGGGGGTGGTGGAGGTGGTGGTGGCAGTGGTGGCGGCGGTGGAGCGGGTGGCGGGCGCGGTGGAGCGGTGCAGCGTGGGGGGTTTGGCGGTGGCCAGAGGCAGCAGCAGCAGCGCCCCGGCGAGACTCCCTCGCCCCAGCAACTCCGTGAGTGGTACTCTCAGCGTGGGGGGTCTGGGGGAGGGGGTACCTGCCCGTATGTCATCCGCACAGGTGACCGCACTGGCCAGACTTGTGGGAAGTTTCACACGGCGCAGCGCTGCTTCTTTCGCCTTGACGACGCCTGGCGCGAGCAGTTCCCTGACGCCTCTGAGCTGCCCCGCTGGGCTGCTCTGCTTAGGAAGGGGATTGATATCTTTGCTCTTGATTATGATGCTATCATTGCTGCTATGTATGCATTGACTATTAGTGCTGAGGGTGACTGTTACCTGAGTGTACCGCCCGACCCGGGCATTGGGACCAGTGAGGCTGCAGCTCTAGGTGCTAGTGCGTCTGCTGCTCTAGGTCCTGGTGAGGCTGCTGCCCTAGGTGCTAGTGCGTCTACGTCTGCTGGTACCGCACCTACTGAGGCACTGCTCACCTTCACACTGGACTCCGGTGCTTCCCGCTGTTTCTTCCGCGACCGCACTGCCCTGGAGCAGCTTCCTCGACCGGTTGCTGTCTCCCTGGCTGACCCCTCAGGGGGTCCGGTCCTTGCGACCTCCACCACTGCCCTCCCTTGTCCTGCTGTCCCGTCTGGCACGCTGTCGGGCCTCTACCTCCCCTCGTTCTCTACGAACTTGGTGGCGGGTTCCGCGCTCCAGGACGCGGGTGTTCACCAGTTCACCCCGGCTTACGAGCGTGTGACGCACTGCACGTGTGCGCGGACGGGTCGTCACCTCGCTACCTTCACTCGGCAGCCGGGGTCGGACTTGTACACACTGACCACTGAGTCCCCTCAGGTAGCTGCGTCTGCGTCTGCGTCTGCGTCAGGTCAGCTGTCGGCCCCCTGCTCGTGTCGCTTCCTGTCACACAGGACTGTCCTCTGGCACCACCGCCTTGGTCACCCGTCAGTGCAACGCCTTCGCGGCATGCACTCCAGGTACCTTGTCTCTGGTCTTCCCAGGGTTCTCCCTCCCCTCCCACCCTCGCCTGCTCCTCCTTGTCTTCCCTGTGTCGAGGGGCGGCAGCGCACCGCTCCTCACTCCTCCTCGTTCCCTCCCACAGAGGCTCCCCTGCAGACTCTCCACCTGGACGTGTGGGGCCCCGCCCGCGTCCGGGGACAGGGCCACGAGCGGTACTTTCTGCTGGTCGTCGACGACTACATGCGCTACACCACGGTCTTCCCCTTGCGTACCAAGGGTGAGGTCCCTGATGTCTTGATCCCCTGGATCCGCGCTGCTCGTCTCCAGCTCCGCCAGCGGTTCCAGTCGGGCTTTCCAGTCGTGCGTCTGCACTCTGACAGAGGTGGCGAGTTTTCCTCTGACCTCTTGGCAGCCTACTGTGCGGAGCACGGCATCACCCAGTCGTTCACGCTCCCGGCCTCTCCACAGCAGAATGGGATTGCTGAGCGCCGCATTGGTCTTGTCATGGAGGTCGCTCGTACCTCCATGATCCATGCGGCTGCCCCCCATTTCTTGTGGCCGTTTGCAGTGCAGTACGCCGCGCATCAGCTCAACCTCTGGCCCCGTGTCTCTGTTCCGGAGACCTCGCCTACCCTGCGTTGGACGGGGGAGGTTGGCGATGCGTCGGTGTTCCGAGTCTGGGGATGTCGAGCCTTTGTCCGCGATACGTCCGCGGACAAGCTCTCCTCCCATGCCGTTCCCTGTGTCTTCCTTGGCTTTGTCCCTGACGCGCCTGGCTGGCAGTTTTACCACCCCACCTCGCGCCGGGTCTTCGCCTCTCAGGACGTCACCTTTGACGAGTCGGTACCCTTTTACCGTCTCTTCCCCTACCGCACTGCCCCGCTCCCCCCTCCGCCGCTCTTCCTCACGCCAGGTGCTGCTTCGGTAGACCCCCTCCCTCCCCAGGGTCCTGCTCCCTCAGGTGTTTCCCAGGTACACCCGGTCGAGCCTGTTGAGGTAGCTGTTGACTCTGGTCCTGTGCGAGGTGCTGGGTCTGGGGGCGCTGAGCCTGGGGGTGCTGGTTTTGGGGGCGCTGAGCCTGGGGGTGCTGAAACTGAGGGTGCTGAGACTGGGGGTGCTGAGACTGGGGGTGCGGAGACTACGGGTGCTGAGCCTGGAGGTACTGCGACTGGGGGTGTTGCGCCTAGAGGTGCTGAGGCTGGGGGCTTTGGGACTGACCGTACTGCGCCTGCTAGCGCTCCTTCTTCACAGCGGCTGCGTGAGTGGTACGCTCGGCGCTGCAGCCTCCGGAGTGGAGCTCCCGGTGTTGAGGTGCAGCCCGCTGGAGACCCTACTGCTGTTGGAGGTCCTGGAGCTCCTGCTGGTGCTGCTGGTGCTGCTGGTGCTGCTGGAGGTGTTGGAGCTGCTGGAGGTCCTGGAGCTACTGGAGGTGCTGCTGGTGCTACTGGAGGTACTGGAGCTACTGGAGGTGCTGCTGGAGGTGCTGGAGGTGCTGCTGGAGCTGCTGGAGGTACTGGAGCTGCTGGAGGTACTGCTGGAGGTGCTGGAGGTGCTGCTGGAGCTGCTGGAGGTTCTGCTGGAGCTGCTGGAGGTTCTGGTGCTGACTCTGCTGCTGCTGGGGGCACTTCACGGCCGCGGCCGTACTTCGTTCCGCTCCTTCAGCAGGTTCTTGGTCAGCCGCCTCCTCCTAGTCCTCCTCCCTCCTTAGAGTGTCCTCCGCCTATCCAGTCGCAGTCACAGCTACCCCCTGCCTCGCCACTTCCTGGTCCTTCTCCCTACACTGGTCCGACAGGCGGTCTTACAGAGCGTCGTGAGCCTGAGTCTCGTCCTGTGTCGCCTGTGTCTCGTCCTGTGTCACCTGTTCGTGCTGCTCGCACTGGTCGCCGTGTTCCGCGTGAGCGTCCTCCACCTGTCCCTGGCACACACTATATGACTCTGCGTCCTTCCACTGCTCCACAGCGTGTCCCTCTGCCGTCTCCTCCTGCGTCCTCTCTTCCTGTTCTTGCTGACCCGGAGTCTGACTCTCTTCGTGCTGCCAGTCCTGCTGTCACGCGTCTCCTGGCCACTGCTGTCACTGACCCTTCTTTTGAGTCTGCTGCTGCGTCTGCCCTAGTTGCTGAGCTTGTCGACTTTGCTGCTCACTGTCGTCTAGACTACGCCGCCAGTCTTGTTGCTGAGTCTGAGTCTGTCTGTCCTCCGTCCGTCGGGGGTGAGTGTGCTCTTAGCACGGACGTCCTTGAGGACAGACAGGAGGACCTTGAGTGTCTTGCAGCCGCTGCGCCCCATCTCGTGTCCATGCTGATTGCCCCTGAGGGAGACCCGAATGCACCAGACATCCCGACTCCTCGATCGTACGCTGAGGCGATCGAGGGTCCCTACTCCTCACAGTGGCAGTCAGCCATGGACGCAGAGATGGCTTCCTGGAAGTCCACAGGCACCTACGTCGACGAGGTTCCCCCACCAGGGGCGAACATCGTCAGTGGCATGTGGATTTTCAGGGTGAAGCGGCCGCCGGGTTCTCCGCCTGTCTTCAAGGCTCGTTACGTTGCTCGAGGCTTCAGTCAGCGAGAGGGAGTAGACTTCTTTCAGACCTTCTCCCCCACCCCGAAGATGACCACTCTTCGGGTACTACTGCACGTTGCTGCTCAGCGTGACTACGAGCTTCACTCTCTTGACTTCAGCACTGCTTTCTTGCAGGGCAGTCTGCACGAGGAGATCTGGCTGCGCCGCCCTCCTGGCTTCACTGGGTCGTTTCCTCCTGGTACCCAGTGGAGCCTACGGCGGCCGGTCTACGGTCTCCGCTAGGCGCCACGTGAGTGGCACGACACACTGAGGACTACTCTTGCGGCACTTGGGTTCTCTCCTTCTACTGCTGACCCGTCGCTGTTTCTACGCACCGACACTTCGCTGCCGCCGTTCTACATCCTCGTGTACGTCGACGACTTGGTCTTTGCCACAGCTGACACTGCTGGACTCGCCCACGTGAAGTCGGAGCTGCAGAAGAGACACACGTGCACAGACCTGGGTGAACTGCGCAGCTACCTTGGCTTGCAGATCACCCGGGACAGAGCACGCCGCACCATTACCCTGACTCAGTCACACATGGTGCAGCAGGTCCTTCAGCGCTTCGGCTTCACCTGGTCCTCAGCACAGGCCACTCCTCTGGCTGTAGGTCACTCGCTCTCAGCTCTGCCTTCGGATGAGTCCGTAGAGTCGAGTGGTCCTTACCCAGAGCTAGTTGGTTGCCTCATGTACCTGATGACTTGCACTCGTCCTGACCTAGCATACCCTCTTGGCCTTCTGGCCCGCTACGTAGCTCCTGGCAGGCACCGGAAGGTGCACTGGGATGATGCAAAGAGGGTATTGCGCTACTTGTGCAGTACATCGGGCATGGGGCTCGTGCTTGGAGGAGGGAGCTCAGTTGTTCTCACTGGGCACTCAGACGCTTCTTGGGTTGACGACCAGGCTACTCAGCGGTCGTCACAGGGTTACACCTTCAGCCTTGGTTCTGGTTCAGTTTCGTGGCGCTCTACGCGTTCGTCTTCAGTTCTCAGCTCCCGTTGTGAGGCTGAGATCTACGCCACTGCCATGGCTGCACAGGAGTTACGCTGGCTCACCTACCTGCTTTCCGACCTTGGAGAGAGGCCTAGTTCTCCTCCAGTGCTGTACGTCGACAACAAGGCTGCCATTGCCTTGTGTGAGGAGCACAGACTGGAGCACAGAACGAAGCACATCGCTCTCCGTTACTTCCTTGCTCGAGAGCTGCAGCAGCGTGGTCAGCTTCGTCTGCGTTACGTGGCCTCTCAGGCCAACACCGCTGATATATTCACCAAGGCACTTCAGCCTGGTGATCATCAGCGCTTCTGTACTTTGCTGGGGCTGGTGCCCACTTTTCCTCACTTGTTGTAGGCTTTGCCTGTACTGTGATCTCTATATATACTCCTGCCTGTTTGTTCTGCTAGGCTGAGATCACCCTTGCTGTTTGTACTACATATATACTTCTGCATGTGAACTGGCCATGTGGCCCTTTGCTTGTGCTCGGAATGTGTGGTGACGTTGTGATCCACCTTGAGCTTGCTTGCCTTTCCTGACTGGTCTTGTGACCCCTTGCTCTCCCCCACTTTGCCTATGGGGGTGTGTCAAACACTATATGTGTTGTTGTTGTGTAGGCTATAGTGGGTTAGCCTTTAGGGGGTACACAAAACTAGGGTTTGCTACTTGTACTCCAACTTTTCATAGTTCACACACTTCTTGTTTCTAACATTATACTATGAGACAGAACCATGAAACCCATACCTTAAATACAAAACCATGAGGCATAATCTTGAGGAAGAGCAAGTTACAGAAATGAGAAGTACAAGGTACCAAATTGACTCACAAGTGAGATAACTCTGACTACAAAGAGAGTTGATGATTCCACCTCGAAAGTTAGAGAGCTTTTAGTGTTGAGAGTTGGAGAACTTTGAGTGTTGAGAGTTGGAGAGCTTTGAAGGTTGGGAACTTTTGAGGTGGAGAGCTGGAGAGCTGTAGGGAGTGCTTGAAACTTGGAGCGTTTAGAGAATTGGAGAGATGGGGAGCTAGAGAGTTGGAGAAATGAGGAGAGTAGAGAAGATGCTTGATTGAGAGCTCCAATTTCATTCCAATTTTTTTACAATGGCTGCCCAGTTTGAAAAAATAAAATATGAAAACAGTATGACTATTATTCTACAGTTCCACAAACGCTGCAAGCGGTGTCAAAAGCATGGCCACATTGATGTATATGCTGTTGTAAATCCATCTTGTTTGTTTGCCAAAAGAAACTCTTTCTGTCTAGGTAACAAGAAGCAAGGACCAAAAAAGATGCCAAATGGTGGGCAAGATACTTGCTGGTTAAAGTTATGTATTGGTCGTAACCAATTAGGGGTATACCGTTCCTAGATGAGCACGTGCGAACCCCTTCTTGGGGGCTGGCAGAACACGCCTGCTCGGGGGTGGGTTCGATACGAGGACCTCATCTATTGGAAGTGCCTCCTTCTACTGACTAGGCCACTTCTGGATGCAAGAGACTTGCAGGTGTGAGCTAGAAAGAATGTTCAAATTGCCATAGACAAAACAAAAAACTGGCAGCATTTTAGGTCAAATTCAGTTTGACAGTTGTACACCTGATGAATAAGACACCTTTGAGCAGTGGTGACAGCTGTGAAAACCACATTTTACAGTTATATCTGAATAAGACAGCTTTGAGTGGTGGTGGTGATAGCTGTGAGAACAAAACAAAACGGTAGTACAAGCGAGCAAAACCGAAAGCAACAAAATTCAACTGTGGCCTAGTGGGCATCCGTAACCCCCAGCGCCACCACACTCCAAATTTCTCCCGCGAGAAAATTGTCTCGCCATACATTTCGAGCGAGATACGTGGCTGGCGTCAGCTGCATCGCCCGCGCGAGAATTGCGGTTGACGTCAGCTGCCACGCGATGAATTTCGCGTAAATTTCCTGCGACGCCGCTGACGTCAGCCGAATTTCTCGCGTCACTAAATTCAGCTGACGTTAGCAGCGAGGCAAGGAATTTCTCGCGAACTTTCATCCAATGCCGCTGACGTCAGCCATACTGATCGCGTTAAAAAAAACAGCTGACAATGCAGTGTTGCATTAACAACAATTTGTCAGAATATATTTGATATATGTTCTGTATAAGCGCATGTAGTTCTAGCTGTAGTGTAGTCTCATTATTGTCCTGTGTGGTGGTGCTGTCAGAATGTTATAATTGTCTAGCCTGCAGTGGGGTACTCTATAGCGAGTACAACCCAATTAGGGTTTCCTATATGTATGCCAACTGCTGCTAGTGCAACCCCTCTTCTTCCATTCCTTCCTCATTTCTTCACATGCTATCAGAGCATCTATGCTCCTGGCCTGTGGGCCCACCTAACTGCTTCCGCTGCTACTCTGTGCGTTGCACGCCACGTTGCGTGCGACGAATTTTTTTTTTCTTCCCCTCGCGCCACCCTTAGCGGCCCCGTCGCCGCCCTTCTAGGCCCCTCGAGGCCCCTTCGCGGCCCCTTCGCCGCCCCTAGCAGCCCCATTGCCGCCCTTCCAGGCCCCTCGCGGCCCCTTCGCGGCCTTGTGGTTGTAAAGGACGCCTCCAACTGCCCCACACCCTCGACACACACCCCCTGCTCAGACCCTAGCTCCACTCCCACAGCACCCCCCTTTCACACACCCCCTGCTGCACCCTAGGTTCACTCACACCCCACCCCCTAGCACCACTCCGTCGTCTCCCACACACCCACCCCCCTCAGCGGTAGCTGCAGCAGTGGGAGACAGAGGAGGAGGAGGAGCAGGGGAGACCACACACCCGCCACCCCCAGCTCGCCACCCCCAGACCCTAACACAGGGCAGGGCGGGACGGCGGGTAGGGAGGTTACGGGGGGGGGGGGGGGGGGGCCGACGCGCGGCCTCCTTGGGCGCCAAAACAGGCAGCAGAAGGGGCGGCGCTCGCCCCCCCCCCCAGCGGCCCCCCAGGGAGCCGCGGCGGGCGACGGGAAAATAGGGGGGGGCGGTGCACGGGCCCCCGGTGCGCCGCGACAGGCGACGGAGCATGGCCGGGGCGGGGCCGGGGCAGGGTCGAGGCAGGGCCAAAAGGGGCGGCGACGGGGCCGCAAGGGGCGGCAACGGGGCCGCTGGAGGCGGCGACGGGGCCGATAGGGGCGGGGACGGGGCCGCTGGAGGCGGCGACGGGGCCGATAGGGGCAGCGACGGGGCCGCGAAGGGGCCGCGAGGGGCCTGGAAGGGCGGCGACGGGCCGCTAGGGGCGGCGACGGGGCCGCGAAGGGGCCGCGAGGGGCCTGAAAGGTCGGCGACGGGGCCGCTAGGGGCGGCGACGGGGCCGCGAAGGGGCCGCGAGGGGCCTGGAAGGGCGGCAACGGGGCCGCTAGGGGCGGCGACGGGGCCGCTGGAGGCGGCGACGGGGCCGATAGGGGCGGCGACGGGGCCGCGAAGGGGCCGCGAGGGGCCTGGAAGGGCGGCGACGGGCCGCTAGGGGCGGCGACGGGGCCGCGAAGGGGCCGCGAGGGGCCTGAAAGGTCGGCGACGGGGCCGCTAGGGGCGGCGACGGGGCCGCGAAGGGGCCGCGAGGGGCCTGGAAGGGCAGCAACGGGGCCGCTAGGTTCGGCGACGGGGCCGCGAAGGGGCCTCGAGGGGCCTAGAAGGGCGGCGACGGGGCCGCTAAGGGTGGCGCGAGGGGAAGAAAAAATTCGTCGCACGCAACGTGGCGTGCAACGCACAGAGTAGCAGCGGAAGCAGTTAGGTGGGCCCACAGGCCAGGAGCGTAGATGCTCTGATAGCATGTGAAGAATGAGGAATGGAAGAAGAGAGGTTGCACTAGCAGCAGTTGGCATACATATAGTAAAACCCTAATTGGGTTGTACTCGCTATAGAGTACCCCACTGCAGGCTAGACAATTATAACATTCTGACAGTTGCCTCACTAACACGTGTCATTTGTATATCTTTTTCATACCTTGCAGGAAGCCACTACCAAAGCATTACAGCCTTGTGGTTGTAAAGGACGCGGGCCTGTTGTTGAAAACCGACGAGGAGTTTAGTGTCAAAGAAGATGTGGCGCCAACGGCTTTCCTTTTCGACTCGACAACGTACCACATGTCGATGAAAGAGAGCATTTTTGGGAGTGTCAACTTGTGAGTGCTTTATGTGCAAATGTCATGGTGATATGCCGTTAGTGCGTGTGTGTTGTTTTTTAATGGTTCAGGTGCTTGTTGTACCTTCGTCACCCCTTGAGCAGGCTTCTCGGTAGAGCCTTGAAGAAAGCATTGCCCGAACTGTCCGGTGCATATGTCTACCGCCGCCTCACACGCGTCAACAGCGTGCCTGTGCACGTAAGTATTACATCCTTCAAACGTCACCTTCACACCCTCATTGGGTGCCGAGGGTTGTTGATAAGTGTTGACTAACTGCTTGGACATCGGTAATGCATTTGTTCTCTGTGTGTCTTTTACCCACAGTACTCTCAGGTCCCTCAACAGGTTAACAAAGTTGACTGTGGCGTTTACGTTTGCATGTTCATCAAGGAGCTGGTGAAGCGCTGTTTCGAGGACATGGAAATGGGCGCCCAGTTGTCTTACGGCGGGGATCAGTACCGGCGGGACATGCAGAGTTTGGCTTGCCAGGCTGGCCAACTGTCAGAACATTATATAGCTTATGCTGTTGTGTAGGCTATAGTGGGGTATCCCATAGGGGGTACAACCCAATTAGGGTTTCCTATATGTACTCACTTCATTCATAGTTCAACCATCCTTGTTCTTCATTTTCACATGGAATCAGAGCAGGTCCCCTCCTAGGGACTGCTTCTAGGGCCCACCGAAGCGCGCCCCGAGGCGCGTTTTCCTTTTTTTTTTAGCGACCCTCCGTGTCGCCCCTCGCGGCCCCGCCGCCCTCCCTACGCGGCCCCGCCGCCCTACTAACGCGGCCCCGCCGCCCTTCCTTCGCGGCCCCGCCGCCCTGCTCGCGCGGCCCAGCCGCCCTCTACTTCGCGGCCCCGCCGCCCTGCTCACGCGGCTCCGCCGCCCTCTGCTAAGCGGCCCCGCCGCCCTACTACAGCGGCCCCGCCGCCCTCACGTCGCGGCCCGCCCGCCCTCTGCTTCGCGGCCCCGCCGCCCTGCTCACGCGGCCCCGCCGCCCTGCTCACGCGGCCCCGCCGCCCTCTGCTAAGCGGCCCCGCCGCCCCACTACAGCGGCCCCGCCGCCCTCACGTCGCGGCCCGCCCGCCACCCTACCTGCGGCCCGCCCGCCGCCCTACCTGCGGCCCGCCCGCCGCCCTACCTGCGGCCCGCCCGCCGCCCTACTTGCGGCCCTACCGCCGCCCTACCTGCGGCCCGCCCGCCGCCCTACTTGCGGCCCTACCGCCGCCCTACCTGAGGCCCGCCCGCCGCCCTACTTGCGGCCCTACCGCCGCCCTGCCTGCGGCCCGCCCGCCGCCCTACCTACGGCCCGCCCGCCGCCCTACCTGCGGTCCTACCGCCGCCCTACCTGCGGGAGCCGCCTAGCAGCGGCACCGCCGGGAGCCGAGCCGCCCTGCCGCCGAGCCGCCCGGGAGCCGAGCCGCACTGCCGCCGAGCCGCCCGGGAGCCGAGCCGCCCTGCCGCCGAGCCGCCCGGGAGCCGAGCCGCACTGCCGCCGAGCCGCCCAACAGCCGAGCCGCCCAGCAGCCGCGCCGCCCTGCCGCCGAGCCGCTGAGCAGCCGAGCCGCCCGACCTGCCCTGTCCGGTGAGCACAGCCCCACTGTGACTGCGTGCCCTTCCCCTACTGCTTGCACTGCTCGTCTGTCGTCGTCATGGCTACCCCTAGTGTCCTCGCTTTTGACGCTGAGGGTCGAGCCATTGACTTTGAGGTCTGGGTCGACGACCTGCAGCTGTTCTTACAGTGCGATAGGGCGGACGGTCTTTCCCTCTTTGACCTCACCTCTGGCGCCTCTCCTGCCCCTGCTACTGATGCTGACCCCACTGTTCGCTCTCAGTGGGCCACCCGCGATGCTGCTGCACGTCTTGCTGTGCGTCGCCACCTGCCTACCACTGAGCGCGCGCACTTTAGTCAGTACAAGAGTGCTCAGACCTTGTACGACGCTGTAGTTGCGCGCTACTCTTCCCCTGCCACTGCTGCCCTGAGTCGCCTCATGCTACCGTACCTCTTTCCTGACCTTACTGCCTTTCCCACTGTCGCTGACCTCATTACGCACCTCCGCACTAGTGACACTCGCTACCGCGCCGCCCTTCCTGCTGAGTTCTGCGCCAAGAACCCCCCCCCCATGTACATCACTCTCTATTACATAGTCACACGCCTCCCTGACTCCCTTCGCGTAGTCAGGGACCACTACCTCTCGGTCTGTCCCACCACTCTCACTGTCGACCTCCTCGAGAAGTCCCTCCTGGCGGCGGAGAAGAGCATCGTCGCTGTAGGAGCCTCTCGTGGTGACCCTCGCACCCCCATCTTTGAGGGGTGTTCTCCTTCCCCCCTGCTGCCCTCTGTTGCCTCTGCTGCTGCTGCCGACCTGCTTGGTCTTGAGTCGGTCTGCGCGGCGTCTGCCCCTAGCGGGAGACGCCGCCCTGGCAGGGGCAAGGGGGGCAAGGGCGCGGGTGGAGCTGGCGGGGGCGGTGGAGGAGGCGGTGGAGGCGGAGGAGGGAGTGGGGGTGGCGGTGGGAGTGGTGGCGGGGGCGGTGGTGGCGGTGGCAGCAGCGGAGGAGGAGGCGGTGGTGGCGGCAGCGGTGGGAGCGGAGGCAGCGGTGGTGGTGGAGGTGGAGGCAGCGGTGGCGGAGGGGGTGGAGCTGGTCGGGGTGGTGCCCCGCAGCGTAGCGGCCCTGGTGGTGGCCAGCGTCAGCAGCAGCAGCAGCAGCAGCAGCAGCAGCAGCGTTCGCGGGACATCCCCCCGCCCCAGCAGCTCCGTGAGTGGTACACGCAGCGTCAGCGGGGTGGGGGTTTTGGTCCGTGCACCTACGTCCTTCGTTCCGGTGACCGAGCGGGTGAGCAGTGTGGGGGTGCGCACCCCACTCAGCGCTGCTTTGGCCGCCTGACGGACGCTTGGCATCAGCAGTTCCCCGAGGCCAGTGAGATTCCCCGTTGGGGAGAGCTGTCTAGGGCTGGCGTAGCTGTCTTTGATCTTGACTTTGATGCTATCCTTGCTGCCATGTATGCTGTGACTATTAGTGAGGAGGGTGACTGTTACCAGTGTTTCCCGCCCGACCCGGGCATTGGTACTGCTGCGCCAGGTACTTCTGCGGCTGCTGCTCTAGGTGCCAGTGCGTCTGCACTCTCAGGTACTGGTGAGGCTGCGCTCTCAGGTACTGCGTCGGCTTCGGCCTCCCTCACCTTCACACTTGACTCAGGGGCTTCTCGCTCCTTCTTTCGAGACCGCACCACACTCACGCCGCTTGGCCGGCCGGTTGCAGTCTCCCTGGCTGACCCCTCTGGGGGTCCTGTCCTCTCTCACTTCTCCACTGTCCTCCCGTGTCCGGCTGCCCCCTCGGGCACCTTGTCTGGTCTGTACCTCCCCTCGTTCTCGACGAACTTGGTGAGTGGTGCTGACCTGCAGGATGCGGGGGTTCACCAGTTTACTCCTGCGAGTCAGCGGGTGACCCACTGCTCGGATGCCCGCACAGGCCGACACCTGGCCACGTTCTCGCGTCGGCCAGGGTCGAGTCTCTACACACTGACCACTGCGTCTCCTCCTGTCCCTGCGTCTGGCCAGGTAGCTGCGTCGGGTCAGGTGTTTGCTGCTGCGTCCAGGTCTGGTCCTGAGTCTGCCCCCTGCTCGTGTCGCCGCCTGTCTCACGAGACTCTCCTGTGGCACCACCGTCTTGGCCACCCCTCCTTGCTTCGTCTTCGGGGCATGGCTTCCCGTGTCCTTGTCTCTGGTCTTCCCCGGTCTCTCCCTCCCCTTCCTTCGGGACCCGGACCTTCTTGTGTCCCCTGTGTCGAGGGGCGGCTCCGGGCTGCCCCCCACTCCTCCCAGTTTCCCCCCACAGAGGCTCCTCTGCAGACGCTTCACATGGACGTGTGGGGCCCCGCCCGCGTCCGTGGGCAGGGTCACGAGCGCTACTTCCTGCTGGTGGTTGACGACTACTCGCGTTACACCACAGTCTTCCCCTTGCGCAGCAAGGGTGAGGTCACTGAGGTGTTGATCGACTGGATCCGCGCAGCTCGTCTCCAGCTCAGGAGGAGCTTCGGCTCGGACTTTCCTGTTCTGCGTCTGCACTCTGACCGAGGTGGAGAGTTCTCCTCTGGCCTTCTGCGAGCCTACTGTCGTGCACGAGGCATCCGCCAGACCTTTACGCTTCCGGACTCTCCACAGCAAAATGGGATTGCTGAGCGCCGCATTGGCATGGTCATGGACGTCGCTCGTACGTCCATGATGCATGCGGCTGCCCCCCATTTTCTGTGGCCGTTTGCGGTTCGGTACGCGGCGCATCAGATCAACCTTCACCCCAGGGTCTCCCGGCCGGAGACCTCCCCAGCTCTGCTGTGGACGGGGAAGGTCGGCGATGCGTCTGCGTTCCGTGTCTGGGGATCTCGGGCGTTTGTCCGCGACTTGTCTGCGGACAAGCTGTCCCCTCGTGCTGCTCCCTGTGTCTTCCTCGGCTTCCCCCCTGACGCTCCAGGGTGGCAGTTCTACCACCCCTCCTCTCGTCGTGTTCTGTCCTCCCAGGACGTCACGTTCGACGAGTCAGTCCCCTTCTACCGCCTCTTCCCCTACCGCACTCCTTCCCTCCCCCCGCCACCGCACTTCCTTGTGCCAGGTCCCCCCCCGGTAGACCCCCTACCCCCTCAGGGTCCTGCCCCTTCAGGTGTGTCCCAGGTAGACGCAGTCGAGCCGGTCGAGGTTGCTGGTGACTCTGGTCCTGCTGCGGGTGCTGAGCCTGGGGGTGCTGAGTCTGGGGGTGCTGAGCCTGGGGGTACTGCGACTGGGGGTGCTGAGCCTTGGGGTGCGGAGTCTGGGAGTGCTGAGCCTGGGGGTGCTGCGACGGGGGGTACTGAGCCTGGGGGTGCGGAGTCTGGGGGTGCTGAGCCGTGGGGTGCTGCTACTGGGGGTGCTGAGCCAGGGGGTGCTGCGTCTGGAGGTGCTGAGCCTGGTGCTGCGGAGCCTGCGGCCACTGGACCTCCCCTTGTGGCGTCTGGCGGTGCGGGACCTGGCGGTTCTCCGGGTGCTTCGCCTCGGCGGGAGCCCCTCTCTCCACAGGAGCTGCGCGAGTGGCTTGCCCGGCGCTGGAGGCGTGCTGCTGGAGCTGGAGGTTCTTCGGCTACTGAGGGTGCTGGTGCCGCGGGTCCCGGAGGTACTGGAGCTGGAGCTGCTGAGGGCGTTGACGCTGAGGCTACTGCTTTCGGTCCTGGAGGCGGTCCTGCTGGGGGTGCTACTGGTGCTGCTGGAGGTCCTGGAGCTGGAGGTGCTGCTGGCGCTGGTGCTGCCGCTGGGGGTACTGGTGCTGTCCCTGCTGTGTCTGGAGTCGCCGCGCGGCCTAGACCGTACTTCGTTCCGCTCCTTCAGCAGGTTCTTGGTCTCCCGCCTTCTACTGGTCCTCCTCCTCCCTTAGAGTGTCCACAGCCTGTCCTGTCACAGTTACAGTTACGGCCGGCCTCCCCACTGCCCGCTCCTTCTCCCTACACTGGTCCTACTGGAGGTCTTGCTGAGCGTCGTGAGCCTGCGTCTCGCCCTGCGTCGCCTGTCCGTGCTGCTCGCACTAGTGGTCGTGGTTCGCGTCAGCGTCCTCCTCCTGTCCCTGGCACGCACCGGATGTCTCTGCGTCCGTCCACTGCTCCTCTGCGTGCCCCTTTGCCTTCTCCTCCTGAGTCCTCTCTTCCTGCTCTTCCTGACCCGGAGTCGGACTCTCTTCGTGCTGCCAGTCCTGCTGTCACACGTCTCCTTGCTACTGTCGTCACTGACCCCTCTTTTGAGTCCACTGCTGCGTCTGCGCTTGTTGCTGAGCTCGTCGACTTTGCTGCTCGCTGTCGTCTAGACTACGCTGCCGGTCTTGTTGCTGAGTCTGCGTCTGTCTGTCCTCCGTCCGTCGGGGGTGAGTGTGCTCTTGGCACGGACGTCCTTGAGGACAGGCAGGAGGAGTTCCGGTGTCTGGCTGCTGCTTCACCTCATCTCGCGTCCGTACTACTTGCCCCTGAGGGAGACCCGGATGCACTTGACATCCCGACTCCGCGCTCTTACGCGGAGGCCGTAGAGGGTCCCTACTCCTCTCAGTGGCAGGCAGCTATGGATGCAGAGATGGCGTCCTGGAAGTCCACAGGCACCTACGTTGACGCGGTTCCCCCTCCTGGGGCGAACATCGTCAGTGGCATGTGGATCTTCAGGGTGAAGCGGCCGCCGGGCTCTCCACCTGTCTTCAAGGCGCGGTACGTCGCTCGTGGCTTCAGTCAGCGGCAGGGAGTTGACTACTTTCAGACCTTCTCTCCCACCCCGAAGATGACCACTCTTCGGGTGCTGCTACACATAGCCGCTCAGCGCGACTATGAGCTCCACTCTCTTGACTTCAGTACTGCTTTCTTGCAGGGTAGCCTGCACGAGGAGATCTGGCTGCGCCGTCCACCTGGCTTCACTGGGACTTTTCCTCCTGGCACCCAGTGGAGCCTCCGACGGCCAGTCTACGGTCTCCGCCAGGCACCGCGTGAGTGGCACGACACACTGAGGACTACGCTTGCGGCTCTTGGGTTTGCTCCCTCTACTGCTGACCCGTCGTTGTTTCTGCGCACCGACACTTCTTTGCCGCCGTTCTACGTCCTCGTGTACGTCGACGACTTGGTCTTTGCCACAGCTGACACTGCTGGACTAGCCTACGTGAAGTCCGAGCTGCAGAAGAGACACACGTGCACAGACCTGGGTGAACTGCGCAGCTACCTTGGCTTGCAGATCACTCGGGACAGAGCACGCCGCACCATTACCTTGACTCAGTCACACATGGTGCAGCAGGTCCTTCAGCGCTTCGGCTTCACGTACTCCTCGCCTCAGGCCACTCCTCTGTCTACTCGCCACTCGCTCTCAGCTCTGCCTTCGGATGAGTCCGTAGAGTCGAGTGGCCCGTACCCAGAGCTTGTTGGCTGCCTCATGTACCTGATGACCTGTACACGACCTGACCTTGCATACCCTCTTAGCATTCTCGCACGCTATGTTGCTCCTGGGAGACACCGACCAGAGCACATGGCTGCAGCTAAGAGGGTGTTGCGCTACTTGTGCAGTACGTCGGGCATGGGGCTAGTGCTTGGAGGGCGGAGTCCAGTGGTCCTCACTGGGCACGCGGACGCTTCTTGGGCAGACGACCAGGCTACACAGCGGTCGTCGCAGGGTTACACCTTCAGTCTTGGTTCCGGCTCTGTCTCGTGGCGGGCTACTCGCTCGTCCTCTGTTCTCAGCTCCAGTTGTGAGGCTGAGATCTACGCCGGGGCCATGGCTGCACAGGAGCTTCGCTGGCTCACCTACCTGCTGACTGACCTTGGAGAGCCGCCTCGTTCTCCTCCAGTGCTGTACGTAGACAACAAAGCCATGCTGGCCTTGTGTCGAGAGCAGCGCTTGGAGCACAGAACGAAGCACATTGCTCTCCGTTACTTTCTTGCTCGTGAGCTGCAGCAGCGTGGTCAGTTGCGACTTGTTTACGTGGCCTCTGAGGCCAACACTGCTGATGTGTTCACCAAGGCACTTGCGCCTTGTGACCATCAGCGCTTCTGCACCCAGCTGGGTCTTGTACCTGTCTTGCCTCACTTGCTCTCTTCTTGACCTTGCTTGTACTGTTACATATATATACCTGCTCTTGCTTGTCTAGCTCTATATATATATGTGTACTCCTGCATGTGAACTGGCCTTTCGGCCTTGTCGTTGTGCTCGGACTGTGTGGTGACTTTGTGATCCACCCTGAGCTTGCTCTGCTTTGCTTGACTGGTCTTGTGACCCCTTGTTCTCCCCCACTTTGCCTATGGGGGTGTGTCAGAACATTATATAGCTTATGCTGTTGTGTAGGCTATAGTGGGGTATCCCATAGGGGGTACAACCCAATTAGGGTTTCCTATATGTACTCACTTCATTCATAGTTCAACCATCCTTGTTCTTCATTTTCACACCAACGACAACTGCTGGAGAGTTTGCGGCTTACGGGTGTGGTTCCACCGCCGCAACCTCAGTCAGACGACGACCGCGAGGAGGACGTGATAGAGTTGGACATGGACATCGAGACAAAGGTGAAGGACTTGATCGCGTCCGACAACATGTACGGGGCGCAGATCGACTGCGCCTTCAAGGATATCGAGGAACTGAAGTACCTAGTATTCAAGTGGGGTAAGAGTCACGATATGCTGTCGGACACCGTGTCACAACTCAAACAGGGGTTCGCCTTGCTTGCGGCTAGAATCGGGTGTGATACGCAACATCTGGACCGAAGCAACGAGGCTGGTGCATCGGGTGGTGGTGCAGCTCGAACGGTCCAGCAGCCTTACACCGAATCTGGTCTTGCAGCAGATACGGGAATCATGCCTACATCGCTGCCCGCCACTTTCGCCGTGCCTGCAGCACAGAGTTCACCAGTCCAGGTGCACCTGCCGCCTCCAGCAAATAGGGGGAATGTGCAAAACAGGACGTTGTCCACGTCTAGACGGGGCGAGTTTCCGGTGCTGACACAAGGGTGTGTTTTACCTGCTGGGGGGATCCCGGGTGCGGGTGTTGCAACCGCAGGCGGGATCACAGATGTCGGTGCTGCAACATTAGGTGGGATGCCGGGAGCGGGTGGATCAACAGCAGGGTTGATCCCGGGTTCGGGAGTTGCAACATCAGGCGGGATCCCGGGTGCGGGAGTTGCAACGTCATGCATGATTCCGGGTGCGGGCGTGTCAACAGCATGGTTTCTCCCGGGTGCAGGAGTTGCAACATCAGGCGTGATTCCGGGTGCGGGCGTGTCAACAGCAGGGTTGATCCCGGGTGCGGGCGTTGCTACATGCAGCGATATCCCGGGTGCGGGCGATGCAAGAGCATGCGGGATCCCGGGTGCGGGAGTTGCAATATCAGGGGGTATTCCGAGTGCGGGCGTGTCACCAGCAGGGTTGTTCCCGGGTGCGGGAGTTGCAACTGCAAGCGGGATCCTGGGTGCGGGAGTTGCAACAGCAGGCGGGATCCTAGGTGCGGGAGTTGCAACGTCAGGCATGATTCCGGGTGCGGGCGTGTCAACAGCATGGTTTCTCCCGGGTGTGGGAGTTGCAACATCAGGCGGGATTCCGGGTGCGGGCGTGTCAACAGCAGGGTTGATCCCGGGTGCGGGCGTTGCTACATGCAGCGGTATCCCGGGTGCGGGCGATGCAAGAGCATGCGGGATCCCGGGTGCGGGAGTTGCAATATCAGGCGGGATTCCAGGTGCGGGCGTGTCACCAGCAGGGTTGTTCCCGGGTGCGGGAGTTGCAACTGCAAGCGGGATCTTGGGTGCGGGAGTTGCAACAGCAGGCGGGATCCCGGGTGCGGGAGATACCAACGAAGGGGGGATCCCGAGTGCCAGAGTTGCGACATCATGCGGGATTTCGGGTGCGGGCGTGTCAACAACAGGGTTGCTCCCGGGTGAGGTAGTTGCATCAGCAGGCGGGGTCCTAGGTGCGGGAGATGCATCAGCAGGCGGGGTCTTGGGTGCGGGAGATGCATCAGCAGGCGGGGTCCTAGGTGCGGGAGATGCATCACCAGGTAGGGTCCTGGGTGCGGGAGATGCATCAGCAGGCGGGATATCGGGTGCAGGAGTTGCAACCGCGGGGTTGCTCCCGTGTGCGGGAGCTGCAACTGCATGCGGCAACCCGGGTGCGATAGTTGCAAACGAAGGCGGGATCGCTGGTGCTGAAGTTGCAATAATAGGCGGGAGCAATGGTGCGGCAAATGCAACAGTAGGGTTGCTCCAGGGTGCGGGAGTATCAGCAGCAAGGGGGATGCCGGTTGCGGGAGTGGCACCAGCATTGGGCAACCCTACTGCCGATGTAGCGACACCAGGGGGTTTCTGGGTGCACCCAGTCCCACAGATCCGCGAGAAACCCTGCAGGGTCACCGACCCTCGGCGGTGACGGGCGCGAACTATGATGAAGCTGTTTCGAGAGCAGCTGCATGGCAGTTACGACACACCTCAAACGTGCCCACAGCCACTCAGGAGCCGGTGCCCAATCACGCACCCCTCGCTGCACCTGGGAGTGTACCACACGTCGCACCTTCCCCGACCTGCAGCTTCACCGGGTTAGGTGCACAGTCACCGAGGGCCAGCTGCGTCTGAGAGCATGTCACACCTGCAGAGCAAGGGGGGCAAGCCAGATATCATCAAGACCCAATACACCGGCGTCACGAGGTTGAGTACGAGCATCACCTGGACAGCAAAAATAGTTCTCCAGCGGAAAACGAACTCCCAGACGACCATCAGCAGCTGGGTGGACGTGGAGGCGGCGCGTGCATACGCGGCTGGGTGGCACCTGGTGTGGGGACATGATCCGTCATACAAAGGCAATATGATCGAGTGATAATTTGCGTGTGTCTTGGTAAGTGTGGTCCTCGTTTGTGTTCTACTTTTTGGTCCAACCAATTGTTCCATTCGCCGTATTTATTGATTACTAAAGAATGATTGGGTAAATTTGGTTTCACATTCGGTGGAACTTATGTGAACGGTGATTCTTCCAAAATTGATGTGGGAAAAATCAATGTTCACAGAAGTTCCTTGAAAAGCGAAAATAAATGTATAAAGTTGCTACGCAACCCAACACAAATGGTGATGATACTAAACACACAAACTTGGGAATACCAAGAAACAAGTTTAGTAGTAGAACTGTAAGGAAAATGAATTTTCCTTATTTCGCGCCCGTGCTTACTACGTACACGCCTGTTCCCACCAACAATACCCAACAGTGCACCGTTACCACTCGCGACACTCGCCTCGACCACTATTCCCGCCACTATTCACATCGTGACCCAACCTCACGGCTCGGTTGGTAACCCACGCTCCGATCCTCTGCCTCGACAATTCCCAACCTATGCGCTAGGCCCGTAGCGCACCCCATTTCCACGCATTACCGTAACCACGCTAGTTCGATATATAACATTTGCCCATTCCTTCGCTCAATGTACTGTGTATTTTGATAGTGCAATCTTCACTCGCTCACTCAATTGCACTCATAACACTTGGTATCCAGGGCCACGACTTTTTTGGACCGCGCCCACATCTTCGCTTCCCACATTCTCTCATATTTTGGGGGGGTATACATCCCTCAGCGACCAAGCACCGCTGCTCGTGTGCTCCCTCCTAAGCATACCCAGCCACGACTGAGGCTCCCGCTGAGCTAGCCCGACATTCCCGCCATGGACGAGAACGCCCGCATTCCACTCGAAGGCCTCATGCAGACGCGCCTTGACAAAATTGTGCGCCAGCTGCAAGAATCGACGCTCAAAATTGAGACGCTCACGGCGGAACGCGACTCCGCGCTGCAACAGTTATCGGCAAATGCACCATTGCCAGCACCAGCAAATGCACCTTCACAATCGGACGAGCCGATCGTCATGTCATGCGGAACGCCATCGCAACACGATGTCAAACCATAATGATGCTTATGTTGTGTAGGTTGTAGTGGGGTAGCCTATATGGGGTACAAACCAATTAGGGTTAGTACTTGTACCATGTTTCTATTCCATGCAATCATTCCTGCTCGTTAGTTTCTGACATGGTTTCAGAGCAGTAGCTCCGTAGGACCGTTTTTTTTCGGGCCCACCATTAGCTAGTGACCGACTGCGATTACCGCACTACCTCACGCCCTGCCCTGCCCTGCGTCGCGCTGCCCCGCGCACGCCCTGCCCTGCCCCACGTCGCGCTGCCCCGCGCACGCCCTGCCCTGCCCCGCGTCGCGCTGCCCCGCGCACGCCCTGCCCTGCCACGCGTCGCGCCACCCCGCGCACGCCCTACCCTACCACGCGTCGCCCTGCCCCGCGCACGCTCTGCCCTGCCCCGCGTCGCGCTGCCCCGCGCACACCACCCGCGCATCGCCTGTCTGCAGCCCGCGCACCGCCCGTCTGCAGCCCGCACGTCGCCCGCCTGCAGCTCGCGAGACGCCCGTTTGCAGCCCGCGCGCCGCCCGTCTGCAGCATGCGCGCCTCTCTACTGGCAGCGCGCTACCCTCTGCAGCCCGTGTGCCGCCCTTGCAGCCCGCGCGCTGCCTCTTGTAGCCCCGCGCACTGCCCTGCTGGCCGCGCGCCACCCCTGCCTGGCCGCACGCCGCCCCTGCCTGCCCGCGCGCCGCCCCTGCCTACCCGCGCGCCACCCTGGCAGCCCGCGCGCCGCCCCTTGTAGCCCCGCGCACCGCCCTGCTGGCCGCGCGTCGCCCCTGTCTGGCCGCGCGCCGCCCCTACATATCCGCGAGCCGCCCGTCTGCAGCCCGCGCGCCACCCTGGCAGCCCACGCGCCGCCCTGTAGCCCGTGCGCCGCCCTTGCAGCCCGCGCGCTGCCCCCTTGCAGCCCAGCACACCATCCTGCCTTTCCGCGCGCCACCCCTGCTGCCCGCGCTCCGCCCTGCTCCTGACCGTGCGCCGCCCAGACCTACCCTAGTGCCTTCTCGCCGCCCTACCTTCCCTCCGTGCGGCTTATCTTCATACCGTATGGCCCCGGATATAAGCGCAGGCCTATTAAAAGCGCATGCGCTTGTATCTGGAGCAATGCGCTTATGGCCGATCCTCAATTATAAGCGCACCCCTTATAAAACCCTGATATATTATAAGCGCATGTGTAATTTTATTTATAATTCTTCATTAAAACGGTAACGAATCTCAGTTTTGCAGCGAGGCCACAACCCATTTTCGCTTACATTGACTTTCGAAGACCCCTCACATCCTGCGCGTCCAGTCAGCACGAGCTGGCACGCCCTCAATTTTACACTGTATTTTGCCTCTGGGCGCTCGCGAAGAATCGCCCGCGCGCGATTTTGACATGTGACTTTCTACAATTTCGATTCGATTGAACACTGAAGGATGAGATGTACAATTTGGTGCATTGAAATATATATTTGTATTTGTTATATTATAAGCGCATGCGCTTATAATTTTTACTCAATTATAAGCGCACCCCCCAAAAAAACACTGTTTTATTATAAGCGCAGGTGCGCTTATATCCGGGGTAATACGGTAGTAGCGGCGGGAGTGGTGGCGGTGGTGGTGGCAGCTGTGGGAGTGGTGGCGGCCATAGTAGCTGTCGCTGTGGAGCTGCTCGGTGGGGACTTTCTGGCGGTGGCCAGATGCAGCTGCAGCGGCGTCCGCGCGAGACCCTTACGCCCAAGCAGCTTCGTGAGTGGTACGCTAGTAGGAGTGGTGGCGGTGGCAGTAGTGGCAGTCGCTGTGCAGCCATTCAGTGGGGAGTTTCTGGCGGTAGCCTGGTGCAGCTGCGGCGGCGTGCGCGCGAGACCCTTACGGCCCAGCAGCTTCGTGAGTGGTACGCTCAGTGTGGGGCGTCTCGGAGTAGTGCTCGCTGCCCGTACGTCATTCGCACAGGTGATCGGGCTGGTCAGACTTGCGGGACAGTTGGTCACACACAGTCCCGCTGCTTCTCCTGTCTGAGCGACGCCTGGCACGCAGAGTTTGGCGACGCGGCTGAGCTCCCCCGCTGGCTAGAGCTGCTTAGGCAGGGTGTGGATATCTTTGCTTTAGACTATGACGCTATCCTTACTGCCATGTATGCTTTGACTATTGGTACTGAGGGTGACTGTTACCTGTGTGTGCCGCCCGACCCTGGTATAGAGGCTGCTGCTCTAGGTGCTAGTGAGTCTGCTCTCTCTGGTACTGCGCCTCCTGAGGCCTTGACCACCTTCACGCTTGACTCAGGTTCTTCCCGCTGCCTCTTTCGCGACAGCACCACAGTCACACCACTCGCAGCACCGGTTGCAGTCTCTCTAGCTAACCCCTCTGGGGGCCCGGCTCTTGCACGTTCTTCCACTGTTCTCACGTGTCCGGCGGTTCTGTCTGGCTCACTGTCAGGTCTTCACCTCCCCTCGTTCTCTACGAACTTGGTGAGTAACGCCGCCCTTCAGGATGCTTGGGTTGATACCTTTACCCCTGGATGACAGTGTGTGGCGATCTGCACGTGTGCACGGACGGGCCGTCACCTGGCCACGTTCACCCGTCGGCCTGGGTCGAGCCTGTACACACTGACTACTGAGCCTCCTCAGGTAGCTGCGTCTGCGTCTGCGTCACGTCAGCTAGCAGCCCCCTGTTCGTGTCGCCTCCTGTCGCACCAGACTCTCCTTTGGCACCACCGCCTTGGTCACCCCTCCCTGCCACGCCTCCGTGGCATGCACTCCCGCCTCCTTGTCTCTGGCCATCCCAGGTATCTGCCCCCCCTCCCGCGCTCGCCTGCCCCGCCCTGCCTTCCTTGCGTCGAGGGGCGGCAGCGCGCCGCTCCTCACTCCTCCTTGTTTCCCCCGACGACTGCTCCCTTGCAGACTCTCCACATGGACGTGTGGGGCCCAGCCCGCTTCTAGGGACAGGGCCGCGAGCGATACTTTCTGCTGGTTGTTGACGCCTACACGCGTTACACCACAGTCTTCCCCTTGCACAGCAAGGGTGAGGTCCATGATTTCTTGATCCCTTAGATCCGCGAAGTCCATCTCCAGCTCCGTGAGCGGTTCCGTGAGGACCTTCCTGTCCTGCGTCTGCACTCTGACAGAGGTGGTGAGTTTTCCTCCGACCTCTTGCGGGACTTTTGTCGTGGGGAGGGCATCCTCCAGTCGTTCACGCTTCCGGCCTCTCCGCACCAGAATGGGGTTGGTGAGCGCCGCATTGGCTTAGTCATGGAGGTCGCTCGTACCTCCATGATCCATGCGGCTGCTCCCCATTTTCTGTGGCCGTTTGCAGTCTGGTACGCCGCGCATCAGCTCAACCTCTGGCCCCGTGTCTCCTTTCTGGAGACCTCGCCTACACTGCGTTGGTCGGGGGAGGTTGGCGATGCGTCGGTGTTCCGGGTCTGGGGTTCTCGTGCCTTTGTCCCCATTCCCTGCGTCTTCCTTGGCTTCCCCCCTGACGCGCCTGGCTGGCAGTGTTACCACCCCACCTCGCGCCGTGTCCTGCCCTCTCAAGATGTAACGTTTGACGAGTCGGTTCCCTTTTACCGTCTCTTCCCCTACCGCACTGCCCCTCTCCCCCCCCCCCGCCGCTCTTCCTCGCCCAGGTCCCCCTCCGGTAGACCCCCTCCCCCCTCAGGGTCCTGCTCCTTCAGGTGTGTCTCAGGTAGACCTAATCCCCTTGGTTGAGCCTGTCGAGGTCACTGGTGACGCTGGTGCTTCTCGGGGTGCTGCGTCTGGGGGTGCTGAGCCTACGGTTGCGGAGCCTGAGCGTGCGGAGCCTGGAGGTGCTGAGCCTGCGAGTGCGGAGCCCGGGGGTGCTGAGCCTGAGCGTGCGGAGCCTGGGGGTGCTGAGCCTGCGGGTGTGGAGCCTGGGGTTGCTAAGTCTGAGCGTGCGGAGCCTGGGGGTGCTGAGCCTGCGGGTGCTGAGTCTGGGAGTGCTGAGCCTAGGGGTACTGCGTCTACACTACGGGAGCCTCTCTCACCATAGTAGCTGTGCGAGTGGTACACTCGACGCACACACCTTCGAAGTGGCACTGCTGGAGCTGGAGGCCCTGGAGCTGCTAGTCCTGGAGGCTCTAGAGGTACTGCTGGTACAAGAGGTACTGGGGGTGCTGAAGCTACTAGTCTTGGAGGTCCTACTGGTGCCTCGCCCTAGCATTCTAGCCGGCGGGAGCCTCTCTCACCACAGCAGCTGCGCGAGTGGTACGCTTGGTGCACCCGCCTTCGGAGTCGCGCTGCTGGAGCTTGAGGCCCTGCTGCTGCAGGCGCCAGTGCTGGAGGCACTGGTGCTGCTGGTGCTAGAGGTGTTGGTGGTGCTGGCACTGCTGGTCCTGGAGGTGCTCGTGCTGGAGGTTCTGGAGCTGCTGGAGATGGTGGTGCTGCGGGCTCTGGAGCTGGAGGCACTGGAGCTGGAGGTATTGCAGGTGCTGGAGCTGCTGGTCCAGGAGGTGCTCGCACTGGAGGTACTGGATCTGTCGGAGCTGGTGGTACTGCTGCTACTGGAGGTGCTGGAGGTGCTAGAGCTGCTGGAGCTGCTGGTCCTGGAGGTGCTCTTACTGGAGGTACTGGAGCTGCCGGAGCTGGTGGTGCTGCTGCTACTAGAGGTGCTGGAGGTGCTGGAGCTGCTGGTCCTGGAGGTGCTCGTGCTGGAGGTACTGGAGCTGCCGAAGCTGGTGGTGCTTCTGCTGCTGGAGGTACTGGAGGTGCTGGAGGTACTGGAGGTGCTGGAGGTGCTGGAGCTGCTGGAGCTGGTGGTGCTGCAGGTGCTGGAGCTAGAGACCCTGGAGATGGAGGTGCTGGCGCTGGGGGTGCTGGAGCTGTCGCTACTGGTGCTGGAGGCGCTGTGCGGCCGCGACCGTACTCCGTTCCACTGCTTCGCCAGGTTCTTGGTCTCCCGTCTTCTACTGACCTTACTCCACCTCTACTGTGTCCACCGCCAGACCAGTCACAGCCACAGTTACAGCCAGCCTTCCCACTGCCTGCTCCTTCTCCTCACACTGAGCAGACAGACTCTCTTACAGAGCGTCGTGAGCCTGCATCTCGCCCTGCCTCGCCTATTCGCGCTGGTCGCACTGGTAGTCGTGATCCGCGTCCGTGTCCTCCTCCTATCCCCGGCACTCACACTATGACACTTCGTCCTTCCTCTGTTCCACTGCGAGTTCCCCTGCCGTCTCCTCCTGCGTCCTCTCTTCCTGACGGTCCAGACCCTGAGTCTGACTTAATTCGTGCTGCCAGTCCTATTGTCACCCGTCTCCTAGCCACTGTTGTCACCGACCCTTTGTTTGAGTCCACTGTTGCGTCTGCCCTAGTTGTTGAGCTTGTCGACTTTGCTGCTAACCGTCGTCTCGACTACGCAGATAGTCTTGTTGCTGAGTCTGAGTCTGTCTGTCCTCCGTCCGTCGGGGGTGAGTGTGCTCTTGGCACGGACGTCCTTGAGGACAGGCAGGAGGACTTTGAGTGTCTTGCAGCTGCTGTACCTCATCTCGTGTCCATGCTGCTTGCACCTGAGGGAGACCCGGATGCACCAGACATCCCGACACCGCGCTCTTACGCAGAGGCGATTACGGGTCCCTACTCCTCTCAGTGGCAGACAGCCATGGACGCACAGATGGCATCCTGGAAGTCCACAGGCACTTTCGTCAACAGAGTTCCCCCTCTTGGGGCGAACATAGTAGATGGCATGTGGATTTTCGGGGTGAAGCGGCTGCCAGGTTCTCCGCCTGTCTTCAAGGCTCGTTACGTTGCTAGAGGCTTTAGTCAGCGACAGGGAGTTGACTTTTTCCAGACCTTCTCCCCTACCCCGAAGATGACCACTCTTCGGGTGCTGCTGCACGTCGCCGCTCAGCGTGACTACGAGCTTCACTCTCTTGAGTTCAGCACAGCTTTCTTACAGGGACCTCTGCACGAGGAGATCTGGCTGCGCCGCCCACCTGGCTTCACTAGGTCGTTTCCTGCAGGTACCCAGTGGAGCCTCCGGCGGCCAGTCTATGGTCTCCGCCAGGCGCCTCGTGAGTGGCACGACACACTGAGGACGACACTTGCGGCTCTTGGGTTTGCTCCTTCGACTGCTGGCCCGTCGCTGTTTCTGCGCACTGACACTTCGCTGCCGCCGTTCTACATCCTCGTGTACGTTGACGACTTGGTTTTTGCCACTTCTGACACTGAGGCACTGACTCTAGTGAAGTCGGAGCTGCAGAAGAGACACACGTGCACAGACCTAGGTGAGATTCGCATCTATCTTGGCTTGCAGATCACCCGGGACAGAGCACGCCGCACCATCACCCTGACTCAGTCACACATGGTGCAGCAGGTCCTTCAGCGCTTCGGCTTCACTTGGTCCTCGCCATAGTCCACTCCTCTGCGTACCGGTCACTCACTCTCAGCTCCACCTTCGGACGAGTCCGTAGAGCCGAATGGCCCGTATCCAGAGCTTGTGGGCTGCCTCATGTACCTGATGACCTGCACTCGACGTGACCTTGCTTACCCTCTTAGCATCCTGGCACGTTACGTTGCGCCCGGGAGACACCGACCAGAGCACTCTGTTTGTTCTCCTTTATATATAACTCTGCATGTGAACTGGCCTTGTGGCCATTTGCTTGTGCTCAGGATGCGTGGTGACTTCGTGATCCACCCTGAGCTTACTTTGCTTTTCTTGACTGGTCTTGTGACCTCTTGCTCTCCCCCATTTTGCCTATGGGGGTGTGTCAAACTATAATGATGCTTATGTTTTGTAGGCTGTAGTGGGGTAGCCTATATGGGGTACAACCCAATTAGGGTTAGTACTATTAAGATGAGAGGAGCCATGGATGGCGAGAGAGTTAGGTAGGGTCGAAAAGAATTACACTAGGAAGAAAATGTCGAGATACAAAAGAGAGAGGGTTGGAAACCCTAATTGAACATGCCAGTCAGCGAGAAGGTCAGAGTGAGATGGAGCAGAGGAAAGGGGCGTAGAGGCAGAGCGAGGAGAAGGGGCGTAGAGGCAGAGCGAGGAGAAGGGGCAGCGAGGTGCTCAGTGAGGCGCTTGCGGGTGCTCTCAAGGGACTCAGCAAGAATACGAGCTAAGTCACGGGCAGCAGCATTGTCAGGAGCAGCCGTGGCGGTGGCTTGCGCCGTGGCCACAAGCCGCTCAGTTTCGGCAATGGCAGCACGGAGGCCATCAGCATAGGGGTCAGAGGAGGAAGAGGTGGGTGCAGAGGGAGAGGTAGGAATGGCGCCAGAACCACTCTGCTGGGTGACAAACCAGAGGTTAAAGCCACTCACTAGGGTGCTAGACAGCGTGCGCTCAAGACAGTTCAGCCAACTGGGGAAGTTGACTGCACTGCCATCGGGCGCAAGCTGAAGGACCAGCAGAGGGAGGGAGGGGAGGGCGAGAGAGGTCGCCATGAGGAGGAGGAAACAGCTGCAGAGCAGATGTGGGGAGAGGTATAAGAGGCGGAGGAATAAGGGCAGGGTAGTCTGCTGCTGAGCCGCTGAGGGGAGAAACAAGAGGAGGAGGGAAAGTGGCGGAGTAGTCTGCTGCTGAGCTGCTGAGGGGAGAAACAAGAGGAGGAGGGAAAGTGGCGGAGTAGTCTGCTGCTGAGCCGATGCTGGGAGAAACCAGAGGAGGAGGGAAAATGGCGAAGTAGTCTGCTGCTGAGCCGATGAAGGGAGAAACCAGAGGAGGAGGGAAAATGGCGGAGTAGTCTGCTGCTGCGCCGATGGGGGGAGAAACCAGAGGAGGAGGGATAGCGGCGGAGAAGTCTGCTGCTGTGAAGCTGAAGGGAGAAATAAGAGGAGGAGGGAGAATTGTGAAGAGTTTGCAGTTGAGCAGTTGAGAGGAGGATGTTGAGGAGGAGGGAAGGTGTGGAGGAACAACAGCTACACAACACAATCAGCTACCAGCTGCAGCAGATGAAGAGAGGAAAGAGGTGGAGGAGGGGTGAGATAGTGGAGAGGGAACTAATGGGAGAGAGGAGAGGAGGAGGAGGGTGAAGGGGCGGATTGTGGGAAGGGCAGGGCGCGCCACAAGGAGCTGCGAGCCGCAGCAGATGGGGAGAGAAAATAGGAGGAGGAAGAGGTGAGGTAGTGGGGGAAGCACAAATGAGAGAGGGAAGGAGGAGGAGGGTGAGGGAAGGGGCGGATTGAGGAAGGGCAGGGCGCGCCGCAAGGAAGGGCAGGCGCGCGCGCTGCTGGACGGTGCTTAGCGCGCGCGGCTGCGGGAGCGCAATGCGCGCGCGACGGGACGGGGGAAGGGGGGGGACGGCAGAGCGCGCTTTGGGCGGAAATGGGCGCGCGACCGTCAGAAACGGGAGGAGAAGGAGGCGCGACGAATGGGAAGGCGCGGGAGAGTGATAAGGGCGGTATGGCGACGCGCTACGGACTGGATTGAGGGATTCGCGAGAGTATAATGTGACAAAAAAAAATGCAATTTTTTTAAGAGTGATGGGAAAGAAAGGAGGTAATAAAAAACCGTCTAGCTAAGTAGCGCAGAAATGGCCTAAGGGCCGGAGATTATCTAAGAAATACGGATAAGTATGAAACGCCTATGACTACGCTCTGAATACCATGTTAAGATGAGAGGAGCCATGGATGGCGAGAGAGTTAGGTAGGGTCGAAAAGAATTACACTTGGAAGAAAATGTCGAGATACAAAAGAGAGAGGGTTGGAAACCCTAATTGAACCTAGGGTGTGTTCGGTTTGTACTAAGAACTACGAAATGAACCTAAAATGAACCTGAATGTGTAACTCTCTCTAAGCATGGAGAAGTAATATAAAAACACCAAAATAAAGACCAGAGCGAGCTCTAGCGTACTCCAACAAGTACTTGTACCACGTTTCTGTTCAATGCAATCATTCTTGCTCGTTAGTTTTTGACACACGACAGCGTGGGATAGCGTTCAAGAGCAATCAGTGATGGCGCCGCCCAATCTATGCCGGGCATGGAGAGAACCAGAGCTGCACCGGGCGTGAACACACCTCGAGAAGTTCGGTGTCACGTCAGCATCTTCGCACCTGTCGGCAACAATGGCATCGGTGAGCCGATGCCACTCAAGCTGCAGCACTCGCCCTGTTTCGATCCTAGCCAGCGTGGAGGTTCGACGGTTCAATCGTGGGTGTTAACAATGAACATGTTTTTCGACGCAAATTACGTCACGTCGAATGCAGCGAAGATTTACGCCGTATCGTTGCTACCTGGCCCAGCCATGGACTGGTGGCGAGTCATCGTGACATCGCCGAGCGCCTACGAGCCACTGTCGCAAGAGGAGATTCCCTTGGGGCCAGCCGTAACCTGGAGTTTTTTCTGCGAAGTCGCCCAATACAGCACGTGGGACGCGTGGTGCACAGGGCTTCGGGCGCGCTTCAAGCCGATCGGATCGTCGATCTCAGCACGTCAGAAGCTGCATACTTGGCAACAGCTTGGCTCGGTTCAAGATTACACCAGCAATTTTCTCGCGATGTGTGAGCAAGTTGGCTACATGCACGAAGCGGAGCGAGTGGATTGCTACGTCGGCGGCCTGAATCCTGAAATACTGCTGAAAAATCCTACTCCGTGGGATCTCGAACTTCAACGAAATCCTAGCGTTCGCGGAGAAAATCAACATTTTGCGCCGTCCAAGGCCGGAGTCCTACTACGGACATCGTACTCCGAGGCCGACCAAGCACGCCACTGTACATGACGTCGCAACAAATGCAGCAGCCACATCGTTTAAGGGGCGATGCTTCGCGTTCAACAGGCCGGGCCATCGTAAGAACGAGTGCCCATAGAAGCTAAGGCAGCGAGGAGCAGAGCGGGGAGGGAGTCTGGGAGGCAGGGAAACGCCAACAGTCAGTAGAGTACGGGCCCACTACTGACGAGACTCACTGCTCGCCCGACAAGACTGACCCTCACCGAGTGACGGTACCGATTCACGCAATCGATCGGGCTCTGCTAAATAATGAGGGTACAACGACAGATTGCCCAATATTGATTCACGGGAAAATACAGGGGGTAGCGATTAAGATTTTTATCGACGGAGGAGCTAGCCATGGTTTAATTAATACCGCAACTTCAAGGAAACTGCAACTGACACTTAGTCGCTGCTTACCGAAGAACGACGCACGCTTAGTTGACGGCAAGCCGCTGGCTATACGGGAGAAGGTGGAAAGAGTGAAAGTTCGCTGCGGGGGGGTCTTCGGGTTTACTGGATGGGCACGACTTTTTACAGGGACGTGATTGGCTGCGACGCTACAACCCTCGAATCGACTGGACCATAGCCAATTGCACTGTGCGAAGCGACAGTAACTGGGTCTTGCTATCTCGCTGGCAGTAGCCTGAGTCTTCAACGGTCCACGTCAACGCCATCACGATGAAACGGGTCGTCGCCGCTGGAGCTAACGTTTATGCAGTGGATATCATAGAAGTGGGAGAAGCTGAGGAACCGAGCGATTTTCAGAAACTGCTAGCAGTCGTATCGGCCGAACTATAGGAGCTATCGAAACGGTACCCCAGGATTTTTCCCGACGACTTACCGGAGGGACTGCCACCTCATCGAGCACACGATCACTGCATACAGTTAGAACCGGGGGCACAGCCGACCGTACAGCGATAGTTCTGCCTAACACAGCCCGAGTTGGACGAAATGAGGAAGTAGTTAGATTACCTACTGGAGAAAAAAAAACATTCAACCGAGCTCATCACCGTTCGTCGCACCGATATTGTTCACCCCGAAGAATGAGGTTTTCGCATGTGCATAGACCACCGCGCACTAAACAGGGTAACAGTCAACTGCGAACAACTTTTTTTTTTCTCCCGAAAATTGACTTACGCGACGGTTACCACCAGATTCGAGTCGAACCGACAGAATGCGCCAAGACTGTTGACTACTATTGGGATATAGGAGCTACTAACCACACCTTTAATTCACACTTAACAGTCCCCACGGGGTCACCTCCAAGGGTCCTTGGGTGCCTGACAAAGGCCAGCCCCTATCCAAGGGTCCGTGTTATGTTGAGGGACACGCCAAGTATGAAAACAAACGCGTGCGTTAGAGCATTCCCAAAGCTCCTTGCGCAACGTTATGACGACGAACTGGTCGTGTGCAGAAAGTTCTCTTCACGTCAATACGATGATAGAGAAAAACTTCACTCAAAAGGATTGATCACAACTGAACACAAGCACACATTTATATTTCGCCTAGCACACAAGCATAAGAAAGCACAAAGCAGTTGTTTAACTATAATTCAGGACTTCGCCAGATGCGCCAAGGAAAACGGTTGTCGAACTGCTTCGGAATTGGGCTTGGTTCTCCCCTGTAGAACAACTGTCTTCAAATTTCATGTCTGCCAAATTCCCCTGCTGACTCCCCTCATGATCGTTCGTGCGCAATCATAAACACTCGTGTGAGATTACCGTTTTCACGAAGTCTCACAGTTGAAAAACGGCTTTCACCGTTTTTCTCCTGTATCAAAATTGTCCCTTTACGCGCGGTGCTTTCCCGCGAAAATTCTTTGTGCCACGTGCAGTAAAAGACGAGGCTCGAGATTCAGTTGTTTAACTGAAATTTCGAGTCAAACCCGAGCACCCCTCGGAATCCCGCAGCACCCCCCGAAACACACGCGCGCCCCTGCCGGCGCAATCATAGTACGACCGATATTTTCGGTCGTGCTCTACAGTGCACTGACGTGCGCTGTCTGTTGCGATCATGGGCCTTGTGCCCTCGCGCAACAGTACCGAGCCACACGCTCGCAACAGTTGCGAGCCACACGCTCGGGCCTGAGGGCCCACGCGCAAAATCAAGAGCTCACGCGCGGTCAAGATTCTGGCGCCCTTGACCTTGACCAGCACGGAAAATATCCTCGCGAACACTCGCGACTCTTCACGAACACACACGAAAATAGAAAAACAGAAACAACCATGACGCTCACAAACATTCATGAACAACACACGACCCTCACGGAATTTCACAAACACAGAAATTCACGAACATAAAAACAACGCACACTCATGACAACTCACGAAACAATGCAAACGCGCACGAAGTCTTGCATTCGCACACAGACATTAACGAACTCTCATGAACGCAGCCTTTCACGAAAACGCACACAACTCATGAACCGTTGAGGCGATTCACGAGCCGTAAACATAGAAACGCAAAGCACGGAAATGCGTAACTCACGCACAACAAATTAACTTCAGAGGAACACCTCACTTTCACTCAACGTCGACAAATAGGCGGTAGGTTGTCGTGCAAACTATGTATTGCACTCAACAAACTCCCCCACAACATGCCGACTATTCGAACCCACATCTGTCACTCACATACTCGACAACTCCCTTCACAACTTCTGTTATTGGTGTTAAAGTTTAGAAGAAAGAAGAGGATTGCACTAGCAAGAATGGGGATACAAATAGCAAAACCCTAGAAGAGTTGTACTCGCTATAGAGCACCCCACTACAGGCTAGAGCATAATATTCTGACACACCCCCATAGCCAAAGTGGGGTGTAATCAGCAGAGCAAGCAAAAGAAAACAAGCTCAGGGTGGATCACAATGTCACCACACATTCTGAGCACAAGTACAAGAGGTAGCAGTTTTATAGTTAACAAATATAAGCAAAGCTAGAGGCTATCACAGAGGGCAAGTGAGGAGGAGGAGAGACTGTGGGGGAGAGAAGATGGGAGGCGACTGCTGACGCTGCAGACACACAGACGAGCTGCTGGCTCAGTGGCTACCGGAACAGCGCTCCGGACTACTGGGGTAACTGGCCCCGCGGCTAAAAGTAGCGGCAGACGAGCAACGGACCCACGGGCGACTGGCGACTACCGGAGATTGTAGCCTCCGGACTGCTGCTGCTGCTGACGACACGACGACCGCCTCCATTCAACCTCCCCCAACTGTCCCACCCCCATTTCACACACCCCCTGTTCAAACCCTAGCTCTACTCACACTCCACCCCCCTAGCACCACTCCGTACACTCCCACACATCCACCCCCCTCAGCGATAGCTGCAGCAGTGGGAGACGAAGGAGGAGGAGGAGCAGGCGACGCCACACACCCGCCACCCCCCAACCGCCACCCCCCAACCGCCACCCCCCAAACCCTAAAAACAGGGTAGGGAGGTAGGGGGGGGGGGGCAACGCGCGGCCCCCTGTAGACTCCCCTCCCGTCGCCCGTCGCGGCGCCCTGGGGGGGGCCGCAAGCGGCCCCCCCCAGGGCGCCGCGACGGGCGACGGGAGTTGGGCCGGGGCAGGTCGGGGCCGGGGCAGGTCCGGGACGGGGCAGCAGGGGCCGCGCACGGCTCCCCTGGACAGCGCGACGGGGCAGCAGGGCCGCGCGACGGGGCAGCAGGGGCCGCGCGCGGCTCCCCTGGGCAGCGCGACGGGGCAGCAGGGCCGCGCGACGGGGCAGCAGGGGCCGCGCGCGGCTCCCCTGGGCAGCGCGACGGGGCAGGAGGGCCGCGCGACGGGGCAGCAGGGGCCGCGCGCGGCTCCCCTGGGCGGCGCGACGGGTCCCCGTCGCCCGTCGCAGCGCCTCCCGGGGGCGACGCGGCGAGTGACGGGGCAGAAACCTGTCGCGCGCCTCGGGGCGCACGGCGGGCAGAAAACCGCCGCGCGCCTCGGGGCGCACGGCGGGCAGAAAACCGCCGCGCGCCTCGGGGCGCACGGCGGGAAGAAAAACTGCCGCACGCCACGGGGCGTGCGGCACAGAGAGTAGCAGTAGCAGTTGCAGCGGAAGCAACAAGGTGGTGAGCCCACCCACAGGATCGATCCAAGGGGAGATTTAGCTTCCTTGCCAACCTGCTCCCCCTTTTCATTGTCGAATGGCTTCACCATAACGCGAATCCCAACTCCAGTTTTTGGGGAGGCACTCTTCTGCTCCCCCACAAATTCAGCTTCCACATCATCTGCTGCAACTATTTGCAGCTTCATCGAAGTGTTGTCAACTTCCTTCTTGCTCAGCTTCACATCGGGTTCCCCTTTGCCCGTATTCTCATCAGCTGCAATTCTTGTCGCATGCAGCACCAATGGCTTCTCCTTAGCAGCTTCATCCTTCAGCTGCACCTTCCCTTTATGTTTCTGCTGCTCTTGAGTGTCACTCTTGTGTACTCCCTTCCCCTTATCAACAGCAGCAGCTTTATCATTGCTCCCCCTGGATTCTGTACCCATCTTCTCATCAGCACCAAATGCATTTCGCTTTTCAGACGCTGCGAGTCGAGCATTCACCTGCTTCAACTGTTGCACCAGCATCTCCACTGTCGCCTTCAACTCCTTGATCGTTTCAGCAGCCACCGTAGCGCATTCCCCCTTGCAGCTGTAAACTCCAATTTGCATCTCAGGTATCACTTCCTTCCACATCACCACGGGCACATGCCACAGCTCGTCATGCAGGTCCTTATCCTGATGCAAGTTCCACAACACTCGGTCACCACGGCGCCCTTCGAAAGTTTCAGCTCTGTTGGTCGACGTCCACACCCCTGCAAGTCCCATCTTCCGCAAAGAGATTAGATTTCCCTTCAGCTCCGGCACCAAAAGAACTTCTTCCAAAACGATCGGCTTCCCATCAGCTCCCTTGAAGGCTGCTTTGCCGACCCCCATCACTTTCATCTCGTGCCCACATCCCGAATGCATTTCAGTGATGCACGTTTTCCCAATCACATCCAGCAGGTCCGCCCTCGGGGTCATATGGTACGCTGCTCCGGAGTCTAGAATCCAAGTGTTAAGGGGAGGAGGCTCTGCTCTCTTCTTGGCGGATGCCTTCGTATCTCCCCTATTCCCTTGCACGTGGAAGAACTGTCCAGGAGCTCGTTCCCAACCGTTTGCCCCTTCCATTGCGGTCTCTGCAACATAACCAACGTCGTTGTGTTGGTTCTCCTTTCGCTCGCCACCCTCATATCCGGGAGTCCACCCTCTGGGTCGCTTCCAGCATTTCACCCATGTGTGTCCCGGCTTCTTGCAGTACCAACAGGTACCCTTGAACCCGTGGTAGCCACCGTGCTCCTCATCTTCGTCATCATCACTTTTGTCACCTCTCTGCTTCCTCTCATCACGTCTGTTTTCATGTCGTCCTTGTTCATCACGTCCGCTTTCAAAGCGTCCACGCCCACCACGGACTTTTCCTTTGCGCCAGGTGCTGCCTTGCATGCCGTAGCCGCCATCACCATCTTGATTCAAGTTGAAATGCCGCCTTCTAAAGTCCTCCTCCAGGATCTTGGTTCTCACCCATTCAAGCGTCCATGAACCTTGGTTCTGAGGAAGGCTGAGGCCGCTCGTGAACTGCAACCAAGATTCGGGCAGCAACGACAGCATCCGCAAGCACCTCGTTTGCTCCGGATAGGTTACGCCCGCAATCTTCAGCTTCGCGTACAACTCCAGCATCTTGTCAAGGACGGGTTGAATTGGCTCCCCTTCATTCAGCCGCAACGATGCAAGTTCACGCTCTAGCATGAGCGTTGCAACCACCGAGGTTGGTGCATGCAGCTCCTTAAGCACCTTCCAAGCTAGTGGTCCACATTCAGCCTTCTCCAATAGATGCATGACGTGCGCTCTTTGGTTCAGGTCCAAACTCTGTGATAGGCGGTAGTAGCCGGTCGTCGCACGCTCATCCCACTCCTCTTGCAGGTTGGGGTCGTCCGGCCTCTTCTCCTTGCCCGTCATCAGATTCAACAAGCCAACTTGACGAAAATACAACTGCATCTTCTACGCCCAATCGTCGTAGCCGCTGCCGTTGAACTTATCGACGACGAAATTCTTGAGCACCTCCTTCAATAGGGAGCCCTGGCTGACCCGCATTCTCCTTGGCGCTGAATCACCATTATCTTGGCTTCCGCTATTAGCTTGTGCCAAAGAACCTTCATTGTCGCCCGACGCCATACTCTTCTAACGGCAATCCGTAGAACCACAGCTCTGATACCACTTGTTGACTACTATTGGGATATAGGAGCTACTAACCACACCTTTAATTCACACTTAACAGTCCCCACGGGGTAACCTCCAAGGGTCCTTGGGTGCCTGGCAAGGCCAGCCCCTATCCAAGGGTCCGTGTTATGTCGAGGGACACGCCAAGTATGAAAACAAACGCGTGCGTTAGAGCATTCCCAAAGCTCCTTGCGCAACGTTATGACGACGAACTGGTCGTGTGCAGAAAGTTCTCTTCACGTCAATACGATGATAGAGAAAAACTTCACTCAAAAGGATTGATCACAACTGAACACAAGCACACATTTATATTTCGCCTAGCACACAAGCATAAGAAAGCACAAAGCAGTTGTTTAACTATAATTCAGGACTTCGCCAGATGCGCCAAGGAAAACGGTTGTCGAACTGCTTCGGAATTGGGCTTGGTTCTCCCCTGTAGAACAACTGTCTTCAAATTTCATGTCTGCCAAATTCCCCTGCTGACTCCCCTCATGATCGTTCGCGACTTCTCGTGCGCAATCATAAACACTCGTGTGAGATTACCGTTTTCACGAAGTCTCACAGTTGAAAAACGGCTTTCACCGTTTTTCTCCTGTATCAAAATTGTCCCTTTACGCGCGGTGCTTTCCCGCGAAAATTCTTTGTGCCACGTGCAGTAAAAGACGAGGCTCGAGATTCAGTTGTTTAACTGAAATCTCGAGTCAAACCCGAGCACCCCTCGGAATCCCGCAGCACCCCCCGAAACACACGCGCGCCCCTGCCGGCGCAATCATAGTACGACCGATATTTTCGGTCGTGCTCTACAGTGCACTGACGTGCGCTGTCTGTTGCGATCATGGGCCTTGTGCCCTCGCGCAACAGTACCGAGCCACACGCTCGCAACAGTTGCGAGCCACACGCTCGGGCCTGAGGGCCCACGCGCAAAATCAAGAGCTCACGCGCGGTCAAGATTCTGGCGCCCTTGACCTTGACCAGCACGGAAAATATCCTCGCGAACACTCGCGACTCTTCACGAACACACACGAAAATAGAAAAACAGAAACAACCATGACGCTCACAAACATTCATGAACAACACACGACCCTCACGGAATTTCACAAACACAGAAATTCACGAACATAAAAACAACGCACACTCATGACAACTCACGAAACAATGCAAACGCGCACGAAGTCTTACATTCGCACACAGACATTAACGAACTCTCATGAACGCAGCCTTTCACGAAAACGCACACAACTCATGAACCGTTGAGGCGATTCACGAGCCCTAAACATAGAAACGCAAAGCACGGAAATGCGTAACTCACACACAACAAATTAACTTCAGACAGAACACCTCACTTTCACTCAACGTCGACAAATAGGCGGTAGGTTGTCGTGCAAACTATGTATTGCATCCAACAAATACAACTTTTAGAACCAAGTACGGGTCCTTCGAGTACACAATAGTGTTGTTCAAGCTGACCAATGCACCCGTGACACCAATGACCATGAACGAGGCGCCTAGGCCACTTTTAGACAATTGCGTCATCGTGTACCTCGATGACATCTTAGTTCACTGAAAGAACAAGAAGCAGCACTTAGCAGACTTGGAAGCGGTGTTTATTTTCTAGACGAGCATCGGCTACTGACGAAGGGTTCGAAGTGCGAGTTATTTCAGGAGGGCACGTCATTTCGGAAGCTGGGGTTGGAATGGAAAAAAAAAAAAAAAAAAATGCTGGATAATGTCAAAGCGTGGCGCCCCCCGACAAACATCACGGAGCTACTAAGTTTTTTTGGGTTTGTTAACTATGTCCGCCAGTTCGTCCTCGACATAGCATGGCTAGCTTACCCACCGACGGATTTATTACGGAAAGGGGTCGCTTTTACATGGGGGGGAGAAAGAGCATGCTGCCTTCTCTGCCCTAAATTTTTTTCTCTTTTCACCACCCGTACTGCGCATCGCCGACCCACGCCGCCCAATCGAAGTAGTTACCGACGCTAGCGACATTGCCATCGGAGCTGTACTGCTACAGGACTTCTCCAACGGATTACAGCCCATCGCATACGAGTCACGAAAACTACAACCGCCCGAGAAGAATTACACGATACACGACCGCGAAATGCTTGCGTGTCGTGCACGCGTTCAAAATGTGGCGTTGTTACTTGACCGGCGCTGACGTGACGGTACGGACGAACCACAAATCACTACAGTACCTCCGCGCACAGCCCGACCTCAACCCACGACATGTCCGTTGGCTCGACTTCCTCGAGTCCAACTTCCACTATACGGTCACCTATAAAAAGGGTGTTTCGAACATCGCCGACACATTAACCCGCCCGACTGCCCAAATACACGCAATATTACTCGCCCAGACCAGCCCACTACTCACATGACTATTTACCCACGATTTAAGACAGACCCATTCTTCAGAGGAGGAAAATCACAGTAGTTTGCAGCAGCAAAAGGGTTTTATCATGTGAAAGCCAGTACCAATCGTATCTGGGTACCGGGTTACAACCTGCTAAGGGAGTTACTGCTACAAGAGGCACATGACGGGGTTGCCTTAGGACATTTTGGGGTTGAGAGAACACGACAGCAGCTGCAGCGGTACTATTACTGGCCCGAGATGCTGACCTATGTACAGCGACACGTGGCGTTGTGTCCCTCCTGTCAGCTCATTGAGTCGTCACAACTGCGACCTGTAGGACAGTTGCAGCCGATACCACCCCCAGAGCGTGCTTGGCAGAAGGTGACGATGGACTTCGTCACGGGGTTACCGGCTAACAAAAATGGCCCACTTCGCAACCTGCACGAAGTCGATCTCAGCTGAAGAAAAAGCCTGCCTCTTCATCGCCACCGCCGTTTGACTGCACGGGATACCCGCGGCGATAATCAGCGACCGCGACACGAAATTCACCAGCAACTTCTGGCGGAAACTGTGGCAACAGTTCAGCACGAGACTACAGTTTAGTTCATCATACCACCCCGAAACCGACGGTCAAACCGAACGGACAAACCAGACCATGAAACAGTTAATTCGAGCCACATACGACGACCCTGCAACTTGGGAGCAGCAGTTGCACTTATCGAGTTTGCATACAGCAACTCCACGTCAGCCACGACGCAGCAGTCGCCCTTCTACCTCAACTACAGACAAAATCCCACAGTACCCATGACCCCGAACCCGGACAACCCAGTCCCGCTCGCGCAACAGTTTGCCAAAATTTTACAGGCCCATTAAAAGGTCGAATATAATCGCTAAGCGCAACGCCGACCGCCACCGCCGCCCTGTCACTTACCAGCCCGACGACCTCGTTTTACTCGACACGCAGAACCTCCGTTTGTTTGTTACTCCAAACCTACACCCTCGATATTGCAGGTCATTTCGAATTGGCCACATAATTTCACCCGTCACCGCTCACCTCCTCCTACCCGATAACTGGTACGTCAACCCGTCCGTCCACGTCAGCCTCCTCCGCCCATATGTTCCGTCAACGAGTTAATTGTCTTGCAGCCGCCCATCCAGCGTGACACGACCACCGACAGAGCTTGTCATCACACTTGAAAAAATACTGAGCCACCCAGTTCGTGACCAATGTGGAGCCTGCAGGATCGAGTTCTTGATTCGCTGGAAGGGACTGCACGCCCACTGAAGACAACTGGGTGCCCTTGGATGAAATCGACAACCACCCCGTCCTCGCCGGGTATTTGCGCGGCCGCAATTTCCGAGATGTACACGCACTCTCGTAAGGAGGTCCTCCTTGGGGGAGGGGGGTAGTGTAAGGAAAAGGAAAATTCCTTACTTCGCGCCCCTGCTTACCACGTACATGCCTGTTCCCGCCAATAGTACCCAACTGTGCACCGTTACCACTCGCGACACTCGCCTCGACCACTATTCTTGCCACTGTTCGCATCACGACCCAGCCTCACGATTCGGTTGGTAACCCGCACTCCGGTCCTCCGCCTCGACAATTCCCAACCTCGGCGCTAGGCCCGTAGCGCACCCCATTTTCGCGCATTACCGTTACCACGCTAGTTCTCGATATAACATTCGCTCATTCCTTCGCTATATAAGGACAACATTTATTTTCGCTCATTCCTTTGCTATATAGGTTCTCTTTTTTGTCTATTGTTGGTTCCGTTTATGGAGCGGTTGGGATATATCTTCTTGCTCAGTGAGCATTCTTCAGCTTTTTTGTCACAAAGACGATAGGCCCCAACGGGATCAATCATGCGTTCAGAACGCGTTGCAGTGATTGCGTTCCGCCTCGTGCCGTTTCATTTCAACTATTCTCATGCTCGATCATCTTCTCGCCAGATGCGGCGCTCCTCACTTACGCCATCGCGTCTGCATCGCTTTTCGGGCCAATCCTCCCACGCAGCGGCAACGGCATTCCTCTGGCTTTAACGGCTAAGATGGCCAGCCCCTAAATGTGGGGAAGGAAAACATTTAGTAAATGTCTGTTTGATTTTGCCATGCTGAAAAGACAATATCTTCTAAATTTTACACATTATGCAGCTCCGCTTTTGTCCAAGCCTTAGCGAATGGTACTTGAGAGGAGTTCGTGAATCATTTCGAAAGTATTTACAATTGTCAAGGTTCGCATTTTGTCAAATCATGTCAGTGTATTGTTTTTCTATCATGGCTGTCGAAGCACATAGCTCAAGCTATGTGCTTCTTCTCACCTTTCCCTCCCCCCTGCACCCATTTATTGAAATTCGTGGTCAAGTTGCGTCCAACTCGGATCAATGGAAAGCTAGTGGGAGACAGAGGTGCATCCGGAATGTTCATCATGAAGACTGTGAGGTACGTCTCCATGCGATTCGACTTGTTGAATACATAATATGTATATGTGTTTATATTAACTGCCTTAGCATGTAGTTTAGTGTAGACACATTGGTGGTGCACCTCATTCTCTTGTCTCTTGCACTATATCTTGTATCTTTGCTCATTAGTGAATCCCCCTTCCTCTTCTCGCTACTCTCATGCCTGGTTCACCCTAGGCTCCTAAACCTACTAAGCTAACCTAGCATTTTAACATGCTATCACAGCAGGCCTAATCCTAGGCCATTTTATCATTGGGCCCACCGCTAGCTTCCGCTAAATGCGCCTCTTTGCTGCCCGTCGCGCGCCCCGGGCGCGCGTCGATTTTCTGCCCGTCGCGCTCCACTGGCGTGCGTCAATTTCGTGCCCGTCGTGCGCCCCAAGCGCGCGACGGTTTCCTGCCCGTCGCGCGCGTCGGTTTCTGCCCGTCGCGCACCTTGGACGCGCAACGGTTTCTGCCCGCCCGTGCACCCTGCTGTCGCCCGCGCAGCTCCTACCCCCCCCCCCCCCCCCCGCCCCCCCTTCTCCTCCATCTCCCTGCTGCGTGTGCAGCAGTTGGGGGGAGGGTTTGGGGGTGGCGGGTGTGAGTAACCAGCTGCCGCCCCTCCTCCTCTCTCTCTCACTGCCGCACATGCCGCTGTGGGGGGGGAGGGTGTGGGGGAGACGAGGTAGTGACAGTAGGGATGCCGCGCCTGTTGGTGTGGGAGGGGGTTTGGAGAAATGGGGGGAGTTTGAAGGGGGGTGGCCGCCGTGAAGCCAGCAGCTCCAGTCGCCCATGAGCCCGTTGCTCCAGTCGCCCGTGAGTCAGTTGCTCCAGCCGCTCGTTATTATTGGGCAATTAGCCAGTTACTCCAGTTGCCCGTGTGCCAGTTGCTCCAATTGCCCGTGTGCCAGCAGCTTCAGCCGCCGCCCACCACCTCCTCTCTTCTCTTGGTCCCTCTCCTACTTCCGCTGCGCCTGGTGTTCCCCCTATGGGGGTGTAACTTCACAAGCTCATGCTGTAGGCAGTTAAGGGGGTGTGTTGAATAAATATTATATATATGCGTTTATATTAACTGCCTTAGCATGTAGTTTAGTGTAGACGCATTGGTGGTGCACCTCATTCTCTGGTCCCTTGCACTATATCTTGTATCTTTGCTCATTAGTGAATCCCCCTTTCTCTTCTCGCTACTCTCATGCCTGGTTCACCCTAGGCTCCTAAGCCTACTAATTTAACCTAGAATTTTGACACGACTGGTGCTAGTATTGAGTGTCGCAATCTCAGGTTTGAGCTGGTGATCACGGGTTTGTGAACGGCGCTCATCATGCTCTAACCCCATATCTCCTACCGCGACGGTTCTTACCATGTCCTGTTTCACAGGTTCACTACATCAAATGCCCACGTCATTTATTCTGGACGAATCCGCATCATCAAGTTGCACGGAGCGCCACCCAAAGTGGGCGGATGAGATTCTTGTGTGTCTAATGTACTTCCCCAAGATATTTCTCCTTATCCCAATTTCACCACTGCCAAGGCTGGTCAGCAAAAGCGCTACAGTTTCAGAGTACTTGTATTACTAGGATCAGGAACTGTGACTCAAATTCGTGCCATCATGGCGGCGACTCGTGCTGTTGGGACACACATGACAATGGGGCATCAATACAACCCGATGGCACTTTGTGGGAGGTGGAACTTTATGGGTAAATAAGTGGCTCTTTTCATAAGATTGTTTGCTGACCCTGGGTGGCATGCCTGTGTGAGCATCGTGGAAGAGCTACCGGTACATTTCACTCGTGCCTAGCACAATTATTTGCACTATACTGCAGTTCTGTTAGTTAGCTCCATTGCACTCGTAACACGAACTCAATATGGTAAGGTGGTATTCTCTTAGCGTGGTATAAAATATTCGTTATAAGCACCTCCTCCACGTCAGCCCTCGCGCGTTCAAATCCATGCTGGTTATGACGTCGTCCGCGGGCATTCCTGCGCGCTCCCGTGTTCTCTCCCCCTCATCCACTTCCCCCTTCTCGCCCATCACGATTCACAAGCAAACCTTGCCTGCCGCCTCCGCTTCCCGCCATAATTTCCCCTCGCGTGCTTCATGCCGCCGTTCACTCACTCACACATTCCCCTCCGCGCGCGGGGAGAGAAGGCAGCGCATGCCTTTTATTTTCCCGCGCGGAGGGTGGGTGGTGGGGGAAAGGGGGTGGAGAAACGGAGGTTATGGGGAAGGGGGATGTTCTCCTCCCCTCCAGCTCGTGGCGACCTCCTCGCCTCACTTGCTCGCTTGCTTCGTCAGTTCCTCAAGCAAAGTTTATTGACACCAGCTCGTGCCGCTCTGAACCGCACAGCACATTACTGCATGCTAGTTGGTGTGTGAAATGAGGGGATGTGCGTGGATGGGTGGGTGAAGCACATGAGATGAAGTGAGAGCTGAACAGCAAACGTGCCGTGACAGGCAACACGAATCAGCAGGAAGTGGTTTGATAGGCTTGGAGGCGAGTCGAGAGACGAAACTCGCGATTTGGAACTCAAACGGTGGCGGTTGATAATTGCGGAGCGAGGTGAGAGAGAGCCAGAGGCGAGAGAGCGAAAGCAAGAGGGAGTTACGTGCGGGATGCAGGTACTCGCCACGCCGCGCGTCCCACATTCGCGTCGCAGCCCGCACTGCCGATCGTGGAGTGTCGTGCGCTTGCGCGCTTGCTGATTGTTCAGATTCGCGGAATCGCCAGAAACTACCGAAAGCGCACTGGAAGTGGCCGCGAACCAGTGCGAGCTGGTAACTTGTCTCCACTTCGCCATTCGCCATTTCCTCACTTCGCCAGTCGCGAATCTCGCGCGATCCGTGGCTCCGTCCTCTCATCTCGGTCGTCGTCGTCTTCACTGCCGCTGGTAGCGTGAATCCCGCTCGTTCACGCCACGCCTCTCGCCGCTGCCGTTCGAATCTGCTCCGAGAAGCCGTCGTGATATGCTGTTTCACTCAGGCCCTGTGAGAAAATTCGCTCACGAGGCAAGCAGTCCGCAGGAGGAGGAATCGCCGACGAGCGAGATTTGCGACGTGTCGCAAGCAGACGAGACCGCGTCAGTGAAGCTGCTCGATCGCTCAGCGGGGAACCTTCATCCGCACCTTCCTCTCTTCCCCTCTCTCTCACACGCGCACACACACTTTCTCTCACTCGCTTCTACCCTCACTTTCTCACACTCACTCCTGCTCGTACGCGCACTCATTGCCTCACGCCCTCCCTTGTACTTCTTCACACCGCTCTCCATCTCTCCCCACCGCTCGATGCAACTCCACACTGCCTCATGGCCGTGGATCCTCCCGCCACGTGTCCGCATCTCCTTGCTTTCAAGCGCCGCGCGCCGTCCGCCGCCAGCCCGTATCTCCTCGTGCAGCAGTGCGTGCGACCCGGGCCCAATCGCCGCCCCGTCTTCTCCGTGACTCGCGGAACCGTTCCGTGCTGCTCCATCTGCCGCCGCACCGACGCGCGTCTTTACGTGTGCCTCACCTGCGGCGCCGTCCTTTGCCGGCCAGCCGCCGCCGCCGCCACTGCCGAAGCGCCGCGCGGAGGCAGCGCTGCCGGCCGGCAGGGCGATGCCGCCGTCTCCGCCGCCGTCGCGCCTCGCACGCGATCCGCGCCAGGTGCTGCGGGAGCTATGCCCGTAAGCCTCGCGTCGACGGGCGGACAGGATTGCGGGGTAGGCGGAGGGTTCGCGGTCGGGTTACGCGGCGCGCACTCCAGCGCTCGCGCCAACGCGGGGGAGATTAAGGACGATCAGGAGAGCGGAATCGCGGACGGGGGGTGCAACGAGACGGCCAGATCTAGCGAGAGCAGCGGCGACGGCGGGGGCGGCGGTGGCGGCGGAAGCAGCGGGGGGGACGATGATGCGGGCGGACACGTGCTGAAGCACGCGAGAGAAGCCCCGCCGATGGCCGACGGGCGGAGATCCATTGGCGCGCGCGGAAGCAGCGGCGGGTGGGGCGGCGCGGGCGCGCGCGCGTCGTCGTCCCCCGGCGGGCCAGGGGGAAGCGGAAACATCGGCGGGAGTTCAAGGCGCGGGGGCTCTGGCGCAGGGGGGGCAGGCGGAGGGGGAGGCGGAGGGGGAGGCACGGGGCCGGGAGCGGAGTGGGGGGGAGCGAGTCACTGTATATTTGTGGAGCTGGATCGAGTGGTGCTATACTGTGCTGCATGCGGGGAGTATGTGGTAGATGGTGACTTTAACACATGTGTGATTAATGCGGTGGGGGGTATGGGTGGCGTGGAAGGGCCAACTCTTGCTTGCCTCCCTGCTGCTGCAGCTCCAGGAGAAGCAGCAGAAACCACAGGAGCAGCGGCAGCAGCAAGAGCAAGCGAAGTGGGAACGGGGGAGGGGAGGGGAGGAGGCGCTATTATGCAGGTTGCGTGGACAGCACCTGAGGAGGGGATGATGGGGAAGAAGAAGGGAGCGCGCAAGGAGGGAGTGATAAAAGGGGGCATACTGAAAGAAGGGGTATTGACAATGGCTGCGATGCCATCAATGGGCTTGGGGGGAAGAACCACCCGGTTGCTACTTCCAGCTGGGCCTCAGGGCTCAGGTGAAGACCTGTGTGGGTATTCACCTGAGAATTCACCTGAGATTGACGCAGAGTCGGATGGGAGAGCAGTGCAGTTGCAGCGGGCGGATGGCACGGCTGTGAGTGTGAGTGGGAGTGAGCGAGGCAGCAGTTTCGCCGGTAGTGACAGCGCTGGCATGACCAGTGCTGGTGCTGATGCTCATGCTCATGCTGATGATGATGCTGATGTTGATGCTACTGCTGGTGCGGGTGGTGACTTTCCTCCTGCTCCTGAGAATAATAACCCAGGGGGTGGGGGCTTCGGTGCAGCTGTGGTTCGGATGGAGGAGGGCAGGGGCGAGGGGGCGGAGGGGGATGGGGATGAGGTGAGGGAAGAGAGGGAGGAAGAGGGGCAGGAGGGGGGAGAGGAGGGGGAGGAGGAGGAGGGTAAGGAGCAAGCGGAGGAGGAATTGGAGGAGGATGAGGAGGGGTTGCAGGGTGATGCTGAGTGGAATGGTGGTGATAGGGGTGCCGTAGGAGGAGGAGGAGGAGGAGGAGGAGGAGAAGGAGGAGGAGGAGGGGTAAATGGAAGGGAGGCTCTGCTGGGGGAGGGGAAGAGCAAGAAAGTGAGAGAAAGGGGAGGTGATGGGAAGAAAAGGGGACGGGGCAGTGGGTGGACCGGAGGAGGGGCAGGAGCACAGTCATTGACAGCAGCAGCAGCAGCAAATACAGCAACAGCAGCAGAAGCAACAGCAGCAGCAGCAGCAGCAGCAGCAGCAGCAGCAGATACAGCAACAGCAGCAGCACCAACAGGTGCAGCAGCAACATCAGCAAGCCCTTGTGCCGCATGGGAAGGGAAGGTGGGTACAGGTGTGAATCAGGAGGCGAGGGTAGGGAAAGGCAAGAAGGAGCAGAAAGAGAGGGCGGAGAAGGGGAAGCAGCAGCAGCAGCAGCAGCAGCAGGCGCAGCAGAATGTGCGGCCACCTTCACCCAGAATCACTCGCGCTGCTGCCAGGCAGTTGCAGCAAGAGCAGCAGCAGCAGCAGCAGCAGGGCGCAGTGGAAGAGAAGAGGGAGCAGCAGCAGCAGCAGCAGCAGCAGCAGCAGCAGCAGGGGAAGGAATCCCTGGGGGGGCAGTGGTTGGGAGGGGAAGTGGGTGGGGAGATAGGGGAGGCGTGGGAAGTGGAGGGACAAGACGAGGAGACTGGGGTGCAGGGACGAGAAGGGAGAGCGGTCAAGGGAAGTAGAGGAGAAGCCAGTAGTAAGGGGAAGGGGAGGAGGAAGGAGCGAGTGAGGGAGAGAGTGAGGGAGAAGGGACGGTTGGATGCAGCAGAGGTAGATGTAGGTGCAGTGAGGGGGGAAGGTGAGGATGATGCGATAGCAGGAGCCAGAATGACAGGTGGTTTCCAGGAAGGTGTGGCTGCTGTGCCTCCTCTTCCTCCTCTTCTTGCCGCCGCTGTGAAGAGGCCGAGGTATGTGGTAACCAGGGAGGGGGGCCACGTGGGACTCGAGGGCGCGAGAGAGAGAGTGAGGGCGGGGGAAGAGACAGTGTCCACATTAGAGGACGAATTTGTGGGTTTCAGTGTGCCCAGTAGTATTAGGGCAGCAGGAGAAGGGATACGAGTGGGAGTGGGACAGGAGGTGGTGTATGGGAGAGGAGGGAAACGAGGAGGAGGAGGGGGGTCAGGTGTGGAGGAGGGTGGTGTGGTGGGTAGGAGTGTGAGCACTCGTGGGCGGAGGAGCAGAGCTGCTGTGGTGACCCCGGCAGATGCGGGTGCTGCAGCGACAGCAACTGATGCAGCAGCAGTGACGGCAGGAGGAGCAGGAGCAGGAGCAGCAGCAGGAGCAGGAGCAGGAGCAGCAAGAGCAGCAGCAGGTGCAGGAAGGGGAAGGGGATGGAACTTCAAGAGGGCTGTTATAGCGCAGTTACGTGGGGAAGCTGATGGCCTGGGGAAATTGGGTGGTGTGAGTAGGGGAAGGGATACAGAGGACCAAGCGGAAGTGGAGGCGGAAGAGGAGGATGAGGAGGAGGAAGAAGAAGAGGAGGAAGCGGAAGAGGGAGAGAATTTTGACAAGAGGGGGGTGAGGTTCCAAGAAGCAGCAGGACGAGGGAGGAAGAGGAAGAGGGAGAAGGGGAAGAAGAAGAAGAAGAAGAAGAAGAAGAAGAAAGGGCAGAGGGATGACGGGGAAGGTACTGTGCAACAAAGACGCCGCTCTGTAGACGTTAGTGGATTGCACAGTAAAGGGTACAGCATTGGCGGAAAGAGAGCCGCAGCAGCAGCAGTAGCAGAAGCAGAAAATGGGAATATTAAAGGCCACAGCGAAGGGCACAGCAGAGGACATGTAAATGGTCGTTCCCTTGCTCCGGATGCTTCTGCTCCTCTTTCCTTTCCTCCTTCTCTTCCTCTTTCTCGTGATGGTTTGGGTGTAAAGCAGCAGGGAGTGGTGGGGGGCGGAGGGGGAGGGGAGGAGGGGCAAGAAGGCCTGGCGGAGGAAACGTTACAGAAGGGGATGAGCGAGGCAGGGGCGGCAGGGAGGGAGGTGAGGAGGAGACAGAGGAGAGTAGTGGTGAGCGGGCAGCAGGAAGGGGAGGTAGGTGCATGGGTGGAGGGGTGTGCAGGTGGGGCCCGTAAGGGGAGGGTGAGTGAGGGGAGGGTGAGTGAGGGGAGGGTGAGTGAGGGAATGGTGAGTGAGGGGATGTATTTTAGTGGCAGCAATGGTGCTGTAGCGGCGAGAGGAGGGGGTGCAAGAAGGATGAGCAAGGGAAGGCGAGCAGCAGGGGAACGAGACGTGAAAGGAGGTGTGGAGGAGAGCGATGCAAGGGAAGGTGTAGAGGGAGGTGTGGAGGGGGAGAGTGCGAAAATCCCCAAGGGGGAAAGTGAGGGAGTGGTGTGGGGCGAGAGTGGGGAAGGGTATGTGGGTGCGAGTGTGGGTGTGGCAGAGAGAGGCGTTGTAGAAACACGGGAGGTGCACGGGAGGAGAGAGGGGAAGGGCAAGGGCAAGGGAAGCAGGCGGAGGAGTGAGAATGGGAGGGCGAGCAGGGAGGGGCGGGAGGGACAGGAAGGGCGGGAGGGGCGGGAAGGGCGGGGTCTTAGCACAGGGGAGTTAGAGGTTGGGGGAGGGAGGGTGGGCGGGAGTGTTCTTGCCACGCCTCTAAGATTGGGAAGTGAAGAGGATAAGGCTGCGGTTATTGCAGCGGTGGTGGCGGGGGGAGTGGAAGAGGAGGTGAAAGGGGAAGTGGAAAGGGGTAGGGGAGGGATAAGAGAGGGAGGAAGGGGAGATGTTGGGGAGGCGTATTTTGAGCGTCCTAAGAAGGTGCGTATAATACGAGGGGAGTTGAATAGGGTGGTTGGGAGGGGAGGGGGCGAGAGTGAGGTTGGGGTTTCTGTGGCAAGGTGTGCAGAGGAGGGGGCTGTAGGAGGAACGGAGAGACGGGAGGAGGGAGAGTGGGGAGGCGGAGTAGAGGGGTTGGAGGGAGAAGAGCGAGGAGAGGGAGGAGAGAGAGGGGAGGGAGGAGAAGGAGAGGGCATGGATGGGGAAGGACTGGAGGGAAGGACGGAGCAAGGGACAAAGAGAGGGGATGAGAAAAGTGTGGAGGGCAGGGGGAAGGGAAGGGAGAGGAGTAAGGACAGGGCAGAGAAGACTGAGAAGGGAGAGAGGGAGGAGAAGGCGGAAAGAGAGGCATCAGATTGGCACGGAGGGGTAGCAGCCAGGGAGAAGCAGGCCTTGGCCGAGGCAGCAGCAGGGGGAGTAGCAGGAGCAGGAACAGGAACAGCAGGAACAGCAGGAGCAGAAGCAGGAGGAGCAGGAGCGGGAAGAGGAGGGAGAGGGAGAGGCAGAGATGGGCTGCCGTGTGGGTTGAGGGGTCTGAACAACCTGGGCAACACGTGCTTCATGAACGCCATTCTGCAGGCCCTCGTGCACACCCCGCCCCTGCGCTCCCACTTCCTCTCCCACTTCCACTCGCACTCGCACAGCCACTCGCACGGGCAAAGCCAGGAGCAATCACTGGGCCAATCCCTGCCCAAGCCCCTTATCCACAGCCAACCCGAAGACAAATCACAAGCCCATGCTCATACCCATGATCATGATCATGCTCATGTGCATGCACATGAGCATGGCCAGGCCCAGGGGCACATGACTCCTCCCCTCTCCTGCAACCACAATCACAACCCCGACAATGACCCCCACCACAGGCCCAGCCGTGGCTCCCCGGATCCCCGCGGACTTGATGCACGCGCCCCTGTCGGCCAGCAGCAGTCGTTTCACAGCGACTCACATGGTGCCAATGCCACGCACACCACCAGCAACAACACCAGCAGTGCTGCTGCTGCTGCTGCTGCTGCACCCTCGCACGCAGCACCCCGCCCGTCCCTCAACCCCATGGCGCCTCACACAATGCCCACGGCCCACATGTCCCATGCGGGCCTTAAAGGTGATACGGTTTGCATTCCCCCCACTGCCCAGGGTTTGTGGCGTGTGGGCGAACAGGGGGCGGGAGGGGCGGAAAGGCGACTGGGAGGGGGGAAATTGTGGGGAAAGGGAATGGGGGGAGGGCCAAAGGGGGAGGAGGAGAGAGGGGGAAGTGGAGAGGGTGGGTTTGATGGTGGGAATGGTGGAGAGGACGAGGAGAGGAAGGATGAGGAGGAGGTGGGGAGGGATGGGCAGGGGGATGGGCTTCGTGCAAGGGTGGAGGAGGGAGGGGGGATAGTGGGAGGGGAAGGAGAAAGAGTCGGGGGAGGAGAGGCAGGAGGAGGTGCGGTGGCAGCAGCAGAAGCACCGGCAGCAGCAACAGCAGCAGCAGCAGGGGGGGTAGCAGCAGCAGTAGGGCGAGTGCGAGTGGCACCGTATGTGAATCCGTGTTTGGAGTGCGAGTTGGAGGGTGTGTTTGCAGCCATGTTCAGTGGCGAGAGGAGGCCGTTCAGCCCCGGCCAGTTCCTCTATAGGTGCGTGGGGATGTGCGTGGGGGGTGCGTGGGGGGGTGCGTGGGGATGTGCGTGGGATGCATGTGCGTGTGTGCATGTGTGTATGTGCACGATCGTATGTGCATGTGTGCGTCAACTCCACACAACCCCCGACCCGTCAATCTCTCCCCGTGTCAACCGTCCCCACCGCACCCCCTTGGCTTCCCCATCCCATGGCCAGCTGGTACCTACCTGACCTAACCTCATTTTCCTCTTCAGCTGCTGGCGTGTCACAGACAGCGTTGCCAGCTAGCTAGCTACCAGCAGCAGCAGACTACACCCCCTTCATGCGTTCTTAACCATTCCCCCCTCCTCCCCCCTCCATCCCTCGCTTCCCCATTCAGCTGGTGGCGAGTGACAGACAGCTTTGCGAGCTACCAGCAGCAAAACGGCTCATGAGTTTTTCATCGCAACCCTCAACGCTCGCTCTCCATGTGTCCCTCTCTTTGGCTTCCCCCTTCTCTTTCTCACTTCCCCATCTGCAGCTGGTGGCGTGTCACGGACAGCTTTGCGAGCTACCAGCAGCAGGACGCGCACGAGTTCTTCATCGCAACCCTCAACGCTCTCCATGCTGCCTCCGGCCTCGCCTCGCCCCGCCGCAAACCCGCCCCTCCTGTTGCTGCTGGTGCTGCTGGTGCTTCTGCTGCGTGGTAAGTAGAATGAGTGCGGGAGTGACTGTTCTGCTGCTACGTGTTGCTCCCTTCCATCTCCTGCTTGCATGCTTTTAATGAACCACCCTGCCTTCTCATCTCCCTCCCTCCACCCCTTCTCCCGCCCGCCCGCCTGCTTCCCCACCCACCCTTTTTTCCGCCCCTTCCCAGCCCGCCATCTGTCACCGAGTGCCCCTGTATCGTGCACGAGGTGTTTCCTCATCTACCTCTCCCTCTTCTCCCTGCCTCCCCCTTCCCCCACCCTCCTCCCCCTCCTGTGCAGCCCGCCATCAGTCACCGAGTGCCCCTGTATCGTGCACGAGGTGTTTTCCGGGCTGTTGCGATCAGATGTGACCTGTACAGCCTGTGGTTGCACCTCCACCACATACGACCCGTGTGTGGATATCTCTCTGGATCTAAGCCCTCACTTGCTCGCAGCAGAGTTGCACGAGGAGCAGCAGCAGCGGCAGCAGCAGCAGCAGCAGCGCCGGGAGTTGATGCTGCTGCGGCGGCAGCAGCGGCTGGAACAGGGGGTGGGAGGGGGGGTGGGGGAGGGGAAGAAGAGGCGGAAGCGGCAGCATAAGCAGAGGTACCAGCGAAAGAGGAAACGGGGACGGACTAGGAATGTTACGGGTGATAAAGATGCTGCTGTTGATGCTGCTGCTGCTGCTGCTGCTGCTGCTGATGATGATGATGATGATGCAACTGCTGCTGCTACTGCTGCAGACGGAGTGACAGAGGTACCCCCATCGCCATCACCACCATCATCATTACCACCAGCATCGCCATCAGCACCGGTGCTGTCACCATCCCCACCGATCGCCCTTTCGTCATCCACCCCAACACCTACTGTAACAGCAACACCCACACCCACCTCCACGCCAACCATCACTCCTTCCCCAACTGAAGCCGGCACCCCTGTTGGCTTCTTTGATGCTGATGCTGATGCTGATGCTGATGCTGCCACTGCTGCTGCTGGTGATATCATTGGTGATGGTGCTGCTGCTGCTGCTGCATTGGGAGAGGGAGGGCTGGGAGGCAGTGGCAGTGCGGAGGGGAGTGGCAACGGTGGCAGCAGAAGCAGCAGCAATAGCAGCAGCAGGGAGGGCGGACGACAAGCAGGACTGGAAGGGGGAGAGGCAAAGGAGGTGAGAAGAACAGGGGGTGACGGAGGGGATGGGGAGGAAGGAGACGAAGGAGAGGAAGGAGAGGAAGGGGAGGAAGGGGAGGATGGAGAGGAAGGAAATGCAAGAGAGGTGTTGCTGGGAGATGTGGTGGGGGAAGGAGTGGCCCTGGGGGAGGAAGAGGAGATGGAAGCGAATGGAGTGGCAGTGGCTGAAGCAACTGCAGGGGCAGAAGGTGAAGATAACGTTGCAGTGCAGACTGATATGGGGTCAGCCATGCGAGGGCAAGAAGGGGGTGGGATGCACTGCTGTGCTCTCCTGCATGACCCTGCTGCTGCTGCACCTGAGGTTGCTGGGCTTGACAGCAGAGCAGCAGAGGGTGTGGGAGCAGAGGCTGTGGCAGCAGATGGAGCAGCAGTAGCGGGTGTGGCGAGGCGGGAGAATTTGGCAGGAGCAGCTGAACGGCGAGCAGAAGGGGAAGGAGCACCTGGGCCACGGAAAGCGTCAGGCACTGCTGCGCTACCACCATTAGCGCCTCCAGCAGCAGCAGCAGCAGGAAGAGCAGCAACAGGAGCAGGAGCAGCGGGAGCAGCAGCAGCAGGGGGAGCAGCAGCAAAGGAGGAGGGAGCGGTGGCGACGTTGATAGCATGTTTGGATCGGTTCACACACCCGGAGACGCTTGGAGTCAATGAGAAGTTCTTCTGTGAGGCCTGCCAGGTGAGCCCACGCACGTGGGGCAAGGCAAGGTGATGCATGGCAAGGTGATGACAGGTGTAAGATGTTCCTGCACATCAAACCACTCTTCACATACATGTCTCTAAAGTCTTCACATGGATCCGATTCTCCCCCCCCCCTACTCACCTCCGGCCCCTCCCCTCCCCTCCTTCCCAACCCCCTCCACGCCTTCACCCGTCCCCATCAGATTGGTGAAACAGATGTCTCTCGTGCACCTGCCTCTCGTGCCCTGCCTGCTTATCAAGCCACCCTTCACATAGCTCAAATCCACTCTCACCCTACTCACCCCCGGCCCCTCCCTTCTCCTCTCCCTTCCCCCGTCCCCATCAGATACGGCAGGAGTCAGTGAAGTAGATGTCTCTCGCCCGCCTGCCCCTCGTGCTGTGTCTGCACATCAAGCCACTCTTTATTCTGCACAAATTCTCATTTCACCCCCCCTTCTCCCTCCCTGCACTTACCAGATACGGCAGGAGTCAGTGAAGCAGATGTCGCTGGCGCGCCTGCCCCTCGTGCTGTGTCTGCACATCAAGCGCTTTGAGCACTCGCTCTCGCGCAACGCCTCGCGCAAGATCACGCGCTTCCTGCACTTCCCCCTCGCGCTCGACATGTCCCCCTACCTCTCCTCCAGCATCACCCGCAACCGTGACCGCGACCGCGACCGCGACCGCGACCGCGACCGCACTGCCTCCCTGCACCCTACGCCCTCCCCTCCGCCCATTTCCCCTGCTGTCTCCTCTCCTCTGGTCCTCTCCCCCCCGGCAACTTCTCCGCTCGTCTCTCCTCTGCTCGCCACTCCTCCTGTTGCCTCACCTCCTTTCGCCTCTCCTCCTCCACCACCACTCCCACCAGCACCCCCTCCCAATGCTTCGTGCAAGCTGGCCAGTCCCTCTGAATTCACTTCTGAACCTCCTCCCGAACCTGCTTCCGCACCTGTTTCCGGGCCTGTTCCCGAACCTACTTCCGAAGCTGTTGTCAAACCTGCTCCCGGGGACTTGGAGAAAGGCGGTAGCAGCAGCAACACAAGCAACAGCAGGGAGGAGGCGCCTGGTGAGGCAGACTCAAATGCTGCTGCACACGCTGGTGCTGCTGCTGCTGCTGCTGCTGCTGCTGCTGCTGCTGCTGCTGAGGATGATGATGCTGAAGAAGATGATTTTGATGATCACCCAAAGATAGCAACACCCCCAACTCATGGTGTTTCCGCACCTCGCGGAAACAAGAATGGAGTTTCATGTGTGAAGGATAGTCGTTCAGTTGGTGGTAGTGGTGATGAGTCGCATGTTGCTGCTACCGCTACCACTGGTGCTGACATGCCTACAGCTCCCGCTCTTGCTTCTGCTGCTGCTGCCGCTGCCGCTGCCGCCGTTGCCGCCGCCCCTGGTGTTTCTCCTGCTGCTGCAGCCGCCATTGCTGCTGCTGCAGCAGCGGTAGCCGGTGCACAGGGGGCGGGAAAGGGATCCGATGAAGGCGAGAAGGGAGGGCAGCAGGATAAGCATGACGACGCGCAGTACGATGCGTTTGCTGTGATTGCGCACTCTGGAAGGAAGCTGGACAGTGGCCATTATGTGGCGTATCTGAGGCTTGGAGGCGGCTGGTTTCGGTGCGATGATTCGTGGGTCACTGCAGCTGATGAGAAGGATATACTTCATTCCGAGGCCTACATGCTTTTCTATTTGAAGAGAAAGGCTTCTTGATTGGATACGGCACTGTTGATGATGAGAGGTATCGTCGGTGCATTTTCGTGTTTCAGGTTGAAGTTGATGGGTTTTGTTTGGTTAGTTATATTCGAGAGGGAATTGTGTGTTGTTTGATAATTCAAATATAATGTGCATTGTAGTCGTAAAAAGATAGTGAAATATGATGAGATTTGAAGCTGCATCTAATGTGCATTGTTTGGACCTTGATATGTCACTAGACTTTGAACCAACCATTGTACTGACTGCTGAGGTACACTGAAATAACCAATTGTATTCGGGAAAATATGCCGTTCGTAACCATCATGGGACTCAAAAACATTTTTGGTAAAAAAATAGAGGGTACGGTCACTGCAAAGGGTGTTTTCACGCGACTGATAAAGCGTTTCACGGAATCAGTCACAATCAGCTGGTAAAAAAAAACGCGAATGGTCACAGATGAAACTCCCGCCAAAACAAAATGAAACCCAGAAAGAACCTGGATGCATTTTCGGATGATCAACCCTAAACACGTAACTCGCCAGGTGTTTAGGGTTGATCCGTTCCCAAACCGTATCCGATTCCGATTGGGTTTTAGTTTTTTTACAAGTTCGCAGATTGGTTCGGCGCGAGCGGGAATTTTGTTTAGTTTCATGTTTTTTTGGCGGGAGTTACATGTGTGACCATTCGCGTGATTTTTTACCTGTTGTTAGTGACTGAATCCGTGACCCCGCTTACCAAACCCGTCAGAAAACCCGATACAGTGACCGTACGCGTTTTTTTTTTTACCATTCACGTTATCGAGTTCCAAGTTGGTTACTTGTGGCATATTTTCCCATTATATTCATGCCTTTTCATAACGAAGTCCGCCGCGCTGTGTGGTGTGGTTCAGTAGCCCATAGCTGGCAAGCCTCCTAGTCCTACCTATCGCATCACCACAACCGCCAACACAGCCGCTACCGCTGCTGCTGCTTCTGATGTTTCTCCTGCTGCTGCTGCTGCGGCTGCCGTATTCGTAGATGTTGCAGCGATCGTATCGACGATTATGTTCAAGAATGCCGCGAAGAATGCCGCGAAGCATCGTTGGCGTCGGCCTTTTCACACAGCACCGTCGCTCGCGCCCGCTCCATCGGCGCGTTTCTCGCTCGCGGTCCGCGTCGCGCTCCTCCTTGCGCTGCTGCTCTCGTTATACTTCGTCAACAGAGAGACTCTATTTATCGACCTCATTTTCCTTCCCCGAACGCGATTCGCTCCCGTGATCCCGCACCCGAACGCGACTCACGCCATCCTGACCCTCGCGCTCGGCCTATCCTCAATACGGGCCTTCTCGTTTGCGAACAAGCAGTCGTACTGTAACCGGCACGGGATCGAGTGCATCTTCGTTACATCTCCGGCCAGTAACCGTACGCCCGTGTGGCAGAAGGTGGAGCTACTAGCGCAATACCTGCCGCAGTACGATTGGATATGGCTTCTCGATCTAGACGCCTTTATTATGAACAAGACCGTCAGCATCGGCGACATAGTCGCTAAAGCGCAGCGTTCCGCGGAACTGAGTGCGCGACGTGAGCGGAAACTTATTGCGGAGACCGGGCGGAAGCTTCGAGCGCAGGAGGACCCCAGCAGTGACGGGAGAGCCGCGGGGGAAGTCGGCGCGCGCAATGCCGATTCCGCCAGAGCGGAGAGCGCAGCAGCTAATAACACCTTTCCCGCCAACTCTCATTCCGCTAACACCGCTACCGCAGCCGCAGCTAACGCCGCTTTCCCCCAAGTCGACTTTATTTATGCGCGCGATTACGAGGACATGGGCCTGAACGCTGGATCGCTCTTCTTCCGCAGCGCGCCGCGGTTTCTCGAAACCGATTTCTTCCCCCATTGGCTGTCCCTCTCGCGGTCGTTCCACAAACGGCAGCTGGAGGAGCAAGGCGCGCTCGCGGACATGCTCCAACGTGACTATAAAGGGGTGCGGAGCGCCTCGGTGCGCCTAGAGATGCAGGAGATTAACTCGTACTGTCCGCAGCATGGAATTGCGGGGTTTAGATGGCGGCCAGGGGATCTGATCGTGCATTTTCCGGGGCAGTGCAAGAAGCGCCTTGTTCCATTCGTGAGGCGTTATGCCAAGGAAATCCTAAGTTGAAATTCTGCTACCACCACCTGACCACACACACCTATCTCCCTGCTCTGCTGGTGTCTGGATGAAAGTCTAGCAAGCATGGTGGTGACATGACATGACATGACATCTGTACCATAATCCAGACCGGACTCCACATCACAGCGATGCGATCATGCGGTAACTTACTCCTTCTGTGTTATCACCCAGCAGGCCCTGTGTTATGAGTTGTGAAAGGAAGAGTGCGCAGAACTCAATAATGCGGAAGTGATTACAACGTCTGAGAACACAACGAGACCTAGGACTAATATAGCGAAGCTAGCTAGGCCGAGGTGGCGGGGTGGCGAGATGGTTGGGTGCAGGTTCGGGGTTGGGAAACCCGAAAGCGACGCGGTAGTGGCTCGAAAGGCGAGGTCGGCGGACCGAGCCTGGTTTTCCGAAAGTCGGGGTTGTACGCGTACAGTGTGACCCAGTAAGGAATCCGAAAAATTCCTTACACTACCCCCCCCCTTAAAGCCCGCATGCAAAATAGTGACCCCCCCCTTCTAGTTGGGTCCACTAGAAAGCTCATGAAAATTTCCAGAAAGTTTGGTGTTTTTTTCTGAACAGGGCAAGTCCCCAAGTAGTAACAAGACCGATTTGAAGTTGTTTCCGAATTCTGATACGATCAGTCGCAACTTGCACAGAATTGTCGCAAGCTTGCTACCGTCATCGCCCGGATATAAGACATATATGTCTTATCTCATACACTAAAAAAAATGCTTGGGTTATCTTGTATTTGGGGAGGTTTTGGGTGTCTTAGGGTACATTCCTGTGGGGACACTTGTGTCTCAATCCCCGTTTTCCCGAGTCGCGCCTGTAAATTTGCCAAATGTTGTGTCACAAACAACCAATGTATCGCGACCCTGCGCGACAGATGGGCACAGCCAGGTGGGTGCGTACTATTGGTTGCGACCAATAGGATTGTGCCCACCCAGTTTTCCCGCCGGGCAGGGGGGCTAAACATATCGCACCACCTCGAGTATCGCGGTGGGCTTGCCACAGAAATGAAAGTTGCAATTTGGGCCACCCCACACACAACAGCATGTATACAACCACGGCTCCAAGTACAAAAACGCAAGCATCACAGAGCTAAACTGCACCACTGTCTAGCAACCATGGCATCGCCCCGCGAGGTGCCATTCCTCATGCGCCTACTTGTCGCATGGGTTACGTTCTACTACAGCATATTCATGGACGCCATCGCCAAGTCGGTCGGTGGCTTGCTGGAGGCGAACGTCTTCAATGACGAGGTGTCCTCGTCATCCAGCTCTCGCGCCTCCAACCGTACCGCAGAGCGGAAACGAAGGGCTGGGCTACGCCGGCGGAGATACCAGTTGCTGCTAGAGGACCTGGACGGCATGGGGGAGGATCAGTTCAGAGATATGTTTCGCATAAACCGTGGCATTCTCGAATACATTGTCGCCGGGATGACGCACTACATGCAACCGTACGTGGACAGGTACCTAATCAGTCATGAAGTGGCATGCCTTGTACCTATCAAATACCTCGCAAGTGGCATGTCTTTCGTAGACTTGTCCTCCGTGTTCGGGCTGTCCAAGACCCTGTGCCACATGCTTGTTGACGCGCTCCTCATGCATTTCCCGTCCGTCTTCAAGCAGCAGTGGGTCCACTTCCCGACCCGCGACGACCTCGACGAGATGGCCGCAGAGTTCCGCGCCATCAAGGGGGTACCTGCGGTAGTGGGGGCTATAGACGGCACACACATACCCATGAAGGGGATGGAGGGGCACAGGCAAGAGTACTACACGCGGAAGTCCTGTTACGCCGTCCAGTTGCAGATCACATGCGACGTGCGAGGCATCATATGGGACTATTTGATCGGATACCCGGGCAGTGCGCACGATCAGAGAGTGTTCATGAACAGCGCGTTACACGAAAGGTTGTACAACGGCGACATAGCGCCATACCAAATAGTGGGAGACGCTGCCTACCCACTCAGAGACCTCTGCCTGACCCCCCTACATGCTCCCCGTGAAGGCCTAATGGAGGACTGGGAGCAGTGCTTTAACTATTGCCAAAGCGCAACGCGCATGGCAGTAGAGCGCTGCATCGGCGCCTTCAAAGGCCGGTGGCGTCTATTCGCGGGCCGCAATGACTGCAAGCTCTGGCGCATTCTTGCAGGGGCGTCTTGTGGCGTCATCCTGCACAACATGTGCGAAATGATGGGCGCAGTAAGGCGCGTCAATGCATCGTGGGCAAACTTGCCCCGAAACCGGGACCCATGGTGGACTCGTGGCGCGGTAGCAGAGTTCATGTGGGAGCCATGTGACCCATGCACGCAAGAGAATCTTCGTGAAAGGCGCAAGCGGCTGGGCGAGGCTCTGGAGTCGTCTTACCTCACTCGGCGGCGCCGCGGACCCACACCTCCTCACCCGCATCTGGGTTAGAGGGGTCTTCGCCCGCCTGCCCGCGACGAAGCCAGCCGTCGTCGCCGCCTTCGGCGGCGTGCGAGTCGGTCATGTTGTCCGCGTGGGCAGGGATGTCGTCGCGGACATGCGGGGAGGGTGCGGGCTGCTGCACGCGTTCCCGAGCAATACGCGCGTCCTGATCCATCCACGCGCGGACGAGGCCTTCGAGCCTGCTCATGGCGTCTGAGTGGCAGCCTTTGATCGTCTCGCACACCAGCTTTGCAGCGGCCATCGTCGCCGTCTCTGCCACACGTGGGCGCTTCGATGTAGGAGTTCCCTGTGGCGGCGGAGCTGCACACACGGTGGATGCACACGAACAGTAGACGAGGTGTTATGTACCCTAAACATTTTAATGATGTAATGTGTGCGTAAAATGTTGTCACAAAATGTGTCATTCAACAAACCCGCGAGTGCCACCGTTGATGCAACACATACATACCAGTGAATGTCGGCGTAGAGGTGCAGGGCGCCGAAGTGGACGGGACCGCGTACCCGCACAGCACGTTGACGTGTGCCGCACCGCCACCGTCGACGGCGTGAGGGTTGCCCACCGCCTTGTTGTTCTGGAAAAGCGCCATGTACGGGTACCAGTGGGGCTTGCACACGGCACCCTTGCCGCTCGCCTTTTCCCCCTTCTTGATCTGCTTGTACATGTTCACAAGATTGCGCCACTGCTTCTGAAGCGCGTTTACACCGCGCACCCAACCGGGATTCTCCTTCTCGAGGTGACGCGCGAGGCGGGCCCAGTACTGAGAGCCCTGCTTCCCGAGGAGGGGCCCGAGCTCGTCCTTCATGAACCAACGCGCAGCCACGAAGATTGTGTTCTCGCGGGGGGACCACACGCTCCGCTTAACAGGATGCAAGTTACGGGTCTTGGCAGCGGCACGCGGAGGTTCCCCGCCCTTAGCAGCAGTCTTGGTTCCCGCAGCGGCAGACGCACGGCCGCGACGAGGAGCCGGGGACGCAGGCTGGGCCTCTTCGGGAGCGTCCTCGTCGTCATCGGCGTCCTCGTCGGCGTCAACTTCATCCTCGGAGGGGGACATGCCCTTGTCCTGCTCCTCGCCAGAGTCCGCGTCGTCTTCGCAGGCCTCGTCGCACTCGTTGTAATCAGAGTCCGCGGCGTCATCATCGTCATCGAAGGCAGCATCGTCGTTGAGGCGGGATGAGGCAACCCGGTCGGCATGACGGCGTCCGCGGGTAGGGACATCGCGCGGGGCTTCGAACGAGGTGTCCCCCGCACCAGGCGCTCCTTCGGGCAAAGGGCCGGCGGGCTTGCGGCCGGCCGCGATTTGTTTGTTCATCCAAGCGATGTACGGGATCTCGTCGAGATCCCGCGGGCACAAGTCAACAGAACTAGCTACGCTCTTGCGCTTACGGGCCATGGCTACAGCGTGCCAAAGAAGACCCTGGCTAGACTTCGCAACAAGAAAGAGGAAGCTCGGGTTGGGAGAAGAAGAACAGATTGGAGCGGGAGAGTGCTGTCAGTGTGGTTGGAACGATGGGCAAACATTCGGGCAGGGATGTGACCGTGTGTGCTGAAGGACCAGTCATATGTCAGCCCGGGCAGAGCGGTTTCCATCCCCGCGCGGAAACGTGCCCAGTTCGGGCGTCCAGGTGCATGCTGTACAGTGTGAGATTTTGACACGCGTGCGATTTTCGGGATGTGACGGGGCCTCGTGTAACTCGTCCGCGACACAAGCGCAATTCACGCCAACCAATGTGAAATACAGTGGGACTCGCATAAGCGCGATCCGCTTTTGTGACAGGGCACGGTATATGCTGTTTTTAGATGTCACAAAGTGATTGAGACACAAGTGTCCCCGCAGGAATGTACCCTTATAGGTCATATAAATGGAAACATTTTTAAACTACTTAGAAATACTTTCACGCATCTTCAAAAGAGTTTCTCATTAAGAGTGTGGATATTGCGAAGGTGCCACTTCGGCAACCATTGTTCGGGACGCCACGTCATCCCGAATACTTGCAGAGGCAAAATTGGTAGTTCATGAGTCAGCACGTGGCAGAATTTGCGTGTCGCAAGGGTAAAAATGTACGAGATATTTCATTTTTCACTATAAACATTGCAATTTCTATTATAAGACACATATGTCTTATCTCGTACACACAAATAGGTGTCGTATAAAAAGGCTAGCCTGTTTATAAGAGACACCCGTATAATAGACAACCCCTGTCTACTATTCAACACTGTCTTATATCCGGGTGATGACGGTATGACATTTCCACTTCTCCCACCCATCCAAATCCGCATCGAGCACAACACATCACAAATTTCACAACGGAACCTGCCACCACACACGCAGCATACTGTCAGAATGTTATAATTGTCTAGCCTGCAGTGGGGTACTCAATAGTGAGTACAGCCCAATTTAGGGTTTGCTATATGTACTCAACTGCTTGCTAGTGAAACCCCCCTTCTTCATTCTCGTTCTAAATTTCACATGCTATCAGAGCATCTACGCTCCTGGCCTGTGGGCCCACCTAACTGCTTCCGCTGCTACTCTGTGTGTTGCACGCCCCGTGGCGTGCGACGGACTTTTTTCTTCCCCTCCTAGAGGCCCCTCTCACGGCCCCTCGCGCGACCCTTAGCGGCCCCGTCGCCACCCCTAGCGGCCCCGTCGCCGCCCTTCTCGGCCCCTCGAGGCCCCTTCGCGGCCCCGTTGCCGCCCTTCCAGGCCCCTCGCGGCCCCTTCGCGGCCTCGTCGCCGCCCCTAGCGGCCCCATCGCCGACCTTTCAGGCCCCTCGCGGCCCCTTCGCGGCCCCGTCGCCGCCCCTAGCGGCCCGTCGCCGCCCTTCCAGGCCCCTCGCGGCCCCTTCGCGGCCCCGTCGCCGTCCCTATCGGCCCCGTCGCCGCCACCAGCGGCCCCGTCGCCGCCCCTAGCGGCCCCGTCGCCGCCCCTATCGGCCCCGTCGCCGCCTCCAGCGGCCCCGTCGCCGCCACTTGCAGCCCCGTCGCCGCCCCTTTCGGCCCTGCCTCGACCCTCCCCCGGCCCCGCCCCGGCCATGCTACGTCGCCTGTCGCGGCGCACCGGGGGCCCGTGCACCGCCCCCCCCCTCTTTTCCCGTCGCCTGTCGAGGCGACCTGAGGGGGCCGCTCGACCAGGGCGACCTGGGGGGGGGGGCGAGCGTCGCCCCTTCTGCCGCCTGTTATGGCGCCCTAGGAGGCCGCGCGTCGCCCCCCCCCCCTCCCCCCCCCCCCCCCTTGTAACCTCCCTACCCGCCGTCCCGCCCTGCTCTGTGTTAGGGTCTGGGGGTGGCGAGTAGGGGGTGGCGGGTGTGTGGTCTCCCCTGCTCCTCCTCCTCCTCTGTCTCCCACTGCTGCAGCTGCCGCTGAGGGGGGTGGGTGTGTGGGAGTCGACGGAGTGGTGCTAGGGGGTGGGGTGTGAGTGAACCTAGGGTGCAGCAAGGGGTGTGTGAAAGGGGGGTGCTGTGGGAGTGGAACTAGGGTTTGAGCAGGGGGTGTGTGTCGAGGGTGTGGGGCAGCTGGAGGAGGTTGTGTGAAGGTAGCTGTCGTGTCGCTTGCAGCGCCTGTAGTCCGTCGCCCTTGCTTCGGTAGCCAGTGAGCCTGTTGCACCAGTCGCCAAGGTGGACTTCAAGGAGCCTGATCCTTCTGCGGGATCTTGCCGTCGGCATCCGACTTGATTTTGAAGAGCCACTTGGACGTTATCGCCGTACGCCCCTCCGGTAGCTCCACCAATTCAAACGTGTCATTCTCCTCGATGCTCTTCAGCTCACTCTCCATGGCCTTCTTCCACTCCTCAGCATCACTACTCTCCAAAGCCTCCTTGAGAGTTGCTGGTTCTCCCGGCATCTCCACCGGAGAGAAGAACGCGAAGGCACACTCCTCGTAGTCACTCTCCTCGTCGTCTCCAACCATCATTGCCGCTCCGGCCAGGGCTGTCTTGCCCTGCTTTCCCGGCGCATCATAGGTCAGCCTATTAGGGGGTTGAACTCTCCTCTTCCCCCTTCCTTCCTCCTCAGCTGCAGGGACTTGAAGGCCTTGGCGTTGCTGCGGTGTGGCTCGAATCCGTGGAGCACTCGTAGTACGGGAAGGGAGTGACGGTGCACGCTCGCTCACTTGCTGCACCTCCTCCTCTTCTTCCTCTGCATCATTGGCCTCCTCTCCCCCATTCACAAGGGAGGATTGCCTTGTGGTTGTGCTGCCGCTGCTCAGCTCCAAAGGCAGCTCCACATGCTCCAAACCGGAACTCTTCACCTCCCCAAACCGCACGCCTATCTTCGCCTCATTCTCCGCCTTCCAATCCTTGTACATGAAGTTCTCCATGAACTTGCAGTCCCTGCTCACCAAGAACTTCTTGGTGAATGGGTCCCAAAGAAGCCATCCCTTGCTGTTTTGAGCCATGCCCAAGTGCACGGCCCACACCGCCTTGGCACCACGCTTGTTGTGCCGAAGATGCTTAGGCACGAGCGCCATGCACATGCACCCGAACACCCGAAGCATATCCACCTTTGGCTTCCTTCCTAGCCACTCTACATAGGGCACCCATTTGTCTGCTCCCACATGAGTCAAGGCTCTGTTCTTGGCCACACACGCGCTCCGCACCGCATCAGGCCAGAAATATTCGGGTAGCCCGGCTTCAATGAGCAACCCGCGTGCCGCCTCCGTGATTGTGCGGTTCGCTCGCTCGGCGATGCCGTTCATTGCAGGGGAGTATGGCATGGTGAGGGAGTGCCGAATACCATTCTTCTTCAGCCACAACCCAAACTCCTTGCTCAGGAACTCTCCCCCTCGATCGGTGCGGATTGACTTGACTAGACGGTCTTGTTGCCGCTCCACCATCGAGAACCAATCCGTCTTCAACGTTTCAGCCACGTCGCTCTTCTTGGCCAGCACGTACACCCAAGTCATGCGGGTGTAGACGTCGACAATGGTGAGAAAATACTCAGCTCCAGCAGCTCCAAGCTTCAGGGGGCCCACCACGTCCATCACCACCTCATCAAGCGTTGCCTTTGCCGTTGCCTCCGAACTAGGGAACGGAAACCGGGTGAACTTGGCTTGAATGCACGTCGGGCAGCCAAGCACCTCATCGGGCTACCCCTTCACACGTATGCCAGCAACCATCTCATTCTTCACTAGCTGCTGCAAGATGGGCAGGGCCACATGCCCCATGCGCCGATGCAAGGTGAGCCAATCACACTCCCCCGTAACCGAAGTTGGATTGGAGAATGCCGCGCTCGCAATAGCGCCCCACATACTCTCTCCGTAGTCCTCCTCCGCTGCTGCCTCTGGGTTCTCCTCACCCTTTTGCTGCTCCTTGGTTGCTGCACCACTCTCCTTAGGTTCACTGAACTTGCTGGTCCCTCCAGGTTTGCTCTTCTTGAGCTCATTCTCCTTAGCGCGACCGTTCGCGCCATCGTCGCTACCGACCGCTCCATCCTTGGTGCTGATGCTTGCTGCCACTTGCCTCTCCTTAGGCATAGGGACCACTGGGATCTGCCACATCTCGTTGTAGACATCCCTGTCCTCATGAAGGTCCCAAAGAATTCGATCGCCAAGCCTTGCGGTGTAGGTCTTGGCTCCCTTCGAGTTCGTGTCCATGCCGGCCTTTGCCAACCGCCGCACGGAAATCAGGTTTGCAGCAAGGCTGGGCACCCAAAGCACGTTCTTGAGGCCCACCATCTTCCCATCAGCACCCTTGAACATGGCCTTGCCCATGCCTTTCACCTCTGCTCGCTGCCCCAAAGCCGATGTGACATGCTTCACCGGTGACGGCTCGAGTTCGGTGAGCAAGTCCGGGCGAGGTGTCATGCTATAGGTAGCGCCACTATCAATCACCCAATAGTCCAGGGGGTGTAGGGTCACCTTCCCCACAGCTGCTGGCTCCTCAAAGCCTTCATCCTTCTCTGGACCAGCCGGTACTTGCGTCGACACGAAGTAGAATAGACCCGGGTATCGATCGTCGCTCGGGTCCTTGTCGTTGTCTCCGCTCTTCATGTTTGCAGCTCCGCCACCGCGACCGCCACGGCCTCCACGGCCTCGTCCTCTCCCTCCTCCTGCTCCTCTACCCTCTTGGCCTTGAGCAGGGGTCCAACCATCAGGGAGTTTGTAGCAGTCGCGCCACATGTGTCCGCTCTTGTGGCAATAGTGACACTCGCCGTCGAATCGGCCGCGACCGCGTCCGTAACTCTTGTCGTCGCTGCCGTAACCGCCACTCCTGCGGCCTCCGCCGAAGTTGCTGCCACCAAACCTTCCTCCCCCTCGTCCTCTGCCTCTTCCTCGACCATATCCACGGCCGATGCTCGCTGCCCCAGCGCCATCCGCACTCGCCAACTCACGGCGGCGGAAATCCTCTTGAAGGATAGCTCGCTTCACGTCTTCAAGCGAGAGGCGGGGCAAGTCGCGATTAAGGTTGATGATGAGCGAGGACCATGACTCTGGGAGTAAGGCCAGCAACTTGGTCTTCTTTTGGAGCTCACTGTAGTTCAAATCAGCTCCCTCAAGCCGCGTCAACAAGTCGAAGAATTTCTGCACCCCTTCTTCAACCGCTTCGTCTTCTTCAATTCGTAGTGCCGCCATTTGCCGTTCCAACACCACCGCTACCGCCGCTGTTGCAGGAGCATGTACACCCTTGAGAGCAGCCCATGCCTTTGGTCCTTTCTCTGGTTCACGCTGGAATGGCTTGATGTGACGGATCTGACTGCTCCCCAACGCTTGCCCAAGTAAGAGATAGCCTTGTGCGCTCTTCCGCACCCACGGGCTCTTCTCCGGGTCGTTCTCGGGGCGCTTCTCCGTTCCTTCCATCACCTCCAGCAGGTCATAGTGGTCAAAGATGTTCTCCATCTTGAAGGACCATTCAGCAAAGTTGTCACCGTTGAACTTGTCAAGCCCAAACACCCTAGGCTCATCCCTAGGTGGGCCAAGACTTGGTTGCATGGGCGCCATGGCTGAATCACGGGGTTGGCCTTGAGCTTGAGCTTCTCCACTGCCACCAGCACCTCTGCCACCCCTTTCCTCAGGTCCAGACATTGTCGAAACTGCTCCAAGGGGCTCTGATACCACTTGTTATAGTCACAATAGGCTTGAATGTGCCTAAAACCAAAGATAGAGAGCACAGACGGATTTCTGCACAGCGGCTTCAAACGTTGATAGCGTTCTGCTCACAGCTGCAAATGACTTGATTCAAATTGGATCTGGAGCGTCTTCACGTCGTCTACAATTATCAATTTAGATTGCACGATTTGATAAAGAATTGACGACACAGCGTCGGTTTGAACGAACGGTACTATGGCAGCCACTATAGTCTCAGAACACAAGATATGAAGAGTTACGAGTTGGGAATGACTCCCAGCTCCTACAAACCCCAAGAGCCGAGTTACAGTGATGTGGAACAGTGCCACACTGTCCCCAACCACGAAGGGTCTCGAAACTACCCTTCACTAGGGCCTACACCAAGTGAAATGTTACACTACACAAAGTAATGTAACTATCTTCAATATCTTGAGGTGTACCCTTTTGGCGAGCTTCGAAATCACTTGAGGCTTGACACCAAGGCTCGGGCTCTTCATCACAAACTCATCCTTGAGTTCTTGATGGGTCTGCTGCACACACCTGCGACACGCCGAACGTTCGACACAGGACAAAATAGAAACCGCGCACGACAAAATAGAAACCGCGCGCGAGACACAAACGACCGCGTAACACGCGTCTAGCGATAACTCGCTATTGACTCGACACACACACTCGACATCATGACTCAACATTCACACACAATTATAAGCATGAAATATACATTATCCCATGCCCTCATACCATTCCATACACACACACATTCACGCACACGGACAACAAGCCGAGTGCAAACCGTAGGGTTGCACCAACACACTGCAGTCACATGCACTGCAGACACATGCACAGCACACACATCTAGAGCAGACACATACAGAGCAGACACATATAGCTAGAGCAGGCACATCTAGAGCAGACACATCTAGAGCAGACACATACAGAGCAGACACATATAGCTAGAGCAGGCACATCTAGAGCAGACACATCTAGAGCAGACACATACAGAGCAGACACATATAGCTAGAGCAGGCACATCTAGAGCAGACACATCTAGAGCAGACACATACAGAGCAGACACATACAGAGCAGACACATATAGAGCAGACACATACAGAGCAGACACATGCACTGACAGTATCTGCACTGCTGGTGCTGCATTGCACTCCCAGTGCGTGTGAGGCCATCCGTGATATCACCTTTCCCACGCCTTAATCCACCTCCACCGCTCCTCTCTGTGCCACACTTCACCGCACTTGATCACAGAGTCCTTCAGGAGGAGGAGCTTTCAGGGTCCATCCCCGAGGCAATAGGAGCGCTCACCAATTTGGAAAGTCTGTAAGGAAGAGGGATCCACAATGCTGCTAGTGGGATGCGAATAGGGATGCCCAGTGCTTTGGATGCAGCACATTCACATATGCTGTAGCTCATCCCCCCCCATCCCACCCATCCCCCCCATCCCCCCCATCCCCCCCATCCACCTCATCACGCACGCTTCAGCACATCATGCTGTTGTGCATGGGCTTGTGGTTGTAGTGGTGGTGTGCCTGGGCTGGCCTGTGGTCGCCCATGCCAGTGTTTTTGACACGTCTCAAAAGCACTCTTTTTTCACGTGGATGTGCTCTGGCTGGCCTGTGGTCGCCCATGCCTGTGTGCTGGTTAGGGATTGTCGGGTGCGTGTGTGGGTGGGGTAGGTAGAAGATACTGGGTTATTGTGTTTGTTGACGCGTGTGGTGTGCGTGCATGTTCGCATGGGAGGGTGCAAGAGGCATGCAAAACATGTTTAACCGATGCATGAGCTAATCGCTCCCTCTCTGTGCATCTACAATCAATCCCATCCCATGCCATCCCATGCCATCCCATGCTATCCCATCCCATGCCATGGCAGGGAGCTGCAGGACAGCAGGCTGAGTGGCACCATTCCCGCCTGCATTGCCCACCTCACTGCACTCACCACCCTGTGCGCCCATTCTCCCTCCACCTCCCAGTCAGCTGTAAAGCAATCACACGACACACGGCACATGACGCATGACACACGACACACGACACATGACACACGGCACATGACACACGGCATATGACACACTACATATCACACATGAGACATGCGGCACAAGACACATCACACATGACACAGGACACATCACACCTTGTTGCACAAGAAACGAAAAGACACCATGTCGCAGCAATGGAAGAAAAGAGCTCGGCATTTCTCCCACCCATCCTCCACTGCAGTGTTGCCCTCCATTCACCCCTGCATTCACTCCTCTTAATCATCATTTCACTCCCTTTCCCTGCCTTCCACCTCCCTGCGTTCAATGCTAAACCCGAAACCCTAAACCTTCCCCTCTCTGCCCTCTGCCCACCCTCGCCATGCTCCAGGAATCTCAACCGCAACAATCTCTCAGGCTCCATTCCAGAGGCTATCAGCAGCCTCAAGCAGCTGCAGGAGTTGTGAGTGGTGATGGGGTAGGCATGCAAGGTGCTGTGGGATGATCCGGTGTGGTAGCCTGATAGGTCCCCTCAATGAGCGAGTGAGTGGGAGAGTGAGAGGCCGCGAGAGAGGGTGGGCGAGTCAGTGACATGGTGAAGGTGTGAGTGAGTGAGTGGGTGAGGGGGTGAGAGGGTGAGTGACTGAGGGAATTTGTGCTTGAGAAAATGAGTGGATGCATCCCTATGGGCTAGTGGCCTGCCCGTCTGTGCCATGCCATGCCATGCCATGCCATCCCATCCCATCCCATCCCATCCCATCCCATCCCATCCCATCCCATGCCATGCCATGCCATGCCATGCCATGGCAGGGAGCTGCACAGCAACAGGTTGAGTGGCACCATTCCCACCTGGATTACCCACCTCACCGCGCTCACCATCCTGTGCGCCCATTCTCCCTGCCCTCCAACCCCCCTCTCCATCCCTTCTTTCTGCCTGCCTCTCTCTGCCAAGCATTGGGGGTTTGAGAGGGTGAGTAGGATGTGAGTAGGATGAGGGTCGGAATCAGAGGGAGGGAGAGGGAGGGAGAGGAGACGAAGGCATTAAATATGAGAGTACGGAGCACTTTGTGTTGACCTCAATTTCGTCCGCTGGTGCGTGTGTGTGTTTCTCAAGGCACACACTACTCCTCCTCTCTTCTTCCCTTCTCCTCCACTTCCCCTCTTTCCCTCTTCATCTCTTCTTGTCACCTCATCACCTCTTCTTCTCTCCTTCCCTCCATGTCCATCCATCCACCCACCTGTCTTCAGGGGCCTCAGCGAGAATCGCCTTGCAGGGACGATACCTGCTGCAATCACCACGCTCACTAATCTCGAATACCTGTCAGTGTTACCGCCTCGGGCGTCCCCACATCTAAGTGTCATCCTTAAATGGTGGAGTGTGTGACTATACTTACAAGCAACCTGGTTGTGTTGCCTGCTGATGAATCAACTCTAAAGGCATGTCTGTCGAGTCACCAGCTGCAGTCACCAGCTACAGTCACCCCATGCACTCATCTCCATTAACTGTCAGCACCACTGCTGCTCATTGCTTCTTCTCTTCTTCTCTCTGAAACGCCACACTTACTGCTTGCAGCACCTCGTTTTCTGTGACTCGCACGTCTCCCCCTTTCTACTTGCTGCAGCACCTCGATTTCTGCGACTCGCACGCCCCCTCCTTTCAGCCACCCACACCTCTCTCCCTTTCAGCCACCCACAACAGTCAGCACTACTGCTACCCATCTTTTCTTCCCTGTCAAAGACCACCTTCACTGCCTGTACTAGCCTGTTTTCTGCGACTCGCACCTCTCTCCCTTTCTGCTTGCTGAAGGCTGCGTCTGGACTTGAAGACTGCCAACCTCGTCAGCCACTCCTCTGCCTTCCCACCTCTTCCCACGTCTTCCCACCTCTTCTCGCCTCACAGTAGCCTTGACGACAACCAGATTACGGGAGAGCTGCCCTCTTTCTACCACATGGCCCGTCTCGCCTCGAAATACGGGCTGTCTGCAGACCACAACTACCTCACAGCCACAGCAGACGCTGTCCCTTTCGACGCCACCGGCCTAGACAATCCTGCAGACTACCACAGCTTGTGTCTGTTCAGCCGCAACTGCCTTGCAAACGACTCAGTCGTCTGCAGCTCTGATCAGAGGCAGAGGCGAACCAGCGAGTGCCGGGCGTTCTGTGGGGCGCAGCCGCTCACCCCGCCGTGCAGCGGCCATGGCGTGTGCTCCTTCGAGCCTGATCATTCCGAGCTCCCCTCTATTGAACCCGAGGGCCAGTGCGTCTGTGATGAGGGGTACACGCCAGGGCCGAAGGCTGGCACGTGCGTCCCTCACGGTATGCCTGCTGCTGCTGCTAATGCCCTCGCTGGCTGATGCATGCTTTCCTATTCTGATGAATCGAAACCTGTTACCACATTGCTCAAAGGCCGTCTGTCTATGGAGGGCCAGTAAACTCACAACCTCCCATGCCGCACTGCCTGTAGAGCCCATCCGCACTGCTTGTATGTATCCCATCCGTTTCGTGGAAATAACTCTCTATTTCCCCAACCCTGTCCCTGAGCCACCAGGCACTGCAGTCGTTGAGATGGCTCTGTCTGCTCTCCACACGCCTCAAACTGTGCTTTTGAGAAGTCTGAAAAAAATCACTTTCTACACCCAACCCACCCTCTGAGCCACCAGGCACAGCAGTCATGGAGATGGCTCTGTCTGCTCTCCACGTGCCTCAAAACCCGCTGCTGCTGCTGCTGCTGCTTCCACTGGCGGTGCTGCTGCTGCTGGCCTTCAAACTGCCGCAGTTGCTGAGGCGCCTCAAGAATCGACCCCCCACACGCTACTTCTTTTCAAAGAGAGCCCTTGCTGCCCGGCAAGCTGCCATGGGTGTGGAGATCACTTGCTAGTGCAGGCCTGCCGGTTCACTGCCATACAGGAATGCTTTACGGTATTAGTTTTTGGAGAAATACTGTACCTGCCACACAGATGGTTTCTTGCAAATGTAGAATGCTTTGTGATTTATTTCAGACTTAGAGCGTATTCCTACGGGGCCACCTCGTATCAAGAATGGTCCTCCTGCCTGTAAATTGACAACCTCGCCAAAACCTCGTATCAGGAAAAGTTGCCGGTTAACCCACATGTGCGACTCCAATCAAAAGCTGATGTGGCATGTTGCGACCCAGCATGAACAAGCGCCCCGACGAACATAAAAAAGTGCCACGAGAGCATAGGGTGGGAATGGCGTACGAGTCGCTATGCATCTGACAAGGGAGGTGACACGAAAAGTTTGCACACTCTGCACGTTCGCGCGCGGCGCACGACTGCCACCGTGTGCAGTTTCGCATGAATGTTTGTCGGGAAGTGATCATATTGGGGCCCCAGAGCTCTAGAAAAGTTGCCGACTTGGGGCCTCGTGTGTCGCAAGGAGTCGAACCTGGGCCGGGCCTGTGCCCAACGAAATTCGAGCCTCATCCACTCGCTCCGTCAGACCTGACCACACAGGGTGATGATTTCTTCCTTGACGACATCGAAAAAATTGACTCGACATTTGAAAAATGACGATTTTTTTCCTCGTGCGTCATGCCTTCGAAGGGGCCTCAGCCCTAAACATCTTGCCGCACGGTGTTTAGGGTTGATGCTTCCCCAAATATATGCCATCCGAATGGGGTTTATATTTTGTACCATAGCAATGTTGTTTTTTCTGGGTTAAACTATTGTTTTTCTGGGTAAATTTCGATGACGAGTCACTAGCAAATTCCGTCAGCCCCAGGCCAGTAGGTGGTGACCTGGCGAAAAGGCCAGGCTCGGCCTACCTGCCTAGAAGTGCTGGTTGCTTTGGGGGTGCGTAGTAGGGGCGCGAGTCACAAGGCCCCAACTCGGCCACGTTACTGCTACTCCGGGGCCCCTTTCTGGTCTTTTCCCATGTTTGTCGGCCGCATTCACAGGGCTGACGTTTTCACGTCAACTGGAACCGTGCGTCGGTAAATCAGCACGTTCACTTCTGGGTGTGCGAGCATTCTCATTGGTGCGCTGGTTGGGTCTATTCTTGATATAAGGTGTTTCATACCGTAAACATAAGTCAATTCCATTCTTGATACGAGGTGGCCCCGTAGGAATACGCTCTTATTGTTCAGTCTGGTGCAAGTTTGCCTTGTAATTTAGTGCGGTGGAAAAATGCCTATCTCCTGATACAGTAGGATTAGGATATACCGTATCTGTGAGGGATAAGGAAGGAGGGAGGAAGGGCATGGATGGACATTAAGCAGTGCAGTGCAGGGACTTGACAACACTCCATTTCCAAGTACCCTATGCAGGCAGGTAGGACAGGCACTCATGTACTCTGAATCCTGTATGATGGTACTACTAGGACCATGTAACATGTTCACTCCACACTCTCTCAACTGAAGTCTTTGAAGCATTCGCTGCAATAATCCTGTCCTGTACCAGTGGCCTTTTTTCCCCCTACCGATATGTATATTTTTAAAAGCTGTAACGCTTTTCAAAATTATGTATTTTGAAAGCGAAGCTGCTTGTAATGTAGGATTTGGCAGCGTCGAGCCGCGCTAAACGCCCGTTTTGGAGTACAAAACGTGGGCTGGAGGTCATTTCCCTCCACCCACGTCTCTCATTTTCAAACGGTTTAGCCGATTTTCCCGCCCCCCCCCCCCCCCCTCGGAAACAGGATAGCCGTAGGAACATAGAGGCATATCTTTGTAATATCACTATGGATTTCAATTGTACTAAACCCATTTGAAATGAGACGATGCCAATTGCTACATGCAAGAAAGCAAGCTTTCTAAATATCATGACAAACAACCTAGCAGGATCTGCCTGCCTGCCTGCCTGCCAAATCACCAGGTCATTCCATTCCAACGCAACTCAAACTCTGTTGTAAGGTACGGTACTGGTACGGCGGCAGAAGAAGCAGTTTCTCTGCAACATCCCATCCCATCCCAACCCAACCCAATCCACCGCATCCCATCCCATCCCACCGCATCACAGGTCCGTGGCGAGTGACCCCTTGGGCAGGCTTCCAAGCCACATGGGCGTCTCCGCAGCAGTCTTCCTGGACTGCCCAGACTCCGTCGTCATGAACCTCCCCAGCGCCGCCACCGCCTCCCATCCCATCCCACCGCTTCCCATCACAAGTCCATAGTAAGCGACCCCTTGTGCAGGATCCCTAGGCGCATGAGCGTCTCCGCAGCAGTCTTTCTAGACTGCCCAGACGCCGTCGTCATGAACCGCCCCAGCGCCGCCACCGCCGGTTGGGAGTACTTGGGCTTGCGGAACTTGCCAAACGTGAAGATCCTCTCGAGGATATACACGCCCACGCGCGTGAGCTCCTTCGACCGCCCCACCATCGTGGCCGCCACCTCCACCGCATCCCGCTTCACCAGAAACTCGGCCGCGCGCTCGTGGCATGCGTCGTCGGCTAAAAGGCTCGCGACGGCGGCGAGAGAGACCTCTGCGACGCTGGTGGTGGCGCGGCGGACGAGCTCTAGGAGCACGTCGATTAGGTTGTCGTCGAGAAGGCAGAAGGTGGTGGGGAGGGAGCACTTGCCGCCGTGAACCTTGCAGGAGCGGTAGAGCTGGGGGAGGCCGAGGAGGGACGGGAGACGGATGTTGCGTGAGAGAAGGCCACGGGTGGAGAGAGAAGAGGAGGAGGAGGAGTGGGGGTCGGTGGGAGGGAGCGGGCTTAGAAGCGCCGGTGCGTCGGCGGAATCTGGTGATTCTGTAAGGCTGAAGTCGGGAATGTGAGTGAGCGGGTGGGGTGGTTGGGAGTGGTGGCCGAAGTCGAGGGATGCATGGTGGAAGGAGGCGGAGAGGTTGGGACCCCCTGATGACAACAAGCTGCCGTTGCTGCTGGAGTCGCTGCTGCCTCGCATGTGCGAGCCGCTCCCAAACAGGTCAAACGCACTGCCGCTGTTGCTCTTCCTGTGCCTCGAGATGAGACCCCGCTTACCCCCACCACCCCCACCAGCAGCCACACCACCTGCCGCACTAGCCCCACCACCACCACCCCCACCATTTGCACCGCCCGCGCCCGTTCCACTAGAGCCCTGAAACCCTGCTCCCCCGGCCTTTGTGCCTCTCTGCTGTGCCGCCGCGGAGGTTGGGGAGGGGGACTGGCGGGGGGAGAGGGCAGTGTGGAAGGGGAAGAAGACGCGTGGGGAGAGCAGCGCTGCTGCGGAATGCTGACCCACTTGCAGGTTCAGCGTAGGCCCCCCTCTCCGCGCCCTCACCCCTTTCTCCCCACTCACGCCACTCACACCACCCACGCCACCGCTGTCGCTCGGAGCGTTGGGTGTGTTATCGGGTATCGAGCCTGCTCTTTTGCTGTCCGCGGCTTGCTGTGGTTCTGCAGGGTTTGGACTCTCATGCTCATCCAGGAAGTTCCAGGCTGTGTTTGAGCCTTCCGGATTCGCACCACTCGTGCACTGCTGCTGCTGCTGCTGCTGCTGAGCTTCTTTTTGTTGTTGCACATCACTGTTCTCAAGCTCTTGCCTCCAGCTAACCCCTTCCCCACCCACCCGTTTATCTCCTCCTCCTGCTGCTCCTGCTTCCTCTCGACCACCCTTTTCCCCTTCTCCCTGCCAGTTCACAGCTTTAATAGCAACAGCAGCAGCCGCTGCCCCCACTTGCGGATCACTACCAGCACAGCTAGGCACAGACTCCCTTGCAGCACCAGCCTCCCCTCTCAGGTTCCCCCTGGCAACACCCGTACCCACTCCCTTTTCCACTCCCACATCCTTCCCCTCCCTTCCACCCCAACCCCCACCCCCATCCCCACCTCCAGCATTAGCATCACCCACAGGCGATTCTGCTTCCTGCCATGAGCTCAGCGGCCCTGAGTAACAGTGCTGACTAGCCTGACCCCTCATCCCAGACCCTGCCAGTGCAGGCGCCACCAACCCCTGCCCAAAGCCCCCTCGAGCAGCAGCAGCAGCGGCAGCAGCAGCTCCAGCTCTTCCCACTCCTGCTGCTGCGTTACCAGCACCAACCCCATGCCCAAGCCCAGGCCCAGCAGCAGCACCAGCGGCAGCGGCGGCGGCAGCAGGGGAGGAGTGGGCGAGAGCGCGGAGGCGGGAGAGGCGTGGGGAGGAAAGAGAGAGGTTTTCCAGCAAGCGGGCAGCGGGGATACGGAGAGCGTCGGGCCCGACCCTCAGGTGATGAACGGCGAGAGGGAGGAAGCCCAGCCGTGCCACCTCTTGCTGCATTGCTGGGTCGTCGGGGTCGGCCAATGCCGCGACGCCACGTAGGACGGCTTCTTGCACGGCTATGGAGGAGGCGGGGCGGGCGGAGGAGGAGAGGAGGAGGAGTGAGTTGGCTTCGAGAATGGCGGGAGGGGGAGGGGGGCGCATTGCAGGGCGCACGGCAGGGCCGAAGGCAGAGAGAGAGGAGGCGGCGAGAGAGGAGGTGGAGAGAGAGGAGGTGGAGGATGCGGAGGAAGTGGAGGAGGAGGATGCATTAAAGGAAGAGGCTGTGCTGTTGATAGTGTGAAGGCCTGTGCTGCTGCTGTTATTGCTGCTGCTGCTGTTGCTGTCGTTGATGTTGCTGGCGTTGTCCTGAAGACTGAAGGTTCCAGAGGAGGGGGCACTGGAAGGCTTAGCCTTTGGCTTTGGTCTTGACACAGCACCAAAGATGTTCATTCCAGGCCGGATGCTGCTGTTGCTGTTGATGTTGCTCGCAGCTCCAGCAGTTCCTTTGTTGCTCCCCTGTTCCTCCTCATTGTCGTCCTCCTCCTCTTCCCCCTCGGAGTTATCTGGAAGGTAATCGGCCCATGACACTCCCCCCATGCCCATACCCCCGACACCAGCCGCACCGGCAGCACCACCAGCAGCAGCAGCAGCAGCACCAGCACCAGCACCAGCACCAGCACCAGCACCAGCACCAGCACCAGCACCAGCACCAGCACCAGAAGCAGCAGCAGCACCAGCACCAGCACCAGCACCAGCACCAGCACCAGCACCAGCACCAGCACCAGCACCAGCACCAGCACCAGCACCAGAAGCAGCAGCAGCACCAGAAGCAGCAGCAGCAGCAGCACCAGAAGCAGCAGCAGCAGCAGCCTGAGAAGCAGCAGCAGAGCCACCATCCGATCCCCCCTTGCCATCTCTACTGCCGCTGCCACTGCCACTGCCACCACCTGCACCACCACCACCCGCCCCTTTGCTTTTGTTCAGACCAAGACCGGATCGGCCTCCTTTCTTCACACCTCCACTCAGGAGGGACGACCCTAACAGAGACGACCCGCCACCACTACCCCCCTTCCTTCCCCCACCAAACACCCGCCCCACAAGCCGCCCCGTACCTGCCACTCCAGCAGCAGCAGCCCCGTCACCCGCTCCCACCTGCTGCTGCTGCTGCTGCTGCTGCTGCTGCTGCTGCTGCTGCTGCTGCTGCTGCTGCTGCTGCTGCTGCTGCTGCTGCTGCTGCTGCTGCTGCTGCTGAAGCAGCCCTGCTGCTCCTCCGCTTACTCCTCCACCTCCTCCCGCCGCTGCTGATTTCGCAGCAGCGGCAGCAGCAGCAATGGCTGCATCAGCCCCGGGAAGCAACCTTCTCATACACAGCAGCAAATGCCGCAGCTTCCGCACCCGCCATCTCATCCCCTTATCCGCAGCCATAGCCCCGAGAACCATCACCACAGCCTCATGCTCATCCTGCGGCAGTGCCAGCACCAGCAGCTGCCCTAGCAGCGGCACTGCCTCCGGTACAGACGCCATTGCCGCGGCCGCCATCGGCTCTTTCGCCAGGTGCTGCAGCAGCAACAGCGCGCTGGCTCTTAAAGCCCCCGCGGTGAAATGCGTGGAGCTCACAGCCCCGCCTGTAGCCCGCACGGCATCGCTCAGCGCGGACACTATCGCCCCCACCGCCCCTTCATCCTCCAACACAGTTGTTCTCATGTGCCGATTCTCCTCGTCTCGAGTGACAAACTCTAGAGTCTTCACCGCGTATTCTCGGCTCGTCGCAGGCCCGACACGGAGCATAGTAAGCAGCCGCACAACCGTCCCCTCCTCATCCAGAGTCTCTAAATCCTGGTCGTCCATGGCTAGGTTCGCGAGGGTGGCTTGGGCCGCGCCGCGCAGCTCGCCCGGCATGGTTCGGCCGAGGCAGCGGACGAGGGCGGGGATGACTCCAGCCTTGGCGAGGGCCACGCGGTTAGCTTCGGTGTGGGAGAGGTGCTCTATGGCTCGGGCGGCCATGGTGCGCGCGTTGGGTGGCGCGTGCGAAAGCATGTGGATGAGGGGTGGGAGGACGCCTGCTTGCACGAGCGCGATGCGGGAGACCTTGGTGATGCCGCAGGACATGACTGCATCGGCCATGAGCAGAACTGTGTCCATGTCGTTGCCTGGGAGGGGTGGGAAGGGGTGAGGGGAGGGGAGGAGAGGGAACGGGAGGGAAGGGCAATGAGCGATGAGGGAGACCTTGGTGATGCCGCAGGACATAACAGCGTCCGCCATCAAGAGAACCGTGTCCATGTCGTTGCCTGGGAGGGACGCGGGGGGTGGGGGTGGGGAGGAGGGGCGAAGAGAGGGGAGGGGAGTGGGAACGGGAGGCCTGGGTAATGTAATGCTGCAGGACATGAACGCGCTCGTCGTGTGCTGCAGACTCCTGTCCAAGTCGTTGCCCGGGATGGAAGTATGAGAGCAGCGGTGGTGAGGTGAGGATGACGAGGAAGAGATTAAGTCAACAACCCCTTGTAACGATGGGATAGGTTAGTGTCAAAGGAGCACGATGTATGTGCTATAGAGAGATAGAGAGAAGTGGTTGCTGGTTGGGGGTTGGTGAAAAGAAGAAAACGGTGCTCTGTATGGGTTCATGACCACACCTACCTACGCACGCACACCCACACCAAACACCACCATGGCCACCCACCGATTTCACCCTCCCCTCCGCAACGCACATGCACACAAACCGCGCACAGCCACGGGGCGGGGGACATGGTGACTTTTGAGACGGGGGACTCAAAAGTCCCCTCCGCAACACACATGCACACAAACCGCATACCGGGCGCAATGAGCGTGACGAGAGGGTCCATGAGGCATTTTGAGGCGCCTCAAAAAGTGCATTTTGAGGCGCCTCAAAACACACGAACCGCATACCGGGCGCAATGAGCGTGACGAGAGGGTCCATGAGGCCTGCTGCCGCCATGTGCACTGCCACTGACGGATCGCCCTCCCAGAACAGCCGCAGCACTGTGTCTAACAGCTCCGCCACCTGGAAGGGGCGTGGGGGGGAGGAAAGGGGTTGGCTGGTGGGAGAGCATGGGTGCGAGTGAGGTGGAAGGGAGAGGAGAAGGACAGACAGAGAGAGCACTCGCAGCGCCGGTTCCAACACCTCTGCTTCCTGGTACAGGGAGAGGGGTGGGTTGGGGAGGATAGTGGAATGGGGAGGGTGGGGTGGGGGAGAGAAGGTGAAGGAGAGATGAGGGGACGGACATAACAGCCACAGTACCGTGTCGAGTAGGCCGCCACCTGGTGCAAGGAGTGGGAGGGGGAGGGTGGGAGAGAGAGGGTGGGAGAGAGAGGGTGGGAGAGAGAGGGTGGGAGAGAGAGGGTGGGAGAGAGAGGGTGCGAGAGAGAGGGTGGGAGAGAGAGGGTGGGAGAGAGAGGGTGGGAGAGAGAGGGTGGGAGAGAGAGGGTGGGAGAGAGGGTGGGAGAGAGAGGGTGGGAGAGAGAGGGTGGGAGAGAGAGGGTGGGAGAGAGAGGGTGGGAGAGAGAGGGTGCGAGAGAGAGGGTGGGAGAGAGAGGGTGGGAGAGAGAGGGTGGGAGAGAGAGGGTGCGAGAGAGAGGGTGGGAGAGAGAGGGTGGGAGAGAGAGGGTGGGAGAGAGAGGGTGGGAGAGAGAGGGTGGGAGAGAGAGGGTGCAGCAGAGATGAGGGCAATGGATGGACAATGCAATCGTCATGCTATGCGGGTCTATTAGTAGTTTACACAACCCCCGATGCCAGTAGTTTGTGTTCTTGAGAATTCTCAGAAACGTGTTAGCAGCACGCACAAGCAAGCACCCACCTGACCTGGTCACCAGGACAGCCGCACGCATGTGCCTTGCATTCATCACAAACACGTGAGTGGTGTGAGTGAGTGAGCTCTCAAGCCTCAAGGTCAGCCTCGGCAGCAGGATACTTACACCTACCAGAGGCCCTTTCCCCTGCCCAATGCCCAGTGCCCACCCATGCATGCACCACCTGCCATCCGTCACTCACGCATGCACCCACCCGTTCATCCCACTCATCCACCAAACCACCCATCCGCTCCCACCCATCCATCCACCCAGCCACCCAGCCACCCCCACTTCTCACCCACTTGGTCGCTGGGCTCCTTGTGCTGGGAGCACAGGCCGATGAGCTCCAGGTCACCCTAGGCGGCAACAATCACCTACCAGAGACGCCTTTTCCTGCCCAACCATGCCATGCCAACACGCACCCATCTTCACCCATCTCCACTCCACGCCCGCCCACGCACCTGGTCGCCCTCCTCCTTGTGCCGGGAGCGCAGGTGGATGAGCTCGAGGTCGGCCTTGGCGGCAGCAATCACCCACCAGAGACGCCTTTCCCTGCCCAACCATCCACCCACACACCCCTCTCCACCCCTCTCCACCCACCCGTCACCCACCTGGTCGCCCGCCTCCTTGTGGCGGGAGCGCAGGCGGATGAGCTCGAGGTCCCCCTGGGCAGCGGAGATGGCGCGGCGGTGCGTCTCCCCCGTGGCGAGCTCATGCAGCACCTGCACGCCCGCCATCGCGTCTGCTGCATTCTCCGCCAGCACTGCCACTAGAGGAGCCAGCACCCCGTGCTCTATCAGCATGTCCTGGGGGGATGAGGGGGGTTGGGGTTTGAGGGTTGGGGTTTGGGGTTGTGGGTAAGGTAGGGAGGCGTGGGATGGGGGGACGGGGGAAGAAGAGGATGAGAATCAGGGGATGGGGGCGTGGGAATGGTGTGGGCGCGGGTTGAGTTGAGGAGACACGGGAAGGAGGGGAGGCGAGCGCGTGCAGGAGCTGCACGCCCGCTATGGCGTCTGCTGCATTCTCCGCCAGCACTGCCACCAGCGGGGGCAGCACCCCGTGCTCTATCAGCATGTCTTGGATACACACCTCTACATCCCCTCTCACCTGCACATCCCCTCTCTCCACTCACCTGTATATCTCCTCCCAGGCACGCCAGATTCCGCAGCGACAGGAGCACATGCTCGCGCACGTGCACCCGTTTCTCCGCTCCCAGCAGCGCAATCAGCAGCGGCACCCCGCCGCCCTCCACCAGCCTGAGCCCCAGCTGCTCGTCCCTCATTGTCAGCACCTCAACCGCCTCCACTGCTACCGCCACAGCCTCCCCCTCCGCCTCCCCCTCCCCCTCCCCCTCCCCCTCCCCCTCCGCCTCCGCCTCCGCCTCCGCCTCCGCCTCCCCGTCCCTCTCCGCCCCTGCCTCAGCCTCTCCTGTTTTGCCCTCCTTATGCCCCCCTTCCTCTTCTGCTTCTTCCACCCGCTCCTCCCCTCCCTTCCCCTCCCTGCCGTCCCTGCTTTCGCCCTCACTCTCGCCCGTGCTCTCGCCCTTGATTTCGCCCTTGCTGTCGTCTCTGCTCTCGCTCTTGCTCTCAGCAGCATCACTGGGTTGGCTCGTAGCTGAAGCAGCATCTGCCCCGGCCCCTGAAGCCGCCCTTTCCGCTTTGGCTTCTTCCCCTACAGTGACCTCCGCGGCCGCTGCTGCTTCTTCCCCTGCTGCTGCTTCTGTACCTGCACCTGCTGCTTCCTCCTCCCTTTCCTTTTCCCTGCCTGCTTCACTCTCCCCATCCACCTCCACTGCTGCTACAGATGCTGTAGCACCAGCACCAGCAACAGCAGCAGCAGCGGCACCAGCAGACTTGGCGCCAGCAGGGGGAGCACCACCAGCAGCCTTGGCAGCAGCAGCAGCAGCAGCAGCAGCAGCAGCGGCGGCGGCGGCAGCAGCATCAGTCGCGTCAACATGTCGCCTCATGACCTCAATAGCACGGTCGATCGTAGCAGCCTCCACTTTCTTCTGGTGCGCCTGAATATCCGCTCTCAGCCAATGCGCTGCTGCTAAGTCCCACCGCTGAATCTGCTTGTGAGACACAGGGCACTGAGCCACCGGCCCTGCTGCTGCCGCTGCCGCCGCTGCCGCCGCTCCACCAACGCTGCTATCCCCAGCCACCCCCGCTTCCCCCACCCCTGACGCTCCCACTCCTGCCACTGCTGCCGCTGCTGCCGCCACCGCTGCTGCTGCTGCCGCTGCTGCTCCTTTTGGTGCTCGTGACCCTGCTTTGGCGCTGTCTGGTGTTGTCACACTTCTGCTCCTCCCCGTGCTCCTCCCCGTGCTCCTCCCCATGCTCCTCCCCATGCTCCTCCCCATGCCCCTCCTCCAGTCCCCACTTCTCACTGACACTAGCCTTCGTTCCGCACCCCCCCCACCCCCACCTCCTCCTCCTGCTGCGGCTGATGCTGCTACATCCCCATCACCACCTGCACCCCCAACACCAGCAGCGGCAGCAGCAGCAGCGGAAGTTACTGCATCTTCCCCTCCTCCACCCCCTCCCGTCTCCTTCTCCCTCCCACCCCTGCTACTCAGCCCCTCTCTCCCGCCCCCAGTCGCCCGCACGCAGGCAATATACGCCTCGATCGCCACGCGCTCAAACACCACCCCACTCTCCACCAGCACCACCGGCTGCTGCAGCGGTAACCCTGTTAACGCGCAGCGCAGCTCCGGCTTCACTTCGCCAGCCATTTCGCGCTGCACCTGCAAGGCTAGCTTAGGCAGAACAGGCCCCTCGGGGGTTTCCACAGGGCGATCGCCAGGACCAGAGAAGGACTCATGGCCTGATGTAGACTTATTGCTCTGTCCACTGGTGTTGGCTGCTGCTCTGTGCGCTGCTTTCATGGACGCCCACTTCCTCATGCGCTGCCCTGCTGCCCTCCGCGCTGATACTGCTATTCCGCCGCTGCTGCTGCTGCTGCTAACACCGCCACCACCACCGCCGCCGCCGCCGCCGCCGCCGCCGCTCATGCCACCAGCACCACTAGCACTGTCGCTGCTGCTGCTGAAACTAACACTGGCAGCACTTGCCGAAGCAGCAGTAGCAGCAGTGGCAGCAGCAGCGTCAGGGGCACCCCAGGCACTATCTGTGTCTGCACCCGGCTCGCGAGGCGATGCCAGTCTGCTAGACGCACTCAAGCGAGCCTCCCTCACACTGGCTCCCAGGAAACGCTCCCTGCTGCTCATTCTCCCTCGCTCTCTGATGATGCCTGGGCCGGCACGAACGGCCGCAACAGCAGCTGATGTGGACGCAGGAGCGGTAGTGGGAGAGGCAGGAGTGGGAGAGGCAGGAGTGGGAGAGGGAGGTTCATGGCTGGTAGCCACGTGAGTGGCAGCATCATCTTGTTCTGCTGCTGCAGCAGCGATGGCGCCAGCAGCATCACTAGAAGTAGCAGCAGCAGCAGTGGCGGCGGCGGCGGCAGCTGCAGCGGCAGAAGCAGCAGCAGCAGCAGAAGCAGCAGCAGCAGGCGAAGGAGGTGGTTGATCTGTGAGAGAGGTGGACGGCCGAAGCGAGGGAGAGGGGGAGGGGGGAAGTCCGCCTGCAGCAGCAGCAGCGGAAAGGGCGTCTGCGGCAGAAGCAAAGGCAGCAGCAGCAGCAGAGCCGGAGCTAGAGCTGGGAGGAAAGGCAGCAGCAGGCACAACTGCTGCCGACGCTGATGCTGCTAGTGCTGGTGCTGTTTCTCCTCCTGCAGCAGATACCGTTTCCGTTGTGCTGTAACCACGAGGGAACCGCGTTATCCTACCTCCCTCCTCCGCCCCTGCGCCAGCATTCTCCCCTGCTTCCCCTCTACCTACTCCCTCCTCTTTCCCGCCTGCTTCCCCCCTTGCTCCGCCGCCCAGAAGCGCCGCCAGGCTTCTACTGTTAAAACTACCCCCACCACCCATCGCACTGCGCTCTGTGCCTGAACCAGCACCACCCGACGCAGCAGCCGCCGAAGCAGCAGCAGAACCAGAAACAGAAACGGCTCCCGGGAATTGAGAGTGCGAGGCTGGTGGAATCTCAACAACCCCTACATGCGCCTGCAAGATGGTTAAGAGGCACTCTAGCGCTCGTAACTTCTCCACGTCGCGGTTCCTCTCCTCCACCTCCTTGGCTAGAGCTAGGTCTAAATGCACCTCCTGGAGAAGAATCGCTACAGGCAATGCTAGAGCGGACCGCGCAGGGCCGTTCACTTCTTGATCCTGCCCCTGCTGCCCCTGCTGCTGCTGCTGCTGCTGCTGCTGCTGCTGATGCTGCTGCTGCTGCTGCTGCTGCTGCTGCTGCTGCTGCTGCTGCTGCTGCTGCTGCTGCTGCTGCTGCTGATGCTGGTGATGGAGGTGATGATGGTGGTGGTGGTGGTGGTGGTGTTGCTGGTGATGCGGGTAAGCGTGGGAGGATTTTCTCTTCTCTGCATCTCCCATATCCCCTTCCATGCCTCCTCCCCCGCTAACCCCCTCCGCTCCCTTTCCCCCGCCCCCTTCCCCGCCTACCTCGCTTAATCCTAAGTGTACGATCACCTTCGATAGAGCCACCTGCCCGTCGCTATAGGCGCGCGCGGCGGCGGCGGAAACGGATCCGCCCCTGGTGCTGACGAGTCCGCCCACGATCCCCGTGCTCATCACCGCGCGCTTCAGCAGCGCGCACAGCTGCGCCACCTCCGGTTCCGCCTCGAACGACGCGGCCTGCATGCGCGCGCGCAGCTCCGACAGCTTGGCGGCGTCCGCGGGCGCGAGGCAGGAGGACATGAGCGACAGCAGCGCGGGCTGGCTCAGCGCGTCCCCCACCGCGCGCACCATGCGCTGGAGCGCCGCCATGCGCGCCGCCGCGTCTAGTAGCAGCAGCAGCCGCGCAACGCGGCACGCCTCGCGCGTGGCGTCGCGCAGCGCCATGACCGTCGTCTGGAGCTCCTCAAGCGCCGCGCGCGCATCTGCGGGGAGAAGCGGCTGCTGCCGACCGCCGCTAGCGCCGGTCGCGCCGTCGCTTGCGGCGACCGATGCGGCGCTGGCGGCGCTATCCCTATCCGCGCCGCCGCCACCGGAGTCGGTGGCAGCGGCGGCGGAGGCGGACGGGGTGACGGGGGGGGCGGCGCTGGTAACTTCCGCCTCGCCGCCATCGGACGGTCCGGATATCGCCGGCCCGACATCCGACGATGTGACTGTATCGGAACCCGTGGACAAGTCGCGCCGCCATTCCGGCGACGGCGCCACGACCTCGCTCTCCTCGCTTATACTCCCTGCCCTTTTTCCCTTGCTCCGCGCGAACATGGACGCGGGGAGCGCAAAGCGGCTTCTCCGCGCGCCTTTCCGACTGCGCACATGCACCTCCGCATCACCTGCCAGCTGCTCTTGCTTGTTCTCCGTCGCTGCCCCCCCCGCCCCGCCCGAGTTCCCCCCGCTGCTGCTGCCGCTGCTTCCGCCGCTGCCTGCGCTCCCCCCGCTTCCGCCGCTGTTCCCCCCCGCGCTGCCACTTAACGACCTCCACCCGACGCTGATTCCGCGCAGGCTGGCGTGCGAGAGCGCGTCGCGCAAGTCGTTGAGGTAAAAAGCCATGGTGATGAAATTGGAACGGTCGACCGGTACGCGCGGGGCGACGCGACGGGTCTCGTCGATAATGCGAACCATGCCGTCGACGAGGCCTGCGAGGGATGATACCCGCTGCACGCGGGGGCGAAGCCGCTGCTGCCGCCCCATTGCGGCGTGCTGTAGAACGGCGGGTTGATGGCTTTTTTCTTATAACGTGTATGAAACGAACCAAGGTGGTGTGCTGGAGCTATATATCACGGAGTTGTTGAGATTTCTTTCTCAACAATCGACGTGAGTGCGAGTTGTTTAGGCGATACTTGGAGTGTTGTAGAAGAGAACACCACCATTACTTAAATAACCTCATTGTAGGACGACGGTAAGCGAGAATGGGAGAGAGGGAATCAGTGCGTGTCGAGAATTACGTGGGCAGCATGGGAGCACAATGGTGGGAGGAAACCCTAATTGGCTCCTCACTGTCATCCCCTTGCTGTCAGGCATCATTAATGAAGGAATGCGAGACGCAAGAGCAACGGCTGTTGGCCATTGTGGCACGGAGAGTGAAGAGGGGGCAAGGGCTAAGCTCGCGATAAGCCTCGCCTCGAGCCTTTAGTCGCAACGGCAGCGCTGTTACTAAGGCGGCCACGGAGGCATTCTGGTCATTGATTCTCCGCGGCTGAGCTACTTGCTCAAGAGACTCGACTCGACATGTACGTATCTGTCAGCTGTCTGCTGTTCTCCCCTCCTCTCGTCTCCTTCGATCTTCTGGACATCTGTGTTGTGCTCAACAGTGCAGCTGATTCTTCTGCAGGAGAGGACAACCTGAAAGCTGATTTTTGGATAACAAACGGGATGGGGGAAGAGTGAGGCCTGACCGTCAGTCTGTCAGTCAGTCACGTGATTCACATCATGTCACGTCCCGTTCCGTCACGTCAGGTTCGTCCCGTCCCAACACTCGGGCTTGAGTTGGGATCATCGCAGATCCGCGTGTCGAACGAAACTTGAAACTGTTCTGACAGCTGGTAACCAGTCGCACTCTACGCGGCAGGCGCTGCCACATGGCGAACAGTACACCAAATTCTGTGAAGTTCGCGTGTGGGGAGGATGGAATGGCATCGTTGCTTATAAAAGACACAATGCACTACAGTGCAATACCGCGTCTCTTTTCTGTGGTTGGGGTGAGTAGGGAAGTGGGTCATGCCAAGCACCAGCGAATGTATGAAAAGAAAACATGAGTGAACATTTGTTGAACCGTAAGTACCACCGACTCTGTTACTGCGCTGCGCCCCTCCCCACCCTACAGTCTCCCCCTGCGACTACATGGTCATGACCATGACACAGTGACGCTCGCCTGACGAATCCGATTGTGGATGTCCAACCAAATTGCTTGTCGTGAAGCGCTTCGAAGGAGCCATGTTCTGCCAAAGTGTTGAGGGAAAATATGTCAATGGTAACTTACATGGGGCACTATAACGCGTACGGTAACGATTTCAACGCGTTTGGTAACTCGCTTAAAGCCAGGATCTCAAGTAGTTCAATTGTTTTGCAGTTGGTGAGGGGAGCTGGGCTGCGATTGGTTAGCGAGGTGAACAATCTGACGAGGTGTGAAGCGAGGGGTGCGAAGTAAAGACAAATCGCAAGTTCAGTCCGAACCAAGCAAGGCTCGGAAACTGGTTCGGTGACGAAGCTCCAATGCCTGCAATTTCTCGTCACACACAACAATCTCATGTACCAGCAAAATGTTTTGCATTTGCTCTAGGGGCAAAATCGTGGGTGTGCCGCACGCTCACTTTCCTAACCAGCCAGTCAATTCGCCTACAAAAATAGGGTAACAAGCGCTGCAAGTGTTTTGCAATTGAAGGCCAATTCTCTTACTTGAGATCCTGGCTTTAACACGTTTGGTAACTCGCTAAACGCATTTGGTAACTCTACACTAGCAGCACATCACGCGAATGGTAACTAGATGAAATTCCCGCCGAAATGATCCTGACAAAAAAGAATTTATCGAGTTTGAAAGCATTTACGCACAGTATTATCATCCTCAACAAGTCCCGCCGCGAATTTGAAGGACCCCGTTTGTTCTATTACCACGGTCCGAAAAGTTTCAGAGCAGTTATATATATATATTTCGTACAAAAAAGGTTTAAATCATATTTTGGATAGCATGATTGCGAACTTGCGAAACGATAAAAAAAATATTCCCCGAAAGGACCTCGGGGCTTTTACTTTCTATAATTACTGCAACGTTGGAGAATTTTTGCATGTGGGAAAAATACACCTCTTTAAAATTGCATGTTTCATTTTTCAAATAAAGAACCATAAACGCCTTGTCGCAAGGAGTTAAGGGTTGTTGCTCTCAAAATTATTTGCCATCTAAAAGGGTATAGATTTGTTTGCCCCGGCTGTACGACAGAATAAAGTACAAACAGTTTGCGGATAGAGCGCCAGAATACCATTTGTGTGTGAACAATTGTTTTCACAAAGCTTATGTTTTTGCAATTAGCTTGAAAATCGGAAAGTGTGTCAGGATTTCGGAAAGTGTGTCAGAATTTCGAAAAGCTGTGTCAAAATTTTGGAGAGTGTGTCAGAGGTTTCTGCTTCAGGATTCGTCAATTTATTCTGACGCGAGTGGGAAAACCAGAATCAGGCTCAATTTCGGCGGGAATTTCATGTAGTTACCATTCGCGTGATGGGCTGCTACCAAATACGTTAAGCGAGTTACCAAACGTGTTAAGCGAGTTACCAAACGCGTTAAGCGAGTTACCAAACGCGTTGAAATCGTTATCGTATGCGTTATAGTGCCCCATGTAAGTTACCATTGACATATTTTCCCAAGTGTTGACAGCTGTTACGACAGTAAAGTTGCACTACTACACCCTGCTCTTTGATGTTTTGGCAGTTACATTTTGCTACGTAGATACGAGGGATTACAGAATTAACCCGTCGATCACTAACCTGCTGGCACAAGCCTTTTTCTATTAATGTTAAGAGTTTCATGATTTGTCAGAACATTATAGCTCATGCATACTGTGTAGGCTATAGTGGGGTAGCCCATAAGGGGTACAACCCAATTAGGGTTATTACTTGTACCAAATTCATTCATAGTTCATTCATTCCTTGTTTCTTCTCATGGTATCGAGCAGGTTCCCCCGTGGGAACTGTTCCTAGGGCCCACCGTTTTTTTTTCCTGCCCGGAGCGCACTCAGCCCCTGCCCGAGTCGCGCTCCCCTCTCTCGCGCCGCCCTAGCGGCCCCTTCGCGCCGCCCTCGCGGCCCCCCTTCGAGCCGCCCTCGCGGCTCTATCCGCCGCCCTTCGCGGCCCCTACTCCGCCGCCCTCACGGCCCCGATCCGCCGCCCTCGCGGCCCCGATCCGCCGCCCTCGCGGCCCCGCTCTGCCGCCCTCGCGGCCCCGATCCGCCGCCCTTCGCGGCCCCGATCCGCCGCCCTCGCGGCCCCGCTCCGCCGCCCTCGCGGCCCCGATCCGCCGCCCTTCGCGGCCCCGATCCGCCGCCCTCGCGGCCCCTACTCCGCCGCCCTCGCGGCCCCGATTCGCCGCCCTCGCGGCCCCGATCTGCCGCCCTCGCGGCCCCTACTCCGCCGCCCTCGCGGCCCCGATCCGCCGCCCTCGCGGCCCCGATCCGCCGCCCTAGCGGCCTCCGGCCCCTGCTCCTACGGCCCCGGCGCCTGCTCCTACGGCCCCCGCTCCTACTCCTACGAGCAGCCCACCCGCCGAGCCGCCCAGCAACCGAGCAGCCCAGCCGCTGAGCCGCCCAGCAACCGAGCCGCCCAGCCGCCGAGCCGCCCAGCAGCCGAGCCGCCCAGCCGCCGAGCCGCCCAGCAGCCGAGCCGCCCAGCCGCCGAGCCGCCCAGCCGCCGAGCCGCCCAGCAGCCGAGCCGCCCAGCAGCCGAGCCGCCGAGCCGCCCAGCAGCCGAGCCGCCCAGCCGTCGAGTCGCCGAGCCGCCATGCAGCCGAGCCGCCCGAACCGCCCTGTCCGGTAAGAGCAGCGCCTCTCTCACAGCACTGCCCTCACCCTACTGTTTGCACTGCTAGTCTACTGCTGTCATGGCTACCCCTAGTGTCCTAGCTTTTGACGCTGAGGGTCGGGCCATTGACTTTGACGTCTGGATAGATGACCTGCAGCTTTTCTTACAGTGCGACAGAGCAGACGGCCTCTCCCTCTTTGACCTCACTTCTGGTGCCTCTCCTGCCCCCGCTGCTGATGCTGACGCCACTGTTTGCTCACAGTGGGCCACGCGCGATGCTGCTGCACGTCTTGCTGTGCGTCGCCACCTACCTACCTCTGAGCGTGCGCACTTTAGCCAGTACAAGAGTGCTCAGACCTTGTACGACGCTGTAGTTGCACGCTACTCCTCCCCTGCCACTGCTGCACTGAGCCGCCTCATGCTACCGTACCTCTTCCCTGACCTTGCTGCCTTTCCCACAGTCGCTGACCTCATTACGCACCTCCGCACTAGTGACACTCGCTACCGCGCTGCGCTTCCTGCTGAGTTCTGCGCCAAGAACCCCCCCCCCCATGTACATCACCCTCTACTACATAGTCACCCGTCTCCCTGACTCCCTTCGCGTAGTCAGGGACCACTTCCTCTCGGTTTGTCCCACCACTCTCACCGTTGACCTCCTCGAGAAGGCCCTCCTAGCAGCAGAAAAGAGCATAGTCGCTGTAGGAGCCTCTCGTGGTGACCCTCGCACCCCCATCTTTGAGGGGTGTTCCCCCTCCCCTCTTTTGCCCTCTGTTGCCTCTGCTGCTGCGGCCGACCTCGCTGGTTTGGAGTCGGTTGGGGCAGCGTCTACCCCTAGCGGGAGACGCCGCCCTGGCAGGGGCAAGGGGGGCAGGGGCGCTGGAGGAGCTAGCGGGGGCGGTGGAGGCGGCGGTGGAGGCGGTGGAGGAGGTGGGGGTGGCGGTGGGGGTGGTGGCGGGGGTGGAGGTGTAGGTGGCGGCAGTGGAGGCGCAGGCGGCAGCGGCGGTGGCGGAGGGAGCGGAGGTGGCGGCGGTGGAGGAGGAGGCGGCGGAGGAGGTGGAGCTGGTCGGGGTGGCGCTGCGCAGAGGGTCAGCTCCGGTGGTGGTCAGCGCCAGCAGCAGCAGCAGCAGCAGCAGCAGCGCACTCGTGACGTCCCCTCCCCTCAGCAGCTCCGTGAGTGGTATACTGCACGCCAGAGGGGTTGGGGTACTGGTCCGTGCACCTACGTCCTGCGCACCGGCGACCGCGCGGGTGAGCAGTGCGGGGGTGCGCACTCCACCCAGCGCTGCTTTGGCCGCCTGACGGACGCTTGGCGTCACCAGTTCCCTGAGGCCACTGAGATCCCCCGCTGGGGTGAGCTGTCTAGGGCGGGTGTGGCTGTCTTTGACCTTGACTTTGATGCTATTCTTGCTGCCATGTATACTGTGACTATTAGTGATGAGGGTGACTGTTACCGGTGTTTTCCGCCCGACCCGGGCATTGAGACTGCTGCTCTAGGTCCTGGTGAGGCTGCTGCTCTAGGTGCTAGCGAGGCTGCTGCTCTAGGTGCGTCTGCTCCCTCAGGTACTGGTGAGTCTGCTCTCTCAGGTTCTGCGTCGGCTTCGGCCTCCCACACCTTTACCCTTGACTCGGGGGCTTCTCGCTCCTTCTTTCGAGACCGCACCACACTCACGCCGCTTGACCGGCCAGTTGCGGTCTCTCTGGCAGACCCCTCTGGGGGTCCTGTCCTTGCTCACTTCTCCACTGTCCTCCCGTGTCCGGCGGCCCCCTCTGGCACCCTGTCTGGTCTTTACCTCCCCTCGTTCTCTACGAACTTGGTGAGTGGTGCTGACCTACAGGATGCGGGGGTTCACCAGTTCACTCCTGCGAGTCAGCGGGTGACCCACTGCACGGACGCTCGGACAGGCCGACACCTGGCCACGTTTACACGTCGGCCGGGGTCGAGCCTGTACACACTGACCACTGCGTCTCCTCCGGTCCTTGCGTCTGGTCAGGTAGCTGCGTCGGGTCAGGTGTTTGCTGCAGCGTCCAGGTCTGGTCCTGAGTCTGCCCCCTGCTCGTGTCGCCTCCTGTCTCACGAGACTCTCCTCTGGCACCACCGCCTTGGTCACCCCTCCCTGCTTCGTCTCCGGAGCATGGCCTCCCGTGTCCTTGTCTCTGGTCTTCCCCGGTCCCTCCCTCCCCTTCCTCCGGGGCCTGGCCCTACCTGCGTCCCCTGTGTCGAGGGACGACAGCGGGCTACCCCTCACTCCTCCCAGTTTCCTCCGACAGAGGCCCCGCTGCAGACGCTTCACATGGACGTGTGGGGCCCGGCCCGCGTCCGTGGACAGGGTCACGAGCGCTACTTCCTGCTGGTGGTTGACGACTACTCGCGTTACACCACAGTCTTCCCCTTGCGCAGCAAGGGTGATGTGACTGAGGTGTTGATCGACTGGATCCGCGCAGCTCGTCTCCAGCTGAGGCGGAGCTTCGGCTCGGACTTTCCTGTTCTGCGTCTGCACTCTGACAGAGGCGGAGAGTTCTCCTCTGGCCTTCTGCGAGCCTACTGTCGTGCACGAGGCATCCTCCAGACCTTCACGCTTCCGGACTCTCCACAGCAAAATGGGATTGCTGAGCGCCGCATTGGCATGGTCATGGACGTCGCCCGTACGTCCATGATGCATGCGGCTGCCCCCCATTTTCTGTGGCCGTTTGCGGTTCGGTACGCGGCGCATCAGATCAACCTTCAGCCCAGGGTCTCCATGCCGGAGACCTCCCCAGCCTTGCTGTGGACGGGGAAGGTTGGCGATGCGTCTGCGTTCCGTGTCTGGGGATCTCGGGCGTTTGTCCGCGACTTGTCTGCGGACAAGCTGTCCCCTCGTGCTGCTCCTTGCGTCTTCCTGGGTTTCCCCCCTGACGCCCCAGGGTGGCAGTTCTACCACCCCACCTCTCGCCGTGTTCTGTCCTCCCAGGACGTCACGTTCGACGAGTCGGTCCCCTACTACCGCCTCTTCCCCTACCGCACTCCGTCCCTCCCCCCGCCACCGCTCTTCCTGGTACCAGGTCCCCCCCCGGTAGACCCCCTCCCCCCTCAGGGTCCTGCCCCTTCAGGTGTGTCCCAGGTAGACGCTGTTGAGCCTGTCGAGGTCGCTGGTGACTCTGGTGCTGCTGAGGGTGCTGAGCCTGGGAGTGCTGACTCTTGGGGTGCTGAGCGTGTGGGTGCTACGCCTGGGGGTGCTGAGCCTGAGGGTACTACGACTGGGGGTGCTGAGCCTGGGGGTGCTGAGTCTAGGGGTGCTACGCCTGGGGGTGCTGCGTCTGGGGGTGCTGAGCCTGGGGGTGCTACGCCTGGAGGTGCTGAGCCTGGGGGTGCGGAGCCTGAGGGAGCTGGGCCTGCTGGTGCTGTGCCTGGCGGTTCTCCGGGTGCTTCTTCTCGCCGGGAGCCACTCTCTCCACAGGAGCTGCGTGAGTGGTTTGCCCGGCGCTGGAGGCGAGCTGCTGGAGCTGGAGGAGCTGAGGGTACTGGAGTTTCTGTTGCTGCTGAGGGAGCTGGTGCCACGGGTCCCGGAGGTGCTCGTACTGGGCGTACTGGAGCTGCTGGACCTGCGGGTACTTCTGGAGCTGGAGCTGCTGCGGGTGTTGGCGCGGAGGCTACTGCTGTCGGTCCTGGAGGCGGTCCTGCTGGGGGTACTGCTGGTGCTACTGGGGGTACTGGAGCTGGAGCTGCTACTGGTGCTGGTGCTGCCACAGGGGGTGCTGGTGCTGTCTCTACTGTGTCTGGAGTCGCCGCGCGGCCTCGGCCGTACTTCGTTCCGCTCCTTCAGCAGGTTCTTGGTCTCCCGTCTTCTACTGGTCCTCCTCCTCCCTTAGAGTGTCCACAGCCTGTCCCGTCGCAGTTACAGTTACAGCCGGCCTCCCCACTGCCTGCTCCGTCTCCCTACACTGGTCCTACTGGAGGTCTTGCTGAGCGTCGTGAGCCTGCGTCTCGCCCTGCGTCGCCTGTCCGTGCTGCTCGCACTAGTGGTCGTGGTTCGCGTCAGCGTCCTCCTCCTGTCCCTGGCACGCACCGGATGTCTCTGCGTCCGTCCACTGCTCCTCTGCGTGCCCCTTTGCCTTCTCCTCCTGAGTCTTCTCTTCCTGCTCTTGCCGACCCGGAGTCGGACTCTCTTCGTGCTGCCAGTCCTACTGTCACGCGTCTCCTTGCTACTGTTGTCACTGACCCTTCCTTTGAGTCCACTGCTGCGTCTGCCCTAGTTGCTGAGCTCGTCGACTTTGCTGCTCGCTGTCGCCTAGACTACGTCGCCAGTCTTGTTGCTGAGTCTGAGTCTGTCTGTCCTCCGTCCGTCGGGGGTGAGTGTGCCCTTGGCACGGACGTCCTTGAGGACAGGCAGGAGGAGTTCCAGTGCTTGGCCGCTGCTTCACCTCATCTCGTGTCCGTACTGCTTACCCCTGAGGGAGACCCGGATGCACTTGACATCCCGACTCCGCGCTCTTACGCGGAGGCGATAGAGGGTCCCTACTCCTCTCAGTGGCAGGCAGCTATGGACGCAGAGATGGCTTCCTGGAAGTCCACAGGCACCTACGTTGACGCTGTTCCCCCTCCTGGGGCGAACATCGTCAGTGGCATGTGGATTTTCAGGGTGAAGCGGCCGCCGGGTTCTCCGCCTGTCTTCAAGGCGCGTTACGTGGCTCGAGGCTTCAGTCAGCGGCAGGGAGTTGACTACTTTCAGACCTTCTCTCCCACCCCGAAGATGACCACTCTTCGGGTACTGCTGCACGTAGCTGCTCACCGTGACTACGAGCTACACTCTCTTGACTTCAGCACTGCTTTCTTGCAGGGCAGCCTGCACGAGGAGATCTGGCTGCGTCGCCCACCTGGTTTCACTGGGTCTTTTCCTCCTGGCACCCAGTGGAGCCTACGGCGGCCAGTCTACGGTCTCCGCCAGGCACCGCGTGAGTGGCACGACACACTGAGAACTACACTTGCGGCTCTTGGGTTTGCTCCCTCTACTGCCGACCCGTCGCTGTTTCTGCGCACCGACACTTCTTTGCCGCCGTTCTACATCCTCGTGTACGTCGACGACTTGGTCTTTGCCACAGCTGACACTACTGGACTCGCCCACGTGAAGTCCGAGCTGCAGAAGAGACACACGTGCACTGACCTGGGTGAACTGCGCAGCTACCTTGGCTTGCAGATCACTCGGGACAGAGCACGCCGCACCATTACCCTGACTCAGTCACACATGGTGCAGCAGGTCCTTCAGCGCTTCGGCTTCACGTACTCCTCGCCTCAGGCCACTCCTCTGCCTACTCGCCACTCGCTCTCAGCTCTGCCTTCGGATGAGTCCGTAGAGTCGAGTGGCCCGTACCCAGAGCTTGTTGGCTGCCTCATGTACCTGATGACCTGCACACGACCTGACCTTGCATACCCTCTTAGCATTCTCGCACGCTATGTTGCTCCTGGGAGACACAGACCGGAGCACATGGCTGCAGCGAAGAGGGTGTTGCGCTACTTGTGCAGTACATCGGGCATGGGGCTTGTGCTTGGAGGGCAGAGTCCAGTGGTCCTTACTGGGCACGCAGACGCTTCTTGGGCTGACGACCAGGCTACGCAGCGGTCGTCACAGGGTTACACCTTCAGCCTTGGTTCCGGCTCTGTTTCGTGGCGGGCTACTCGCTCGTCTTCTGTTCTCGGCTCCAGTTGTGAGGCTGAGATCTACGCAGGAGCCATGGCTGCACAGGAGCTTCGCTGGCTCACCTACCTGCTGACTGACCTCGGAGAGCCGCCTCGTTCTTCTCCAGTGCTGTACGTAGACAACAAGGCCATGCTGGCCTTGTGTCGGGAGCAGCGACTGGAGCACAGAACGAAGCACATTGCTCTCCGCTACTTTCTTGCTCGTGAGCTGCAGCAGCGTGGTCAGCTGCGTCTTGCGTACGTGGCCTCTGAGGCCAACACTGCTGATATCTTCACCAAGGCGCTTGCGCCTTGTGACCATCAGCGCTTCTGTACTCAGCTGGGCCTTGTGCCTACCTTGCCTCACTTGCTCACCTCTTGACCGTGGTTGTACTGTTACATATATATATACCTGCTCTTGCTTGTCTAGCCTTTTTACATATATGTACTCCTGCATGTGAACTGGCCTTGTGGCCTTGAACTTGTGCTCGGAATGTGTGGTGACTTTGTGATCCACCCTGAGCTTGCTTTGCTTTGCTTTACTTGACTGGTCTTGTGACCCCTTGTTCTCCCCCACTTTGCCTATGGGGGTGTGTCAGAACATTATAGCTCATGCATACTGTGTAGGCTATAGTGGGGTAGCCCATAAGGGGTACAACCCAATTAGGGTTATTACTTGTACCAAATTCATTCATAGTTCATTCATTCCTTGTTTCTTCTCATGATTCTTCTATTAATGTTATAATTTTTTTTCCTTGCAAAGCAACATGAAATGAGGGTGAGAGGCTAAAACAAGCACTTGAATCTCTACACTATACAATGTTATCTTCTGGTCAGCAACTGATGCACAAGCATAGTTCCGAAGCTAACAAGCAGGGTATCACTACTACTGCTGCTCTGATGTCACATTGTAGCAGCCATGTCAACATGATACGGACATTATGGCAAGCACTTGATTCTCTGACAATTACCACAAAAGTATGTAATGGAGTGCCAATACAGGGGAAGAGAAAGGCGAGAGGAAGGTGAGCTAATTGTATAAGCAAGGTGAGAGAAAGGTTGAGAAGATGGAGATAGGAATGAGAGAAGAGATGCAAGCCGAGAAAGGAGAGGCAAGCAGAGAGAGAGAGGGGAGAGGCAAGCGGAGAGTGAGTGAGAGAGACGCATATATTATACAACCACAATGCTTCCACACCACAATCACTAAGCTGCGAGCACAGTATAATCGATCTGGACCCACTATGCATCATAGTGACACAAACCACATCACATCGCACTGATGATGCACCCACAAGCAGAATACGCATGGTTCCAACGAATCACGGTGCGTTGCAGCTCATCATTCCAATTTAACAGCCCCTCCAGAATACACTCACAGTGCATTGCAGCTCATCATCCATCTGCACGACCTTCCAAGATACACCCACAATGTGTGCTTAGCTCTACCTAACCCTCTTCACAACCCTCGGAGATGCACTCACAGTGCGTTGCAGCTCATCATCCATCTGCACCAGCTACGTCATAAAAGAGATGTTCTGAGACATCTCAAAGCATCGCTTGATCAGCGGAGCACGCATGACCTCGAGGTGAACGACTCACAGTGCGTTGCAGCTCATCATCCATCTGCACCAGCTTCCGCCTGAGAAGCTCGCGGTCCTCATGGCAGATGGGGTCCGGTACAGCCCCCGGCAGATCTGCACACACCACCACACCCAGATGTATCGATACACATAGTTTTGAGTCGACTCAAAACTATCCTCGTGGCAGATGGGGTCCGGTACAGCCCCCGGCAGATCTGTACACACCGCCACACCACACCCGCACATATCGATACACATGTAACGTACTTGTCCTTTCTCGTCTCTTTCTTTTCACGCCACCCAGCGGACAGGCTGGTTGACACATGCATAGGTGAAGCAAAGGCATGCGCGCATGAGAGGACACAATCGGGCATGAGGATTGGTTGTGGATGGGTGAGTGGATGGGTGGGTGGGTGGGTGGGTGGGTGGGTGGGTGGGTGGGTGGGTGGGCGGATGGATGGATGGATGGATGGATGGACGGACGGGAGGACGGACCGACGGACCGATGGACGGACGGACGGACGGACGGACGGATGGACGGATGGATGAATGGATGGACCACTTACCATACACATAGGTTGCTAGAATGGATATACGATTCAATGGCTGCGGAAAAGTGCAACGCACATACAAGAGGCGTGGCATGCAAACACACATGCACAGATGGGACATATGCATGCACACACACATGCAGACAGACAGGCACCCACGTGCAGCAGACATGAGGCATATGTTGCATGAGAAATGTGCAGGCGAACTCAGACACACACATGCACACACACATGCGCGCGTGCACACACACACACATGCACACACACATGCGCGCGCGCGTGCGCTCTCACACACACACACACACACACACAAAAGACCACAAAAAAGGAGGAAAGGAGGAAGAAAGCCAGGGGAGCATGTCAAAACTCACGAGACGAGCAACTGGATAAAAGAATGCAGGAAGGGCACACAGGAATGCAAATCGCAATATGCCAATGCAATCAGCCCGGACACCCCCCCCCCCCCAGTTGGCCAAGCCGTGTCAAACCCCCCCCACTGTCTGCGCATAGATTGGCCAATTCAAGCAAATAACTTCTAAGAATCATCGAGATTAGCTGTTCAGCCAGAGTCGCTATCTCTCCATGTGCAAGTGGCAACAGCAACCATGCTCTCACAGCTCCAAGATCCCTTCTCACACACATCTCTTCAGTACACCTCCATATAAAAACTCCCGAACGGTACTGACGTAGGGACCCTGCCAACCTACCAACCTACCAACGTACCAACCTACCAACGTACCAACCTACAAGCCCACCCACCCAACCACACGGAAAATGCCTCTCACCAGCTAACTGGTATTTAGCCCCCACCCCACCTGGCCATCCCTCATCCCCCTAATCCCGCCCCTGCCACTCCCCTTCCCTATCCCCCCACTCCGCTGCTGACCAAGTCAAAGATACCCTCTGCCCGGGTGGGTGAATAGTACCTCAGAAACTAGTCCCCTTCCCCCTCCCTCCTTCCCACTGTGCGCTGACAATGAAAAAGGCACCCTCGGTTTGGGTGGAAAATTGACTCTTTATCTGGTGCGCTTCGAACAGTGACCCCTTTCCCTACCCTCCTCGCCCTCTCCCACTCTCCTCCCCCCTCTGCGCTGCTGGCCACGATAGAGACGCCCTCTGTCTGTCCTGTTGAATTGAATCCATTGTTTCTTTGGTTTGCCACGCCTGGAGACTCTGCCTCCTCTCCTCCCCCCTCTCTCTGCACTGCTGGCCATGATAGAGAATTCTCAAAGAATCCCTCCTGACTGACCATGACAAAGATGCCCTCATAAGTCCGTCCGTCACTCCCGTCCTTCCCCCTCGAACCCCCATCCCCTAACCCCCCTCGCCTCCCCACTCTGCGCTGCGCTCACTGACCATGACAAAGACGCCCTCTGTCCGCGTGGGTAGGTAGGGGGTTTCCATGCGCTCCAGCACGATCATTGAGTCCTCTCAAAATCCGTCACTCCCGCGACCCCCCACCCCCCCTACCTCCCCCCTCCCGTCCCTGCATGGACCATGACGAAGATGCCCTCTGTCCGCGTGGGTAGGGCTTCCATGCGCGCCAGCGTGGGTTTTTAGACGTCTCAAAAACCCGTCACTCCCGTCCTCCCCCCCCCCTTAACCCCCCACGCCCTCCCCACTCTGCGCTGCGCTGACTGACCATGACAAAGATCCCCTCTGTCCGCGTGGGTAGCGCTTCCATGCGCTCCAACACGTGAGACGTCTCAAAAACCTGTCACTCCCTCCCCTTTCCCTCCCGCCTCCCCTTCCCCCTCCCCCACCCTGCACGGACCATGACAAAGATGCCCTCTGTCCGCGTGGGTAGCGCCTCCATGCGCGCCAGCACCTCATCCCCCGCCGTTACCCGCCCAAACACCGCGTACTGCGCTCCACCACAGGCATGGGGGGTATGGGAGGGAAGGGGGGGGATTTTAAGACATTCTAAAATATCATCCGCGCCAGCACCTCATCTTCCCCCTTTACCCGCCCAAACATGGCGTACCGTGCACCAGAGGCATGGGGGAGATGGGAAGGCGGGGGTTGGATGGGGGAGAGTGGATGAGGGCGCAGGAGAGCAGGGAAGCAGGTAGCAGAGGAGCAGGGGAGCAGAGGAGCATGGGAGAGCATAGGAGAGCACAAAAATGCATGAGAGAGCATGGGAGAGCATGAGAGAGCATGGGAGAGCATAAGAGAGCATGGGAGAGCATGGGAGATCATGAAAGAGCATGGGAGATCATGGGAGAGCATGGGAGATCATGGGAGAGCATGGGAGAGCATGGGAGATCAGGGCATCATCCACCCACCTTGCCGTCTAGATGCGGGGCATCCCCAAGGAGCATGGAGAAGGAGGAGGTGCCGCTGTTGGGGTCATCATACCTGATTAAGGACAGGGATGCATGCATGGGGAATGAATCAGGCACGGGAGACACGCAAGGGAGAAACGCAAAGGGCGTGGGACAAGGAGAAACACAACAAGGACGTGGTACAACGAGTGAGGGTTGTTTTTGTGAGAGAGAGAGAGAGAGAGAGAGAGAGAGAGAGAGAGAGAGAGAGAGAGAGAGAGAGAGAGAGTATTCTGAAAAAATGGCATGGAGGAGGAGGAGGAGGAGGAGGAGGAGGAGAGGCACTCGCAGAGGCAGCAGACGGACAAAGTGCAAACCGCAGGCACCCAAAAGCATCATGACTCTGTCTGCCTGTGTCCTGACACCTCAACACCCAAAAGCACCCAACACCGACCCACCCACCCACCTTCCTCTGACTCATCACGCATCACTCATCAGGCATCACTCATCAGGCATCACTCATCAGGCATCACTCATCAGTCATCACTCATCAGGCATCACTCATCAGGCATCACTCATCAGGCATCACTCATCAGGCATCACTCATCAGTCATCACTCATCAGGCATCACTCATCAGTCATCACTCATCAGGCATCACTCATCAGGCATCACTCATCAGTCATCACTCATCAGTCATCACTCATCAGGCATCACTCATCAGTCATCACTCATCAGTCATCACTCATCAGGCATCACTCATCAGGCATCACTCATCAGTCATCACTCATCAGTCGTCACCATGACATGAAGAGCGTTTTCCAACCCCTTCTCCTTCTACTTCTCCTTCTCCTTGGCCATCACGACTGCGCCCATGGTGATAACAACCCCTTTTCTTCCTCACAGCGCCATGCCATGCGATTCGTCTCCCCTATCTCTTTCCCCTTTCCCCTGTCTCCCCCCCGTTCCCACCGCTTCCGCCCCTCCTCACCGCGCCATGGAGAGCGTTCCCCGCCTGTGGGGCAGCGCGGAGAACTCCCCGGGGACAGTCTGCTCCGCTTCCCACCGCTGCTGCGCGCTCAAGGGGACCTGCCGCCCGCCCACCACGTCCGCCACCTGCGCCACGAAGCCCTTGTCCACCTGCGCATGCGGGGAAGGGCGGGGGAAGGGCGGGCCCGGAGAGGGGTTGGGGGAAGGGGAAGGGGAGAAAACGAGAGTACTGTACCGTGTACTACAAGCGATCATTACTGCACCTGAATAAGCACAATAAGTAGCGGTAAGCACAATAACAGTAAGTATGGCATTAAGAAAAATGCAATTAGTGTACCCGGAAAAAGTGGTTTGTCGCATAGCAGCCAAGATGCGCGAGGCGAGAGATGTGTGCTACAGTGCGCGGCGCCACTTGCGGATAGAATCCAAACTCGATGTCACCAAAGTCCGTCTGACTTGTCGAGTGGCGATTGGAGGAGAGCATCCGCGCGTGCAGGCGGCGAACAGGTCAAAGAAATAAGAGAGGGGGAGGGGACAGACGTGGAGAAACGGAGCGAGAGTGAGACGGGAGGGATGCGTTGGGATACGAGACTAGGAGAGATGCCGACGCGAGTATCGACGGACGGAAATGGAGGGGGATGACCTGTGGCAGATCTCCGCGTGAGACCACCAACTTGCGGTGTCAGGACAGGAGCACAGATTCCCCCTCGTCGACAACATTCGCCATCAGTGAAGATGCGAATGCGATGATGCGAATGCGATGATGCGAATGCGATGATGCGAATGCGATGATGCAAATGCGATTATGCGAATGCGAATTACTGAAGGGAAGCGGATTTGGGATTTTGCCGCGCCTCAGCCCTAGATTTACGAGCGGTAAATGCGCTGGATGGAAACGTCCGCGAAAGTGGCAAACTCTATGGCAAAGAGGGAAAACGGAGCCATGAGGAGAAGAGGGGTGCCGCGAGCAAGGCAGGGAGGAGATCTGGAAGAATGGCTCCGGAAGAAAAAAGGTATGCGCGATACGCAAGCGAGCGAGAAATCACGAGGATGCTTCCATGTAACGTTACAGGTGTCGTCACAATGCGGACGCCGTGCCGAATAAAGGAGAACGGTAACGGTAACGGTAACGGACCTGAAAGACGACTCGTTCGGTACCCAGCTGGGGCTCGATCTGGGGTTGGGTGTAGAATGCGTGAGCAGCGCGAGAAGAGAGAAAAACAGAGATTGTCACGAGCAGGCACTTCTCCAGAATCCCGATATGACGAATCATTTTGTTATCGGGTTCCTCGATTCTGCTGCGACGACGCGGCTAAAGCTCGGTGTTATTAGCGGGACGCGGACGAGAGGTTGACGAGACGAACCCGACTACGTCGCCGGCAGAATTGAGCGGAGCTCTACACCAAAGTTGTGGTGATCAGGCTGAACAGGACGGCATGGTAGTGAGCATGAATGGAGTGAGCTGAACTAGTTGCTGTCAATTAGGTGTGAATGACCGACCATTGGTGTTCCTCGACTTCGGTTGGCACAGCACGGTGGGAGAATGAACAGGCAGATGGCGAGGGAAAGTTTTTTGAAGTCATGAAGGTTCAGCCTTTAACCTCATGGTATACATCGTTTTCCGGGGTAATCTTCTTGTGCAGTCTGGCTGGCAGGAGGGCGGTCTGGTATACCAAAGGTTGGGAAAACAAATTTACAGCTTGAAGAGTGCAAACTGTTGCTCTCACCAGAATCCAATTCTCACGACCTCGGGTGACCGATGGTGGAGGTGGGTTTGCAGCTTTGCACACCTGCCTCTCAGCAAGGCACCTCTCGAGCGCTACTCTCGACTTGACTTTGGGTTCAGCACCAGTTCTCATCAATTTCAGATGTCTAAAGTTGCATCCAAACCATGTTCCAGGGGCGTGCTCTGGGTTGCACTTCAACAAGTGACGAGTTTCAACACACTGGACACGCCTCCTGTGAAATCGATTGGGATACGACTCGAGATTGTTTTGTTTTAGCCCTGGAAACCGGAAACAGGCCCCTGTTCTCAAACCTCGACAGCACGGAATATCGATGGGTTGTAGGTTACCACGTGTTACCAATATATATTTTGCGAAACTATTCCGCACCTCGCAAGCAACGGGCACAACTGCATTTACATCCCCATCCCACCACCTGTCCTGCCTCCTTTTTTCCTCCTCGGTTTGTCTCCTCCCCAACATTTCTTCCTGCTCCTCTTAGTCTTATCTCTTGAACATCACTGCGCAACAGAATTATATTATCCCATCACAACATGGCGTCAACCAGCGCGATGCCGATCGCACAGCTTCTGGCGGCCAATCCGTACAACCCGGAGATTTTGCCGGACCTTGAGAAGCACGTGGATGATCAGGTGGGTCGCGAAGGTTGTCCGCGCTCTTCGGCGATGCCGAAGAAATAGGGTTTTACTTGTCGCGCGGGAATTCGACGTGTGTTTGCTGAAATCGCAATCCGATGTGGCACGACGGCTGGAAATCGCCCAGTTTGGACAATATATATGTGAACTAGTTCTCATCTGCTAAGGTCTAGGTCGAGCTGTTTGATAATCATTCGCGAACCAGTCACGAACCATCTGGTCCGATCGCTAACACGAGCGATCGGCGTGCGCGGCAACCTGTTGTTTCGCAAACTTTATGGGCTCGCGGCAGGAAGCATGTTGATCCGTAAGGCGATCCAAATGACCAGTTCTGAGCGGCTGGCGAGAAACTCGCGGTGCTGGATACGGTGGTATAGACGTGGGGAAGATTGCGGTCGGAACGTTAGTAGATTAGAATGTTGAGAAAGGAAGGTAGGCGATTTTTTTCGACGTCTTTGAAGTTAGGGAGGTTTTAGGAAGCAAGTGAGGTGAGGACGCCAGCCGTAGCGGGTGAAATGCAGTGGCGGGAGAGGCGAAGGAGAAGGCGAAGGATGGTAGGGAATTGCAAGGCACGAAGCAGAGCGTTTCAGAGTGACAGATCAACAAGGCTACAGAGTGACAGAGCGTACAATTGCGGCGTTGGAGCGCTTTGGGCTCCACGGTAAACCGCAAGGCAGCAAGACGGCATACCGGCAGTGAGGCAGTACGGTAGCTCGGCTCGTCACCCGCTTGCGTTGTAGCTACAGCTTGCTTTCAGTTCCCTGCTCGCGTCACATGCACCTCCCGCGTGAGACGACATGTGAGAACGACGCGTGAGACTCGTGGGCGAAGCCTGCAGCCACGGCATCCTTCCCTGTTCCCTCCTCGCACGCCTCCCCGCGCACCTCCCCGCGCACCTCCCCGCGCACCTCTCCGCGCACCTCCCCGCGCCCCTCCTTCTGCTACGCTCGAGACGACTCATGAGCGGACTAGTCTTGCCTTCGCCGCACTCCCGATTGGGGGGCGTGGGGAGCGACGTGAGAGGATGTGTGAGAGTCCACGCACGTCTCTGCTGCCCCCGCACGTCTGTCCCCTCCCTTCCCACACGCTCCTTTTCCCGGCTGACTGAGGGGCTCAGTCCTGGCTCCTGTCTTTGCCGTGTGTGAATTCATTCAATTTTCCTGTGTGATGGCTTGTTGCCTTATCGCAGATCGCCAATGGGACGTACGACTTGGATGCCAACCTCACACTGCTGCGCCTTTACATGGTAACCCCACCCTCTCCTCCCTCCCCTTCTCCTCTGCTGCTCTCGCCTTGCCTTTCCCGGCTCCTTGCCCCACTCCCGTCTCTTCCCATCGTGGTCTTTCCAAAACACTTTCCTCCCATCTCTTTCTCCCTCTCTGCATGCCTGCGTGCGTGTGTGCGTGCGTGTGTGCGTGCGTGCGTGCTTGCGTGCGTGCGTGTGTTTGTGCGTCTGTGCGTGCGTGCCTGCCTGCCTGCCTGCCTGCCTGCCTGCCTGCCTGCCTGCCTGCCTGCCTGCCTGTGCGTGACTGAGAGCAGTTTGAGCCTGCGCGAGTGAACGTGCGCAAGATCAGCGGGGTTCTCATCAAGGTACGTCACGCCTCGGCTGCGCGCACGCCTCGGCTGCACGCACGCCTCGGCTGCGCGCACGCCTCGGCTGCGCGCACGCCTCGGCTGCAAGCACGCCTCTGCCGCACGCACTTGACCAGCTTTGTAAAGCCTCAATTCCCCTCTCTTCCCCCTCCTCCGGCCCCGCCATTGTCGCCAGGCTATGATGGCTCTGCCTCGCACGGACGTCACTCTCTGCCTCTGCCTCATTCCCGAGAGATATGTCAGTGCCTCCCTCCCTCTCCACTGCAATGCCCTGCCATGCCATGCCATTCATGTTGTGCCAAGTTTTGTGACCGCCCAAAACTCTTTCTGAATGACTGGTCAACGCCTTCTTGGCCCATGCCATGCCATGCCATGCCATCCCATGCGACCATGCCATGCCATGTTGTGTCTTCCCATGCCATGCCATGTTATGCCTTCCCATCCCATGCTATATCTTTGCTCGCTTTTACTCCTATCCCTGCTCCTGCGTCTACGCTCACAACAACCATTCCCTTTCACCGCCCTTTCTCTCTGTGCGGTTCTGAGCAGCAAATCGAGGAGCCTCTTTCCACCCTCATCGCTCTCTCGCAATTCCTTGAGGTGCGCTGTGCGTTGTGTTCTGTGTGCTTTCTGCTTTCTGCTTTGTCCTCTCTGCCTCCTTACTGCCCGTCGTGTCAAGTCAAGTGTCACTCTCTTTCCCTGCTACTTCCCCTCCCCTTCCTCCTCCAACCCCCCTCCGCCCTCCCCTTTTCCCCGTGCCTCGGCGCCCCCTTTCCTGCTGCTTGGTTTGCCAATATCACCTTTCAAGCAAGTGAATGTTGCTCCATGCTTTACAGATTCCGGCTGTACTCAACTCACCCTTGTCACGTCGCTCCCACTCCTCACTTCCCCCCCCCCCCCCCCGCTCCCTTTGTTCCGACTCGCTGTATCCTTTTTTTTTCCTTCCTTTCAACATTCTCCCCGTATCATCCAACCCCTCGTTTGCGTCCCTCCTCCCCCTTCCCGCCCGCCCGCCCGCCCGCCCGCCTGCCCGCTTGGCCGCCAGACGGCCCGGTTCCGCGAGTTCTGGTCAGAAGTGGAGCAGCAACGGGACCTGCTGGGGGCGGTGCCTGGTGAGTGGGGTGCGGTGCGGTTGTGGGTGGTGGTGATGGTAGTGGTATCACACAGCAAAGTTATCCGGGCTATGCATGCAGGGTTTTGGATTGGGGATTCCATTCGAGCGATGCAGTGTGGTGGTTGTGGTTGAGTGGATGGAGGATGCAGGTGCAGGCTGCCCTGCCGTGCCTGTGAGTGCCTGTTGGGAGGCTCCGCTCCACCACGAACGGGACATTGTTTGGCCTTGCTTGAACTTTTCTCCCTTGCAAGCAGCAAGGATGAGCCTCCCTGCCCGGATACATACACACACCTGTTCTCTCTCGCCTCATCCTTGCTGCTTGCATCACTCCTGGTTTTTTCCATATGCCTCTTGTTCTTAGTGCATCCCCCCATTTCCTTTTCCGAAAAGCGCCAACCCCTTTCATTCAACCACGTCTCTATCCTACTCACAGCCTCACCAGTCGAGCATTGGAGGCCCTTCAAAACTCGTTTCGCTGCCAGCCTTTCCTATTTGGCATTTGAGGGAGGGCGCATCAAAGACATATTCCCAACAGGCTCATCTGTCATGCCTGACTTGGATCCATCCATCCCACCCGCTGCCGTCTCTCTGTGTATTGCAGGCTTCACGGACGCCATTCAGGCGTATGCCCTTCATGTGCTCGCCATCACCCCCTCCCACCATCGCCTATCTCACGTCTGAAGAGCGGTCTGCCCCACCCACCCCCCTGTCTCTCTGTGCATTGCAGGCTTCACGGACGCCATTCAGGCGTATGCCCTTCATGTGCTCGCCATCTCACACCGCCGCGTGCCCAGAGAGATACTGGCTGAGGTGGGCAGCGGTGCACGGGGGTGGGGAGCGGTGCACGAGGGTGGGGAACAGCGGTACTTGCTGGAGTGATGGGTTTGGGGTGCTGTCATGAGTAGTTGGTTGTGTTGTGGCACCAGCATCGCTCATTGCTCTCAATCCCCCAGTGCCATTATATCAGCATTGCTGTGCTGTGTTATGCTGTGCCATGCCATCACATGTCTTGCTGTGCCATGTCTTTAATTGCCCTGCCCTGCCCTGCCCTGCCCTACCATGCCATATGCTGCCATCGCTACAATGCCACGCCATGCCGTGTGATGCCATTCCAAATACCCTACCCAACCCCCACGCTTGTGCCAAGCCATGGAGGCTATCAACTTGAACGGACCGGCCTTGTTTTAAGTCGACTCAAAACACGACTCGTACCATGCCGTGTGATGTGATGCCATTCCGGATTCCCTACCCAACCCCCATGCTTGGGCCGAGCCATGCAGGCTATCAACATGAACGGGCCGGCCTTGGACGACTTCATTCAGCGCCGCGTGGAGGCCAGTGGTTGGATGGTGGCACCAGGGAAGACCGGTCAGGTGTGTGGGGGTAAACGGGAGAGGGTTGAATGGGGGTGAATGAAAGTGGCCGGGGGGGTGGAAGAGGGGGGTGGATGAGAAAGTGGGGTCCCCACACTAAACTTTTTTTTAATCGGGTCAAGATCCCACTGCGATACTCCGCGTGCTCTGCACTGTGTGATATGCACAGTGCCCCACCCACCCCACCCCAGCTTCTTCGTCCCCGGCCGCTGCTGCTGCTGCTTCCCGTCGTCTTTTCTGACCTTGCTGCTGCTCGTTAGTCATTGCTCCTTTGCGTCCTGCCAGCCGCATTTGTCTCTGTTCGCCCTGTTGGGGTTTTAACTACTGAATGTGTGCTTCTGCATGCATATGTGTGTGTGTCTGCGCGCGCGTGCATGTATGTGTGCATGCATGTGTGAATGTATCTCTGAATGCTTGTGTTCATGCATGTGTGCATGTGTGCATGGCTGTATGCATGTGTGCATGTGTGCATGTGTGCATGGCTGTATGCATGTGTGCATATGTGCATGTGTGCATGGCTGCATGCATGTGTGCATGCATGTGTGCATGCATGTGTGCATGCATGTGTGCATGCGTATCACTGAGAGCAGGTGGTGGAGCTACCCAGCAACATTGAGGCGCAAGCAGCGTCGCGGGGATTGACAGAGTCCATTCCCTTGGACCACGTGTCTCGCCTCTTCCCTGTCCTTTCGTAAACAATATTATACAATCTTTTAACATGGATTAATGAGGGCAAACGCGTTTAGCAACTAATAGTGTAGAATCAGCAAACGAAAGATGCAACGTAGCAGCATTGTTGTATGTTAGTGTGATCCAAGTTGGTATTATGAAAAGCAATGAGATTGTTCATTGCGTTTGTGCCATTACATGGGGTTTGACCTTAGGAGGGTCTATGTACCCTCGCTCTCTCACCCGTACATATCACACCTGGAGAGCGCATATCTGCATTGCTTGCGCGTATGCCATGTGCAAGGTGATTGTAATGAGTGATAGGGATGTAATTCTCTACAAGCAAGGAGTCCTTCAAAAGGCAATAATTGCTGGTACTGTCATTTTCCAGCTCTGCACCTATGGGTGCCTGTTTTCCTCGAGAAAAGCCGCTATTCTCCTAAACCAAGTCTTAGGGCGTGTTCCTACGGCCTCATATCAGGAAACCTCGTATCAAGAATGCTGTTTTTGCCTGGTAAAACTAGCGAGAGGTTTCGGGTTTAGGGGAATTTCCAGTGTGAGCCTGATACGAGGTTGTCTTGATACGAGGATAGGAACACGCTCTTAGCGCACAAACAGCCGGACGTGGCTCGTCTTACGGTATGAGGTGCCTCAAAAGCTACTGCACCTTTAAGGTCTGCAGACTCTGCCTGCACTGATGGCGGTTCTTGTTTACAGTGTGGGTGTGGGTCAGACACACCCAGCTGGTGGTGGCTCATCTTTTGAGGTGCCTCATAGGCCACTGCATTTTTTTAGTGCTGCACTGCACAGCACCGTAAGAAGGCACCTCTTGTTAGAGTGTGGTTCAGTGTGGGTTATACACACACAGCAGGAGGCGGCTCGTCTTCTGGTATCTGCACCATTGTGCGGAGGGAAGCGGTATCGGGTGGGATTTGAGAACAAAAGCAGGGGGGATGGGATTTGAGTCGACTCAAGGCGCATCTCGAGTGTGGGTCAGTGTGGGTGGGTGTGGGTCATACACGCACGGCTGGAGGCGGCTCGTCTTCTGGTATCTGCATTTGAGTCGACTCAAAAGCATTATTGCACGGAGGGAAGCGGTATCGGGTGGAGGAGAGCAGGGCGGTTGCAGGGGAATGGGAGAAGCGGATATGATGGGGAGAGGGGGGGGGGGGAGGGGGGGGCGGGTTTAGAGATTCTTGGAGAGCAATGGACATGGCATTGACACGCAGGCACTGACACGCCGGCACTCAAATGCAGCATGGCACTGACACGCCGGCACTCAAATGCAGCATGGCACTGACACGCCGGCACTCAAATGCAGCATGGCACTGACACGCCGGCACTCAAATGCAGCATGGCACTGACACGCAGGCTAGTTATGAGGCTCCTCAAAACTAGACATGGCATTGACATGCAGGTGCCTTTGAGAATTCTCAAATGCAGCATGGCACTGATACGCAGCCGCTGGAAGGGATGAACGGCATGATGAGAGGCGGGACAGGAGCGATGCACAAGGGGCAATTGCGATTATCACAACTATAGTATGCCACTCACTCATCAAATGTGAAACTTACAGCTCTGCTCGCTTGCACGTACCTCTCCAAGCTTCCATCTGGTTGCAGCCCACAGGGACCCGCCCCCACCCTCACCACCCCCCACGCCAGCAGCACCACCAGCAGCAAGGGGCAGCGCTGAAGCAGGCTGAGGGAAGCCGGGGGGGGAGGTGGAGAGGGGAGAGGGGCTGCTAGCGCCGAAGGGGGAGAATGGGGAAGGTGATGCGGTTGGGCCGAATGGGGAGGGTGACGGTGCGGGGTGGAAGGGAGAGGAGGTGGTGGTGGTGGTGGTGGGTTGGCCAAAGATCAGCTGTTGCTGCTGCTGCTGTGGTGGTGCGGGTGAGAAGGGAGATGGGGCGCTAGAAAATGGAGATGGGGCATTGGAGAAAGGAGCTGGGGCGCTGGAGAAAGGGGATTTGCCAAAGGAAAACGGCGACGGCTGTTGTTGTTGTTGTTGTTGTTGGGGCGGGGGGAAGGCGGAGGCAGGGGTAGGGCCGAACGGTGATGGGGCTGCTGCTGCTGCTGCTGGTTGTTGCAACACTACCTTCCCAAACAGCATGCCCCCCGCGCCCAGGGGGGCGCCGGGGGCGGATGGAGGCACAGAAAACGCGGGGGGGGGCGCAGGGAAGTCGGCGGGTGGGGGGAAGGGAATGACGGGGGAAGCTGCTGCCCCGCCAGTGGGGGTGGTGAGGGGAGGGTTTTGTCTGACTGGCCCGGTGTAACGGCGCGAGCGGAAGGCGGCATGGATGGCCTCGGCATTGGCGAGCATGGCACGCTCCGATGCCACCTGGGAAGGGCGGGGGGAAAGGGGAAAGAAGAAAGGGGCGGGAAGGTAGAGGAGGTGTGGGAGAAAGGGGGAGGGGCGGAGGGAGGTGGGTGAGGAAGGAAGTGGGAGGAATGCTGGGCAGTGGATTTCAGCTTGATGAGAAGTGTGTTTGTGTGTTTGCGTGGCATGGCACGGCAGGGCAGTATGACTTGGATAGCAGAATGAGGAGGCATGCAACACATGGAACAGCATGGCAGGGTGTGGTGTGGTATGGTGTGGTGTGGTGTGGTGTGGTGTGGTATGCACGGTGCAAGACTGACAATGGAGGGCAGGGGAACGCCCTGAGCAGCCTGTGTGTAAGCGAGCAGACGAGCCTCCTCTGGACTCACATCCGACCCCACGTCACAGGGTAGACTGTCATTGCACGGCAAACCACACACACACACACACACATACGCACACAGAGGAGGGTTGGCGGGTAGGGGGGACAAGGTTGTTTGAGGGGACACGATAGAGCAGGCGAGCCTCCTCTGGACTCACATCCGGCCCACGTTGCAGGGTAGAGTGTGCCATTGCATGCCGTGCAGTGTGCACACACACACACGCACACACATACACACACACACACACTCACACACACACTCACACACACACACACACGCACAAACAAACACACACACACTCACACAAACACACACACTCACACACACACACACACTCACACACACACACACACACGCACACACACACTCACACACACAATCACACACACACACACACACACACAGTCGTGAGGGGGGCCTGGGTAGGGGAGTTGGGGTGGGAGGGGGGTTGAGTCGACAAAAAGAAGCAAACGTGCGCACATCGCCGGGTAGACTGTGCCATTGCATGCCGTGCGGTGCACACACACACACACACACACACACACACACAAGGGGAGAGAGGGGGGAGTGGGGGGGTGTGGGTTACAGTGGAGGGGAGTGGGAAGGGAAGTGATGGTGTTGGGTGGAGTGAGGGGTGGGGGGGAGAGGCTTGGGGATGCTTTAACGCAGTGAAAGGGTGTTTGCATCAAAGAGGCGGTGGGGCGGGCATGGTACATGGGCGGGCATGGGACATGGGCGGGCATGGGACATGGGCGGGCATGGGACATGGGCGGGCATGGGACATGGGCGGGCATGGGACATGGGCGGGCATGGATGTGGGGCAGGATAGTGGAGAGAGGCATGAGTGGCATGAGCGGCATGAGAGGCATGAGCGGCATGAGAGGCATGAGCGGAATGAGAGGCAAGAGCGGCAGGAGAGGCAGGTGGGCGGGCAGCACTCACTACTTCCAGTGCGCGTATACAGAGGGGCGCCACAGCGGGCGCTCGTTCTCCGCATCCTCTGCTATGATCGACTCACAGTCCAGCCGATCCGAGCAGCTGCCGTGAGGACGAGGAGAGGGAGGAGAGGAGTGAAGGAAGGGAGGGGGAAGCGGGCGTGGAGGGGGAAGCGGGCGTGGAGGGGGTTCTGGAGAGGGAATAACGGCGCCACAGCGGGCGCTCATTGAAGCGTATTTTGAGGCGCCTCAAAATACGCCACAGCGGGTGTTCATTCTCCACATCCTCTGCGACGATCGACTCACAGTCCAGCCGATCCGAGCAGCTGCCGTGAGGGCGAGGAGAGGGAGGAGAGGAGGGAGGGGGAAGAGGGGGGAACCAGGGCAGGATAGGATTTAGGGCAATGGAAAATGGGGGCAGGAGGCCACAGCGGGCGCTCGTTCTCCTCACCGCATCCTCCGCAATGATCGACTCACATTCCAGCCGAGCAGCTGCCGTGGGGACGGGGGGAGGGGAGGGGGGGAGGGAGGGGGGGAGGGGAGGGAGGGGGGAGAGAGGGGGGAGTGAGGGGGGAGGGGAGGGACGGGGGAGGGGAGGGAGGGGGAAGCGGGCGTGGAGGGGGAAGGGGGCGTGGAGGGGGGTCTGAATAGGGGATAACGGCGCCACAGCGAGAGCTCTTTTTCCGCACCGCATCCTCCGCAATGATCGACTCACATTCCAGCCGATCCGAGCAGCTGCCGTGGGGGCGGGGATGGGGCAGGGCCAGGCGGGCAGGGAGGGCGGACGGAGGGGCAGAAGGTGCATGGGTAGCAGTAGTGAGGTGTGATGCTGGCCATGCTGCCGTACTTTTGAGATGTCTCAAAACATCTCTTTTATCACGGTGTGATGCTGGCCATGCTGCCATACTTTTGAGACGTCTCAAAACAACACTTTTATCACAGTGTGATGCTGGCCATGCTGCCGTACTTTTGAGACGTCTCAAAACTAACACTTTTATCACGGTGTGATGCTGGCCATGCTGCCGTACTTTTGAGACGTCTCAAAACAACACTTTTATCACGGTGTGATGCTGGCCATGCTGCTGTACTTTTGAGACGTCTCAAAACAACACTTTTATCACGGTGTGATGCTGGCCATGCTGCCGTACTTTTGTTGAGACGTCTCAAAACAACACTTTTATCACGGTGTGATGCTGGCCATGCTGCCGTACTTTTGAGACATCTCAAAACAACACTTTTATCACGGTGTGATGCTGGCCATGCTGCCGTACTTTTGAGACGTCTCAAAACAACACTTTTATCACGGTGTGATGCTGGCCATGCTGCCGTACTTGTGCACAAGCGCACAAGTAGAAGTGCATGCATGCTGCAGGGAGTTTTTGGAGATTTCTCAAAAACATGCTGTGAATAACCGGTGGCATGGGGGCATGGAGCCGGTTCATGGTGGCATGGCATGAAACATGACAGCATGTCAGCATGACAGCATGTCAGCATGACAGCATGTCAGCATGTCAGCATGTCAGCATGTCAGCATGTCAGCATGACAGCATGTCAGCATGTCAGCACAACACATCACTCACACGCTTCTCGGCCAAGCAAACCAAACATCCTCATGCCACCCATCCCATTTCAACCATCCAGGTGCATATTGAATTGAGTCCCATCTCAAAACAAATCACATCTCAGCCACCCTCCTCCACCACCATGCTCCCCCCTCACCCTCCTCGTCCCTCCCTCGCCATACCCCCTCACCTGTGCTCTCGCGGCACAGCCTGCTGCCCCCCGCCCCCTCCTTGTCGTCCCCCACCCCCCCCTCCGCGCCCTCCCCGCCCCCCTCCGCTTCCTCCCCCTCCCCCCTGCCCCCTGCCACCTCCCCCTCCCCATCCGCCCCCCCCGCCCCACTGTCCACTGGGCTCCGCGTAGCAGTTCCCCTGATGGAGGGGGAAAGGGGCGGGGCCCGGGGGAGAGAGGGGGGAGGGCAGGGAGGGGAAGAGGGGAAGGGAAAGAGGGGGAAGGGAAGAGGGGGAGGAGAAGATGGAGAGGGGGAGAGGGGGAGGGGAAGTGAGGAAGGAGAAGATGGAGAGGGGGAGGGGAAGAGGGAAGTGGGGGAGCAAATATGAGTGGGCGACATGCACTGTTCCATGCCATGCCATGCTGTGAACTGGAACAAATCCACACCATCCCATGCTATGCCACCTCACCTCACCTCACCCCACCCCACCCCATCCCACCCCACGCCAGGCATGCATGCGTACGCGTGGTGCCTGCTGCTGCGCGGGAGCGGGGGCCTGGTGCGAAAACCTGCAGCGCGCCCCGAAGCGACAACTGCCACGAGAGGGGCGAGGAGGAGCGAGGGGGGAACGGGAGGCGACAGGGAGGGACGGGGAGGGAGAGAGAGGGAGAGATAGGTGGGTGTGTGCGGGTAAGCAGAGGACGGAGAGCACATGGGAGCAAGCACAGGGAAGCGGAGGAGACAGAAATTGTCGTGGCGCTTACTCACCCCACTTGTCTGCCCCGACCTGCCTACCCGCCCGTTCCTGCCGCGCTGGAAGTCCCTACGCAACGCTACCCCTCCGCGGTTGCTGCGTGTGTGTGTCCCTTGCACTGGTCGATCGTACCTGCTCCATTGCCCAACTGCATCTGTACCCTACCCTGTCTGTGCCCACCGGCCTACCCGCCCGTACCTGCCCCGCTGGAAGTCCCTACACAGAGCTGCCCCTCCGCGGTTGCTGCGTGTGTGTGTCCCTTGCACTGGTCCTACCTGCCGACGTTGTCCAACTGCCTCTCTACCCTGCCTGCCCGTGCCTGCCATCCCTGTCCCCACCTGTCTGCCTGACCCGACCTGCCTACCCGCCCGTACCTGCCCCGCTGGAAGTCCCTACACAGCGCTGCCCCTCCGCGGTTGCTCATGACCCGCGCGCGCTACGTAGTGCCGGTGAAAGGGGGGGGTGACCTGCGAGTGTCGGGTTTCGATTCAGCCGTTTTCCTCTTTCGAGACGGTGACGGTGACGGACGAACGGAGGAGTCTGTTTATATGTGTGTGTGTGACGCAACCAACGGCGTGATTGTTGGCACAGCTGAAACTGACGCGAGTTACTAATTCCAGAGACTAAGCGCCATTGCTGACCCGCTGATCGCAACCGCAGTATCTGCTCAAACAGCGGCTTCGCTTCGATCAAAGTTTCACTCTTCACGAAAAAATCCGTTACACTCGTTCAAAGTTTTGTATAACACTGACCAACTTATTCGTACGCTGTTATGGTTCATCCCAACCTTAATGTTTTTTGGCAGAGTAAATCAGATACTAACAGACCCAGTAAGCCTAGCCAATTATATGTTTCCTGCGCAATTTGCAGAGGAATCTAGAGCAGCCTAGATCACCATATACACTAGTACAACCACCGCATACATCTACATACATACCGTACACGTCCCCTACATCCACACAGCATACCATACTGATTCTAGCTTCTCCCCCCTCTCTCCCTTCTGCACTTTCCCTCACCGAACCAAGCAAAGACCGCACAAGGACAGCAAAAAGAATCTCCAGTTTCCGCTTAGCCCAATTCCTTTTACGGGGGTGTTGGCAGCACGCAGGGAGGCACAACATACAGCACATACAATGAATCGTCAAACTGCACACCACCACTCCTTGCAGCAGGAGCAGCAGAAGCAGGAGCACGTGCAGGAGAATGAGCAGCAGCAGCAGCTGCTACACCACCAGCAGTGGCAGCCGCAGCACCAGGAGCAGCAGCACCAGCAGCAGCAGCAGCAGCATTCTGCCTGGCACCACTATGGCCCACAACCGCAGCACCATAACCGCCACGAGCCTCCCCTCCCACGGGGGACGTTCGGTCCACCATGCCTCCATACACAAGCACAGCCGTACCCCCTGCCACGGCACATGCCCCATGGTACGCCCTTGCTGCTGGCGCTACTCCCAGTGCACGCACCTGGTGCCAGTATGGGTGCCGCTTTGGGGCCTGCTTCAAGGCTGGTTGCGGTGCCAGCAGGGAGAGTGGGGGTACAGGTGGGTTGCTCGTGGCTCGCGCTGCTGCAGCTGCTGCTGCTGCTGCCGGTGGTGCTGCTGGTGCTTGTAGTTGTGCTGCTGGTGCGGCTGCTGCTGCTGGTGGTGGTGGTGCTGCTGCTGCTGCTGCTGCTTGTGCTGCGGGTGCTGGTTGTGCTATGGTGGGAGGTACAGCTGGAGCTACAGGTAGTATTCTATCGGTTGGCACGCGGAGGCAAGGAACTGCAGCAGGAAGTATGTGTTGGTCCACCAGAGGACCCCCCTCCTGCTGCTGCTGCTGCTGCTGCTGCTGCTGCTGCTGCTGCTGCTGCTGCTGCTGCTGCTGCTGCTGCTGCTGCTGCTGCTGCTGCTGCTGCTGCACCACCTGTGCATCCTGTGCCTCCTCTGCTGCTCCACGCACTCCATCAGTCTGCCCTGCATCAGACACCACCTTCAGCTTCCACTCACAACCCCCCTCTGCCCCTGTTGGAACTACCTGAATCTCCTTGCCTCCTCCTCTCTCAACTCCTCTTCCTCCTGCTCTTCCTCTTTCTCCTCCTCTCTCTCCTCTCTCTCCTTTCTCTCCTCTCTCTCCTCTCTCTCCTTTCTCTCCTCTCTCTCCTCTCTCTCCTCTCTCTCCTCTCTCTCCTCTCTCTCCTCCTGTGCCTCCCCTCTCCGCATCTGACCCTCCTGCTACTCGCCCCCCTCGTGCATGCCCGCCATTACTCTCACCATCCTCACCTCCTCGGTCACCGATACAGCCGCCCACCTCCTGTGCTGGCCCTCCCCCACTCCTCACACCCCCACCACCACGTAACGCACACTCTCTCAAACCCTCCACATAATAATCCCCCCCCAACCCTCGACCCCCCAACCCTCGACCCTCCAACCCTCGACCCTCCGACCCTTCATGCTCCAACTCTCCTCCTCCCCTCAGCTCCGCACCCACCAACCGGCCGTTCACCCTTCTCCCCTCCCCCTCTACCAACCCCACTGCTTGCCTCCCACTCACAGCCCCACACACACCACCACGCACACCACCACACACACCACTACACACCGCACCACCACGCCTACCACCGCACCAGCCCAGGGCCCGCACTCTCCCCCGCAAATCCAAAACCCAAAGGTCATTCCGCCGGTCCCTATTCTCCCCCTCGCCCCCAAACAGCACCACCCGTCCGTCCACCAACCGTGTTGCAGAATGCCCGGCCCTCGGCCCAGGCCCTACCAAACCCTTCCCTTCCATCCCCTCCATTCCCCCTCTCAATCCTTCTGTTCCTTCCGTCCCTTCAGTCCCTTCAAGCCCACCCACACGGCCATCCCCAAAAGAGTCCCCTTTATAGTCTTCCTCGCTGTCTAAAAGAGTCCACCTAGCAACAGTGTCCCCTTGTAACTGCATGATCCACACGTCACTAAGCACCTCCATGCCTGCCCCCCGGCCACCTATCAGCACCGCCGTCCCATCACAAACCCCTGTCAGGGAATGGCCTGATCGCGCACACGGCAACTCGTGCCTCCCTCTGCTGCTCCTGTTCCTGCTCCCGCTGCTGCTGCTGCTGCTGCTGTTGCTGCTTCTGTTCCTGTTCCTGGTGCTCGTGTCGCTGCCACTGGTGGTACTGGCAGCCTCAGCACCCATGCCACCTCTGCAACCACCAGCATCAGCATCACCACCAGCAGCAACAGCCGACCCATCACCACCACCGTCTCTCGCTTCTGCTCCAGTTGTTCCTATATCCCCCCCAGCAGCCTCCACCCGACCTCCCCCTACCCTCCCTACCTCACCCTCTGCTGCCCCACCGTCTCCCCGCTCCTCTCCACCCACCATCTCCAGCTGTCGCCACGTGATTGGCTCTTCCGCCAGGTCTAGCAGCCACGCATCGGAGAGTCTACGGCCAGCAGAGTCTATACCGCCGAACACCACCACTCGCTGGCCCCCCATGTGCGTCCCTGCGTGCGCTCCCCTGGCCGGAGGGGAAACCGCGGGATGCAGCTGCTGCCACTGCCAGTCATTCTGCTGTTTCACCGAAACTGCAGCAGCAGGGTTGCTACCACCGTGACTGCCATTAGCAGGTGTGGCAGCAGCAGCGGCAGCAGCACCAGCACCCCTGGGAGCAGCAGGAGTGAAGCCAGGGGGGACAACATGGGCAGCCTCCCGTAACTTTGGGCCAAAGAGCCACGTGTCATCGAGCCGTTGGCCGAGGTCGTTGATCCCTCCAAACATCACCACCATGCCTCCGTCCACCCCTGTCATACTGGGCTGAAACCTTCCCCCTGGTCCGCTCTCTTCCTTAGTCTTGAGCCTCCCCGCTCGTGCCCCTCGCGCCCGCTCTGCGCCCCCAGCGGAGCCCCGCGCGCTTGCTGTCTCACCACCGCCCGCCCGCCCAGCTTCGACCGCCTCCGCAGCCTGGCACGCGGGGCCACTCAGCGGCTGCCACGTCACCCCAGGACTGGAAAACGGGACGGGGGGAGGGCGCGAGGCGGGAGGTGGTGGATCGGATGGGGAGAGAAGGGAGGTGCGGGGAGGCTGAGGGTGACGAAGAGGGGGAGGGAGGGGGGGAGGGAGAGGGAAGGGGGACTGGAGGAGGGGGTGGAGCAGCCACGTGTCGGAGAGGTGTTGACCTCCGCTGCAACCCCCACCGAACATCACAACAGGTGCTTCCGCTGCTGCCGCCGCCGCTGCCGCGGCCGCTGCTGCTGTTGCTTCTGCTGTTGCTGTTGCTGCTGCTGATGCTGGTGGTGGTGGTGGTGGCTCTATCCCGCGTACCGCACTACCTGCATCAACCGAACCCCATCCCACTTGCGCCATGCCGTGCGACGCCCTTCCTACCGGCCGTTTCTCGCCCCTCTCTTCCACGCCGCGCCACGCCAGGCCGTCAAGTGCACTGACGGACCGGTACAGGGAGTACCATCTGCCGGCCAGCACCGCTTGCAGTGTCGGCTGCGCCGTCTGCTCCTGAGGGTCCGGCTGAGGCTGCTCCTGCTGCGGCGGCGGCGGCGGCGACGGCGACGGCGACAAAGGCGGCGGGGGAGACACGAAGGGGGTCCGTTGAAGGGGGAAGACAGCGGAAGCAGCGCCGCGCGCAGCCTGCTTCCCCCAATCGCGTTCGCTCACAGATTCCCACACGCCGTCCGCGAGAGCTATTTCAAGAAACTGACGACACGTGGCAGCCAACGAGAGGATGGCTGCGGGAGGAAGCAGCAGCAACACGTAGTGCCACACCTCCTCGGGTAACAAACCCGCTGAGCAGCTTCCTCTGTTGTAACCACGGCTGCTGCTGGCTATCGCATATTGGGAGTCGTTCCTACAGCTACTACCAGATTGCCCTCTGGTGCTATCGAGTATATTTGTAGCAAATATTACCTCCTCGTGGTTAGCGACGGAGTTAATTGGTTCACCTCGGCAACAATCTCCTGTTACACAGCACTGTAATTTTGCAGGGCCTACAAGACGATCCTCATCCGCATCTTCGCCCTCATCCTCCCGACGCTTACGTTTATCCATGGAGGCCGTATCGGCAGCGTGTTGTCCCACCAGTCGATTTCTGTAATCCTCAACTAACTCCTGAACTTCGTTTTCGAACATTATGCAACAGGACGGGAGAGCGGGAGAAACCTGGGTTTTTCGGGTGGATAGGAGATGGGATAAGGGAAGAACACGAGAGAAACAGCGACCTGGAAAGTTGGAAACAGAGAAACAAGCGGGGGACGAACGAGGGGTGGAATGGAAAGGAAAGAGAAGGGACGTACTGTAGCGGTAGCTGGAAATCGCAATTTGTTATCGCAAATTGGGATTGTGGTGACCTCGATTCGCGAATCGCAAGAGTACACCGTGGAACAACACAGCAAAGGGAAATACCTTTTTTTCCCGGCTATTGGGAGAGAAAAAGCCTCTCGCGGATGATTGGAAAAGGTCAGGGGGAAAAAGGTGAAACTCGGTAGTGGCAGCGTCTTTTTTATCACAGAATCTCATTGCGAAACTCTGTTTTCGCAAAGAGCAATATCACGACTTTCCACAATTGTTTAATCTACACAAGTCTTGTGCCTGTAAACTTATGCTAAAATCAGTCCATCGCTACTCTCCTGGTCTAGTGAAAGCTTACCCCAGTTATAATGCTACACAACTCAAAAGTTACGATGCCTAACAGGTGCATGCCTGGCAACTCGTCATGCTGACAATTCGGAGACTTCAGGCCTCGCATATCAGTTGCTGGAAGAAATTAATCGCCCACTTCGATCTCCTCCCTAATCCTTGAAACAGAATGGGTGGAAGGGGCCATGGATTGAACCAAACAACACACTAAGAAAGAAGAAAGAAAAAGGGGCAAACAGCTAGGTGATGTTGAGTGAGCAATACCAGTCTATACTATGCTGCAGTGTCTCCTATTCTCCCTACGCAGCTAGACTAGACAACAGACTCAAGAGTGGATGCTGAGTGTCGTCTAGGGATGTCCATCTTGCTCACACTACTATTGCTGGCCTTGCTCGCGCCGCTGCTGCCTCCTCTTCCTGCACCACTCCCCTTGAGCCCAACTCCCCCTCTTCCAACCCCCACACCACCCACCCCTCCCACTCCCACTCCCACTCCCACTCCCACCCCAACCCCACCCACCGCCCATACTCCCCCCACTCCTCCCACCCCCCCTGTGCTGCTTCCAAGCAGCAAGTTAAACCACCCGCTGTTGCTGCCTGCGCCCAGGCCCAGCCCAGCGAGTCCATCCGCGGAGTCATCTAAAAAAAGATCGTCAGGGACTCGGAACGCCGCGTGGATACAGATTACAGCCACTCCTATCACCGTTCCCGACATGACCGCCGATCCGAGGGGGCTCAGGCCGAAGACTATTAACGCGGATAACAGGCACATGATTATTAGCTTCTCCCGCTCGCTGAACGACCGCCCGGCTACGGTGATTGGTCCAGGGCGGAACAGGAAGGTGTAGCCCCAAGCCGCGGCGAGTATCGCAAGCCAGAGGATCGCGAACGGGTTGTGCAAAACGGAGATGATTATAGCGAGGAAGAGGACGACGAGGTAATTCGCGTGGAAGTAACGGTTGTTCTTGCGGATGCGGCTCGCGGCGTCGGAGAGGCTCTCGGGGCGCGCGAAGGCGGAGCGATCGACGAGCTCCAGCCATGGCCGCTGCTGCGCTGCTGCTTGCCGCATCGCGTCGCGGAGGCGGGAGACGAGGAGAAGCGCGATTGCGACGTTGGGGTTGGAGGAGAGGGAGGAGGAGGAGGACGATGTGGGGAGCGAGGAGGAGCCATGTATGGAGGTGGACGATGAATCCCGAGAGATTGTCGAGGAGGTGAAGGGAAGAAGTGGTTCCTTGGACTTGCCCATATCGGAAACTCTAAACCGGCTGAAACTATGTTGCTGTTATGGAATCCAAACTTGTGGAGACCTGGGCGTAGATATAATCCGAACAATCCCACCCGAATGCGACAGGTGGAGACAGATTATGAAGAACGAGACGTGGATTTCAGAAGGGTTGACCGGGAAACCTTGCGTCCTCACAAACCACCACACAATCTATACCACATCCACTTGGCAGCAAAGGAGGAGCGCGTAAAACGGGGAGATCCCCCCGCTACAGCTAAGGTGCATCGGACGGAGATCGCGGGAACGCACGCCTGGAAAGCGAGCGGAACGCGGCCAGCTAAACGACACGCTAATCTACCTGCGCTGTTGCCGCAACCTCGGTGCTCTACCGGACCGGATCTATGCTGCTGCTGCTACTCTCAGAGATGGCATGGCACATTCCCGATCGCAACGACCAGTCGGAGCTGGTGCATAAGCACTGATCTTGAGGCTGCTCAAGTTGCAGGAAAAATAATCAAAGTAGATTTGTCCTTTCTACTGTACTCCATCCATCCACTACTCGCTGGCTTGTTGTGAGGTGAGGGAATGCGGGGCGAGGTCTCGCTCGCGGTGAGGCGAGCCGAAGGCGAGGCGAGGCCACTGACAGCGACAGCAGAACCCTGAGGGCCAATCACAGCCATTCGCGCCAGCAGCAGCTTCACATATCATGTTTCACAATGTTAATTATAGCTGACAGACATGTAGTCATTCTAAAATTCATATGGAAAGTGCTCTCAAACTATTGTAGCTTTCCTGTGGTTGTGGTCATGCGCTTCAAACAGGTCAGATACCGATCAACACACATCTCACCTACCTTCTGATCATCCACAATGAGCTCCAGTTGTTCTAAGGGAAGGGGGGACGGCTCTGATATGAGCCAAAAGAGAATTGGTTTATGGACTCTCTAATGGGAAATGATCTTGCAAGGGGGCACTCCTCGAAAAAAGGCCAGCTAAAGGATACTCGCGTGCTTTTAGCTGCGATCAGAAGTTGATCGTGGCCTAGGATCTACTCAGGAAGGTTCGCACGCAGAGAAGTGATGTTGGTGGGCCCTTGACCTCAATAGCAGAGTGAATGTAAAATGCTTTGAGATTATTTAAAACATGCAAATACAGCAAATATAAATATGAGTACAGGGGAGATGAAACGACCTAGCTAGCGATGTACTCTAAGGGGTACATTCCCTTATTCAAATACATTCCCAACCGTGCGGCGCGAACAGTTACGAAACTGTTCCCGCCGAAACCATCCTGCCTGCAGCTGCCTGATGCTGTCTGCTCCGATGGTCCAGATGCGTCCCAACTGTCTGACGCTTCGAGTCGATTCCAACCGTCTGACGCTTCGCGTTCATTCGCGATACTGCGTGCTTCTCTTTGCTGCGGTGAGGAGTGCACAGTAATATTCAAGTATTACTATTCGTAACACCCCCCTTCACTCCTGGCCGTAGCTCGACTTGACCTGCTTGACCACGCCGCTGAGTTCGGAGCAGTGCTGATACTGCTGGCGTGGCAGTCGCTTCGTGAGGAAGTCTGCTGCCATGTCACCGGTCGGGCAGTAGGTCAAGTTGACCTTGCCCTTGTCCACCTCATCCTTCACGAAGAAGTACCGCAGCGCAATGTGCTTGGTGCGGTTGACGAAACCAGGTTTGTTCGCGATGCGAATCGCGCTCTGGTTGTCGCAGTGAAGGCGAAATGTGGGCGAAGCTGGAATTTTCGCCTCTTGCAGGAGTTCCTGCAAGTAGAGGCCTTCGCGAACTGTTGCGGTTGCTGCGATGAATTCCGCTTCGGCTGACGACAGCGCAACCAGCTCCTGCTTCTGCGAGTTCCAGGAGATTGGTCCCGTTGGCTCGAGTCGGAACAGGAAGCCAGTCCTGGACCATCGATTATCGGGTTCTGCTGCGTGATCGGCGTCCAAATAGCCGATGAGGTTAAAGGATGGAGTTGGTGCAGTTGAGTAGCACAGCCCAATCTTGGGCGTTGAAACGAAGAACTGAAGGGCGCGCTGCAGATCCAGAAGATTCTCAGCCGTTGGTTTGCGTGAGTACTGCGCCAGCTGACTGGCGATGTACGAGAGGTCTGGTCTGCAGGTGACAGAGGTGAAGAGGAGGCATCCCAACTGTTGCTGGTAAGTCTGAATCCCAGCAGGGGATAGGGGTTTGTTGTCGGGTTTGTGGTTCGGTCCGGGAGTTCGGTAGGGAGTTGAGAGAGGTGCAGGTGAAATGTTGAACCGCTTCCCTAACTCCTCTGCGTACTTAGCCGCTAAGAGATGAATGGCCTCAGGCGCGTAGGAGATGTTGAGGCCTAGAAACTGCTTCACTTCGTAGTTGCACGTGATGTCGACGCGCCCCGCCAAGGCCTTCTCGAACTGCTCGAGAAGCTCGTTGTTTGAGCCTGTGTAAAGCAGGTCGTCGACGTACACCGTGAGGAGAATGTATTCCCCGCGGAATTCGCGGCGATACATCCCTGGATCGTGTGGCATCTGCTTGAATCCGATTTCAAGCAGGATGTTGTGCAGGTACTGCTGCCACAGCCTCGGAGCCTGTTTGTTCCCGTAGAGTGACTTGCGCAGTTGGCACACGCGCGAGTCCCCTTCGCCGTAGGTGTGCGGCTGCTCCACGTAGATCACGGCGTCCACTAACGCGTACAGGAACGCGTTCTTCACGTCAATCTGGCGGAGTGGTAGGTGCCTTGCAGCTGCAATGGCGAGCAGGATTCGAACGGAGGTATGGCGGCTAACTGGGTCGAAGTCGATGCCATGCCTCTGATCGTAGCCGCGAACCACCCAACGTGCCTTGAAGCGCTCGATCGTTCCGTCCGCTGCGGTTTTCACGCAGAAGACCCACTTCCCCGAGAGGATTCTTGCGCCTTTGATCGCCGCGCGGTCGACTAGCATCCAGGTGTCTCGTGACTCCAGCGCCTTGATCTCTGCGTCCATTGCTTCGTGCCATTCCTTGCTGTGTGGTCCAGAAAGAGCTTCGCGCGGATTTCGGGGCTCGATGACACGTGGCGCCTTCGAAGTTGCGGTGTGAAGCCCGAGCAGCTGCAGTCCTGAGATAGTGCTGTCGTGGCGACGTTGCGGGATGACTTCCTGTACGTCGTCGTCATCGCTTTCTGGTTCAGGAGGCGCTGGTGGTGCTGTGCCTCTGCCGCTTCCGCCTGTTCCGCTTCCGCCTGCTGCGCCCATTCCTCCTCCCGAGGAATCATCGTCGTCGTCGTCGTCGCTGCTACGTCGTTCTTCCCACACGAACTCGCCCCTCGTGTCCTGCTCCAAGATTGCTGCAGCGGCTTCGTCTTCGGGCGTTGCGTAGCTGTGCCCATCGTTCGTGTAGACGCGGTGTGAAGAAATGAGGAATGAATTGACTAAGGGAAAGTTGGGTACAAAAGCAAACCCTAGAAAACTGTACCCCATATGTGCTACCCCACTATAGCCTACAGTAGCTATCTCATATAAATCTGACACACCCCCATAGGCAAAGTGGGGGAGAACAAGGGGTCACAAGACCAGTCAAGCAAAGCAAAGCAAGCTCAGGGTGGATCACAAAGTCACCACACATTCCGCGCACAAGTTCAAGGCCACAAGGCCAGTTCACATGCAGGATTACATATATATATAAGGCTAGACAAGCAAGAGCAGGTGTATATATATATATGCAACAGTACAAACAAGGTCAAGGGGTGAGCAAGTGAGGCAAGGTAGGCACAAGACCCAGCTGAGTACAGAAGCGCTGATGATCACAAGGCGCAAGTGCCTTGGTGTTGGCCTCAGAGGCCACGTACGCAAGCCGCAGCTGACCACGCTGCTGTAGCTCACGAGCAAGGAAGTAGCGGAGAGCAATGTGCTTCGTTCTGTGCTCCAGTCTCTGCTCTCGACACAAGGCCAGCATGGCCTTGTTGTCTACGTACAGCACTGGAGGAGAACGAGGCGGCTCTCCGAGGTCAGTGAGCAGGTAGGTGAGCCAGCGAAGCTCTTGTGCAGCCATGGCCCCGGCGTAGATCTCAGCCTCACAACTGGAGCCGAGAACAGAAGACGAGCGGGTAGCCCGCCACGAAACAGAGCCGGAACCAAGGCTGAAGGTGTAACCCTGTGACGACCGCTGCGTAGCCTGGTCGTCAGCCCAAGAAGCGTCTGCGTGCCCAGTGAGGACCACTGGACTCTGCCCTCCAAGCACAAGCCCCATGCCCGACGTACTGCACAAGTAGCGCAACACCCTCTTCGCTGCAGCCATGTGCTCCGGTCTGTGTCTCCCAGGAGCAACATAGCGTGCAAGAATGCTAAGAGGGTATGCAAGGTCAGGTCGTGTGCAGGTCATCAGGTACATGAGGCAGCCAACAAGCTCTGGGTACGGGCCACTCGACTCTACGGACTCATCCGAGGGCAGAGCTGAGAGCGAGTGGCGAGTAGGCAGAGGAGTGGCCTGAGGCGAGGAGTACGTGAAGCCGAAGCGCTGAAGGACCTGCTGCACCATGTGTGACTGAGTCAGGGTAATGGTGCGGCGTGCTCTGTCCCGGGTGATCTGCAAGCCAAGGTAGCTGCGCAGTTCACCCAGGTCTGTGCACGTGTGTCTCTTCTGCAGCTCGGACTTCACGTGGGCGAGTCCAGCAGTGTCAGCAGTGGCGAAGACCAAGTCGTCGACGTACACGAGGATGTAGAACGGCGGCAAAGAAGTGTCGGTGCGCAGAAACAGCGACGGGTCGGCAGTAGAGGGAGCAAACCCAAGAGCCGCAAGTGTAGTCCTCAGTGTGTCGTGCCACTCACGCGGTGCCTGGCGGAGACCGTAGACTGGCCGTCGGAGGCTCCACTGGGTGCCAGGAGGAAAAGACCCAGTGAAGCCAGGTGGGCGACGCAGCCAGATCTCCTCGTGCAGGCTGCCCTGCAAGAAAGCAGTGCTGAAGTCAAGAGAGTGCAGCTCGTAGTCGCGGTGAGCAGCTATGTGCAGCAGTACCCGAAGAGTGGTCATCTTCGGGGTGGGAGAGAAGGTCTGAAAGTAGTCAACTCCCTGCCGCTGACTGAAGCCACGAGCCACGTAACGCGCCTTGAAGACAGGCGGAGAACCCGGCGGCCGCTTCACCCTGAAAATCCACATGCCACTGACGATGTTCGCCCCAGGCGGGGGAACCTCGTCAACGTAGGTGCCTGTGGACTTCCAGGAAGCCATCTCTGCGTCCATAGCTGCCTGCCACTGAGAGGAGTAGGGACCCTCTATCGCCTCCGCGTAAGAGCGCGGAGTCGGGATGTCAAGTGCATCCGGGTCTCCCTCAGGGGTAAGCAGTACGGACACGAGATGAGGTGAAGCTGCAGCCAAACACTGGAACTCCTCCTGCCTGTCCTCAAGGACGTCCGCGCCAAGGGCACACTCACCCCCGACGGACGGAGGACAGACAGACTCAGACTCAGCAACAAGACTAGCAGCGTAGTCTAGACGACAGCGAGCAGCAAAGTCGACGAGCTCAGCAACTAGGGCAGACGCAGCAGTGGACTCAAAGGAAGGGTCAGTGACAACAGTAGCAAGGAGACGCGTGACAGTAGGACTGGCAGCACGAAGAGAGTCCGACTCCGGGTCAGGAAGAGCAGGAAGAGAGGACTCAGGAGGAGAAGGCAAAGGGGCACGCAGAGGAGCAGTGGACGGACGCAGAGACATCCGGTGCGTGCCAGGGACAGGAGGAGGACGCTGACGCGAACCACGACCACTAGTGCGAGCAGCACGGACAGGCGACGCAGGGCGAGACGCAGGCTCACGACGCTCAGCAAGACCTCCAGTAGGACCAGTGTAGGGAGAAGGAGCGGGCAGTGGGGAGGCCGGCTGTAACTGTAACTGTAACTGTGACGGGACAGGCTGTGGACACTCTAAGGGAGGAGGAGGACCAGTAGAAGGCGGTAGACCAAGAACCTGCTGAAGGAGCGGAACGAAGTACGGCCTAGGCCGCGCGGCGACTCCAGACACAGCAGGGACAGCACCAGTACCCCCAGCGGCAGCACCAGCGCCAGCAGCACCTCCAGCTCCAGTACCTCCAGCAGCACCAGTAGCACCCCCAGCAGGACCGCCTCCAGGACCGACAGCAGTAGCCTCAGCGCCAACACCCTCAGCAGCTCCAGCTCCAGTCGTACCCGCAGGCCCAGCAGCTCCAGTACTCCCAGTACGAGCACCTCCGGGACCCGCGGCACCAGCACCCTCAGCAGCCGAAGAACCTCCAGCTCCAGCAGCACGCCTCCAGCGCCGGGCAAACCACTCGCGCAGCTCCTGTGGAGAGAGTGGCTCCCGCCGAGACGAAGCACCCAGAGAACCTCCAGGCTCAGCACCGCCAGACGCCACACGAGCAGGCCCAGCTCCCTCAGGCTCCGCACCCCCAAGCTCAGCACCTCCAGGCGTGGCACCCCCAGGCTCAGCACCCCCAGGCTCAGGACCCCCAGTAGTAGCACCCTCAGGCTCAGCACCCCCAGGCGTAGCACCCACACGCTCAGCACCCCCAGAGTCAGCACCCCCAGGCTCAGCACCCTCAGCAGCACCAGAGTCACCAGTAACCTCGACAGGCTCGACTGCGTCTACCTGGGACACACCTGAAGGGGCAGGACCCTGAGGGGGGAGGGGGTCTATCGGGGGGGGACCTGGTACAAGGAAGAGCGGTGGCGGGGGGAGGGACGGAGTGCGGTAGGGGAAGAGGCGGTAGTAGGGGACCGACTCGTCAAACGTGACGTCCTGGGAGGACAGAACACGGCGAGAGGTGGGGTGGTAGAACTGCCACCCTGGCGCGTCAGGGGGGAAGCCAAGGAAGACGCAAGGAGCAGCACGAGGGGACAGCTTGTCCGCAGACAAGTCGCGGACAAACGCCCGAGATCCCCAGACACGGAACGCAGACGCATCGCCAACCTTCCCCGTCCACAGCAAGGCTGGGGAGGTCTCCGGCATGGAGACCCTGGGGTGAAGGTTGATCTGATGCGCCGCGTACCGAACCGCAAACGGCCACCGAAAATGGGGGGCAGCCGCATGCATCATGGACGTACGGGCGACGTCCATGACCATGCCAATGCGGCACTCAACAATCCCATTTTTCTGTGGAGAGTCCGGAAGCGTGAAGGTCTGGCGGATGCCTCGTGCACGACAGTAGGCTCGCAGAAGGCCAGAGGAGAACTCTCCACCTCTGTCAGAGTGCAGACGCAGAACAGGAAAGTCCGAGCCGAAGCTCTGCCTGAGCTGGAGACGAGCTGCGCGGATCCAGTCGATCAACACCTCAGTGACATCACCCTTGCTGCGCAAGGGGAAGACTGTGGTGTAACGCGAGTAGTCGTCAACCACCAGCAGGAAGTAGCGCTCGTGACCCTGTCCACGGACGCGGGCCGGGCCCCACACGTCCATGTGAAGCGTCTGCAGCGGGGCCTCTGTCGGAGGAAACTGGGAGGAGTGAGGGGCAGCCCGCTGCCGCCCCTCGACACAGGGGACGCAGGTAGGGCCAGGCCCCGGAGGAAGGGGAGGGAGGGACCGGGGAAGACCAGAGACAAGGACACGGGAGGCCATGCCTCGGAGACGAAGCAGGGAGGGGTGACCAAGGCGGTGGTGCCAGAGGAGAGTCTCGTGAGACAGAAGGCGACACGAACAGGGGGCAGACTCAGGACCAGACCTGGACGCTGCAGCAAACACCTGACCCGACGCAGCTACCTGACCAGACGCAGTGACTGGAGGAGACGCAGTGGTCAGTGTGTACAGGCTCGACCCCGGCCGACGTGTAAACGTGGCCAGGTGTCGGCCTGTCCGAGCGTCCGTGCAGTGGGTCACCCGCTGACTCGCAGGAGTGAACTGGTGAACCCCCGCATCCTGTAGGTCAGCACCACTCACCAAGTTCGTAGAGAACGAGGGGAGGTAAAGACCAGACAGGGTGCCAGAGGGGGCCGCCGGACACGGGAGGACAGTGGAGAAGTGAGCAAGGACAGGACCCCCAGAGGGGTCTGCCAGGGAGACCGCAACCGGCCGACTGAGCGGCGTAAGCGTGGTGCGGTCTCGAAAGAAGGAGCGGGAAGCACCCGAGTCAAGAGTGAAGGTGTGTAAGGCCTGAGACGACGTGGTACCTGAGAGAGCAGACTCACCAGCACCTGGGGCAGCAGACGCACTAGCACCTAGAGCAGCAGCCTCACCAGCACCTAGAGCAGCAGCCTCAATGCCCGGGTCAGGCGGAACACACAGGTAACAGTCACCCTCATCACTAGTAGGCAATGCATACATGGCAGTGAGGATAGCATCATAGTCAAGAGTATAGATATCTACCCGCAGCCGAAGCAGCTCCACCCAGTCGGGGAGCTCAGCCGCTTCGCCAAACTCCGTACGCCAGGCGTCGCTCAGACGGGCGAAGCAGCGGGACTCTGCGTGACCCAACGTCCCGCAAGGCTGACCAGTCCGAGCACCAGTGCGAATGACGTACGGACAGCGAGCGGTACCCCGTGACCCGTCACGCTGAGCGTACCACTCACGAAGCTGCTGGGGCGAAAGGACTGCTCGCGGACGACGCTGAAGCTGCACCTGGCCACTACAAGCAGCTGCCGAACTACTCACTCCAGGACGACTCCCACTACGGCCACCCCGACAACCCCAACTAGCGTACCACTCACGAAGCTGTTGGGGGGTGAGGGACTCACGCGGGCGACGCGGCAGCTGTACCTGGCCACTACAAGCAGCTGTGGAACTACTCACTCCAGGACGACTCCCACTACGGCCACCCCGACAACCCCAACTAGCGTACCACGCACGAAGCTGTTGGGGGGTGAGGGACTCACGCGGGCGACGCTGGAGCTGCATCTGGCCACGCCAGGAGCAGCAGTAGCAGTAGAAAGAGCAGCAGCAGTAAGAGCAGCAGTAACAACAGTACGGGCAGGGCAGTGCTCACCAGTGGCGAGAAGGGCAGGCGTACGACGGCGGCAACGGCGAGGCCGCTACCACTGTAGAGCGAGAGCTCCGCGGCAGCTGCAGGGGTGGCTGCTCCAGGGGCGGCAGTTGTAGGGGCGACTGCTCCAGAGGCGGCTGCTCCAGGGGCGGCTGCTGCAGTGGCGGCTGCTCCGGGGGCGGCTGCTGCAGTGGCGGCTGCTCCGGGGGCGGCTGCTGCAGTGGCGGCTGCTCCAGGGGCGGCTGCTGCAGTGGCGGCTGCTCCAGGGGCGGCTCGGCTGCTGGGCGACTCGGCGGCTCAGCTGCTCGGCGGCTCGGCGGCTCGGCTGCTCGCTAGGGGCGGCGACGGGGCCGGGTAGGGGCAGCGACGGGGCCGCTAGGGGCGGGGAGCGGCAACGGGGCCGCTAGGGGCGGCGACGGGGCCGCGTAGGGGCGGCTACGAGGCCGCGTAGGGGCGGCGACGGGGCCGCGTAGGGAGGGAAGCGGCGACGGGGCCGCTAGGGGCGGCGACGGGGCCGCGTAGGGGCGGCTACGAGGCCGCGTAGGGGCGGCGACGGGGCCGCGTAGGGAGGGAGGCGGCGACGGGGCCGCTAGGGGCGGCGACGGGGCCGCGTAGGGGCGGCGACGGGGCCGCTAGGGGCGGCGACGGGGCCGCGTAGGGGCGGCGACGGGGCCGCGTAGGGAGGGGAGCGGCGACGGGGCCGCTAGGGGCGGCGACGAGGCCGCGTAAGGGCGGCGACGGGGCCGCGTAGGGGCGGCTACGGGGCCGCGTAGGGAGGGGAGCGGCGACGGGGCCGCTAGGGGCGGCGACGGGGCCGCTAGGGGCGGCAACGGGGCCGCGTAGGGGCGGCGACGGGGCCGCGTAGGGAGGGGAGCGGCTACGGGGCCGCTAGGGGCGGCGACGGGGCCGCGTAGGGGCGGCGACGGGGCCGCTAGGGGCGGCGACGGGGCCGCGTAGGGGCGGCAACGGGGCCGCGTAGGGAGGGAGGCGGCAACGGGGCCGCTAAGGGCGGCGACAGGGCCGCTAGGGGCGGCTACGGGGCCGCGTAGGGGCGGCAATGGGGCCGCTAGGGGCCGCAAGGGGCCTGGAAGGGCGGCAACGGGGCCGCTAGGGGCGGCGACGGGGCCGCTAAGGGTGGCGCGAGGGGCCGTGAGAGGGGCCTCTAAGAGAGCTCGACAGAAGGGCGGCCCACAAGGCGCGCCTCGGGCAGGAGCGACTGTCGCTCCGGTCAGAAAAAAAAGGTTTCAGTGGTGGGCCCAAGGAAGCGTTCCCACTAGGGAACCTGCTCTATACCATGTGAAGAAATGAGAAATGAATTGACTAAGGGAAAGTTGGGTACAAAAGCAAACCCTAGAAAACTGTACCCCATATGTGCTACCCCACTATAGCCTACAGTAGCTATGTCATATAAATCTGACACGCGGTTCGCGTTCGTTTCTTCGTCGCGGCGGAACTGGTCGAGGAAGAGGCGATCGTAGAAGATGACGTCGCGAGCGTGAGCGATTTTCTGACTGAGGAGATCCAGCACGATCCACGCCTTGTACTCGTGACTGATGCCGAGATGGATCCCCTAGCGCGGCTGGCGAATTTGCCGATAGTTGAAGTCGGCGGGCGGTATTGAACCATGCACCCCCATACGCGCAGCATGGAGGTATCCCCTTTGGTCCCGGTCCATTTGACGTGCGGGGACAGATTGCCGATGATGGCGGTGGTCGAAAGTAGATTGTGCACCCGCACGGCGTGGTGCATCGCGTAGGTCCAGTAGATCGGCGGCAATTTCGACTGCTTCATCAGAGCGCGCACCTTCGTCATTAGCGTGCGGTTCGTCCGCTCAGCTACGCCCTACTGCTGGTGCGCGTAGGGGAGAGAAATGTGGTGCTCGATCCCCTTTTGCGTGAGGTAGGTTTGCATCTGGTTGCTCCTGAATTCTGCCGCGCCGTCAGATTGCCAGATTTTCAGCTTCTTCCCAGACTGTCGCTCTGCGTGCGCCAGCCAGAGGCGAAACACCTCGTAGGCTCTGTCGCGTGACTCCACGTTCACGACCCACACGTAGCGCGTTCCAGCATCGATGAAGGTGAGCGTGTACATTTCGTCCTCGACTCCGCAATGCCCCACGTTCAGGAAATCGCTGTACACCTTGTGCAGCTTGGGGTAGCGGTTCGTTCCAGGTTCGAGCAGCGGGAACGGTTGGTGGCTCAGCGCAGCTTCGGGGCAGACGGTGCAGTTGCGCGGATGTGTCGCGCCTCTCACTTCGGAGCCATCAGGGCGCAGGAGTGCGCCAGGAGCGAAGACGCCTGCGTCGATGCAGTTTTTCAGCGTCGCGCGTGAAGGGTCTCCGAGGCGCTGGTGCCAGAGAGTATCGTCGGCGCGAAAGCCGGAGGTGCGCATGTAGCGCGCGCGCGCTTCCTCAGGGTCTTCGTCAGGTACAGGAGCAGGTTCTGCTGCTACTCCCTCTGCTTCTTCTTCTTCTGGCGCGGTAGTCAGCATCATCGCCAAGAACTCTCTGTTGCGAATCTCAGAGAGCAGAATGTTGGTCCCGGGAATGGTTCCAGGGACGAAGGTGGGTTCGCGTGGCTCAGGGGCAGGTCCGTAGACGGTGCGACGCGGGGTTGACGGCTCGTTGCCCCAGATGATGGTGTCCCATGGATCGCGACGCGGGGGGTTGTCAAGAGGAGGTGGTGCGAGTGGAATGTGACGCGGGGGACGACCAAGAGGAACGACTGCAGGTGTTGCCTCAGTTTCCTCAGCTTCATCCTCTCCCCCCTTTCGTTCTTCGCGGAAAGTACCCCAGCCGCTATTGTCGGCGCTAGTTGCGGCACCCCATCCGCCGCTCGCGTTGGCCCAGGTTCCGCCGTTGTCTCCCCAGCCGCTAGTGTCACTTGTTCCCCATCCTCCAGCGCTCCCCCACCCCCCTTCATTGGAGGCACTTTCTTCAGCCTCAGCTCCCCAGGTGGCGCAAGCGAAGGTCCCACGTGCTTCTGCGAGGCTTTGCTGGCGAAGCTCCTCAGCTTCGCGGCGCGCCAATTCTTCCTCTTGCTCCACGGTGAGTTTCTTCGACGAGTCGCGTCGATGAGAGTAGATGGCCAGAAACTTCTCGTAGGTGTAGGGTCGCGGCTCGCCATGGGCATCAAAGGTGCCGACGCCAGTTCCGCGCAGCATGCCTTGAAGGTGCTGTGAGGGGGGACCGATGAGGGGATGCTCTGGCGTGCCGAAAATGCCGTGGGTAGTAACTTCAAGCTCGAGCTGCGACATCCCTTCCTCTGGGGGCGCGTGGCGCTCTGCTTCAGCGATGGTAGCGAGTCCGCGGCCGGCAATCGCGCTCGTTGATGTCGTCGGCGTGTAACAATCCCTGCAGATGCCATCTGGATCGGGGTTGTGTAACGCCGTTTCGCGTGGGTGGGGATGATGCGGCACCCACGGTCTACCGTCAGGGTGCTTCCAATCCCTGCGGTGGATGTGCTCGAAGCGCAGTGGCACGAGATCAATCAACTCGTGCGAGTCGCCGCTGCAGTCGGGAATGTCGAAATCTAGGACATACACTCCATTTTCGGAGTGCGCTCGTCCGATCTGCCTGCGGACGCGATTCGTAGTGCAGCAGGATGTCTCGCGTCGCGCGATCCGTGCTGAGGTCGACGCCGCAGTCCATGAGCTGTGTGGCGGACAGGAGGTTGAAGCGCAGGTTCTGAACGATCAGCACATCGTTAAGCGTGATGTGCGTGCGGCTTCCACGTGCCTTGAGCACGACAATGCCTTGTGCGCGTGCGCGCAGGCGCGTGTTGTTCGCCACAGTGACGTAAGTCACTGTAGGGGTGGGGACGGCGTTGGATATGTAACGCTCGGAGCCCACTGTATGCTGGCCGCAGCAGCTGTCCAGGTACCAGGTGTTGTAGCGCTTGTTGTCGTCACGTGCGAGCAGCGCCAATCGCGGTGTGACGATGTGCGGGGTGTCGAACTTCAGAAATTGCTCGCGCGAGAGCCAATCAAGTGGCGCCACCCGCATGTCTGGTATGTGCGGAGGACTTTCAAGCGGCGGGACTGGGAGGTTCCAGTCCTGGTCGTCGTCGTCGTTGAAGTCGCGGCGCGGGCTGAACGGGTTGTTGTTGGTGAACGCGCCGATGGGGTGCGGTGCTGGCTCAGGTGAGGGTGAGCGAACACGGCGACGACGTGACTCGCCTGTCATGGCCATGTTGCTCATGACGTTGCGCGTAGGGGCAGTTGATGGCTGCTGCTGCTGCTGCTGATGCTGAACGGTTGAGTTCAGATTGCGCGCGGGTGGGGGTTGATACCCTTGGGCTGGACGCACGTCGCCTCGTGCGTCTTGTCGGCCGGACCAGTTGCTCGGATTGGTCTGGCGAGGGCGAGATCGGAACTTACATCGATCCGCCAAATGCCCGAAGTTTCTGCAGATTTTGCAGTAGAGGCGCCGCGGTCGTCGCTCTTCATTGTTGTCGGCGTAGAAGGCGAGCCGTTCGCGTTCTCGTCGTGGCGCTGGTCGCTGCTGATCCATATCCCGTTGTTCGACGAGAAGGGCGGCGGAAAGGGCGGCCTCCGAGATGACCCCCTGCTGTCGGAGGAGCGCCTTGCAGGGCCGCCACTCTGGGCCAAGCCCTTGAAGCACAATGTTCACGAAGATTTCCTCGGAAATCGAGCTTCCCAACTTCACGATTTGATCGCGAAGGCTCCGACAGCGGTTGATGTAGCTGTTGACCTTCTCCCCTGAGGTCATCTTAGTTTCCAGCAGTTGCTGGAGTAGTCGGCTCGAGGAGACGGAGTCCTTGGGCTGATACACGCCGTTCAGGTGGCGCCAAGCGTCGAGGGTTGGGGCAGCCGATGTCTTGTATGAACGAATGTTCAGCTGCTCCGCCGGCGACATGTTACGCAGAAGAATCCCGTACGCCATCAGGGACTCGTTATAATAGCGAGTCCTGGCGTCGTCGGTGTCCTCAGCAGGTCCCGAGTAGCTCCCGTCGAAATAATGATAAATCTGCGCGTTTTGCAGCAGCAGCTCCAGCTCGAAGCTCCAGGTGTAAAAGTCTCTGCCGTCAAAGCACACACTTGTCTTTATTTTTGATATGCTCAAAAACCTTGATTGCGCGGAGAGAATTGCTTCATCGCTGGGACAGGGAGTCTTGGGGGTTGAGCCATTCGTATCTAGGGAGAAGCCTTGCGGGGCGGAGTTTTGGCCGTTTGACGCCGGTTGAGTGGGTTGGGAAGAGGTTCCCGCGTCGCCATTCCGCAATGTTTGGAGTCCTTGCTCCAGGCTCGTGAGTCGCTGAAGCAGTTGTGCGAGGACGGCGGAAGGGATCGTCGTCGTTTCCTCGCTTGTCGCAGCCGGGTTGGGCTGCACTTCAGCCGTCAGATTCGTCTGACCACCAGATCCTCCGGCCATTCTCACACGCGAGCGTGTGCCGGACGCCACTTTCCGAATGTCGTAATTTTCGGGAGTGGCAGTGCGAAGGATTCCTGAGCCGCTCTCATACCATGCTGCGATCAGAAGTTGATCGTGGCCTAGGATCTACTCAGGAAGGTTCGCACGCAGAGAAGTGATGTTGGTGGGCCCTTGACCTCAATAGCAGAGTGAATGTAAAATGCTTTGAGATTATTTAAAACATGCAAATACAGCAAATAAAAATATGAGTACAGGGGAGATGAAACGACCTAGCTAGCGATGTACTCTAAGGGGTACATTCCCTTATTCAAATACATTCCCAACCGTGCGGCGCGAACAGTTACGAAACTGTTCCCGCCGAAACCATCCTGCCTGCAGCTGCCTGATGCTGTCTGCTCCGATGGTCCAGATGCGTCCCAACTGTCTGACGCTTCGAGTCGATTCCAACCGTCTGACGCTTCGCGTTCATTCGCGATACTGCGTGCTTCTCTTTGCTGCGGTGAGGAGTGCACAGTAATATTCAAGTATTACTATTCGTAACACTTTTTTCAATCAATAGGCGATGTACTGACATGAATACATAAAACTAAAGCAGGACCTTCCTCAACCAAACTAGCACATCATCCGGCAAACAAACGCCCCTTTCCTGGCGCAACCCAGCTCTCCCGCCATCAACTTCCTTTCTTCCCTTAAGCACTGTCAAACCCACTCCCCCCGGCTCTCGCCTCCTCTTCTGCCACTAGCTGCTCTTCACTCAACGGCTGGTCCAAACACTTCCGCCCGTCAATATCATACTGCCAGAACCCATGCCGTGCCAGCCTCCTCTCCTTGCTGCCCCTCCCACTGATCCAGTTGTTGTGCAGAATCACGCAGCCCGCCTCTCGGCACGCCTCGCTCACGTTCGCCGCGTCCCAAAACCCATGCACAGCCCCGTTCGGATACTTCTTTCTGTCGAGAAAGATGGTTCGCACGGCGACCGGAGTGGTCTTCTGTTTCCCACCCGCACTCGTCACACTGATGCCTTTCCACAAGCACTGCGCCTTGCCCCGCACCTTCTTCTGCCCTTTCTCCCCGCACAGCACATCATAGAAACTCGGCTGCTCTGAAAGCTCCGTCTTGGCTGCCGCTGCCACGATCGCCTCAAACGCAGCAATCGTCGCCTCGTCACTCCTCCCAAAGTAAAACCCGGAATTAATCCTACGCTTCCCGTGCGGAGGCCGCGCCGCGTCCGGCTCGTTGCTCTGGATCGGCAGCGTCCCGGGCCCGAACCTGAGCAGGTCCCGGAGAGGATCGGAGAACCAGACAATATCCACATCGGTCCATAACACTGAGTACCCGGCTCGCAGCGCACGCAGCACTGCTCGCGACTTAAGCTTCGTGAACCTCTTAAAGCACAGCGTGCCATACTCGCACGCCTCCTCCCCCACCTTCACCCCCCCTGCGCTGCCGCCCCCAGCCCCTCCCGCCGCCGCCGGGCCTTCATAATACACCGGAAGGCCCTGGGAGAAAGCAAACCGGTAGAGATCAGCATCAAGGGCTGCGACCACGAGCCGGTTCCCCAAGCCGAGGCGACGGAGGTTACAGTAGAAATTCATGAGCATGTGTGCGTAGCCAAAGGTCACCGCAACCAGCACCACGACTTTCACTCCGCCGGGTTCCCGCAGGGCCACGAGCGGTAACACATCTTCCATGGGAACTACGGGGGTTTGCTTGAGAAGGGACGCAGCAGCACGGTCGTTCGCCGGGGCTGCAGCGGCTGCCTTGGCGGCAGCAGGGTCGATGAGAGCGGTGGGGTGCGGTGCGTGGGAGGGCGAGGTGGGTGAGGAGGGGTCGTCGGGGGAATCGCAGATCCAGCGGTTGTGGGCGTTGAGGGTGGGGTCGCCCTGGGAGGCGGGTGTGAAGGGTGCGAGGTCACACGCGCAGATGGCCGGACGGAGGCGCGGCTTCAGACACACGTGATTGGCTGCGAGCGGATGGGGGCGAGGGGGGAAGGGAGAAAGAGGACGGGAGAGGAGAAGGTGGAGGGGGGACGGGAATGGGAAGAGTGGAAAGGGAAGAGTGGGGAAGGGAGAGGGGGGACGGGAGAGGGGAGAAGGGTAAGGAGGGAGCGGGCAGAAGGTGGGGAGGGGAGTACAGTACAGGAGGGATGGAGTGCAGGAGAGGTGGGACGAGGGAGGGGGGGGCATTGTGTTTCGGATGAGTACGTGTATGAGAAAGAAATCAGAAACAGAGAACGCCAGAGGTGAGCAGATGCGTCATCCTCCCTATGTATGAAGACTCCCATGTGGGCAACGTTGTATACCACTGGTATCAGCACATGCCATGAGCTCACCACTGGTATCAGCACACGCCATGAGCGACCACGTGCCATGATGCGCAGTGCCATTCTTCCTTGCCAGCTCCCTCCCATCCCCCCCCAGCCACATCGCCACACCTGCCGCCTCCTCTTCCCCCGCACTCACCCCCCCTCTTCTCCCCCTCGCCCCCTTCCCTCTACCCACCAGCGCCCCTGCGCCTACCAACCCCCCCATGCCATCCCCTGCGCAGGTCCCATTCCCGAAACACCCAGCCGTGGCTAGTAGAAACTCATTAGCTGCAGGCTCCCAACGGCCCATTTGTGAAGTCCTCCTCTTCCTCCCCCCCTGCACTGCCCCCGTGCTCCACGGCCGGCCTTTCGGCAGCACCCGCCGCACCCAATCCCGCGACGCCAGGTGGAAGCACGTGACGACGTCGCTGGCGTCGACAAAGGGAGGCGGGCACGAGGCGGCATAGGCCGCGGCTGCTGCTGCTGCTGAGGCGGCAGCAGCAGCAGCTGTAGCAGGGAAGGAGAGGGATGGTGTGAGGGCGGAGCGTGAGTGAGCATTGGAGGGGACGTGTGGGTTGAGTGAGAGGGACGGGTGGAGGCTGGCAGCACCGGCAACCGAGCCAACAGGGCTGGGATTGTCTACAAAGCATGCGGCGAGGGATAATTCTGCAAACGCCGCCCCGTCAACCCCAGCAGCACCAGCAGCACCAGCAGCACCGGCATTAGAATCACCACCACCACCACCACCACCACCACCAGTAGCTGTGGCAGCCCGTTGCGCTGCAGCCGCCACTGCTGCTGCAGCAACGCCCCTGCCAACCGCCACCATGCGCGCCGTGATCCAAGCATCAAACAGCGTCCCGTGCCCAAACGCAAGAGGCGGAACCGGGCGGGGAGAGGACGCAAACCAGCGCAGAGCAGCCGCGCCTCCCCCCCACGCCCACCAGCTACTCGCCCCTCGCGTCTGCAACACCCCCCCGCCTCTCACCCGCTGCCGCACCCTCCCCTGCACACGCACCCACGCCCTCTCCTCCTCGGTCAAATCCCCCGCTGACGCGCCCCCAGAGCCTTTCCCCTGGCCATCCGTCCCGATACGCTGCTGCTGCTCCCCCTCCCCCCCCTCCTCCTCCCCCTCCATCCCTCCGCCATCCGCCATTCGCTCCAGAACCCTCTGGTCCTCCACCCCCTCCCCCATCACCCCGGGTAAATCCACTTCCCCCACTCCGTTTCCCCCTCCCGCTCCCCCTCCCCCTGCCCCTCCCCCTGCCCCTCCCCCTCCGCCTCCTCCCCCGCCTGCTGCTGCTGCGGCCATGCCCATGACCAGATCTAGAGCCAGCTCATCCGCGCCGCCCACCTGCCAGCTGGCGCCTGCTGCCATCCACGACGGCGGGCGGCGGTCTGACGTGGCAGCAGCGGCAGATGCGGCAGTGGAAGAAGAGGAGGAGGTGGAGCCGGAGGAGGAGGTGGAGGAGGAAGAGGAGGAAGGAGAGGAGGAGGGGGTGGCTGGGGGAAGGGGTGGAGTGGGGAAGGAGGAGGCGAGTTTGATCAGAGAAGGGACGACGTCAGAGAGGAGAATAGCGTCTGCCTTGACCAGGAGCGCTATGGGGGGTTCGGGCAGGAGAACATGAGCAGACGCGGAGGAGGAGGAGGAGGAAGAGTCGGAGTTCCAGTCACCAACCTCCGCAGCACTATCCGCTCCTCCCTCTCCAACACTCTCGTAAGCACCAGCAGCAGCAGCAGAATCACCAGCAGCGACGGCGGCAGCAGCAATGGCGTGAGCAGCAGCCGCGTCCTGCATGCGTTGCAGATTCACCGCCATCCTATGCAACACCGACCCTAGCAGCGGCACGCCAAACAGGTTACACTCCACCTCCAAATCCGCCGCCACTGGCGCAAACCCCCCCTGCCGGTACGCGCCCGGCAGGGCGGCACTGAGCTGCACTGCCGCCCGGACCAGGCTGTCGTCGCAGCCTAATAGGACAACGCGGACAGCTGGCGCCAGGTGCAGCCAGGAGCGCAGGGCGATGAGCTGGGGGTCCCTGGGTTCCGTGGAGAAAGGCTCTGGCGCTGCAAAGATGACTATAGGCGGCGTGCTCATATAGGACGGGATTGGCGGGAACCATGGCACAGAGGAAGCAGAAGAAGAGGACGGATCGTCGGAATTCTCAGAGTCTCCGTTTCCTGCCCCTTCTACCCTTTCCGCTCCCCCTGCCCCTGCTCCTGCGCTCGCCCCTGCTCGTGCACCCGCTCTGCTGCCTGCTGCTTCCCGGTCGCCTATCCTCGCCCTAGCCATGCGTCTCTCATCCTCCTCCTCCATAGCAGCATCTGTCCGGGATCCTACCAGCGACCCAAACCAGTCAGCAAGCCTCCTCATCCGCCCATAACCCCCCGTCTTGCTGCCAGCCCCACTCACGCTGCCTCCTCCCCCTTGCCGCCATGCTGTTCCCCCACCATCCGCACCACCCGCGCCCACACACGGGTTTAGATTCGTGGATGCGCCCATTCTCCCCTCGAAAGCCAACCCTCGGCCGCCTGCTGGCCCCTTGCCTCCTGACGCGGCTGCGGCCGCTGCGGCTGCCGCTGCTACCGCCGCCGCGCGCTGCTGCTGTGCCGCGAGCAACCGCGACCGGCTCGTGCCCTCCGTGGCTGCTTCTAACGCGGATTGCCTTATATGAGCTGCGTGGTTCAGGAGTAGCAGCGACGTCACCACCAGTCCTAGAATCACGGGTAGAGACCCAAATGCTCCGCCTCCTCCTATCCCCCCTCCTCCCCCGCCCCACAACCCCCCAAACCCTCCGCCAAGGCCCCCTCCCCCGAAACCCGCGCCCCATCCCGCCCCGAATCCGCCTGCCCCGCGGTACGCCTGTGCGCGCCTGCCCGCGGGACGCGCGTGCGCGCCTACGCCTTTCCCCCGCGGGGACGCGACCATGGACCCCAGCGCCAAGCCCCAACCCGCGGCAAGCGACCAGAGCAGGTGCAGGAATGCGCGCACGTAGAAGCGGATAGCGGCGGAGTTGCAGCCGTGGCGGTACGGGGGAGGGCGCGGGGAGGGGGAAGCGGCGGACGGGCGAGGGGAGGGGGAAGCAGCGGACGGGCGGATGGGGGACTGGGGGTGCGTGGAAGGGCGGTATGTGGAGGAAAGACGACCTGATACCGGACTGCTGGTACCAATATGGCTTGCACTGAAAGAACTAGCACCGCCAGCGGAAGCAGCAGATGGAGAGGCCGCAACAGCAACGTTATCAGCTGACGTGGAAAGTCCAAGGGTGGCGAGCGGCCAGTGCTTGGCGGAACGGGAAGGGGAAGGGGAAGCGGAGGCGGAAGCGGACGAGGGAAAGGGGGCGGGATTGTCTGACAGAGCAGCGCTCCCTTCACTGGGCGCAGAGGAGTCCGCTGCGCCGTTCGCTACGGAAGGCGCGCTGGTGCCGTGCGAACTGCTGCGCCCGCCGCTGCCGTCAGCATTGGTACTCCCGGTCACCGCACCGTTCACGGCACTTCCCACGCGCGGACTGAACGAGTTAATTGCCGCTGATGCAACTCCCAATCCTGCTCGCACTCCTGCTCCACCCCCGCCGCTTGCTGCTGCTGGTGTTGCCGAGCCTGACGAGCTCGGCCCGGCCCACTCCAGACGGCTCGCCCGGCCCTTGCACGAAACGGGCCCGGCGGGAGAATTTGCTACCGAGGCTGGCGAGGAGGTTCGGCGGCGGGAAGGGGACGTGATGTACGCAGCAGCATCGGAGGAGAACGTCCGCTGTGGGCTATTAGCGGCGGATCTTGAGGTATTGTTGGTACTGTTATTGCCGCTGCCGCTGGCGCTGCTGGGGTAGCAGTGCGGAGAGCTCCGCCCAGCGGAGTAGAAATGAGTGGCGGGGGTGGAAGCGGAGGTGGAGGCGGAACGGGGGACGGCGACTTGCGGGGAGAGACCAGCGGAAGGGGTAGATACTTGCGGGGAGGAGGGGGAGCTTGAACCCACGGCGGTGAGCTGAGGGGGGGTTTTCTTCAGGGTGTGCGCTTCCGCGGGCCGCCGGGATGATACTCGAAGCGGCATGATTAGTTATGTCTTAACTCCTTCGCCGACCGACGCGAGAAAAATTAGGGTTAGGGACCTGACAGGGACACCGTGGCAACAGTGTTGCAGGCAAATCTGTGGCAGACTCACGCGAGCCTTGGATGCGTTTCTCGCTTAATCCAACGGCCTGTAACTAGTGGAACTGTGGGTATTACCGCACGTTCCGCTAAAAATGTACGGAAGGAATTGGCTTGCGCTTCGGCGGCCAGTGTGGCCGTTGCGACTTGTAAAACGGATGGAGAAATCCGAAGAGGAAGGTGAATGGCCTCTATTGTCCGATGCGCTGAGTATGCGACTGGCCCGTCGTTGCAATTGCAACAACCTCAGCGATTATAGCAATGAATCAAGAGCCAGGGGACAGGCTGGAGGTCCTTACACCTCGACCCACCGATACCGCAAAGCTGCCCAACCAAATTGTGAGCCGACGATTCCCAGTCATGGCTTTTCTGGCCGTTTCCGAGCCAGATCGAGCCTGGAGCTGCTACTCCCGGAAAATCACTATAACGACCTGCGATGAAACGCGGCGCTTGTAAAATTTCGCGAACCACTATCGCGGCTCATCGGAAAGGCTCAGGAAAAATCAGCACAAAATGGTGCAAGCTACGCGTTCGGGTACCACGGCGAGGCCGTTGGCTTGCTGGTTCCGAGTCGATCGATCGACCGAGCCAAGTGCACCCTGCAAAGATCGAGGCTTGCTTTGCTGCTAAGGTCGAGGCGCGGCCTAGATAGTATCTAGTGGAACTACCTTAATTGGCAGGTAGCAACCTAGATAATCTCCAGGTTTCGGCTGGGCAGGTGGGGGTGATGGTGGCATGTGAGGCGGGGGTGTGGGGGGAGGGTGGGGGGAAGGTGATGGTGGGTGATGTGGGGTAACGGGGGGAATTGTGAAGCGGAGCGGAGAGGATCAGGGGGCAGGCCTAAGGCGGAAGGCGGGAACTGTTGGGGGAGGCGCGAGCAGGTTGCAGGGCAGAAAGCGGGGTTCGGTCGGAATGTGGACAGAAAGGAAATGACACCTAACGGCAGGGCGGAAAGCGGTGCGCGAGTTTGCAGGCAGATTTGGCATTTAGCACTGAGATACACTATGTCATGCCCACTACCTAACTATCATTGAGGCCACAAGACCAAATTAAATCTGCACACCAGAAATGCATGTTGGTGGTGCTTCATCCCATGATAACATGATTTGTGATTCAGCATTCAGTAAGATTGGCATCAACCTTGTGATTATTGGTTCTCGTTATAATATTTGCACTATCTTTGCAAGCAAACCAAGGCTCTCAAGAAGATACCATCCAAGAAATCGTATAACTCAATTCCCAAGAATGTAGCAGGCCAATTGATGGACAGTAAAGCTACAAGGCAGTTGTAAAACAAGCTCGTGCACACAGCACAGCTGATAAAAGTGAACAACAGGAATGACACATGACACACAACAGCCACCTGCTACCACCACCCAGTGTTCCCAATACAAAGCATCTTCTCACATCTTAGCTCATCCCATCACACACCCCAGCATGTCCACCATCACAAGCATCGCCTCCAACCCATCCCAACCCAACCGGAACGAAACACGGCCATGCCATCCACATGCCATGATGCCAACGATGCCAAATGCACGGCACCTCGGCCCATCTAAAGTCCCTCACTACAAACACTCCACCCTCCACCCTCAACTTCCTTCCGATGCGCATCAAGCGCCGCCCGTCATTCTCCACCGCACTCCACATCGCGCCATGAGCCGCGCCTCGGGAACAGCCACGCCACGCCACGCCTCGCCACGCGCAGCTTTCACCCTGTGCTTGAAAAAAAGCAAGCAAAACGCACGCCCCCATGTACTGGCAATTCTTCCCAGGCCTCCAGCGTCCAGCCTCATGCAGCCAGAAGCCCAAGCAGACCACGCATGCCCATGCCCAGCCTGGAAGCACATGCCTGGAGCCAGGAGCCCAGGCAAACAGCATGGCATCGCATCGGCACATGCCCATGGCGCTCTGCCCCTTCTCCCCTTCTCCCCTTCTCCCCTCCTACCCTCTACTCCAGTATCCCTGAGTCCCTGACCCTGTGCAGACCCCAACAGTCCTGCCCTCCCATCCTGCGCACTGCATCTCTGCAACCCGCCGCCAGTTGATCTCCCATCCCAATCAGCCGGCCGCCTTTCCCATCCCTTTCCCATCTCCTCCCTCCTCCATCGCCTCCTTTTCCCCCCTCATCTTCCCGCCCCCTTCACCCCTCATCTTCCCGCCCCCTTCACCCCTCATCAACCACCCACCCCCCCGCCCCAACCCCTCATTCCCTGTCACACCCTCACCCCTCTCAACCGTGCCCGAACTTGTGTCTGTGCAGCGGCGGCGGCAGCGTGGCGAGCACGTGGCGCCACTGCCTCTCAACAGCCAGCAGGTGCGAGGGCCCCACGTGGGAGAGGAAGAGCAGGCGGTGCTCTAGCTCCACAAAGCGCGGCGCAGGAGGGGAGCGGCGCGGGGCTGGGAAAGGGCACGGCTCGGGGGAGTACCAGGCCGATAGGTCCACGACACAGAGGTTCCTGGGGGGAGGGAGGAGGGGGCGGATAGGGGGGCGTGGAGGGAGAATGGTGACGCAGGGCTCAGCGGAGTACCAGGCGGATAGGTCCACGACACAGAGGGTTCTGGGGGGAGGGGGGAAGGGGGGACAGTAGGGGGAGAGACGAGGAGAGGGGAAGGAGGAAGAGGGAGGAGCGGGGAGACAGCAGATACGGAGTGCAGAGGAAGGGGGAGAGGATGAAGAGGAGGGAATAAGGACGGGGGACGAAAATAGAGGACGGTATGGGGAGGCAGAAAGGCTTTGCACCGTGCTTACAAAACAGCAAGGGCTGGCACGCGCACACACGCACGCACCTGGAGCTGTGGAGAATGACAATGGGCGAGCGCGGATCAGCAGACATGGAGATGCCTCAGATGCCATCCGGCAGCAGCTGGAGCATCTGCATCAGCATATGCACTGCACAGCACAGCCCAGCCCAGCCCAGCCCAGCCCAGCCCAGCCCACATACACACCTGGAACTGTGCAGAATAACGATGGGCGAGCGCGGGTCAGCAGACATGGAGATGCCGCGAATACCATCTGGCAGCAGCTGGAGCGTCTGCATCAGCACTGCCTCGTTCGCCACACTCCACGGTGTCTCTGTGAACGGCACTGCAGCAGCAGCAGCGGCGGCTGCAGCAGCGTTAGCCGCAGCGGCGGCAGTGGCGCTAACATCGGAAGCACCAGCCTTCTCCTGCTGCTGCTGGGCTATGGAGCTAGCGGGAGCAGTAGCAGCAGCCCCTGACAGGAGCCAGGGAGGCAGCAGCAGCTTGGCATCCCTGCGCCTAGCAGCTCTCTTGGAGAGGACTAAGGAGGAGGAGGGGGAGCGGGAGGAGGAGGGGGAGGAGGAAGGGGGGAGGAAGAAGACACGGAAGGAGTTGGTGTTGGTGGCGAGCATGAGCAGGCGAGAGCTGGGGTGGAACGCCATGGCTGTGACTAGCGCGGGGTGGGAGAGCGGCGGCACGTCCCACTCCTTCCTGCTTGCGGACAGACAGGCACACACGGGGCGGACACAGAGGGGCACAGACAGGGGGGAGATGGACAGATAGACGACGTGGGGATGGGAACAAGAACAGGAGCCGAGCCGGGAAAGGGGATGAGGATGTGGACGGGGATGAAAGACATGTGGGAAGCTTTCAACTTGGCGTTTGTTCGTTCGTTTTGGCCACTGAGGCACGGAGTGTACGCATCACATACTGGAAACACTAAAAAAAAAAAAAAAAAAAAAAAAACCGTGCGACCACACGCATGCATGTGTACGCATCACACCTCACCCTCCCACCACCCAACAACGCACCTCATCCTCTTGACATCAAACACGGCAGTGTTGTCGGACGCATCAGCAGCAGCGGCCCAGCGGCCGCAGGGGCTGGTGGCAAGCACGCGCACAGACGGGGGCAAGCACCCGTCCCTCTGCTCGCCAAACGGCGGGAACCGATGCACCACCCGCAGCAGCCCTGCCGATGCAGCCGCAGCGTTGGCCGGAGAGAAAACGCCGGGTTTCGGGGAAACGGGGGACGGAGGGATGGTGAACGTGGCAGGGGTGTTTCTGGTCCCTGCCCCTGCTGCTGCTGCTGCTGCTGATGGTGTCGTTGCTTGAGGGGAGGGTGAAGCGGATGCTGATGCGACCACTCGTGATGGGGAGGGCGATGGTGAGGGCGGGGGTCTTCTCTGCGCCGCTGGTGACTTGCTTCGCTTGCTGCCTGCTCCTGCTGCACGAGGTGCGGGAGACACCATTGCACCTGCTGCTGCTGCTGCTGCTGCTGCTGGTGCTGCAGTGCCTGTCGCCACAACCTGCAGACATGAGGCGAAACGGAAGGGCGGGGGTAGGCAGGGAGGGGCAGAGGGATGAAGGGAGAGGCAGGGAAGGCAGCAGCAGCAGCGGGGAGGGGAGAAGAGGAAGCACGGGAGGCAAGCGTCAGTCATCTGCCTTTCCTATAACCCACCCCCCCTCCAACTCCAACCTTCCCTCTCCTTACCACGATCTCTCCCGTGGGAGCAGCGGCAAGCAGCGACCTGCCATCAGCAGCAAACGCCACGCACACAGCCGGGCCCAGGGACGGGCCCTTTGCCCTCTCTATCCTCCACACCGCCGCTCCCACTGCTGCTGCCGCTGCTGCTGCTGCTGCTGCTGCTGCTGCTCCGCCACCACTACCACCACCAGCAACTCCAACTGCTCCTGCTCCCTTTCCTCCTCTTCCCCCTCCTCCTCCTCCTCCTCCTGTTCCACCCGCCACGTCACACAGCAGGTTGTACACGCGGAGCTTCGACAAATCAGAGAGCGCCAGCTGGCGGCCGTCCGGGGAGATGGCGCTGCAGACGACGTGCCCGGGCCCGCTCGTCCGCAGCTGCGCCACCAGCCGCGGGGGGGCGCGCGCGCGCGGAGGCGGAGGGGGAAGGGGAGCAGGAGGTTGAGTGACGGCAAAAGCGGACGCACTGGGAGCGGGAATAGACACGCTACCCAGCAGCTGCCCCTGAGCCTGGAACCCCGTTCGGCCCATGGCGCCATACACGGCCGCCTCCTGCCGCCGAATTTCAGCCAGCATGCGCCTGCACTCTGCCTCCTGAGCGGCCTTCTTGGCCTTGGATTGCAGCTCCTGCGCGTGCACCTTGCGCTTGGTGCGCCGCTGCTCTTCACTCAGCTCCCCTCGCTCCCCACCTTGTGCCACTTGCACATGCTGCTGCTGCGATTCTTTGGTCATGCCTCGGTCTCTTTTCGCTTTCCTCTTCGTCCCAAACAGCTGAGAGGGGTTTATCCGCTCATCCTCCTCCTTCTCTCGTGCGCCGTCGTTCCCTTCCACCACCTCGCCCTCACCTCTCCCACCCTCCTCCTCTCCTTCCTCTTCTTGCTTCTCTTTTTCTTCCTCTTCTTCCTCCTCCCCTTCCGACACCCCATTCATCTCCAACCGTCTCACAGCCGAGCCCCCTCCTTCCCGCTCCTCCTCCCCACCATCTCTCGCCCCCCCTTCCCCCTCACCCACCAACCCCTCCCTCCCACCATCCCCTCCCTCCACCCCCTCTCCCCCTCCTTCTCCCTCCCCCTCCTCCTCATCCACCCACCACACATCCAAGCTCATCGCCTGCTGCACCAGCAGCAGCCTCCCTCCTAGCGCACAACGAGCCATCTGCATAGGCGGCGCCTGCGGCGTGGGGCAGACCGTATGCGGGCTATACTTGAGGAAATACTGTGACGGGTAAGTCACCAGCCGGGCGTCATTGCCCCCAGACACCACCATGGCTGCCTGCGGCCGCAGCCCCAGCCGCTGCTCCCGCTCCTGCTCCCGCTGCTTCCTGCGCTGCCGCCGCTGCTCCTTGCGCCGCCGCCACGCCGCCTTGACCTTGGCTTCTAGCTGCTGGCGCTGCTCTGCTGTCATCTCTGGCTTGAGTTTGGATTCTGGGAGGACAGATAGGGAGACACGGGGAAGGAGGGGAAGGGGCGAAAAGAGACGTTTTAAGGCTGCTGTCAGCCACGCCGCCTTGACCTTGGCTTCTAGCTGCTGGCGCTGCTCTGCTGTCATCTCTGGCTTGAGTTTGGATTCTGAGAGGACAGATGAAGAGACGAGAGAAGGGGAAACATGGATTAAGTTAGAATTCTAAAAAAAAAACCCTGCAACATCAGTTTCTAGCTGCTGGCGCTGCTCTGCTGTCATCTCTAGCTTAAGCTTGGATTCTAAAAGGACACACGGGGAGACACACGGGGAGCAGGAAAGGGGTGGGGGAAGGCAGAGGTGGGGGGGAAGGGAAGTACCTTTGAGGCGCTGCAATGAAGGCATTCCTCGCTTGAGGGGTAACCAGGGAACCAGGTGACTTTTGAGTCGACTCAAAAGTCACCGCGGGAGGCAGAGGTGGGGGGAAAGGGAAGTACCTTTGAGGCGCTGCTATGCTGGCATTCCCCCGCTTGAGGGGTAACCAGGGAACCAGAAACATAAGAACCACTAGCCCTTCTTAAACCCCTTCGTAGACCTCCTGTTAAACCCTAAACCCCCAGCTTTCTCCCCTTCCCAGGGACACGATCCTCATACCCCCGTTTCCCAAAATCCCCATCAATTATATTCATTCGTTCGCTCTTTTTCCTTAGTTGAGGAGAACCAAAAAAAAAAAAAACACACAAACAACTCACCCAACACCTCCCGCCAGTGAACCACGTGCTCTTCCTCCTCGCCCTCTCCCCCTCTCCTCACACCCTCCGCCCCTTCCTCCGCTTCCTCCCCCTCCACCCCCTCCTCCTCCCCCTCCTCAGGCACCAGCGCCACCGCCAACGCCCTGACATCCGCTGTATGCGACCGGTGGGCGCCAAGCAGCATCCACTTGCCGTCCGCGCTCGCCCCCCCCTGCGCGGGGACACCTTTCCCCGCGCTCCCCCCCGCGCCCCTCTTGCTGCACGCCTCTAGCCCCGCCGCGGAGTTGGCCACAAAGCGGTATTGCGCCACCTGTTGGGGGAAGGGGCGGAAGAAAGGGGAGGGGGAGAAGGGGGGGGAGGAGGAACGGGGAAGGGAGGGAGGTTGGGAGGATGAGATGAGACGTGTTTGGCGAGTGAAACGCAAGACTGTTGACACGCTTCTAACGTATGCGAGACTGTTAACGTATGCACCTTCACTTCCCTCGCTCCAACGCACCCCACCCACCCACCCACCCACACACACACACACCCTACCCACCCCATCCCCCCACCCATTCCTCTCCCCACACCATGCAGTCGGCGCCCGCGGACCCCTTCCCCCAATCCCCGCCCTCTTTCTCTCTTTTCTCACCATGCCATCAGCGCCCGCGGAGAAGACGTGGTTGGAGTCGTTGGGCATGGCGGCGAGCGCGAGCACCATTCTCTCTTTTGTTTGAGGTTGGTTTTGAGAATTCTCAAAATCAACCATTCTCTCTCCCCCCAAGCTCCCCTCTCCCCCTTTCCCCCAAATCCCCCCCCCCCCCGCCCTCTTTCTCTCTTTACTCACCATGCCGTCCGCGCCGGCGGAGAAGACGTGGTTGGAGTCGTTGGGCATGGCGGCGAGCGCGAGCACGTCCGCCTTGTGCGCGCGCACGGACGACAGGTACGTGCCCAGCGCGCCGTCCCACATGCGCACGTGCCCGGACGAGTCCCCTGTCACCAACGTGCCGTCGCTGGTGGGGGAAGAGAGGGGGAGGGGTGCGTTACAGGGGGGAAGGAGGCGGGGCAGGCAGGGGGAAGGGGGAGGGAGGGGAAGAGGGAGACAAACGGGAGGTGGAGCAACGGGTTGAGAGAAAGCAAGCGAGCGCGGAGTAGAGAGCAGGGAGCGAGGAGGCGAGCGCGAGCACGTCCGCCTTGTGCGCGCGCACGGACGACAGGTACGTGCCCAGCGCGCCGTCCCACATGCGCACGTGCCCGGACGAATCCCCTGTTACCAACGTGCCGTCGCTGAGGGGGGGAGAGGGGAGTTAGTAAAGGAAAGACGTACGAGGGGAGGAGAGGGGGACACGGCAGAGGGGGAAGGGTGGGAAAGGAAGGGTAAGAGAGATAGGTTCTGAACAACAACAACAGCAGCGTGCGTTACGGAAGCCCACAGCAGACGCGCGCAAGCAGCGGACAGCAAGGGCGCAAGGAACGCGAGCAGCGAGGGGGGAGGGGGGCGAGAGAGGTGGGGGGGGGAACACCTGGGCAGGGGCAGCGAGAGGTGGGGAAGATGGGGCGGGGAGGGGAGTGGGGTGGACGTGGGGTGGGGGGCGGGAAGGGAAAAAGGGTGGGGGAATTGGGGGGGGGGAGAACAGGAGCGCACCTGAGAGCGAGCAGCGACCAGACGCAGAGGTTGCGGATGCTGTCCATGCCCGTGGCCACAGGGATACGGTACAGCTCCCTGCTCGCCGCCACGTCCCAGCACCGCACCATGCTGCGGAGGGAGAGCAGGGGGACAGGGGAGGGGAGAGAGGGGAGTGAGATGGGGCATAGGATGCTGAGCATCGGATGCTGCCCATGCCCGTGGCCACGGGGATGCGGTACAGCTCCCTGCCCGCCGCCACGTCCCAGCACCGCACCATGCTGCGGTACGGACAGGACAGGGGAGGGAGGGAAGGAGGGAGGGAGGAAGGTGAGAAAGGGGAGGGCGGGGAGTGAAGGGAGTGGGGCATCGGATGCTGTCCATGCCCGTGGCCACGGGGATACGGTACAGCTCTCTGCCCGCCGCCACGTCCCAGCACCGCACCATGCTGCGGTGAGGACAGGACAGGGGAGGGAGGGAAGGAGGGAGGGGAGGAAGGTGAGAAAGGGGAGGGCCGGAAGTGAAGGGAGTGGGGCATCGGATGCTGTCCATGCCCGTGGCGACGGGGATACGGTACAGCTCTCTGCCCGCCGCCACGTCCCAGCACCGCACCATGCTGCGGTGAGGACAGGGCAGTGGGGGGAGAGTGGGGACGGGCAGTGTAAGGGGTGGGCGGGCTCGCTTGACTGTAGGGTGAAAAGAGAGCGCTGAGAGACGTGTCTAGACTCACGCTACAGGGTCCAGGTTGCGGAAACGAGAGACGACTGCACGAACCAAAGCAAGGAGCAGGAAGGGCATCAGGGCGCGGAGCAAGGAGGGAGGGAGGGAGGGCGGGAGGGAGGGAGGGAGGGAGGGAGGGAGGGCGCGCGCACCTGTCTGAGCCGCCAGTGAAGACGCGGCGAGTACCGGAGCACGCCCACGCCACGCACAGGATCTTGGCTGCCAACGCGGAGAGCGGGGAGAGGGGAGGGGGGAGAGGGGCAGCGGGGCAGCGGGGCACATGGAGGGTGAAAGACAGAGCGGCGTGTGAGAACAAGGAAGGGCGTGATGAGTCGAACGAGGGCAATGCAACGTACGACGGGCCACCACGCACGGCACGGCACGGCACGTGGAACTAAACCGTAGATGGACCCCTCACTTTGTGACTGCAAGCCTGCAACGTGCATGGTCCCACCGGTCATCCATCCATACCACAACACCCCCCGTCTCCTGTCCCTCCCTCGCACATTACCCTCCCACTCCCCCCTCCCACTGTCCCTCTTGCCCCCGCCCCCCGCGCCCGGCTGCCCTTGCCCCGCTCACCCTGTCCGCGCGGGAACGACTTGCGGTACTCCATGCCCGCGCCCCGGTCGGACGGCACGAACAGCCGCAGCGCGCCGTCGTCACACCCCACCGCCACGTACTCTTCCCCCTCTCCCGCACTGCCCCCCGCGCCCTCTCCGCCCTCATCCTCCTCCTCATCCTCCTCCTCCTCGTCCGCCGCTTTTTTCACCTTCCCCTTCGCCTTGCCTTCGGATCCCCCACCCCCTCCCCGCTCGCGCGCCGGCTCCACCGCCATGGCCCACACGGGCCCGCCCATCGAGTCCGTCGGGGACTGGCGCGCGGAAGCCGCGGGACGGGGGATTGCAGCGCGCGGGGAGAGGGTACGCGCGGGAAGGGAGTGTGAGGGGTGGGGACGAGGGGGAAAAACACAAAACGGGAAGGGAGTTGAGCGAGAGGGGAGACCAAGGGCAGAGGTGGCGAGAGGGGAGACCAAGGGCAGTGGTGGCGAGAGGGGAGACCAAGGGCAGTGGTGGCGAGAGGGGAGACCAAGGGCAGTGGTGGCGAGAGGGGAGACCAAGGGCAGAGGTGGCGAGAGGGGAGACCAAGGGCAGAGGTGGCGAGAGGGGAGACCAAGGGCAGTGGTGGCGAGAGGGGAGACCAAGGGCAGAGGTGGCGAGAGGGGAGACCAAGGGCAGAGGTGGCGAGAGGCGGAAGCACATTGAGCAGTGTGGGGAGAGAGGGAGGAAGGGAGGGAGGGAAGGAGGGGAGGGAGGGGAGAGAGGGGAGGGAGGGGAGAGGGGAGACGGGGAAACGGGGGTGGGGGGGGAAGTGATAGAGTGAAAGAGCGAGCGAGAGAGAGAGAGAGAGAGCGAGCGAGAGAGAGAGAGAGAGAGAGAGAGAGAGAGAGAGAGAGAGAGAGAGAGAGAGAGGAGGAGGGGAAGAGAGAGGGAAGGGGGAGGAGGAAGGAAAGAAAGGAAGATCAGCATCGGGCATTGTTCCCCGGCAATAACTACTCAGTGTTTTACATGTGTTACCATCTTTCCCTTCTCACGTTGCAACCGCCGCTTTCTCTACCTACCTTCAGTAGCTTGCACTGAAGGTCCGATCCGATCGGTACACGAACGAGACGTCGCGAGAGAAAGAGCGCGCGCGCGCGCGCGGAACGATGATGGCAAGGCGCCGCGAAATGGCAAACGGACGGTTGGGATTAAGCTGGCAGTTACAGCGATCTCCTAAAGCTCCGCGCACATCAGTATTGAGAAGCCTCAAAAGCGATACAAGCACGTGACGGCACGTCAGGGAACACGGTACAGCAGAGTCCCCTAGAGCCTAGCGCGTAAGACGGTTAGACGACTGACCGACCCACCCACCTGCGGCGCGAGAGAGGCGAGGTTCCACTCCGTGATCGTGCCGTCCAGACTCGCGGAGAACAGCCGCCCGCGCGCCGCCAGCCCCGTCGGCAGCGTGCCGGCCGCAGGCGACGGCAGGTACGAAGGCGGGGAGCACCACACGAGCGACGAAATGGCGGCGTCGCGACGGCCGGGGATGCGCTGCGGGAAGGGAAGGGGAGAGGGGAGGAAAGCAGAAAAAGGACGGAGGAGAGAGACGGGGGAGCGGGTGTGGGGGAGGAAAGAAATTACAAGAGGGGTAAAAGGAGAGAATTGAGCAGTGAGTTAAGCAGCGCTGCGGAAAGAAGGTAAACACAAGCCGCGCTTAAAGCGTGTTCGACAGCACGAACCCTAGTGCCAATCGGGCGCGTATCGCTCACCTTGCAACACGCAAAACCCCAGCTTCCCCCCTTAACACACACACGCACACACACCTCCCGCCCCCAACCCTCGCTCAGCCCGCTCGCTCCACTACGAATCCCTCGTTAAGTTGCGTTTAAATTTCCCTCTAAAACCCTGCTAAACTCTTCCTGTCCGAGAACTGCGCACACCCCGGCCACTCGCGCCTGTACCGCTCTTAAACCCTTCCTTCTGCTAAGCTTGCCTTCCACTTCACACATCCCTGCTCCCGCACCGTTCAAGCCCACCACCCTTAACCCCCGCCATCTGTAAGGCCCCATTCCGTCACCTTGTGATTTTCCTCTAAGTAACCATCTGTTACGTGTTAACCAATGCTCTGTGCGAAACCCCCTCACCAGTTCGCAAGCCCATCCGACGGCGCCAGCCGCGACTCGCCAGATCTCGATATCCCCGTTCTCCCTCGCCGCAGCCACTACCGCACTGTCGCAACTAGCCGCTAGCGCCGTTACCGCCGACGGCCGCCAATCAATCGCCTGACACTTGTGCACCTCCAACGATGCGCGCCCACGTGGAGGGGCCACGTGGCCGGATCCGGGAGCCGGCGGGGATGGGCCCTGAGCAGTCACGTCAGTGGCTTGCCCGAGTGATTTAGCGGGTAACTGCGACACGATTTGCATGTCGGACGGCGTCGCGACGAGTACGGATGGGGACGGGGACGGGGAAAGCGATCGCGAAACGGAGACTAGCCCGGGATTTGACTGCGCCTCGGCTGCTGTAGGAGAATCATCGAGAGCGGCAGAAGGGGAACCTATAGGTCGGACGGATAAGGGTTTAGTCGACGACGGAAGGTGCTGCTGCACGCTCTTTGTCTTCAGCGCAGAGCTTTTGGACTTGAGTGCACTCTTAGCGGCTTTGGGCGGGGCACTATTAGGGCTTTTGATGTGCGGTGTCTGGAGCTGCTTCTTCTTTCGACGGTGCTTATCCGAATTGCAATCATTGCCGTCATCGCTACCAATGTCGTTACCGCCTTCGTCGATCTCCTTTCGCTTCTTCACAGCACTCGGGTTCTCCTCCCCTTGCTGCTGCAGCAGCTGCTGATCCTGCTGCCGCTGCTTCTTTTTCCTGCGCGACTCGTCAGTCTCCGCATTGGGGGTCATATCTCCGCCAACCGCAGGCCCGGACACGTCAACAACTTTACGAGCGGCGGTTACGGAACCAGCGATGGAGGAAAAGCGGTGTAATTCGGGAGGCATGTCCTTGCTGCACTCCCCGGGATGATCTGCTCGCCGCGCTCTATCGCGCGGGGCCTCGCGAGAAAGGATTCGCCTGCGAACGCCCTGCCCGTGACCAAGGCCTGGACGGGAAATTAAAGAATTAACGAGGCGGCAGGGTAAGGAGGCTCTCGGCGACAGTTGCGTGCTAATGCCTGCCAAGCTGCGACGAGCAGAGGCAAAAGAGCATAAGAGAAGAAGCGGAGCGGTCAAATGGGACTTAGGGTTGGGGGGACGGGCGAGGAGAGGGGGGAGGGGGGAGGAGGGAGAGGAGGGAAGGAGGTTGGGGGGTGGGGGAGAGTAGCGAACTGGAGGAGGGGATCAAATGGGATGGCAGTACCATGGGACTGAGTAGGCAGGGATGCGTGAGGGGAGGGACATCAGCATGATGGAAAGAATTTGATCATCTCTTTATATGTTTTTGAAATAAAACTGACCCGAAATGTTTGAAAGCAGGGCCATTACCACGGGTCAGAGTGTGTGGCGGGTGTGGGTCTCTTGTACAAGAAGGATATCGCTGGTGAACAAGGTTTGTAATTCTGCCCGCTACTAGCTCTGCGCGCATGTGATTGAGCGCGTCGCCTAATTGCTTGCCCATACGCCAGCCCACGCCGCCGGAATGTTCGAGGCCTGGAAATGTTGCTGCGTCCAAAACCCTTGGGACTTCCCAAAACCCCTTCTTGATTTCATACTCATTTCGGGTTGCCGCAACGGCGATGCGGGTAGTTGGATCAGGAGAAGGACGGCTACACTAAAGGCGAAAGGCAAAGCAACATATAGCAGTAATACAGTTAGTACTTGCTGGTCTGCAGTGATTTGTATATTGAAACCCACGTCAATTGTGTATGTGCGTCTCTTCTATGCTATCACGTTTTGCAAGAATAGCCACATAAATCTTTTATACCACCATAGCACGTTGCTCAAATCCCCATTTGCAGCAATCTATGACCAGCGCCTCTCCTCTGCCTTGGCATCCACCGGAACATACCAGTCAGGGCGATTGGCATTGGGGTTCAATCTATAGTCAAGAAACACCTCCTCCCCATCCTTGATCACATCTGTCGCCACCAGCACCACAGTCCTCAGCACCCCCCCTTTCATCTCCTCGTCTTCATCATCACCATCCACTTCCATACTCGTCTCAACAGAGTCACGTTCTGACCCCCTCCTGCCTGCAGACCTCCGCCCTCTCCTCATTCCCTCCGATCTCTTTTCCATTAAGCGGAACACAGAATTAGGCATGTACGGCCGGAGATTGTTCCACTCTGTATCCTCCAATGGAATGTCCAGAGGGCAAATCGCCACATTGGGCGATTGCCCGGAACCTCCCGGGTGGTTTGCAAAGTGAGCCAGAGCAAGAGGGTTCCTCCTCTCGATCTCCACTTGAGTGGCAGCGATGGCTGCAGTGAGAAGAGCCGCGTTGTTGCGCCAGCTGTCGCCTCCCACCAGCACGCGGGCTAGTGCCGCTTCCAGTGCCCTATTGAATGAAAACATGCTAGTGCTGCTGCTGCTGCTGCTGTTGCTGCCGCTGCTGCCGTTGCTGCCGCTGCTGGCGTCGTCGCGATCGCCGACAACACTGCTACTTGTACTGCTTGCACTGGGACCTGTGGTGGAACCACTCACTGCATCTGCCAATGCCCGCTCCTCATCCCTCGCTCCCCTTCCCTTTAACCACTGGTCATCAATCCTCTGCAAACCCTCCTCTCTCTCCCACCGCTCCCTCTCCCTCAACCACGCAAGATTCTCCTCCTCTATCCCGCTCCACATTTCCCTGCCTGCCCCTCCAACCCCCCACGGCCTCGCATCTACAATCACCCCATCGAACCGTGCGAGCAGGTACGGGTTATTGCTGTCCACGAGGGGGAAACCTGGCAGGTACCGGTGCATAACCCGAGGGTAAATCACCCCAGGATATTGCGCAACAATGGTACCAGGAGAGGCGGAGCCGTGGAGGAAGAGACCGAGGCCAGAGGTGGGGTGAGGAACAGAGGAGGGGCGGAGGGAGAGGGAGAAACCAGTGGAACGGTAAAAGGCGGAAGAGGCTTCTGAAGGGGAGAGGTGTGACGGATGAGCTGTGTTGCTGGGCCTGCAGGGATAGACAAGGCAAAGGGCCACATTGGATAGACAGGGCAGGTGGATAGGAAATGGCGGAAATTCAAGTGAAGCCTGACTGGCGAAATGCCTGACTCTCTTACACACTGTAGCGAGATCATCCAAGCATGTTCATGGTGCCTGTCCACCGCACCGCTTCCTACCGTTTTCTGAAGGTTCCTACCGCTTCTTACCGTTTCCTGCCTTCGAGAGGCTGTCCCAGTGCAAAGCTGAGCTCACTGACAAACGGCTCCTGGCCTGACTCCTGGCCCGTCCCGCTGGCACTACCACTGCCACTGCCACACGCAGAGGCGGGCTCAAAGACAGCCTGGAGGGCGCTGAACGGGAGGCGACAAGGGAGAAAAGCAGAGAGGGTGAAGCTGCTGTGACCTGCGCCATGCAATGGCTGCTGCCAGCTGTGTTGCAGCTGTGTTGATGTGGCATGCGAAGGAAAAGTTGGAACATCTCTTGGCACATGTCACATGGCGCATGGCGCATGGCAGACGTGCTCAGAACAGATGGTGCATACAGGACAAACAAGTGACCAACAGTGCAGTGGAAAGGGGAGTATATGGATGCAAGCGCAGGGAGCACCCGGAGGACACAAAGGCTTGGCATACACTCACACACACGCACCCCATGCATGCATGGGCGCACCTGCATGGCCTGCAGCGTTTGTCGCATATGGGCCCGCATCATCCCTGCAAGCTCACGTCTGCTCTCCTCCAGTGGCAGTGCCGCTACCTCCTGGGCGAACCTCGATGCTGCTGCTTCCGACGCTGATCCTCCCTGCTCCCGCAGCCTAAGAATTTTTTTTGGAGAGTGGGAGGGAGCATGGGAGGGATGGGTCGGGCGATAGGGATGGCAGGAAAGGAGAGTGAATGTGCGAGCAATGCGGAACAGGAGAAAAACGGGATGACTAGGAGGATACGTATGAAAGAGCAAGTGATTCATTCAGTTCAAATGGTTGGTGAGTGTATGTCACCAGAAGCGCATTGCAACCCCTGCATTGACTTCATATATCGGGTGGATGATTGATTTGCCTTGACTGGCGAAAATAGATGATGTTGACAGCTGAAGCAAATGCGGTTCGGTTTTTCCACTCACATTGAATGCAGACATGGATGCATGGATGCACGCATGCATCCTTCCCCGTTTCCTATCTGTCTCTCACCATGCGAGCAGCAGCAGGCGGTGCGTGTCAGCATGCTGCTGCAGCCGACGCTTGTCAAGGGCCGCGCCCGCCGCTTGGCCCTGCCGCCATAGCTGCGAGATAAGGAATCACGGCAATTGGCCATGCGAACAGCAGAAAACGAGTTGACGAATCAGTCCGAGAACGTGAGAGGGGAGGGAGGGGACGAGTACGACTACCGACGCATGGGTTACGCTTGAAACAGCGAGTGTTTTGAATGAAAAGCCTGGTCCTCATAGTCCGTCGGAGCTGTCAAAAGAGGACAGGTGGGCTGCGAAGGCCTGGTCCTCATAGTCCGTCGGACACAAGTCGAGCCACGTGGGCCTTCTCTGCGAGTTGCTGACGAGCCCGTGGCTAGTGTAGATGAGTAAGAAACCGAGAACGCGCAACGGGATGAAAAATGAAGTAGAAGCAGGTTGGTGGGGGGGACGGAAGTCGCTCTCACCTGCTTTAGGTATTTGAACATAGGAGAATCTCGTGCGGTTACGAATCGCGTCTTGAGAAGGTATTGATTACAGCAGCCATGGACATCCGTCGGAGTGGATGTGTGATGGGAACTTCTGTTGGGACGAATGGGAAAAGGTCGCATTGATATGGTTGTTGTTAACAATTCAGTTATTAGGAAATCAACAAAGAGCGGTTGTGCACAATCGAATTACGTGTACATCCTCTAACGGATACGTCCAGAAGTCTGGCTGTGCATCCACGCGGAGCTCTCTCGAGCTAGCCACGTGATTCCCGAACCTTGGGTGACTGTCATAAGTTTTTGTAACAGATTCTGCTCCTTCGTTTACGTCGTTAAACACCTCGTCCTCGCAAACTCAGGTGCGGATGCGGAACACACAAAACACAAAAGCTGAGAAGGGTTACCCGTGTGGCTGGCAGTTTAGTCCCATTTTACCTGTGGCGAAACGCTGGCGAAGGCTACTTGTTTTTCCAATAATCCATCCACTTCGTGCATCCTACCTTGCTCTTCTGAACTGAATCACCTGCTCGGAATAATTTTCCTTCTCAGTACAGATTCTTAGACTCGCGCGCGACGCGACGACTTCAATAGCTAGTCCGCGCCGCTTCTTCCAGCATTTTCTTGCTCAACGGTTCGGTACACCGACCGCTCGCTTGTACATTCCAGATCCCGTTCAAGCTTGTCACATGGCGTGCCCAGCTATGGCAATCCCCTCTTCAAGCACCGCCAGCAGCCTCTCGCTCCGCTCCACCTTTCTCTCCGCATCCGCCGCGTCTCTCCTTCCCCGTGTCGTCCCCCCGTGCCGGTTACCAAACGGCAGCTCCGCCATTGGCCGCTCGTCTAGACGACGCTGCGCGCTAGTACCCGTCAGAGCTGCGACAGGCGCCAGAAGTAGCGGCAGCAGGAATCCGGCAGCGAAGAAACGCGGAGAAGTAGCAGCAGCAGCAGCAGCAGCGGGAGCATCGGCAGCCACCACGACGGCAGCGGAGAGCACGGACGATGCGACAGGCGAGCAGCGGCCGTTGCTGGGCTGCCCGGTGTGCTTCCAACCGCTCTCCATCTCCGGGTCCCGCTCCGCTCGGACCTTCAACATGTGAGTGGCGCCGTTGCACGCTGTCGTTACATCGGCTCGTTCACCGTCGGTGTTGGTAGTCTCCTCATTCACCTGAATCCCCTCTCACCTGAATCCCCTCTCACCTGAATCCCCTCTCACCTGAATCCCCTCACTATTCTAATCCCCCAACTCATATCCCATGTTGTCCCTTTTCATCTCTCTCTCCGAACGCCCAGGAACACGGCATCGCGCATGCGCCTCCAGTGTGCCACATGCGCGCGCGTGTACGCGACGAGCAGCGCGGGGTACGCGGATCTCACGCTCACCGCGGGCGTCACGGAATACGTGGAGCCGCCTCTGCCCTTCCGATCCGAGGCCTTCAAGTGCGTGCGTGCGTGGATGCGTGCGTGCAAGTATCACTTTTGAGATCTTTCATGCACCTACCTATGGTGTATGGGCATGTGTGCATGTGTGCATGTTTGGATGTGTGGATGTTTGGATGTGTGGATGTGCAGGTATAAACATGCCCTTTCAATGCGAGGCGTTCAAGAGCATGCGTTCACAACTGCTTCTTTGTGTGCTTCCAAGTGCTTGCTTGCAACTGCTGCTCACTTGACTGAGTGTGCATGCTTCTCTGTTGGCTGCTTTTGAGTGCTTCCTGTGGTCCTGTCTTCCCGTGTTTCCAGGGCATAATGCCATCTCATCCTCCCCCTCACCCTCACCCTCACCCTCGCCCTTTTTCCCTTCTCCTCCTCCTCTTCACCACCACGAGCAGGAGTCCTGTGTTCTCGTTCGTGTACGAAAGAGGTTACCGGCAGAACTTCACCAGAAGCGGTTTCCCAGGCCCAGACAGGGAGGTGCGTGCGTGGTGACTTTTGTGTCAAACGGCTGAAACGGCTTCTGAGTCGCCTCAAAGGCAAGAGCCCTGTGTTTCTCGTTTTCTGTACGAGAAGTGACTTGGGTACCGGCAGAACTTCACCAGAAGCGGTTTCCCAGGGCCAGACGGGGAGGTGCGTGGGTAGTGAGTTGCGGGAGAATGTCAGGGAAGTATCAGAAGGAGGAAGGGCGGGGGGAACACCGGGGGGAAGAGTGTGGAGGAGAAGAAGAGGAGTGGGGAAGGAAGAGTAGGGAGGAAGTAGAGTGGGAGTGTTTATACCACCGTGATCACGGTGTGCACGGAGTGCCCATTCGGTTATTCTCTCTCCGAAGTGCTAAAGATTAACATACCAAGAGAATAGCCACAGCGAAACCTCCTCTTCCTCCGTCCATTCCCGCTCACTTATTCCCTCTTCCTCCCATCCCCTCTCTCACCCCCTCTTCCGACCATCCCCTCTTTCACCCCCTCTTCCTCCCACCCATCCCCGCTCTCACTCCCTCCTCCACGCATCCTCACCTCCCTCCCCTCTTTCCTCTCTCCCCCCTACTCCCCCTACTCCCCCTCCCCACTTCTGCACGGCACAGCAGTGGTTGGACAGCCACGAGGGCGGGCGGGCGAGTGGTGGACCTCAGCAGCTGCGTCTGGGGCATCAAACGCATCTTCACCTCGTCCCCACTCCTACTTCCCCACTTCCCCAGCTCATCCCTTTCCCTCCCCTTCTGACTTTCCCCCATCCCCAACTCCTCCCATTCCCCCTCTCCTCGCCAGTTCCGCATGGCATCGCAGTGGCTGGACAGCCATGAGGGCGGGAGGGTGGTGGACCTTACCTCAGCTGTGCTTCAGGCCTCTTCACCCGCCTTTCCACGTCGTTCCCCTTCCTTCCACCCGCCCCTGCCCCTGCCCCCGCACTCCCACACCTTCCCTCTCTCACAGTTCCGAATGGCACAGCAGTGGCTGGACAGCCACGAGGGTGGTCGCGTGGTGGACCTCAGCTGTGGCTCGGGGCTCTTCACACGCCTCTCCACCTCCTCCCTCTGCTTCCCCCTGCCCCACGCCCTTTCTCCCCCCTCTCTCCCTTGCACAGTTCCGCATGGCACAGCAGTGGCTGGACAGCCATGAGGGTGGTCGCGTGGTGGACCTCAGCTGTGGCTCGGGGCTCTTCACCCGCCGCTTCGCTGCTGCAGGCGGCTGGGCCACAGTGATCGCAGCAGACCTGTCAGGGGCCATGCTGGAGCAGACTGCGGCGTACATTAAAGAGGATAAGAGCCTGACGGAAGCACAAGAGTGAGTCCAGCCTCTGCTTTGCTTTCTCTGTGTGTGCTGTGTGCTTGCTGCACCCTGCGTGCTGGTGGCTGGGCCACGGTGACCCCAGCGGACTTGTCAGGAGCCATGCTGGAGCAGACAGCAGCAGACATCAAAGAGGATAAGAGTCTCACGGAGGCAGAAGAGTGAGTGCGGTTTTTGGCGTGTGCTCTGTGCTTGTTGCAGTAGACCCGGCAGGGTGAGTGTGGTGTCTGTGTCTGAGTTTGCAGTGTGATCGCAGCAGACCTGTCAGGAGCCATGCTGGAGCAGACTGCGGCGTACATCAAAGAGGATAAGAGCTTGACGGAAGCTCAGGAGTGAGTGAGTGTGGTGTGTTTGGGGGGTGTGTCTGTGGTTACTGCAGTGGATTCGTCTGGGTGCTTGTGGTGTGTCTGGTGTCTGTGTCTGCTTGTTTCCACGGTGATCGCAGCGGACCTGTCAGGAGCCTCTGCAGACTGGAGCAGAGCAGACAGCGGCGTACATCAAAGAGGATAAGAGCTTGACGGAAGTTCAGGAGTGAGTGAGTGTGGTGTGTTTGGGGGGTGTGTCTGTGGTTACTGCAGTGGATTCGTCTGGGTGCTTGTGGTGTGTCTGGTGTCTGTGTCTGCTTGTTTCCACGGTGATCGCAGCGGACCTGTCAGGAGCCTCTGCAGACTGGAGCAGAGCAGACAGCGGCGTACATCAAAGAGGATAAGAGCTTGACGGAAGCTCAGGAGTGAGTGAGTGTGGTGTGTTTTGGGGGTGTGTCTGTGGTTACTGCAGTGGATTCGTCTGGGTGCTTGTGGTGTGTCTGGTGTCTGTGTCTGCTTGTTTCCACGGTGATCGCAGCGGACCTGTCAGGAGCCTCTGCAGACTGGAGCAGAGCAGACAGCGGCGTACATCAAAGAGGATAAGAGCCTCCTGCAAGAGGATGTGTGCGCCTCTTGCAGGAGGATGTGTGCGCCTCTTGCAAGAGGATGTGTGCGCCTCTTGCAAGAGGATGTGTGCGCCTCTTGCAAGAGGATGTGTGCGCCTCTTGCAAGAGGATGTGTGCGCCTCTTGCAAGAGGATGTGTGCGCCTCTTGCAAGAGGATGTGTGCGCCTCTTGCAAGAGGATGTGTGCGCCTCTTGCAAGAGGATGTGTGCGCCTCTTGCAGGAGGATGTGCGCGCCTCTTGCAGGAGGCTCTTATCCTCCTGCAAGAGGCTCAGGACTGAGTGAGTGTGGTGCAGTGGGGGATGTGTGTGTGAGCAGAGCAGAGCAGCAGCAGCAGCAGCAGCAGCAACCGCGTGTCTGCTTCACGTCTCTACCATGCTGGTGCAGGAGGACGTGAACTTTCACGCCCGCCGGGGCTACCATCTGAACCGTAACCGCAGCAATCTCCATGCCCCGTGTCGTCCGCATGTTTTGAGACGTCTCAAAGCAATCTCCATGCCCCGTGTCGTCCGCATGTTTTGAGACGTCTCAAAGCAATCTCCATGCCCCGTGTCGTCCGCATGTTTTGAGACGTCTCAAAGCAATCTCCATGCCCCGTGTCGTCCGCATGTTTTGAGACGTCTCAAAGCAATCTCCATGCCCCGTGTCGTCCGCACCGCTCCCATCCCAACCCCCCAACCCCCATCATACCAATCAGGCGCATCATGCTAGTGCGGGCGGACGTGGCTCGCCTGCCCTTCTGCTCCGAGGGGTCCGGGGAATGCAGCTCGAGGGAATGCAGCTCGAGGGAATGCAGCTCGAGGGGTCCGGAGGGTCCAAACATGCTTTCCATCCATGCTCCGCATTCTCACCCCATCTCCAGTGCCTTGTGTGTATCTCCTCCCCCTCCCCCACACACCAACATCCGCCCCCATCACGCCCATCAGGCGCATCATGCTAGTGCAGGCGGATGTGGCGCGCCTGCCCTTCTGCTCTGGGTCCATCGATGCAATGCAATCCACGCCGGGGCTGCCATCATCCTCACACCATCCGCAGTGACTTTTGAGTCGACTCAAAAGTCGCCGGGGCTGCCATCATCCATCATCCTCACACCATCCGCAGTGACTTTTGATTCGACTCAAAAGTCGCCGGGGCTGCCATCATCCATCATCCTCACACCATCCGCAGTGACTTTTGAGTCGACTCTTAAGTCGCCGGGGCTGCCATCATCCATCATCCTCACACCATCCGCAACCCCCGTGTCTCTCCCCACCCACCCCCCCACATCACACCAATCAGGCGCATCATGCTAGTGCAGGCAGATGTGGCGCGCCTGCCCTTCTGCTCTGGGTCCATCGATGCGATCCATGCCGGCGCTGCCATGCACTGCTGGCCCTCGCCCTCTCTTGCTGTCAGTGCTCCTTTCCCTCACACCCTCTCTCTCCACCGCATCCCACTCCTCTGGCCCTTTCTCCCATTCTCCCTATCTCACTGCTCTTCTCCGCTGTTTCACTGTCCGCTCTTCCTCCAACTCACGTCACTCCTACCTACCTTGCTCTGCACCATTACCGTCCGTCCACTGCACCTTCCCCTCCTATATTCGTACCCCATATTCGTGCTTTCTCTTCCCTCCTTCTTTTATCCTTCTCACCTTCCTATTCCTCAGAAACAACTCAAAGCTCCTTCCTCCCCACCCCTTCTCCCATCCTCGTCTCCCCTCCTCTCCTCCCCACCCTTCTTCGCCCCTCGTCTTCTCCCTTCCTCTTCTCCCCGTCTCGTCTCCCCTCCTCTTCTCCCATCCCTCCGACCCCCATCCATTGCTAATTCCCAACCGGATGGCGGAGACGAGATCAACCGGGTGCTGCGGCCAGGAGCAAGTTTGTTCTTCCAATGCCACAAAGAGCACCTCCTCCCATCCCATCCGTCCCTCATCCATCCATCGCTAATGTCCACACCACACCACAGATGGTGGAGATCAACCGGGTGCTGCGCCCAGGAGGCAAGTTCTGTCTTTACGCGCCTCACAAATATCCTCCCTCCCTCTTTCGCCCCCCAACCTTCGCTAATGTCCACACCACACCACACCACACCACACCGCACCACACCGCACCACAGATGGCGGAGATCAACCGGGTGCTGCGCCCAGGAGGCAAGTTCGTGGCATCCACCATCCTCTGGCCCTCCGCTCCCTTCGGCAACGAGCTCTTCCAGTCCCTTCGCAAGGTTGCCCACATGGCCCCCCTCCTTCTCTTGAGTCAACTCGTTAGTGACATTGCTACAATGGGGCATTGCAGTGACTTTTGAGTCGACTCAAAGGTCCCTTCGGCTAAAAGATCATCCATTTTTTTTGCAAATCTGCCCATGGCTCCCTGCCCTTCTCCCTCCTCAGCTCCTCCCTTGCCCCTCTTTCTTGCACTTATTCTCCTTCTCTTACTTTCTCTCGCTTTCTCAAATGCTCCGTGTATTAATCAGAGCGTGACTGATGCATTCACTGCGCATTGACACGACCGACCATGAGTCATTTCTCTCTCCCTTGCATGCATACAGCTCTTTAATCTCAACCCCTTCACTCCTCCCTCCGTCCCAGCACGTGATTCATTCACTGGGCATGGACACGACCGTGGCACCATGTGAGGAGCATTCGCCTCTCCCCAATTCCCTGGCCCCACTCATCCCTACACCCCCCCTCTCTCTCCAGCCAAATGGGTTCTCATTTCCCCCCCTCCCTCCAGCCGATGATGCATTCACTGGGCATGGACCCAACCCAACCACGAAGGGTTTTGAGACGTCTCAAAACTCTTCTTTTTTCACGTGATTTCCCCCCCTCCCTCCAGCCCATGATGCATTCACTGGGCATGGACCCAACCCAACCACGAAGGGTTTTGAGACGTCTCAAAACTCTTCTTTTTTCACGTGATTTCCCCCCCTCCCTCCAGCCCATGATGCATTCACTGGGCATGGACCCAACCCAACCACGAAGGGTTTTGAGACGTCTCAAAACTCTTCTTTTTTCACGTGATTTCCCCCCCTCCCTCCAGCCCATGATGCATTCACTGGGCATGGACCCAACCCAACCACGAAGGGTTTTGAGACGTCTCAAAACTCTTCTTTTTTCACGTGATTTCCCCCCCTCCCTCCAGCCCATGATGCATTCACTGGGCATGGACCCAACCCAACTACGAAGGTGTGGGAGGGAAGGCAGACCCTTTCCTCCCTCCCACCTCTGTGACCCACACACATCCTTTCCCTCCTCCCTCCCCCCTTTCCTCCACGGTGCAGTCAATGCGTGCAGACACCACCATGAAGCTTTGGGAGGGGGAAGAGCTGAGGGAGCTGCTGCAGCTTTCAGGGTTTGTGGAGTATCGCCAGGAAACCAACGGGCAGTTTATCATGATTTTCGGGCAGAAGGCCGAGTGAGCACCATCATGTCACGCGGGTCTGCTGACATGGTGGGCATTGGCATGGATTCTGCATGGCATGGTGTGCAGCAGGTGAAGGGAGGCAGTGTGTTTTCATCTTTTGTGCAAGAATTTTGGATTTGTGGACTAGAGAAGGTGGCTGTTGGGTGACTGGTGGGATAGGGGTTGCACTGTGCAACATTTGTTATTTTGTACAGTATCCTTCATTTAACGGCCATGGTACACAGAATGTGAGATTTTGCATTTGTAAAAGCACGGTCAACGTTTGCTGATGTAGCAATCATGCCTTAATGTCTTCCCAGGATGCCTTGATAAACTGTACATTAGGAAGATCCCAGCATGCGCTCTGTGCTGCTTTACAGTACGTCTGCTTCACCACTTCGAATCGCTACTTACCTTTCAAAAGCCGCCCATGCTTTACACATGGACAAAACTAGCAGTGGCAGCAGGGCTGACTATTCAAAAAAAATCCAGTCTGATGTTCTGGGGGCTCTGAAAATTTTTAGTCTGAGGCATATTTCCCAGAGAATGGCCACTCTGATTTTTCAGGTTCCGCAAAAACACAAGTCTGAAGGCCCTACGATATCAGGAATTTTCCCCTGAAATTCCTGATTTTCAGCCTAGTTTTGTGTACCTCCCCTGATTTTTCAGTGTTGAGATTTTTGGGACACTGATTTTTTCAGCCTTTACGTCATAGCTAACACTGATGTTTCAGACTTTTATCGAAGTGTACACTGAATGCACATTCCGAATCCTTCCCGTAAAACACCTAAGAGAAAAACATTTCTACTTTATATATATAGATAAACAACATACTGGCAATTGGCAGGGTGAAATGTCTCAGTGGTTAGAGAAATTTACACGCAATGAAAAGGTCTGCGGTTTGAATCCATCGGTTAGCATTTTTCCTAAAGGCTTGTTGAATTTGACTATTCAGGCTTTTGTTTTTAGGAACCCTGAAAATTCAGGGTTTTTTTTTTGGAACCCTGAAAAATCAGGCAATTTTTCACAGGGACCCTGATGCATCAACGTCCCTAAAAGTGAATCTGAGGGCCTCTGAAGTACTCAGAACACACTACAACCACTGCAGTACAGTACTGCCACAAATGTAGCACGTGGGGCGCAACGCTAACCAGTTTCCCTCGCTGACACCGCGTAGCTGCAGTGATGGTCCCGCGTGAGTGGAAGAGTGAGCCAAGTTGGCAGATTTCTAAGGGAAAAGGGTGGCAAAAGTTGCCAAGGACAGATTCTGCGCGTGACAGCGCCATGAAGTGTGTTCGTACACTGGCAACATATGACGTAGCGGAATGTACGTAGAAATCACAGATCCGCATTTCAGGATCCGTACTCCCTGTAGTATGAAGACCCATTATCGGCTAAGTCTGTACTCTGAAAATCTCAGGATCCAAAACCAAGTAAGTCTGAGGCACTCATGTTTGAAAATCTTACAAGTCTGAAAAATCAGGATCCGTAGGAAAATACCCTGAGATTTCAGACAATCAGACTATTTTAGTCTGATAAAGTCAGCCCTGAGTGGCAGCATCTGCAGGAATTTGAGCAGAGTGCATGCAATTTTTTCGTGGCTTATGATATTATCTGATGAGTATCTATTGTTTCTGCAGCTCCTTATATTCGTGCTGGTATGGCACTCTCAATGAAACAGTGCAAACTTTTCGGTTTGGATTGAAAATTGTTTAGCTCGACAGGCTCTCTTTCAAGCTGGCCCCAGGTTCACAATTTTGCATTTTGGAAGGACAGGATACGATTCCAAACCAATTGCTACTCCAGGTAAAATAATGAATCAGTGAGTATTTTATTGTAGACGTAACGTGGTAATTCACTCTCGAGTCTCTCAACGTGCGAATTCCATATCGCCAAGCCTGCACGACGTAGGTTGGCGGTGGTTCCCAGCTAGGCAGGTTCGCGGCAGGGACGGTGGGTGTTTCAATTCGAAGGGACAGATGGACGGAGGAGAGACGAGACAAAATACGAGCTCCGGCAACGCGGTCCGCGGGCGGTCACGTCCCGACATCATCGGTCGCTGGCGCTTCCCTCATGGTTTTCGCAAGGTTCGCCCGCCTCGCCCAGACCCCTCCACCACCCGTTTCTCCCCCCTTCCCACCGCAGCTTCTCCCTTCACCCCTCATCATTCCCCCCGCCGCAACGCAATTCTTCCTCCCCCATCACCTCGGTCCTCCAATGTATTCTCCCGCCCCTTTCTTTCCCACAACAATACAGAACTCACTGAGCGACATCCATCCAACGGCTGTTCCGACTCCGAGCCATCACCGCGCGCCTCGACTGCACATACAAGTCTCATGATTGACACAAATGACCTAACCTAGCTGCACGAGGCGGGTGCGGGGGACGGTGGAGCTGGAGATAGGGGAGGGGGAAATTCCGCAGTAAGTGGGCGCGCCTACGAGCGAAGGTTCGATTTGAGAAGGGGGGAGAGAAAGAAGAAAGCAATGCATAGGCCTGGCCGCAACCACACAAAAGCAACCTTTCTCTCCGCCTTTCGATCATCATTCCCTCCCAACGCACCTCACTTCAGTTTCGAGTCAGGCGTCTTGGTTCAAAGCTCAGCAGAACACAAACTCCGATTTGTACTTGGTGGTCTGATACAGCACTAGGTTAGCCGACATTGCCACGGCAAGTTCAGCTCTTTCAAAAGAAAATCCTCCCAGAAGCCATTTATCGTATCCACAATAGCCCCTCATATACTCTTCTTTAGCTTCTCATCCGAGGCCCGAGTGCCAAATCCCGAAGCAAGATAAACCATCGCGAAGCATCAGCAACCTCTTCTTAACTCCGGCCCGAGGCCCTCAAAAAGCCTGTCATGGCGCCGCATTCATCCACAGGCATGTCTATCCCCATGCCTACTATCACTCGACCCATTCCCGTACGCACCACCCTCTCCTCCGACGCGCAAAGCCCCTCCTCCTCCGAATCCCTCTCCCTCTCATCGTCCTCCTCCTCCATCCCCCACCTCTCTCCCCGCTCCCCTTCAGCATCGCTCGCAAAGCTCCGCGCGCAAACCGACGACTCCTCCGCCTTCCGCTGCAGCTGCAGCGCCACCGCCGCTAACACCGCGTCGTCCGCACCAGAAGCGCGCCCATCCGCGCAAAAGCTCTCCCTATCCGAAGGCCTCAACCTGCCGTTCCTCGGCCCGGTCCGATGGTCCGACCCGCCGCGATTCCTGAGGGAATTCGTGCGCGACCCGCTTAACGTTATGACCCTCTTCACCGTAACCCTCGCGGGCTCCATGGTCGGAATCAACTGCGCGATAATCTCCCAGATTCCGCTCCTCCTCGGGATCCTCACGCAACCGCAAGCAGAGTTATGGTTCGAGCTGTCTAATCAGGTTCTCTGCGCGATCGGCACGCTCGGAAGTCTTCTAGTCCATCCGTTGCGGTGCTACTACGTGCTCCAGGTTTTCCGCTGGAGCCCGCAAGACGCGGCGAGTCTCCGCGCGATGCTGTCGAAAGCCGGCCCGTTCGTGCGAAAGCCCAAGGAGTGGCAGCACATCGCGTTCGTCATCTTCTTACTGCAAGTTAACTGCGTGTTTCAATACGCGATCGCCTATTTCATGTGGACAACCGACATGGTTTCCCGCCCCATGGTGCTTCTCGGCTGCCTCGCGCTTTTCGCGCTAGGTTCCGTTATCTTTGCCGGGCTTTACTGCCTCTGGAGCCCCCTGGGGTGGCCTACAGGAGCCAAGCCGCAACCCGCGGGGCGGCGCGTCTCTGCGACCGGGGAATGCGGCGAGTGGGACGAGGAGGCGGGTCGGGAGGGCGAGGGGTTGTTGTCGCGGCGGTGCGAGGTTTGCGGGGGTGGCAAGGAGAGCTCCACGGGTTGCGGCGCGATTGACGGGAAGAGCGGCAAGGGCGGCAAGGGCAAGGACGCGGACGACCTGAACGAATGGCGTCGCGCCACGTGGCAGCCGGTGGGAGGCGCCACGCGGCCGCAGTGGCAGGGCGGGCTCCTGGACTGCTGGTCGGACGGGTGGACGGCTGTAGCAGCTACGTTCTGCTGCTTCTGCGTGCACGGGTGGAACGCGGAGCGCGCCGGGTTCGGCAACAAAATCGTCCACACCGCCATGTTTGTCCTCTTCCTCGTCGGACCCATGGCTATGTTCGGGCCGGCTTCCGCCATCCTCCCCCCCGGTTACATGCAGAATTTCGTGTTCGCGCTCGGGGTGATTAGCACGATTCTAGGCCTGACTTACGCGGGCTACTGGCGGTGGTACCTGCGGCGAAACTTCCACCTGCCCGCGAGCGACTGGTGCTGCGGGCACGAGGCGGCGACGGACTTTGCGTCGTGGTACCTGCTGCCGTGCTGCTCGCTGTGCCAAGAGGTGCGTACCGTTCGGCGGTATAACCTAAGACTGGAGATTCCCGAAGGGCCGGGCAAGGAGGGGAGCAGCGGGGAGGGCGGCGCTGTGATGGTGATGGGCGCGCCTGGGACGCTGTGTATGGAGGTCACTCCGATGACTGTAGCCATGGCGGAGTGACGTGACTGTAGACAGGGGTTCTGAGGCGTTTTGAATGGTGATGCCCGTTGGGAATGGCGGATGGAGGCAAGTAGGCGTGTAGGGCACTGGGGGACTCGGAGAGAGGTGTGTAGCCAGTTAGGTTGAACAGGAACAGCAGCAGCAACGCAGCAGCAGCCGCATTATCATCACCATTACAACTGCTACCGCCATCCACCCACTTTTTCACCCCCCACCACCACCGCCACCACCACCACCACCAGCATTGAGTTTGAGCTGCGCTGACACACACGGTGCCTGCTTGTCGAGGTTGGGAGAATCCGACCTCTCTAATATGGATGCTGAACCGCCCGCTGGAGCGTTAATTCTGATTTGAGTTTGAGCGTTCTTCCACAAGCCTTGGGTTCTAAAGTGCAGGGCCCAGGGTGCTGGTTTTCTCCTATCCACGTCAGTGGCCGCTCTTGTATGCAGAGGAACCATAGCATAGCCTTAGTGTTTTTGAGCAGCATCCTCTTCCCCTCGTTCCCCCCACCCCACCCCCATCCTACTAGCCCCTAATGACATTTCCCATTACGGTAATCTGTCCTTTTGTGTTTCCGCTAATGTTCAGATTATTATTCAATTCAAGATGACCCAGAAGTTCCCACCATTAGCATGCCAGCTAGCAACTATTAGCAAGCCTCAGTTTTCAGGGCGCATGAACATGTAATTTGCATTGGCAATAATAATTTTATAGTCAAATCAGACAGTACATTGCAGGAGAAATCCTCACAAGGCATCAATTCCAGGAGGACTCACACACCCGTATGCATACCCTACCCGCACCTTCTCACGCCAATCTCGCAGGCCTCAATGCAAATAGAAGCGGGAGCCATAGTCAGCACAGTAATCTCCTTCCTTTGCGCCTCGCCCGGGGTCTCATCAGGCAGGTGTGGGAGCATGTGGAGGTTGTAGTGCCGCACGGTGCGCACCTCCTGGCACAACGAGCAGCACGGCAGCACGTACCACGACGCAAAGTCCGTCGCCGCCTTGTGCCAGCAGCACCACTCCTCCTCCGGCAACAGAAACGTCCGCCGCAACTTCCACCGCCAGTACCCGCCATAAGTCACCCCGCCAAACGTTACAAGAATCCCCAACCCAAATACGATCCACTGCATGGGTACACTAGCGATGGGCCGCGAGCCGAGAGTAAAGATCAGGATAGGTCCGAAGACGAAAAATAAGAACATGGCAGTGTGGACGATCCTGTTGCCGAACCCAGCTCGCTCCACGTGTCGCCCGTGCACGCAGAAGCAGCAGAGCGTGGTCCAGACCGCCGAGCCTACGCCATCCGCGCAGCAGTCTAGCGCCGAGCCTTGCCATTGCGGCCGCGCCAGCTCCCCCATCGGCTGCCACGTGGGCGTTTTCCACTCGTGCGGTTTCTGCTTTCCTGCCGCGCTCGCGTCGTCCAATCGCACGTACAGCCCTTGCTTCTGTGCGACCCGATCAACATCGTCGTCGTCGTCGTCCGCGGCGCTGTCGCACAGCACGCCCCCGCACTTTCCGCACAGATCCCCCCCTTCCTCCGCAGCGCCAGCAGCTGTACCACCGTCTTCCTCGGCGCTCGTCACGGGAACGACACGACCACCGGATTTCCCGCGATTCTGTGTCTTCTTCTCAGGCTTAGACGCGGTAGGCCAGCCGAGAGGGCTCCAGGAGCAATAACTCCCAGCCGCGATAAGAGACCCGAGCGCGATTATCACGATGAACCCGAGGAGAACGAAAGGTCGATCGGGTTCCGAAACGAACCACATGAAAAGCGCGATGGCGTATTGACCGAAGCAGTTGAGCTGCAGGAGTATTAGCACGACGCCCAGATGCCACCGCTCGTCGGGCTTCTCGACGAACGGTCCCGCCGCCGAGAGCACCGCACGAAGGCTGGCGACGTCTTCGCGACTCCACCGCCAGAGTCGCACGAGGTAGTAGCATCGCAGCGGGTGCACGACGAGGCAGCCGAGCGTGCCGACCGCGTTGAGAATCTGGTTGCAAAACTCCTGCCATAGCTTCTCCTCCCACTCGCTGTCCAACACGCCCATGGCCAGCGCGATGTGCGCCATGGCGGAGAAGTTAAGCGAGATAACGACCGACATGCACCCGACCATGACTAGCGTGACGACGTTCAGAGGGTTCTTCACGGCCGCGAGGAGCCATCGGAGCGGGTCTAGCCACCGCACAGGACCGATCCAAGGTATGTTGAGGCCCTGGGATAGGGTCAATGGCGGCTTGCACGCGCAGAGTTTCCGGTCGTCCTGAGTCTTTCCGCCGTCGGAGGGGGTTTTTTTCGCAGGGAGGACGGGAGGGGGAGTTGGGCAGGGGGAGAAAGGGGGGAGGGAGGAGGAAGAGGAGAGGGAGATGGAGGAGACGGAGGTGCGTACGGGGGAGGGGGAATGATAGGGAAGTCTCGATTGCATGGGTATTACTGGAGAAAGGTGGCTCACGGGAATGGCTGGTGAGGGAGGGGAATGAGGATTCGAAGATAGTTGCGCTGTTCGCGCCGTCCCATAAGGGCCGTCCGTCGCGGCCGCCATTCTATCCTCGGCGACTGTTATTCTGCTCGTTTTGTAGATTTAGGGCAAGAGTTATCAGGCTTTGGAGGCTTATTTCACGGTAGTGGCAGTCGAGATTGTTGCTTGCTGAAACCAGAAAACCGTTTGGCCGCGCACGACCATGGAAGGGAGCTGATGCTTTGAATATACTACAGACGGAAAGCAGGAAGGAATGGACAGCTGGCGAGAAGACCGGGCATAACAATTTACAACTCAAACTTGGCAACCCTAATGGCTTGCGCCTATAGCCCTCCACGCGAGGCTGACTGCACGAGCTGCGATTGCGGAAGGCATCGCGCTTCAACAACTGTCAATGATACACCCGAGCGGATTTCAGGCGATGCGATGATGCTTGGAGGGGATCCATCAGATAACGCACATCTACTCTGGTGTGGTGAGGAATTGTCATGCAAGGCTGCGTTTCGCAGGCTGGAAGAAGATAGCTGTTGTTGTTCTTCCCCCTCACGGCAGCATTTCCAAGTGTGATGTTTGTGGGAGCCGCTTCCCTCACTGGGAGCAATGGTGCGGCTCGACGAGAACCAACCAAAACAGGAGTGATGGGTGGCTGTGGTGTTTTTGTCCCGAGGAGCCTGCAACGGTTTAGTGGGACCAGAAACAGAACCTTCTTACAAACTGACTCTCAAACTCAGTATGGAGAGTTTAGCTGGTAATTGATGTTCGCAGCTGCCAAACTTGATGGGCTACAAGCTACGGTTGAAAAACAGTAAGTGCTGAAGATAGAGCTTCCTGATAAAGTATCAAAACGACATTGTGTACAATGAATAACAATATACTTTTATAACATATATTTTCACAAACGCAAAACGGTGCTGCTGTGGAGATGGTGAGAGAATTTGTCCAAACAGATTTCCTTGCCACGAATCCCGTCTTAGTCACGCAAGCTCCTAGTCTCCTCGCGCCCTTCCATACCAGCCTTCTGCACCATCCCTTTCTTCTTCCTGGGTCATTTTCTACCCGCGCGACACTCTTTCTGCACCCATGGGGAGAGATGCCACGGGGGCGGGGTCAGCAGCGGGGACAGGCGCGCGGGGAGTTCCGGCAGCGGAGGTGGAGCGATTAAGCGAGCGCCTGTCGCTTGTAACGGACCTGCGACTGCCGCATGCGATGGAGAGTCGTGGCGACCCCGTGACTTGCGGGGAGAAGAAGGACCACCTCGCCTCGTTGCTACAGCGCGACCCGGCGGTTTTCCTAGGTACCTCAGTCAGTCAGTCAGTCGGTCTCGTGGCTCTAGTAGTTTTCATCACTCCCTCCCATTATTCGACCCCTGTCATCCGTCTCGTTTCGGCCTTCTCCCGCCGCCGGTCGCGCCCGTTCGTTGCTGCACCCGAGGCCGCTTGCGGTGTCGTAACGAAAGGAAGGCGCGTGCCTGTTGACTCAAAAATCGTCCCAAACCTTTCATTGAACGTTTCGGGTTGCTGACCCGCGGACCGCTTTTCCATCCGCCCTCCCGTTCCCCTTTGTCGGCTTGCGCGCGTGTGGGGTTTTTCCGGGGTGGTGTGCAGAGCGGTACGGAGGGTTGCTGCGGGAGGAGGAGCTGCGGGCGTTCGATGGCATGGCGGGGGACTATGAGATCGCATGGCACATGCGACGAGTGAGTGTGTGTCGTCAGTAGTCAGTAGGCTTTTTGTGGTTGGCTTTGTCACTCCCCACATGCCACGTGTCACATTCCACAGGCACTATATTGCATAACCTCCATTCATGCGGCCTGGATTGCCACCTTCTCCCTCTGTCCCTGCATCATCAGTTCCTTCCCTTCTTCTCCCACCCCCGCCTTCTCCCACCCACTCCCCCGAATCCCCCCGTCCCCGTCTCCCCTCGTCTCCCGTCCCCACTCCTCTCCCCCCCCTCCTCCTTCCCCCCCCTCCTCTTTCCCCTCCCCCGCCCCTCCCCACCCAGCTGCGTCCCGCCAACCACCCGTCATCGTCGCACCCGTCGGCTGCTGCTGTGGTGAAGAACCGTCGCCTGGCGTTCATGACTCGTCTGGAACAGGTACAGTGCTGTGTGCATGACACGTGATGCTCCATGCGTGATGCTCCATGCGTGATGCTCCATGCGTGATGCTCCATGCGTGATGCTCCATGCGTGATGCTCCATGCGTGATGCGTGATTCATGGTGCATGGTGCATGATGCATGATGCATGACGACGCATGATACAAGTTACATGACGCATTATGCATGACACATGAAGCAGTGCCCACACCACCACGTGCTTACGGCCATGCTCCCCTCCCCCACACCACAAACCCACGAGAGCAGGAGGGCGTGTTTTTCAGCGAGGAAGCAATGAGGGAGAGAGACCCACTGCTCCACCAGGACTACCTTGGAGGTTTTGACAGAGCACCCGGCGCAGCAGTGGTGGCACAAGCAGGAAGAGGCGAAGGGGGGGAGGAAGACGGAGAGAGAGGAGGGGGGGAAGGAGGGGGAGCAGGAGGAGGAGAAAGAGCGGGAGTGGCAGTGGCAGCGGCAAGGGGGGTGGGTGGGGCTGCAGAGGGCATGTTTGTGGCGCGACCGGGGGAGCGACTGTGGGAGATGCTGCTGAGGCAGACGGATGAGGTGGCGATACAGCAGGCTCTGGTGCGAGGACGGAGGGCACGTGAGGGAGGAGTGAGAGGGAGGGGCGGGCGTGGAAGGATGATGGAGGAGGAAGAGGAGGAGGAAGAGGAGGAGGAGGAGGGAGAGGAGGAAGAGGATGACGAGGAAGAGGAAGAGGAAGGAGGGATGGATATGAATGGCCGCAGGGATGAACACTGGGGGCACATGCAGATGGAGTGTGAAGGGCAGGGGGAGGAAGGGAAGGGAGGGGAGAAAGGGGAGGAGGAGGAGGGAGGAGGAAGAAGGAGCACTGTGGCTGCAGCACAAGGGAGAGTGCAGGAGGAAGCAGGGAGGTTGGTTTCAGAGGAAGGTGTAGGAGCTGGTGCTGTGAGAGACGTGGCAGCAGCAAGGGCTGTAACAGCAGGGGGTGCTACAGCAGGGGGTGCCAGAGCAGGGGTTGCTTCAGCAGGGGGTGCCAGAGCAGGGGGTGCTGCAGGAAGGGACAATGGGAGTGCAGGAGATGAGAGGCGGGCAGCAGGAGGAGAAAGAGGAGGAGAAGCGGGAAGAAGTGGAGGGCAGGAGAGTGCGGCACGAGGAGGTGAAGATGGGGCTGGGAGAAGGAGAAGCAGTGGTGGTAGACAAACAGATCAGGGTAGGGCACAGGAGAAGGGCCAGGAAGGACGACAGGTTGAAGGAGAGGCAGCTGGAGGGGGAGATGGGGAGGGTCCCAAGGGCCAGGAGGTTCGGGAGGATCGAGATGATCGGGAGGGTCGTGAGGGTAGGGAGGTTTGGGAGGGTGAGGAGGTTTGGGAGGGTGGGGAGGATCGGGAGGGGGCGCTAGAGGAGTTGAGATGGGCAATGAAGGAGAAGTTTCTGGCAGGGAGGGAGACAGATGTGGACTATGGGCGCATTGATGGGGACGAGAGCTTGGATGATGACTGGATGACAGAGGTCAATAGGGATGCGGAAGAGAGGTATTTCGGGGCGGACTGACTTCTTTTGAGACGTTTCAAAAGGCGATGAAAGAACGGTTCCTGGCGGGGAGGGAGGCAGATGTGGACTATGGGCGCATTGATGGGGACGAGAGCTTGGATGATGACTGGATGAAAGAGGTCAATCGGGATGCGGAAGAGAGGTATTTCGGGGCGGACTGACTTCTTTTGAGACGTTTCAAAAGGCGATGAAAGAACGGTTCCTGGCAGGGAGGGAGGCAGATGTGGACTATGGGCGCATTGATGGGGACGAGAGCTTGGATGATGACTGGATGACAGAGGTCAATCGAGACGCTGAGGAAAGGTACCCGTATTCTCCCGGACATAACACCCTAGGGTATAGCTAAAAATACAGGGAAAAAATGGGGGGGGTCTCCTCATAGGAAAAAAATACATAATACCCGGGTCTTTACATATGGCATATCTTAGTGTTAGTGTTTTTTTAATTAGTCAATGTGGGTGTTTTGCTGGTCGTTTTAGCATCACTGCCTGAGGCGCGAATGTGAGTTTCGGCCTCGAACTTCATCGCCCCCACGAAAATGGCATGTGGCACCTCTCTTGCCACTTGCAACGGAAGATTCACCTGCACGTGGCGACAGAGAAATAGTGGGAGGGGGCAAATCTCGGCAGATTGCCTTTGAATGTACCGTGAAATTTCATTGAGGGAGAAATTCACACGACATTCTTCCGTATTGCAGCTACTCGTTAACGACTATAATAATGAATCCGTAAGAAAAGGGGGGGTGTTGTAGAAAATCAGCCAAAAAGGGGGGTATAGTAGAAACGAGGTCTATCATAACACCCACCCCGCACAAGCTACCCGGGGGTGTACAATTATGGGGGGGTGTTTTGTCCGGGAGTATACGGGTACTTTGGGGCAGACTGACTGATGTGTGAAACTTTTTTTCTTACAGAGGCCCTTGTACCGTAACCAAAATGTGGCTCTAGTTTACAATGCAACGCAATGAGAGCAATGTTGTGTTTGCGTTGTGTCTGTACTACTACCGAAGTCACTGGGTATAAAAATCTCTCTTTTCTCCCTTGTGAGGCTGCACCTGCAGCGCAGCAACAAAAGGCCAAGTTTAGTACCGTACCTTGAAATTTAATTTCCATCAAGGTACCTTACATGACGTGGAAGCATACAGCATGAATAGCAAGAGACGCATGCAAATATAGACTATATCACGTTACTACGTAGATAGACACCATTACATGGCCTACTACCAGACCAGAGCTACCAACTGGTGCAAGCACGCACCAACCAACCGACTTGCTTAGCCAGGAAAACACAGAGCACACATGCCAGCCAGCCACTCCCTTCACTTCACTCCCTTCACTCTCCGTGCTACTACGCTCTCTTATACTACGAGAGATCGCAGGAAGCGATACAAGCAGGGAAACAGCAAAACAGGAGGAAGGGGAAACGGAAGACACTTCAAGTATTCCTGGCAGCGGCTACCTCAGCATCATGGTTGTCATTCAGAAGCAGGCGTTGAATTGTTCAGAGAGGCATCAGATCACATCTCTAGTTGTGAGAGGCATCTGTAGCAGTCAGGGCTTAGGGCTTAGGACTCGGGGCTGTGGCTTTAGGGCCCAGGGCTCAGGACCCAGGGCTGAGGGCTCAGGGCTCATCAGAACTGGCACGAGGTTCCAAAGTGCAGCCTGCGAGCGACACAGTCCCCGCACCGCTGAGCTATAAGCTCGTCCAGTATCCCCACCAGCACGCACATGAACTCCCCCCACGCCTCCTCCCTCACCTCCCCCAGATCCACCCACTCCCCAGGCCCTTCCTCCCTTGCTCCTCCCGCTCCCCCTGCTGCCGCTCCTCCTGCTGCTAGTCCGCCTGCTCCTGCTGCTGCTTCCATCCATGCCCCTGCCCTCCCTGGTTTCCCTCCCCCTGCTCCTGCCATTCCTCCCGAGCGCCCTCCTCCCCGGCCTGCACACCGCGGCATAGGCGAGCAAGCCAGTGAATGGCTCAGGCCAACCTTCCTATGCTGCTGCTCCTGCTGCTCCTGCTGCTCCTGCTGCTCCTGCTGCTCCTGCTGCTCCTGCTGCTCCTGCTGCTCCTGCTGCTCCTGCTGCTCCTGCTGCTCCTGCTGCTCCTGCTGCTCCTGCTGCTCCTGCTGCTCCTGCTGCTCCTGCTGCTCCTGCTGCTCCTGCTGCTCCTGCTGCTCCTGCTGCTCCTGCTGCTCCTGCTGCTCCTTCTGGTGATGGTGCTGGTGGCGCTGCTGCTGCTGGTGCCTCCTCACTCCTGCCTTTCCTGCTCCTTGCATCTGCCCTACTGGTCGCCGGTACAGAGCTCTGGAGGCGAGGCGAGGCGGGGGGGCATAGGAGGAGGAGAAAGAGGAGGAAGAGAGGGGGGTGCGCGAGGTGGGAATGTGAGAGGAAGAGGAAGCAGTGGGAGGCGTAGCGACACTGCTGCTGCTGTTGAGATACAAGGACGAAGAAGAGGAGGAGGAGGATGAGAGAAGCAGAGGAGGTGACTTGAGAGCTGAATTGGTATCAGAGGCCAGGATCGGGGGGGAGAGCAGGGAGAAGCAGGGCGTATTATTCACCCCACCACCGCCACAGCCACTGCTGCTGCTACTGCTGCTCCCGCTGCTGATGTTCCATCCCCTGAGGCTGCTATCGAAACCCGTGTCGGAAACGCCACAGCCGGGATAGTCCGCTGTTGCAGGCAGCGCAGGGAAAGAAGCAGACAGTGACAGCACCTGCCCTTGCTGCCCCTGCTCCTGCACCTGCCCAAGCGACCCTTGGTCCACATCCCCTGCTGCTGCAGTGGCATCGGTGTGAGCCACCAGCAGCAGCGAGTCACAGCTGCCGCCAGGCGCGGCCAGGGAGAGGGGCGAGAGGTACGGCGAGAGCTCTAGCGCCGGGAGAGACGAGAGCGCAGACGGGAACGCAGGGAGAGACGGCAGAGACGGCAGGGATGGCAGAGACGGCAGAGACGGCAGGGATGGCAGAGACGGCAGAGACGGCAGGGATGGCAGAGACGGCAGAGACGGCAGGGATGGCAGAGACGGCAGCGGGGTCTTGCTGGTGGGTGCGAAGCGATTGCACAGGGCGGATTGGATGGAATCCTGGGAGCACACAGCCGGGACAGGAGGGATTGCAGCAGAGATGGCAGGAACGGCAGGACCGGCAGGCCCGGCAGGGTTGGCAGGGGTGGGAGGGTTGGCAGGGGTGGGAGGGTTGGCAGAGGTGGGAGGGTTGGCAGGGGTGGCAGGGGTGGCAGGGCAGGAAGAGCCAGTAGGGATGGCAGGGAGAATGGGGCTGCTAGCGTCGCCTGGAGCAAGGCGGAGGATGTCAAGCAGTGGTGCGCTTGTGCATGGTGGTGACATGGGGAGAGCAGGGTCCAGGGAACAGAGGGATGGCGGGCGAGGAACTGAAGAGGTGGCTGTTGTGAGAGCAGCAGCAGTGGCGGTGGAGTCAGCGGTGGTGATTGAGGTGGCGGTGGCACTGGAGGTGGTGGCGGTTGTGGTGGTGGAGGAGCGTCGCAGGAAGTCAGCTTCATCGTCAAAGTGAAACTGCTCGCCATGGGGACTCCTCACATCCGCATCAGCATCACCACCGCTAGCAGCAGCAGCAGCAGCAGCAGCAGCAAGGCCACCAGCACCAGCACAGTCAACCGCCGCATCCTCCTCCTCGTCCTCCTCATCAGCAGCGTCCGCCCATCGCCATCCTGCCTTGATGGGGGCAAACAGCACCGGCGGTACACTGCTGCTGCTGCTGCTGCTGCTGTTGCTGCCACTGAGAGCGGCACATGTGCTGGTGTCTTCACCAGCACCAGCACCACTGGCAGAAGAAGCAGCATAGCTATCACCGCCCACAGCCCAACTAGGACACTCCCACGCATCTTCTCCTTCTTCACTCCCATCATCACTCCCCTCCTCACTGCCCTCCTCACTGGTCTCCTCATCCTCGTCCCTTTCCTCAACAATCCCCCCCTCCACCCCATCCTCACTCTCACTCTCCACCCTCCACATCCCCTCCCCCTCCCTTTCCCACTCCCTCTCCCCATCCCCCTCCCCCTCCCCCTCCCCTTCCCCTTTCCCGTATCCCCCCTGCGCCACCGCCTGCAGCGCCTCCCAGCACGCCACCTCCAGGTCGCTCGGGCGCTCCTCCCGCCCCTGCACCTCGCGCGTCATCAGCGCGCCTATCCCCGCCAGAGTCATCCCCGCCGCCGCCGCGCGCTGCAGCAGCGTCGTGGTGACCGCGAGCACGCGCAGGCAGCCCGCGCGGATGGCGGGGAGGTGCGCGCGCAGCAGCTGCGCGTCCCGCGCGGCGTCTAGCGCGGCTATGTACTCGAGCTCGTCGGGGGAGAAGGGCAGAGAAGCCTGGGGGGGAGACGGGACAAAGGGAGAAGCGGGCGGAGACTTTTGAGTGTGACAAAAGGAGACTCACAAGGCGTCCCGCGCGGCGTACAGCGCGGCTATGTACAAGCGCGACGCCTGGGGGGGGGACCGGAGAGGGTAGAGGCGGGTGGAGAGCGCATATTGGAAAGGAGGGGCAGGGGGAGGGAGGGCGAAGGGCGGGGGGGATGAGGCGAAGAAAATTGGGAGGAAAGGGGGAAGAATGGAGGAAAGTAAGCACGACGAGGTTAAGGTAAAACATAAGGATGACAAAAGGTGTCTCCATAGAGCATAGCTCAAGACTTGCAACACCCTCAACCCCTATCGCCTAGCGCAAGGGCGCACCCCCTCTCCCCCTTCAAAGCTTCCCCCTGACCATTTCCCCATACCCCTTACCCCCCTCTTCCCCCCGTCCCCTTTTCCCCCGCGCCTTGCTGGCGCAGCAGCGCACCTGCGGCCAGTGCAGCCACTCAAAATAGGCCGACTCCAGCGTCTCAGGCAAGCAGAACCCGTGGTCGATGGGGATCAGCCGCACGTCATCCTCCGCGCGCAGGAGTGCGTGCGCGTGCGCGGAACTACTCCGCCTCCCCCCGCGCTTCTCCTCCTCGCCCTCCGAGCCGCCGAGCCGTTTCACGAGGATGTTCCCCGAGTGGCGGTCCGTGTTGAGAAGGCGCACGTCGAGGATGCCCATGCGGTGCACGGCGGAAACAGGGAAGCGCGACGTGCCGTGCTCGCTCGCGTCGAAGTCGTGCTCCTCGAACCGCTGCATCGAACACAGCCGCAACTGCGCGCCCGCTTCCGCTTCCGCTTCCGCCGCCGCCTGCTCCCCATCCCGCGCCTGCGCCGGCTCCCGCTGCTCCCGCTGCTGGTGGTGCCCCCGCTGCTGCTGCTGCGGCGGAAGGGGCGGCGGAAGGGGCGGCGGAGCATTGACGTGGAACACGGGGTGCGCGGCCCACACGAGCGCGGTGCACGGCACGCCCGCGAACCCGCCATGGTCCAGCACGTACGCCGCCACCTCCCGCCCCGCCGCCTCCCCCACGCGGATGCTCCGCTTCAGCCCCGGCTGCCCCAGCGCGCGCCCCACGTAACCGTTGGGGTTGTTAGGCGCAAGCGGTTCCTCGTCCGCGGGTTTCACGATCGCAAGGTTGGCGCAAGACTCGTCGCGGAAGATGTATGCTCCGCCCAGGCCCCCGTGCGCAGAGACCGGCTGCGCGCCCGCCGCCAGCCCCGCGCGGGCAGCGGAGAGGAGAGCAAGGACGGGCGGGCGGGCGGGCGGAGAGACGGGGAGAGGCGCGGCCGCGCTGATTCCGCTCTTCCCCCTCGGGGGGAACTCCAATAGGGTATACGGCTCCGCTAGAGCCAGCGACACGGTAGGGGCGCGGGGCGAAGCGGAAGGAACGGCGGAAGCGCAGAGCGCGGAGGAGGAATCAGCCAGGGAACAGCCTTCACCATACTGCGGATGCGGGGACGAGTCGCAACGGTCGCGTTGGTCGCGTTGGTCGCGTTCTTCGCTCCGCCGTTGGTTGCTCCGCTGTTGCGCAATCCCTCCGTTACCGGATGAGCGCCCTAGGATGGGTGCGCCTGCTGTGCTCCCCGCAGCAGAGCTCGGCTCGATCGCGGGACGCGCCTCGGGCACGGCTTCAGGCAGCGCCTTGTGCGACGGCGACGACGGGCAGGACGCGTGACGAGGAAAGTAGGGAGCAGCGGAGGAAGCGGCGCTGGCACCGGCGGCGGTGGCGGTAGTGACGGTGGCTGAGGCGGTGGCCGTGGTGGTGGAGAGGCAAGGTAATGGGGCACGGTCCCGGCAGTTCGAACCGTACATCTCACCGGCACCGCTGTGCGCACCGCCGCGATCGACGCCGCAAATGGCTCCGCCGACGCCAGCGCTGCTGTCGCTTCGAGTCGCAGTCACCGCCATCCTGCTGCCGCCGCGATCGGCACCGCTGAAGCTGGCGCTCATGCGCTCGCTCTCGCGACCCCATCGCAGCTCGCTGCCGCGAATGGCGGCGGGACTCGCGCATAGGAAGTCCTCACACTCCTCCTTCCCTTCCTCCCCCGGCCTTCCGTTTTTCACTTCCTCCTCAGCTTCCTCCCCCTCCCCATCAACCTCCTCCGCTTCATTCAACTCGTCCTCCTCCTCGCCCGCCCAGCGAAAGAAGTCCCACCGACCAGACTTGCGCGACAATTTCGAAGAGGCGGTAGGGGCGCTGGCGACGGCGGAGGTAGCAGCAGGCGCGAACTCGGCGGAGGGCGGGGAAGGCGCGGGAGGCGGCGCGGCGGTCCCGAGGGCATGGGACAGCGAAGAGCGACGCACCGGCTGTGGCGCTGCGGCTGGCGGCGGGAGGTCAGGGGAGGACGACAGGGTGAAGCCGCTTGCGCGGGGAGGCGGTGGCGGAGATGGAGAGGAGTGCGGGGAGTGGGCAGCTGCCAGCATAACGCCGCCGCCGAATGCGGGAGACGAATGGAACGTAGAGCGTCGCATGATCGATAGTCAGCTGAGTCCTGCTTGGAAGAAGACGTACGTAGCACGCTCCAATAATCGTGTCCGTAGTCGAACCGCTAACTTTACTCAAATAAACCCAATCATCGACGCAGACGAAGCGCAGACTAGGGATTTGACGAAAGAATGTCGGACATCAGAAAACTCCTCTCATAAATGTACATATCATCAGGCGCACTCTTGTGAAGCCTGGAATAAAAAAAACGATGTCACATCGCTGCCGCTCTCTCACGAGCTAACGCTAACGAGCCATTGAGCCTGCAACTTGTGTTGCCCCGACGAGCTCGCCATGTCGAGACGCGAGACGCACGCGTACGGGGTTCGAGCGCGGTAAGGTGTTTGGCGCACGACGAGTGATACTGCCACGTGACAGCCTGACATCGGGATGAATAAATAAAGAATAGCGGACCTTAGGCCTAAAATTTAATCCTAAAGCTATTGCCAAACCGAGAGGGGAACACACTGAGAACTAACATATCAATTATACACATAACAGTGACGACATATAATAAAGAGGGGACGGGGAAGAGGGGAGGGATTGAGGTGGGTGAGGGGAAAGCAGGAGGAGAAAGAGAAGGAGAAGAATAAGTACCAGCAAGCCACCACGTGTCGGTTCACCCCCAGTTCAATCCATGCCTCCTAGACGGACACCTCACTCCCGTTACGAAGACTCGAAAGTAGCGAAAGTACCATTTCTGGCTGCCTAGGCAGGATGCCAAATTGATTGTAACACAAAGAACATGCCGAGGCACGAAACATTGAACTGCAAGGTGCAACAGATTCAGCTACGACAAGCCTGGACGATCCGCCATGAGGCCTGGCAAAAACACCGAGAAGCGGGAAGGCAGAACCCGGAAACCGGTGTATGGTGGACTCTAGCCTCAGTTCACTTTCTTGGCAAAGTGATAGACGAATGTCTGAGCTCACTAACAAACACCAGGGTTACAAGCCTGCACGCAGCAGCGAGTCCCTGGAGTTGCGTCAGGGAAAGAGTTGCAGCAAGTCAAATTGTTGCTCTTCTGCCTGATTGTTGCTGCAAGTGTTGGAGGAGGAGGGATATGAAGAGGTCATGGAAGGGAAGTGGCGAGTGGGAGGAACGAAGAAGTTTTATGTTTCCAACTAACCCTGCCCCACCGACACCTGGGGGGACCACGTTAATAGTTGGCCTTGTAGTAGCTGATGCTTCATCTCCGATTCTTTGGAAACATACAGTGGTCGGCTACCAGTGCACGTGACTGTGTACAATCCACAAGAAAAATATTTGGATTGGTTTACTTTTCATTTTGCCCGCTTGCATATTGCACTCTGTGCTTCATCAAGTGTGTGGACTGTACGACTCAGCATCCGTCCCCGCGTGTCATGACTCACGAAGAAGGCGGGCATGTGGTTTCACCACATCATCAATGTCACATGCCCGCTCAGGTAGCGGTCAACCCGCTCCGCGCACCCGAAACCACCTGTCCCACCTTCTGCCGTGTGCGCAATAGCGGAAGTGGGAGCAAACCCCCTCGCTAACGGAAGAAACTCTGACCTATCAGCGCCAGCTTTGATGAGCCCGAAGGTGACGTCTGGTTGGAGCTTCGCCAGCAGAAGGTCGCCCAAAAGAGAAGCGCAGGTTCGGAATGCAGCAGCGAGGTGAATAGATTCACCATGCACGTGCAAAGACTCCACTTTTACTGACGCTGCATAGCATGGATGAGTTGGCTTCTCTCGCCGTCGAGTTCCGTTGTCGCGTCGGATTGGCCGAAATTCACTTTTGTTTCACTCGCATTGTAAACCCCGCCCTCGCTAGAAGACTGATTTGTCCATTTCGAGATGACCCGAGGTGTATGGAATGTGAATGGTACGCGCAGTCGAACAGAACACGAGTTGAAAAATAACAAAATATCTAATGTCTAACTGATTTCATTATCCGATTTCTTATCCAAAGCATGGAGCCAACATGAAAAATGTGGGCATACCGTAAGCCTATTTTCCCCAACAAATAGGAAGATCCAGCTCAGGGTACATGCAAATTCAGTTCAAAAGACCAGCTTGTTAAAGCTCGCGGCCCAAATTGCGGGCCGCGCTGGGCAACCTTAGTAAGGTTGATTGATAGTTGTTTTGCAGGTGCTGGTTTTGCGAATTGAGGTTACGGGTTGTACGAAGGAAGTTGATTGGCTAGTCAATTTGAAACACTGAGCTGATTGGCTAGCAAAATTGAAAGTGTGTTTGCGGAGGGGGTTGGGTGGGAAACTGGCAAGGATAGTATTTGTGCAATATGGGACTCATGCAACCAAACGCGAAGTGGCCCCTGGGGTCTACTGAGTCAGCGAAATGTGTTAGAGATTGGCGAGAAGTTGGGCGAAACCAAAGCCCTCAACCCACCTAACACCTCGACTAGCCAACCCTGCTCCCTCACCTCCCAACATGCAACTTTAGTAAAGTTGTACAGTTTGGGCCGCGAGCTTTAACGTAACCTGGAGATATATGGTAAGGAAATCCGTAGGAAAGTTGCAAAACCAGAAATTTGTCTTGGTAGCTTTTTAGGCAAAACTTTCCTTAGCAACTCTTCAAAAAGCATCCAACCCTCCAAGAAGCCTACCTCCACACCATCCTCCCTCCCAGTGCCATACCCACGCATCCACACCCACACTCTAACATGAACCGTACTTCCAGCTGCAGGTTCTCCTCCGGCCTAGATCTCTTGCAAAACTCGTCCCTCATTTTTTCCCTCCACAGTTCCACTTCTAGTCTTTCTTCCCCACAGGACTGCGCACAGGGCTGCGATGCTTCCCACCAGGGGACTTGCTCCGGCTGTAGGTTCGGCGCCGCCGGGCCTCCGGGCTCCTGCTCTTGCTGCGGCTGCGGCTGTGGCGCTTACGGGCGGGCGGCGGGCTGCGGCTGCTGCGGCGGCTTCTGCTGGGCGGCGTGCGGGACTTGCTTCTGGTGCGGCGGCGGGGGGAGCGGGATCGGCTGCGGCTGCGAGAGCCGCGGCGGGCTGTCTCCCTGCTTTTTCTCCGGGGGCTCCTGCTGCGGCTCCTGCTCCTGCTGCGGCCGCGGCTACGGCTGGGACTGCGGCTGCGGCTGCGGGTTCTCCTGCTTTGGTAGCGATCGGCATCGCGGTCGCGATCCCTGTCCCTGTCGTCATGCCGGCCGCTGCCCCCACGGTCCCTGCCCGGGGGTGATCGGCCTCGGTACCCATCCCTGTCCTGATCCCTGCCGCTGCTGCCATACCCTCCCACAGTCCTCCCCCCTCCACGGCCGTAATCGTCGCTCCCTCCCCCCCTTCCTCCACCTCCAACTCCTCCCCATCGGCCGCCGTCGGCACGGCCAGCACCAGCACTAGCGGCAATGGTGGCAGCAGCAGCGGCAGCAGATGCAATCGCAGCAGACGCAGCCTCATCCGACAAACCCCCACCGCCAACCCCAACACCCCCCCCTCCTCCGTACCCACCCCCACCACCACCATACCCACCACCACCACCGCCATACCCACCACCGCCACCATACCCTCCCCCAGACCTCCCTCCTCCTCCTCCACCGCCCCATCTGGACATCCCTCGGCCCGGCCCGGCACTAGCAGCCATCTGCTGCAGCTCCGGAGGAACCACCTGCTGCGCCCCTTCCAACACCTTGATCAACTCCCTCGCATACTTCCCGTCCTGCGGCCCGAAAAACGTGTACGCCGTCCCCGTCGCCCCGGCCCGCCCCGTCCGCCCGATCCGGTGAACATAATCCTCCACACCCGTGGGGAAGTCATAGTTGATCACGCACCGAATGTCCTTCACGTCGAGCCCGCGCGCGGCAACGTCAGTAGCAACCAGGGTGGGCATGGCGCCGGAGCGGAACTGGGCCAGAGTGTGGTCGCGCTCGGGCTGGGACTTGTCCCCGTGAATGGCTGCGGCGCCGAAGCTGCGGTCGAGGGAGCGTGAGAGCTGGTCACACATGCGCTTGGTGGAGCAGAAGACTATGGCCTTGGAGCCGCGGGGGAGCGAGCGCAGGATCTGCTCCAGCCGACGCTGCTTCTCGTACGGCGCTGGCAGCTCAATGATCTGCAGGGGGGAGGTCCGGGGTGGATGGGTTGGGTGAGGGGTGAAAACACGGGGATGGGGGAAGATTGGGAAGCGGAGGGGGCACGGGGACACGAAATATGGGTGGCGAGGGATGCAACGCAAGGGAATGTGGGAGGGAGAGGGGGGTTTGTTCTTTTGCGAGCGTGGAGTCGCGAAAGTGGGGTTATGACTTGGTATCGTGTATATCACAAGGGGATTGATCACAGCACTTTATCGCACTTAACAACCTAGAGAACGGTTAGGGAAGGGAAAGAATACATAGTGGTTTAAAGACAGGGGTTCTTCTATCCTCAACTGAAAATGACCCATTCTCCCATTGCTGCTGCTACTACAGCTGCCATTGACCATAAAACCCTGAACCCTGGTCCATCATGCAACAAACATATCGCCCTTTCTCATTGTATAAAGGGCGACCACACGGGGACAAGATAGGACCAAAACGGCATACCCAGATGTTAGACCAGAATGGTCCTGTCCTGAGTTGAAGGGTCCTGTAGGCCATACCCCATCCCCGCTCTTCCCACCTCTTTTCTTCCCAGACCTTTCCCCTAGAAATCCTACAAGGAAACCGTACCTGAGTAATGGATTTGTTGGCAACGAGCTGGTCGGTGCTGCCAATGGTGACGTGCACAGGCGAGGTGAGCAGGTCCTCTGCTAAACTTTATTCCAAACCACACGCCACCCAGCACTGCCCCTGCCTGCCTCCCACCCTCTATCTTATGCCTATCCCCAAGCCCTACCCCCCCTCTGTCTTACCCCCATCCCCCATCCACAGCCCCAGGCCCAGCCCCGGCCCCTCCAAAGAATCAGTCACGCACCTGGGTGATGGACTTGTTAGCAACGAGCTGGTCGGTGCTGCCGATGGTGACGTGCACGGGCGAGGAGAGCAGGTCCTCTGCGATGCGCCGCACCTCGCGCGGCCACGTGGCCGTGTACATGAGCGTCTGGTGCCGCCCGGGCACGCGCGCCACTATCTTGCGGATCTGCGGCTCGAATCCCATGTCCAGCATGCGATCCGCCTCGTCCAACACCAGGTAGGACACCTGCAGGGGAGAGAGCAAACGAGGGAGAGGGGGAGAGAGCAGAGAGGGGTTGAAGGTGCTGTTCCTCTCTGTTTGTGCCAAACCCCATGTCCAGCATGCGATCCGATCTGCTTCGTCCAACACCAGGTAGGACACCTGCGGGGGGGAGGGGTGAGAACAGGAAGTGGGTGGCGGGAGGGGGCGGGGGAGAGGGGATGAGGGGAGAGGAGTCAAGGGAGTGAAACAGCATGAACCCCATGACCAGCATGACAAGGAATAAGAGGCGGAGGGAGGGAGGGAAGGATGGGATGAAGAGAGACGGGGAGGGAAGAAGGCATACTTGCCGTGTCATAAGCAGCTGTCTTGAAAACTGATTTGTTCAGGGATGCAAGCACTACCAGTCGTGTGTGACTCGGACAGAACGATCCCCCCCGTTCCCCACAAACAAAGGTACGCACATGCACCCACCCACACACCCTCTCACCCACACTCACACCCACACCCACACCCACCCCCACACCCACCCCCACACCCACCCCCACACCCACACCCACACCCACCCCCACTCACACCCACATTCTCACTTGCAACCCCACACCCAACCACCCCCCCAACCACCCACGCCCACCAGCACGCACCTGGCGCAGGCTGATCTGGTTGGCCTCGAGGAAGTCATTGAGGCGGCCTGGCGTGGCGATGACAATGTCCGCTCCGTACTGCAGCTCGCGCAGCTGCGGGTTCTTGGGCGCGCCACCGTACACGCACTGGGGGAAGGGGGGAAGAGGGCAAGGGGGAATGGGGGAGCGGGGGAGGCAAGGGGCAGGCAGGGGGTGGAGAGGAAGAGAGGAGTGGGAAAGGGTGTGGCGATGACAATGTCCGCCCCGTACTGCAGCTCGCGCAGCTGGGGGTTCATGGGCGCGCCACCGTACACGCACTGGGGGAAGGGGGGAAGAGGGCAAGGGGGAATGGGGGAGCGGGGGAGGCAAGGGGCAGGCAGGGGGTGGAGAGGAAGAGAGGAGTGGGAAAGGGTGTGGCGATGACAATGTCCGCCCCGTACTGCAGCTCGCGCAGCTGGCGGATCATGGGCCCGCCACCGAACACGCACTGGGGGAAGGGGGGAAGAGGGCAAGAGGGAAGGGGGGAAGGGGGGAGGCAAGGGGCAGGGGGTGGAGAGGAAGAGAGGAGTGGGTAAGGGCGTGGCGATCACAATATCCGCCCCGTACTGCAGCTCCCTCAACTGCGGGTAATTGGGCGCGCCGCCGTACACGCACTGGGGGAAGAAGGAGCGGGGAAGGAAGGGGGGGAGGGAAGGGCGAGGGGGGGAGAGGGAGGGGGGGGGGAAGGCAAGGGTGGAAGTAGAGGAAACAAGGTTTCAGGGAACCCTGAACCTGTGCAACCCGATTTGATGGCGTTTCCAAGATGAAACCCCACTTAACTGGTCTTTCCTACCTTGTTCTTTTCAAGTTTATCGTTGATATGAGTGTGCTCACTCGGTAAATGAGAAAAAATCGCTCTTTTAATTGACCAGGCACAAACTCACTCTCCACAACAACGTATATTTGGCTTGGCTACACAGAAGGCAGGGGGAAAGTGGGGTTTCTAAATTTTTTAGATCCTTGAACAAAGCACAACTTTCCACAGAAACTGGTAGCAGAAAAAGACCATCTTAGTCAGATTTTGACCCAAAAAAAAACAGCTTCTTTCTATGCCAGTTCTAAGCCGGTTCAGAGCAAGATACTCTTGTTCAACTTCTGACCTCCTCGGGTCCCTTATCAATCACTCTCACCACTGCGTCCACAAGCTACAGCCTCGTCTCTTCGAAAATTCACAATTAACACTCTCGGAGTTGCATGTGTTCATCAACGTCGCCCTCTGAAAGAATCTCAAGTGTTGTCTTGATTAGAAAGAGTGTCGGTACATATAGGAGATGAGAAGTTTTGGGAACGAAGTGGGGTACCCTCAGCATTTATTGGTGGACCAATCAGATTGGGTCGACCAACAATTGCTGGGGTAACCAACAATCGTTGGAGGGGACCATTATTGGCCCCCCCCCGTCAATTGCGGTCGAGTTGGGTTTGGGGGCGCCCAACCAAAATTGGTTGGGTCGCCTTGACCCAAAGTGTACACCCACTTTAGGGTGTAACACATGCACAAATATAAACATACATTATGCTATATTCTAACACTACCCCGTAGCATTAGAGGTTTATAAGTGTGCACAACCCCGGAATCATGAAGCCGGGGAGAGGCCAAGAAGGCGAAGGAAGGCCCGGTGGGCTAGCTTCGGAAGAGCTTTGGTGAAGATGTCAGCGAGGTTGGCTTCGGCGGCAATTTTTCGGACGGCAAGATGGCCTTGCTGGACAAGATCGCGAATGTAGAAGTAGCGTAGTTCGATGTGTTTGGAGCGCCCGTGGAAGACCGGATTCTTGGTGAGGTGGATCGTGCTGGCGTTGTCGCACCAGAGCGTGGGGCATGGCTGGGGGGCCCCAAGCTCGGCTAGCAAGAAGGAAAGCCAGCGTCCTTCCTGCGCAGCCATGGTACCAGCATAGAGTTCGGCTTCACAAGATGAGAGGGCGATGGCGGAGGAGCGGGTGGAGCGCCAGCTGACCAAGCCGCTACCGAGCGTGAAGCCATATCCTTGGGAAGAGCGGCGATCCGGCTGAGAGTCTGCCCAAGACGAGTCACTGAAGCCGGTGAGGAGCGGGGGAGAGGCACCACCAAGGGTGAGAACATGGTCCTGAGTGCCACGGAGGTAGCGTAGGACTCGTTTGGCGGCTCTCCAATGCACGGAGGTGTGACGACCGGTACCGACGAAACGCGCCAGGACGCTGATGGGGTAGGCGAGGTCGGGACGGGTCCCCATCATGGCATACATGATGGAGCCAACCAGTTCCGCATAGGGCTGAGTGGAGGCGGAGGGGGAGGTGGGTGGAGCAAGCCCATGGCCGAATGGAAGGGGAGTGGCCACTGGGTTGGCGAGAGCCATGTCGAACCGCTCCAACACCTGCTGAAGATAGTGAGATTGAGATAAGGTGATGGTGCGGGCAGCTCGATCGCGTGTGATCTCCATGCCCAAGTAGTGGCGTAATTCGCCAAGGTCCTTGCACTGGAGACGAGCTTGTAGTTCTTCCTTAACGTCGGTCATGTCGGCGGAGGTGTCGGCGAGGAGCACCATGTCGTCAACATAGACTAGGACGAAGAAGCGGCTGGGACGGGTCCGAATGAAGAGACTGGCGTCAGAGTGAGATGGTTGAAATCCGAGAGCACAGAGTGTAGATGCCAGCTTAGCATGCCATTCCCGAGGAGCCTGCTTCAGGCCGTAGACTGGACGGCGTAGTTCCCAGACAGTGTCTGGTGGGAAGGCTTCATGGAAGCCATCTGGGCGGTCGAGGAAGATTTGTTCGTGGAGGTTCCCCTGAAGAAAAGCGTTAGAGACATCCATTGATGAGATCTCCATGCCATTGCGGGAGCCAAAATCGAGAAGCGTGCGAAGGGTCCCGAATTTTGCGGTAGGTGAGAAGGTTTCCCAAAAGTCCTTGGCATAGGTCTGTGTGAAGCCCTTGGCGCAGTAACGGGCTTTGTAGACGGGCTCCTCCCCCGGAAGCTGCTTCACCCGGAAGACCCACTTGCCACAACAATGTTGGCATCTGGAGGCGGCTTGACATCGACGAAGGAATCATTGCGAATGAAGGCGTCGCACTCCTTGCGAATGGCCTCCAGCCATTTGTCAGCGTCAGGGCACGTGATTGCCTCCTGGAATGTGGTAGGCGTGAAGATGAGAGGTGAGGAGGGAGTGCCAAGTACAACCGCGCCCAAAAGGGCAAGGTACACAGGGTTAAGGGAAGGAACGTGAGTGTGAATGGCACAAAACTCCTCATGGGAGTCTTCATGAATGAGAGGTGGTTGACCAAGAATGGGGTCAAGGGAGCGAGTGTGCATGCGTGGGAGGAGGAAGGGAGAGCGTGAGGTGAGAGAAGTGTGAGGACGTGGGGAGGATGCAGGAGGTGCGGCGGGCGAGGATGGAGGAGGAGAAGCTGGAGGGAGGTGGGTGGGAGGGGAGGGAGGAGGGGGAGAGGGAGGAGGGGGAGCGGTGGAAAGGGCAGGTGAGGCAGCAGGATCATAGATATCAGCCGAGGAAGGTGGAGGTGAGAGTGGAGTAGTTGGGAGGAGTGGAGCAGATGGGAGGAGAGGAGGAAGAAGGGCATCCGCCCAGGTGAGTGGGCGGGAGGGTGGGGGGAGAGGGTCGGAGGGAGGAGGAGAGGAGTAGTAGGGGATGGTTTCATCGAAGACGACATCGCGGCTGCGAATGAGGCGTTCGGAGGGAGGATGAAGGAAGAGGTACCCAGGAGAGCCACGATTGTGGCCGAGGTAGACGCACTCCAATGCTTTGGAGGCAAGTTTTCCTGCTTTGCGGGAACGGTCTGCGGGAGGAATGAGAACAAAAGATTTGCAGCCCCAGACGCGAAGGACGGAGGCATCAGGTTTGGAGTTGCACCAAAGCTCAGTGGGAGTGAGGTTGGGATGGTGGGGGTGAGGGTAGAGGATGGTGAGAAGGGCGGCATGAGTGAGAGCATAGCCCCAAAGGGAGGGAGGGGTAGATGCATGGGTGAGGAGACAGCGGGCAGTTTTGGTGATCTCACGGATGCGACTATCAGCTACACCGTTTTGTTGCGGAGAATGAGGGAGAGTGGACGTCTGTTGAGTGCCATGTGCTTTGCAGTAGGAGGCAATGGTATGGTTGAAAAACTCCCCGCCACCGTCAGAGTGAAGGCGACGGATGGGTCGGCCGAAGTGCACGCGCGCTTGTTCGGCCCAGGCGATGATGACAGCGGCTGCTTCAGCTTTCGTGTGGAGTAGAAACACAGAGGAGTAGCGGCTATGGTCGTCTACGAGGACGAGCATAAAGCGGTGGCCCTGGCGGGAAGGGGAGGGGGAGGGACCCCAGAGGTCCATGTGGACGAGATCTAGGGGAGCAGTAGCAAATGAGGGATGGCTGTGATGGGGTTTTTGTTTGAGTTTGCCATGAATGCAAGTGGGACAAGGAGGAGCTGGTGAGGTGGGTAGGGGAGGAAGGGCAGGGGGGAGCCCATGAAGGAGGCGAGAGGATATTGCGGCACGGAGGGTGGTGAAGTTGGGGTGACCAAGACGGTGATGGAGGAGAATGGCGGGGTGAGAGAGGGAGAGGTCGGGAGAGGTAGAGGGAGTGGGAGATGATGAAGAAGGAGGAGCAATGGTGGGAGAAGGGTAGGTGGAGCGACGGGTGGTGAGATGACATGATGCCGGAAAAGGGAGACGTAGTGTGTAAAGGTGAGTGCGGGGGCAGATTGGGAGGCGGTAGACAAGGCGGCCAGTGGAGGTATGAATGAGATCGCAATAGGAAAAGTGGGCAGGAAAAATGGCGGTAATGCCGGCTTTTTGGAGATCATGAAGAGAAATAAGGTTGTGACGAAGAGTGGGAATGTGGAGGCCAGTGATAGTGCCGGAGGGAAAGAGGGGACACGGAAGAGTAGAGGAGTGTGTGCATGGGATCGAGAAGCTAGAATCAACGCCATGAACAGTGGAGGGAGATAGTGTTTTGAGAATGCCAGCGTCCTTCAGGGCACTGACGGTGGCCCCGCTATCGAGGACAAAGTCCAAGGTGAGCGGGGAAGGAGACGCAGAATACTGAAAGTCACTGTTATTAAGAACAGAGGGATACATGGAGGTGGTGCTAGGCAAGGGAGAAGCTAGCTGACCAAGAAAGCTAGAGTATGACTCAGCTGGGGAGGTATGGGCGGCGGTGGCGGCAGAACCGAAGCCAAGTGGTTGCTGCTGCCAGGCGGCAGTTGCTGCTGCTGCTGCTGCTGCTGCTGCCGCTGCCGCTGCTGTGGCGGCTGCGCCTCCCCCACCTCCCCAGGGCGGCTGCTGTGGCTGCTGGTGCGGCTGCGGCTGTGGGGGCAGCTGCGGGGGCTGCTGCAACTGCTGTGACTGAAGATGCTGCAAAAACTGCTGGAGTTGCAGTTGAGGAGAGGGAGTGGTGAGGTTAAGGTGGGAGGGTTGATAGAGAGGGAGATGTTGAACATCATGGACAGTGGGACGACTTGCAAGAGCGGACCAGCGGGGGGGGGTACCATGGTTACCACGATCAAACCAGGCATCGTCCAAGACGCCGAAGCAGGTGGTTATGGGGTGGTTGGTTTGACCGCAGGGTTCCCCAGCGCGAGGGCCGTGAGGGCGAACGTAGGGGCAGGGGGGGAGTTGACCAGGTCCGCTACCACCACGTCCACTTCCTCCAGGGCCGCCCGTGCAAGAAGGAGTGCGTCCACCAAAGGTGCCACCACGTCCACCACCACGGCCGCCACCACGCCCACCTCCACGTCCGCCACCGCGACCACCACCACGCCCACCACCGCGTGTCTGGGTGGCGTTGAGTTCTGGCGCGGGTGCCTGAGCCGTGTTGAGAGAAGGCGGGTTGGTACGAAGGAGGCGGGTTTCGGTGTCAATGATCCATTGAACGACAGCAGCAACATCCGCAAACGACTGATTTTCGCGGAAGGCAATGACGTGCATGTCGTAGGACGGGTTGAGACCGCGGAGAAGGCGATCTATCTGGATGAACTGGGGGAGTTCGGACTGGCGAGCCTTAAGTCGCTTGGCGAGAGAGGTCATGCGGCCGGTGTAGGCGACGGCACCAGTGCAGGTTGCGAGCGTTGTCTCCCAGTATTCGTCAAGGAGCAGCCCCACGGAGTTGACGTCATGGCGCTCAAACATGGCGTGAAGGGAGGCCCAAAGGGCAGGTGCGTGAAGCTCTTGTTCCTGAAAGTCTCGCATTAGAGCGGGGGGGAGACCACCAAGGATAATATTAGAGGCGGAAAGGTCAAATTCCTTCCAAGCAGCAGCTTTAGCGGTATATTCAGCGAGCGCGAGAGTGTAGCTGTCAGCCATGGTGCGGTGATTTATTATGGCAGCTTGGCGCATGTCGTATTGCTCGCGAGCCGCACGATGGTCCGCTCGGAGCGGGAGGAACCGACGCCGCTCGAGATCGTAGGTTGCTTCATCAGCGGATTGGCGAACAGGATCCGTGGAGGCAGCGGGCAGATCTGGTTCGTCAGGTTCAGGTCCAGGGTCAGGCAGGAGAGTGGGGGCCGATCCAGGGGACATAGGGGGCGTTGGCGGGAGAGCGGCAGCATGGCGGAGGACAAGGTCGAGGAGGGTGGAGGAGGTGTTGGGGATGTGGATGACGCCGAGGAGGCGGCGCATGCTCCCTGTGTAGGAGTACCAGTTGATAGCGCTCTGATCGGGAGCGAGCTCGAGCCGATCAATGGAGAGAGTGTTGAAATTCTGAGGAAGAGAAGGAGCAGCCATAGCAGTAAGTTAGTGCGATGTGAGGGGAGAAAAAATGTTAGTAGCGAGCGAAAGCGAGGCAGGTTAGAAGCTGAGGGAGAGGAGGAGGGGGGTTAGTAGCAGCACGTGGGAGAGGATTGGGAGCAGTAGCGTGGCAGGAGAGGCGGAGAGCAGAGATAGTATGAGAGAGGCAGCGGGAGAGGAAACGGTGGGCGGAAGCAATGGGGGGGGGGGGGGAAGGGTCGAGGGAGCGGCGGGGAGGAAGAGATGAGGCAATAGCTAAGTGCCTGGCGGCGAGGGAGAGTAGGAGCAGCCGCGGCGAAGTGTCTTGCAGCGAGGAGAGGCAGTGGCGGCGGCAAATTGCCCGCAGCGAGTGAGTAGAGGCGGCGGAGGCGAAATGCCCCGCGACGAGTGGGACCAGTGGCGGCGGCGGCGAAATGCCCCGCGGCGAGTGGGAGCAGTGGCGGCGGCGGCGAAATGCCCCGCGGCGAGTGGAGTAGTGGCGGCGGAGGCGAAATGCCCCGCGGCGAGTGGGAGCAGTGGCGGCGGAGGCGAAATGCCCCGCGGCGAGTGGGAGCAGTGGCGGCGGCGGCGAAATGCCCCGCGGCGAGTGGGAGCAGAGGCGGCGGCGGCGAAATGCCCCGCGGCGAGTGGGAGCAGTGGCGGCGGCGGCGAAATGCCCCGCGGCGAGTGGAGTAGTGGCGGCGGAGGCGAAATGCCCCGCGGCGAGTGGGAGCAGTGGCGGCGGCGGCGAAATGCCCCGCGGCGAGTGGGAGCAGTGGCGGCGGCGGCGAAATGCCCCGCGGCGAGTGGGAACAGTGGCGGCGGCGGCGAAATGCCCCGCGGCGAGTGAAGCAGCAGCGGCGGCGGCGAAATGCCCCGCAAGGAAGAAAAGCGGTGCGAGAGTAGTGGCGACGGCGGATAGGTCGCGGCGATTGAGACGCCGGCAGCTGAGAACGTAAATGCGGCGGCAGGAGCTAAGGCGAGAAATTCGCCTTACGAGAGATAGAGTAGGAGCTGGAGGGAGGTGGTGACTGGTTGTACTTTACGGAAGATTGAACTTCAACCAAGTCAAACCCACGCAACAAGTTGCATGGGCAGGACGGAAGGGTCCTGACGAGCGGGGAGGAAAAAAACTTGAGAGAAAGTAGTCGAGAGGGGCGTTTGCCAATTGGCTCTGAATACCATGAAAGAATCTCAAGTGTTGTCTTGATTAGAAAGAGTGTCGGTACATATAGGAGATGAGAAGTTTTGGGAACGAAGTGGGGTACCCTCAGCATTTATTGGTGGACCAATCAGATTGGGTCGACCAACAATTGCTGGGGTAACCAACAATCGTTGGAGGGGACCATTATTGGCCCCCCCCCGTCAATTGCGGTCGAGTTGGGTTTGGGGGCGCCCAACCAAAATTGGTTGGGTCGCCTTGACCCAAAGTGTACACCCACTTTAGGGTGTAACACATGCACAAATATAAACATACATTATGCTATATTCTAACACCCTCATCTCCCTCATCTCCCTCATCTCACTGATAAACCCTCAAACCCGTGACAACCAAACTCACCATCCTTCATTGCCCCTCCCCCCAACCCCCATTCTAAACCCAACTCCCCTTCACTTTCCTCTCGCCCACACATTCTGCCGAACCAATCTGAACCCGCCCCCACCCCTACCCGACCCCCCTCCTTGCAAGTTCTAAGTCTTCACAACCACCTCCCACTCTCTCCCGCCCTCTCCCTCTCTCTCTCGCCCTCACCCGTTGCCTCCCGCAATCTCCCGTTCTCTCCCGCTCTCTCCGCTCTCTAACCCGCTCGCTCCCGTTCTTTCCCGCTATCTCCCGCTGTCTCTCTCTCTCTCACCGTGCTGCTGATGCGCGACGACCGACCGAACTTAACCGCCTCCGCGTGGATCTGCGTGGCCAGCTCGCGCGTGGGCGCCAGCACCAGCACCGTCGGTCCCTGGCGGCTGTTGTTGCGCCGCTGCTGCAGGTGCACGAACCCGGGCAGCAGGTACCCGATCGTCTTTCCCGAGCCTGTCTTAGCCACGGCAACCACGTCCGAGCCTGAGAGCGCTATGGGCCATGACTGCGCTTGGATCGGCGTGGGCGTGGGGAACCCCGCCGCCTTGAGCTGGTGAATTGGGGGAAGCGGAAGCACGGGGGAAGGAGGAGTGGGAAGGGAGGGGGTTGGGGTACGGGGATAGGGCGGGGAGGGGGATGGGGAATTGGGAGGAGGGAGGGGGAGGGGGGAAGGGGGGGAGAGGGGGAGGGGGATTGGTGGAGGGATGAAAAAGAGAATTGGATGAGAGAACAGTGGAGTGTGCGGGGAAGGGGGGAAGAAGGGAGAAGGCGGTAAGAGGTTGGAAGAGTGAGGGGGATTGAAGTGCAAACGAGGGCTTGAAAGCTTGGCAGAGACCAAGGTCAGAAGCAAGAATTTTTAAAAAGTAAACTACATTCCACCAAAACGGCAAAAGGGCATGGGAGGGGGCAACGGAGGTGGGAGGGAGCAGGGTGGGCGAGAGGGGAAGAAGGAAGGCGGGAGGGGAAGAGCACGAGGGAGGGAGGCAAGGTACCTCGCGGTAGATGTCAGAAGGGAAATTGGCAGCCTCGAAGGTTAGAAACGGTGGTATGTTCGATCCCTGCACGCACGCACACGCACACACGCACACACGCACACGCACGCACGCGAAAACGAGAACGCGCACATTCACACACGCAGGCGCGTGGACGCATACGCGCATACGGATGGCCATGGTTGCGACGCGCGAAGCAGATAGCAGCATGCGGACACGCAACACCGCACACTCGCCACGCATGCAAGACCAGAACCGCACACGCCGCGCACACGCGACACACGTCGCACACACAAACCAAAGTTCAAGAACAGCGCGAGAAAACCATCAAGAGGCTTCGACACAAGACCTGACCCATGTGACATAGACCAAACAACAGTCGACGCATAGATGGAGAGAATCGGTGACAAGTGCATCCAACTATGAGGTAGGCCGAAAAAGGAGAGAACGAGAGAGGGACAACGCACGAAATCGGTTGTCTAAGAAAGAAGACGCGACGAGGGACATGAGGCGGGAAAAGCGGGACTGAGGAGTGAAACGGAGGAAAGAGGCGCGTGCGTGAGCGAGCAAGCAGGCAAGCACGCTAGCAGTGAGAGGAAAGGCCAAACAAAAAGCGCGTTCTTACCACGACGGTAATCTCGTGTTTTCGCTTGTACGCCACAACATCATCGGAAGACGCTGCCGCGCCGTTGACGTGCTGCCATGGGCGAGACACGAGCGGGAGAGGAGAGAAGGATACAGCAGGAGGGGAGAACCGATGGGAAAACGTGATACAACAGAGGGGAGGCGGATAGGACGGAACGGACCAAGAAGACGGCAGAGAAGGCGAGTGAAAGAAAGCAACTCTGAAATCCTGACCACACTGAAAGCGCGAAACAACTCACCTGAACACCACCGCCGCCGCCACCACCAACCGCTGCCGCAGCTGCTGCCGCCGCCGCCGCCGCCGTCTTCTGCGCTCCCCCATCGCCAGCCACCGCATGTCCTCCATTCTGCTGCGCGCTCTTCGCGCTCGCGCCGTTCACCGCCGCTGCTCCCCCGCCTCCGCCGGCAGGAGCCGGCCCGCCCGGGCGCTCATACTGTGTCTGGTTGGTGTCGGGGTTCCAGTAGTAGAGGTAACCTGTAGAGCCGTCAACCAGGCCCCGCCAAGGGGCGGGCAACGTGGGATCCGGAGGGGCGTAGCGCGGGCTGGGGTCCGCTCCCATGTCGACGACCTGCAAGGGGGTCAGCCGCGAGGGACAGGGTAAAAGGGGGGGACAGTTGGGAATTATAAATAATATTGGTTCTGAGGCTCTTTAGAAGCAGTCCCGGAGGGCGTGGCGAGGGTGGAGTCCGCTCCCATGCCGGCGATCTGCAGGGGGACAAGCGGGAGAACAACGGGCTCTGTTCCTGTTGTGCGTGCGAGGCTTGAATGCAGGGGGGGGCACGGAAAGAGGCGAGACAAGAGATGGACAAAAAGGGTGAGATCAATTCTTTGTCGTTTGCTAGAGGAACGGCGGATCGGAAAGCTTAAAGGAACGGTTATGCTGAGCCGCTTATGCGCCGGGTAAGTCTGTGCTACACAGTCTTGAGATACTGGTGATTAAGCCGTTCGGTAGGACAAAAAGAGTTGACCAGTAGATGATGGGTCGGGGAGGTATAACAGTCGATGCTACCCAAAAGCCGACGACGAGGTACAACAGAAGTTTGTGATCCCTATAGTCGGATCTAAAGACAGGGTACATGAGGCGTGTCCAATCAAACAGAATTGGATGGCGCGGGGCGGAGTGGTTGTGAGGGAAAGAAATAGTGTCCTTCATCAACAATAATCTATTTCTTCAGCAAGTTTGCTCGATTGACAAGGCAATCAAGTGACAATTGATCAAAGAACCATCAACGCCAGAGCCCCGAAACGGTTAAGGTGGTCCTTTTTACCAGACTATATATATAAAAAAAAAACGAATGGGGAATGCCGAACTCAAGCGGCCCCAATATCTTCGTTCACATCGAGAGAAAGCACTGAAACCAGCAGAAAATAAGCATAAATTCCTTCTAGGATCGAAAAGCCCGATTGCATACCTGACTGGATTAGAGAGGTCACAAACGCCGCGCTTCAGTCACGCAATGCGATCGAGCCGAATCAATCAGTCCCAAACAGGCGACGTTGTAGCCTCCCAAGAATTGCCTGATCCGAGAACACGTCGCGGTTTTGATATCCTATTTTATCCTATCGTGACGTGCTAGCCCTGCTGCACGAACAGCGACGGACGAAATAAGACCAGCAGATCTAGGAAAACCTAGATCATCCAGAATAGTAAGCTCAAAACCTCCCGAAACGGCTGGAGGATCGCTGGGGAACAAGCGTCCTCAACAGCACAGTCGTGCTGAAGGTGCGACAGGCAAGGGAATAACGAGGGGGGAAAGAGAGGGAGGGAAGATTGAAGAGTGACAACAGGGTAGTCCTGGTTTTGGTGCGGGCTGGTTGGGAACCTGCGATGTGTGGCTCCACTGTCCCTAAAGTTTGCTGGGCAGGAGTTAGAGCGGAAAAAAGTAAGTTTCAAGTGATGGAGGCTAGTGAGGGAGTGAGCAGATTTTTTTTTGTGCCGATCTATTTCCACACGCCATGGGAAACGGTCTGTTTTTCTGTGGAAAACATAACACTGGAGGGTGTGGCGCCGACACACGTGGAGCGAACGGCTGGTAGAATGCCTAGCCCAGGAACCATGAGTCCCCCCAGTGCTGAGGGTTTGACAACTACAACGCTTCTTCTCATGTCCAGTGTCCAAATGGAGTGATGCGGTATTAGAGAATGTCAATGTAATCTACGGGATCTTAAAAACAAAATGCCTCTGAAAGTAACTCTTCCAATTTAATCACCTTTCATTATCTCATGCGAATTATGTGTGTATTCATACAATTCATTGTCCTGATTGCTCAATGCTTGGGGGCTTTTTTATATACCAATTGTAATGGCAATACTCTATGTGTGAACTGTTTATCACCCAGGAACGCCTGGTCCCACCAAACACACCGTCGACGATGCATACCAATGCTGACGTTTCTGGAAAGTTCATCCTCGACATTGTCCTAAATCTCTGCGTCGACTCTTCCACGTGGCACATTCTCAACCCTCTAACTTCTCACATTCTCACGAGAACATTCGTGATCGCACAGAGTGGAACAGCCTCGGCTTTTTCGCCGCAGTGACGACCAATTTTGGTTTTGGAAGCCGGCGACGCAAGGCTTCCTCCTCTTGAGAATCTCGACTTCTGTGATCGGGCAGGGAGAGATTCGTCGGCTTGGTGGGGGTTCGCTCCAGAAGGTTCTCTCAGCTTCCCGCAACACCGCAGACTTCTCGGACCTCATGGGGTTTGGTCGTCCACTGGTTGTCCCATCTAAAACTTTCCCGCCTAAAACCCCGAATGTTTCACAGGAGCCTCCCCAGAAGAAATTCATCCCTCTCACATCAAATACTTTCAAACCTGCCCAGAGTCTCATCCCAACCTCAAAATAGGGCAGTAGACTTGCTAGTGGCGGTTCGGACCGGGGCATCCCGCACACTGGTGGAGCCTCTGATTGGCTTCTAGAGACAGCTTCGGTTGGTCGCCAGAAACATTCGCGCTGCTTCCACTCAGCGATCGCACTGGTGTCACAAGGCTCAGACGCTAACGTAAAGGAAAACTTTTTTGCATTTGTTCCGTCAGCAGTCTGTCAATCTCGTTCAGACAACCACACGAGCGACACCACTTTTGCTTCCTCTTTCCAGATCTAACTCTCGCGGATCTAGAGTCTCAGCCTAGTCACAGGCTCTTCTGCTGCTACTAGGCCGCGTCTCTAGCTTGCCGTTGGTTGCTTTTTTTTCGGGGGACGCCGAGGATCTGTTTTCTCCGTTGTCTGGTTCTGTTCAGCTCGCGCTTGTGCTCTTAATAGTGTTGACTAGAAAGAGGCGGGAAGATGTTTGGTCGACAACCGTCGAAGAAGAGCAACAACACGCGGTACTATGAGGTCCTCGGCGTACCTCAAGGCGCTTCGGCCGATGAGTTGAAAAAGGCGTATCGCAAGGCTGCGATTAAGAATCACCCCGACAAAGGCGGTGATCCAGAGAAGGTGAGTCTACCTGCTAACTGTTTGCCCGCCGTTCTCTCTTTCTCCCCTTCAGAGATCTCGCGTTCTCTCGTTTTGTTTTTAATTAAATTCTTGTCCTCCCCCTCTCCTCCGCCCATTTCTCGCTCCTCTCTCGACTCCTCCCTGCCTCTCCACTCTCTCCCTACTTTCTCTCTTCCTTCGTTTGTCATTCGATCTTCCCCCTTCTCCCCCCTCCTTGTTCCACTCTTACTCGTCGCCGAGACACTTGTCGCTTCTTTCTTTCATGCGAATGCACTAATCCTTGTTCAGTCTGCCTTGTTGTCTTACACACTTCCGAAGCAATTAACACTGGATTTGGGCATCGTCCGTTTTTTACGCAATCCCGTTTGTCCTCTATGGCTAGGGTTTTCGTGTCCTTCCCACTGATGGCGTATAGTGTGACTACCTCGCCACCTAAAAGAAACGTGATAATTACCGCGAATATATCTAACCGCATCTTGTTTCATCCTGTTCTTCCTGCGTTGTGTGCTCTCCACCCCTTCAGTTCAAGGAACTGGCTCAAGCGTACGAGGTATTGAGTGATCCCGAAAAGCGCGAGATCTACGACCAGTATGGCGAGGACGCGCTTAAGGAGGGAGCCGGAGGGCCAATGCACGATCCCTTCGATATCTTCTCCTCCTTCTTCGGCTCTGGCGGTCATCCCTTCGGCGGCGGCAGTTTCGGTGCGTAGTTTCTGTGCATCGCCTCAACATACCTTGTCATGAATCTGTTTGTTCGACTCGCGGACGCAAAGTGGTTCTTCCTGCTCTCGTGTTTTCTCTTTCCATCTTCTCTCGTCTTCGTTTTCGCCATTCACTAATGTCGCTAGAAGGCGATTATCCGTGGGGCTTTCGCTGACGTTTTTGCTCTCTCTCGTCGTGTCGAATCCCGATGGCAGGTTCCGGTCGGGGAAGCCGGAGGCAGCGGAGGGGAGAAGACGTGGTGCATCCGCTTAAGGTCACTCTGGAGGACGTGTATAATGGCACCACGAAGAAGCTCTCGCTCTCGCGCAACGTGCTCTGCCCCAAGTGCAAAGGGTGAGTCCGCGCCGTTAATTTTATGGCGGAACGCGATCTCATGCGCTGGCTGTTGTGTGGCTGGGATGCTGGAAATAACGCCGGTAGGATTTTACCAGGAGAAATTAGTCTCGACGCTCGCCCATAAAAGGCAATCAGAATTACGTTTATGATCAGCAGTGACATAAGAATTTGAAGCGCTTTGTGGAGAACTTCACGCTGCTGTCCTTGATTCAGCCTCGCGGTTTACTTGGTTTTGCATTCCATATTGAAGTTCTCTCTCAGTCTCGTAACCCTAAACCCACCTCTCCGCTGCTACTCCGTGTCAACAGCAAGGGCTCTAAGTCCGGCGCGTCGAGCCAGTGCGCCAGCTGCCAGGGTTCGGGCATGAAGATCTCCATCCGGCAGCTGGGTCCCAGCATGATCCAACAAATGCAGCACGTGTGTCCCGAGTGCCGAGGATCAGGTATGCTCCGCGCTCCATGGCAGGCCCGACTTAGTCAGTTCGAAGTCTTGTACCGACATGGTCCTTGTTGTGTAGGACACTTGGGATGGTCGATTTAGTTCAGGTCATTTTGGCCGGTTCTTCTCGATTTGACGAAGATGGTATTGTCATGATGCAAAGAATCCCTGACGGTCTCGCATGTTGCTCGCCTTGAACCGCTTGCGAAATTCTTCTAAACTGTTGCTGGTTCGTGACCCTCCAGGTGAGGTTATCTCTGAGAAGGACAAGTGCGGGCAGTGCAAAGGGCAGAAGGTGGCTCAGGAGAAGAAGCTTCTGGACGTGCATGTGGAGAAGGGCATGCAGCACAACCAGAAGATCACTTTTGCTGGAGAGGCTGATGAAGCGGTAAGATTTCAGAACATAGCAGTAGATTCTACACGCCATAATTTATTCGTTAGCATAATCAGCTTGCGGTAAGCTTGTCTGTGTTACGCCATTAATTTGTTTCCCGTGTTCCATCTGTCCCTTATCTGTGCAGCCGGACACTGTTACTGGAGACATTGTATTCGTTCTGCAGCAGAAGGAGCACCCCGTTTTCAAGCGCAAGGGAGATGACTTGTTCATTGAACACACCCTTACCCTCACTGAGGCTCTATGCGGTTTCCAGTTCCCTCTGACACACCTTGACGGTCGCCAGCTCCTCATCAAATCTGCACCTGGCGAAATTATTAAGCCAAGTACGTCACATGCTTTTCTTGCCTTTGTTCATCGTGATGCGTTTCGGTACTTTGTTCTGACTCTGGTCAGAGTGTTCCTGCTGCCTGGTTGCTATAAGGTGCATGTGACACGTGAATGCATGTGTACATGTTTTTGTGTGTACTCATTGGCGTTTCGGTATTATCCCCACAACCCATCCGATCATCCGTTGCAGAGGAGTTCAAGGCCATCAATGATGAGGGTATGCCTCAGCACACACGCCCATTCATGAAGGGCCGTCTCTACATCCAGTTCAATGTAGAATTCCCTGACTCACTCACGCCTGAGCAATGCGCTCAACTGGAGACAATTCTGCCTCCTCGTCCCGTACCTGCTATGTCGGCCATGGAGCTGGACAATTGTGAGGAGACTACAATGCATGATGTCAACATGGAGGAGGAGATGCGGAGGAAGGCTCAGGCTGCTCAGGAGGCTTATGAAGATGACGAGGATGCAGGGCCCAGAGTGCAGTGTGCTCAGCAGTAGTGCAGCTGGAGGTCATTTTATGGGGGGGTGACAAGGTGCAGCGGGGTGGGTGCTGCTGGGGTAGAGCTAGGAAACGACATGCCGAGCTCAGCATAATGCCTTGTAGCAAGCCTGTTCAATTTTCTTATCTGACCAGGAATGTCACCAGTTCTGCTCGGTTGATACGGTATGGTATGTAGTCAGTAAGATGAGTGCCTCCTCATGACTGCCCTCAGAACCCATGAAGCTGATGTTTTGTGATGCAAGAGTGTACTCCATGTTGAAATCAGAAAGGAAGGTTCGCACAATTCTAGTCTAGTGGTGGTGGGCCCTTGACCTCGATAGCAGAGTGAATGTAAATGCTTGAGATAATAAAAACGTGCAGTACAAGGAATATAAATATGAGTACAGGGGAATTCGAAACGACCTAACTAGCCATGTACTCTAAGGGGTACATTCCCTTATTGCAGCGAAATCCAACCGTGCGACTCCGAGTGGTTACGTAACTGTTCGGGCAGAATCCTCGCCACTGCTGCTGCCTGATGCTGTCTGCCCGACGGTCCAGATGCTCCTCGTAACCGTCTGTCCCTTCGCCTTTCTTCTGCCTTTTCGTCTTCACTCTCGATAGTGCGTGCTTCGGCTTTGCTACGGTGAGGAGTGCGCAACAGTGTTTTTCATTAACCACTATTCGTAACACCCCCCTTCACTCCTGGCCGTAGCGAACATTGACCCGCTTGACTACCCCGCTGAGTTCGGAGCAGTGCTGGTACTGCTGACGCGGCAGTCTCTTCGTGAGGAAGTCTGCTGCCAGTATGTCAGGTCAACTTTGCCTTTGTCAACTTCGTCCTTGACGAAGAAGTACCGTAGTGCGATGTGCTTGGTGCGGTTGACGAAACCAGGTTTGTTCGCGATCCTGATCGCGCTCTGATTGTCGCAATGCAGGCGAAAGTTCGTTGAGGCCGGAATTTTTGCTTCCTGCAGCAGTTCCTGAAGGTAGAGACCTTCGAGAACAACTGCTGTTGCTGCGATAAATTCAGCTTCCGCCAATGACAGGGCAACCAACTCCTGCTTCTGAGAGTTCCAGGAGATGGGGCCGCTGGGCTCGAGGCGGAAGAGGAACCCTGTCCTGGACCGTCGATTGTCAGGGTCAGTGGCGTGATCGGCATCCACGTAGCCGACGAGGCTGAAGGATGTGGTTGGGATGGTGGAATAACTGAGCCCGACATTGGGCGTGGAGATGAAGAAGTGAAGGGCTCGCTGAAGATCTGAGAGATTCTCAGCCGTTGGTTTGCGTGAGTACTGAGCCAACTGGCTCGCAATGTAGGAGAGGTCGGGCCTGCAGGTAACAGATGCGAAAAGCAGGCATCCCAACTGTTGCTGGTAAGTGTGAAGCCCAGCAGGGGACAGGGCTTTGTTGTCAGGCTTGTGGTTGGGTCCTGGAGTGCGGTAAGGGGTGGAGAGTGGTGCAGGCGCAATGTTGAAGCGCTTGCTAAGCTCCTCCGCATACTTTGCTGCTGAGAGATGAATGGCTCCCGGCGAGTAGGTGATGTTGAGTCTGAGAAACTGCTTCACGTCATGATTGCAGGTGATGTCGACGCGCCCTTCGAGGCTTCTCTCAAATTGCTCGAGCAGTTCGTTGCTTGAGCCTGTGTAGAGAAGGTCGTCGACGTAGACCGTGAGGAGGATGTGCGGCGATACATTCCAGGATCGTGAGGCAGCTGCTTGAACCCGATTTCAAGCAGTATGTTGTGCAGGTACTGCTGCCAGAGTCTCGGTGCCTGTTTGATCCCATAGAGGGACTTGCGTAGCTGACAGACGCGTGGGTCTCCGTCGCCGTAAGTGTGTGGCTGTTCCACGTAGATCACGGCGTCCACTAATGCGTACAGGAACGCATTCTTCACATCGATCTGCCGGAGTGGTAGGTGTCGTGCGGCTGCGATGGCGAGGAGAATTCTGACGGACGTGTGACGGCTGACCGGTGCAAATGTCTGGTCAAAATCAATCCCGTGCCTTTGATCGTAGCCGTGCACCACCCAGCGTGCCTTGAATCGCTCAATCCTTCCGTCGGCTCCTGTCTTCACTTGGAAGACCCATTTTCCGGAGAGAATCCTTCTCCCCTTTACTGCTGCACGGTCGACGAGCACCCAGGTGTCGCGCGACTCGAGTGCCCGGATTTCCGCATCCATTGCTTCGCGCCACTCCTTGCTGTGTGGGCCTGTGAGAGCTTGCCGTGGGTTCTTAGGTTCGATGATGCGCGGAGCAGTGGAGATGGCAGCGTGTAGTCCAAGTAGCTGGAGACCGGTGACAGTGCTGTCGTGGCGATGTTGAGTGACGACTTCCTGCACGTCGTCATCATCGCTTTCTGGTTCAGGCGGTGCTGGCGGTGCTGTGTCTCCGCCGCTTCTGCTTCCTCCTGCTGCGCCTCCTCCTGTTGCGCCTGTTCCTCCACCTGAATCATAGTCGTCGTCGTCGTCGTCGTCGCGGCGATCGCCCCTTGTGAACTCGCCTCTGGGATCCTGCTCCAGAATTGCTGCTGCTGCTTCGTCCTCAGGTGAGGCGTAGCTGTGGCCCTCGTTGGCGTAGACGCGGTTTGCATTCGTCTACTCGTCGTCACGAAATTGTTGCAGAAACAGTCGCTCGTAGAAGATGACATCGCGCGCATTCTTGATTTTCTGGCTTAGGAGATCCAGGATGATCCACGCCTTGTGTTCGTGGCTGATACCGAGATGGATTCCCCAGCGCGCGCGGCTTTTGAACTTCCCGATGGTTGATGTTGGCGGTCGGTATTGAACCATGCAGCCCCAGACGCGGAGCATGGGGGTGTCCCCCTTTCTTCCCGTCCATTTCACGTGCGGCGAGGAGTTGCCGGTGATTGCGGTGGTTGACAGCAGGTTGTGCACCCGCACGGCGTGGTGCATCGCGTAGGTCCAGTAGATCGGCGGGAGCTTTGCCTGCCGCATTAGCGCCCGTACTTTCGTCATGAGGGTGCGATTCGTGCGCTCCGCTACGCCCTGCTGCTGGTGCGCGTAGAAGAGGGAGATGTGATGCTCGATCCCCTTTTGCGCGAGGTAATCCTGCAGTTCCTTGCTCCTGAACTCCGCCGCACCATCGGACTGCCAGATCTTCAATTTCTCCCCAGATTGCCGCTGCGCGTGCGCCAGCCGCAGACGGAATGCTTCGTAGGCTCTGCTACGCGCTTCCACGTTTACGACCCACACGTGGCGCGTTCCGGCGTCGACGAAGGTGAGTGTGTAGAGTTCGTCGTTGATGCCGCAGTGTCCTACGTTGAGAAAGTCACTGTAAACCTTCTCAAGCTTGGCGTAGCGATTGGTTCCTGGCTCGAGTAGGGGGAAGGGCTGGTGACTCAGCGCAGCTTCGGGGCAGACAGTGCAGCTGCGCGGGTGAGTCCCTCCTCTCACTTCGGAGCCGTCAGGGCGCAACAGCGCGCCAGGTGCAAAGACGCCGGCTTCGATGCAGTTCTTCAGGGTCACGCGCGAAGGGTGACCTAGGCGCTGATGCCAGATGGCGTCGTCGGCGCGGAATCCAGATGTGCGCATGTAGCGCTCCAGTGCGGCTGCGGGGTCTTCGTCAGGTGCGGGTGCAGGTGTAGGCGCTGCTCCCTCGTTCTCTTCTTCTTCCTCGTTCGCCGTCGTTAGCATGAGGGCGAGAAATTCTCTGTCGCGGATGATGGAGTAGGGGATGTTGGTTCCCGGGATCGTGCCAAGTACGAACGCCGGTTCGCGTGGTTCAGGGGCAGGTCCGTAGACAGTGCGTCGCGGGGTGAGTGGTTCACTTCCCCAGTCAATGGTGTCCCAGGGGTCACTACCTGAAGGGATGTCAGGCGGCGGTGGTCCTAACGCAGGGCGGCGCGGAGGTCGTCCGAGAGGAACAACAGGAGGTTCGACCTCAGCATGCGCAGGTTCTTCTTCCTCTTCCCCCCTTTGATCCTCGCGGAAAGCTCCCCAGCCGCTCGTCTCGCCGCCTTGTGCGGCGCCCCATCCGCCGATGTATGCGCCTGTTGCTGCGCCCCATCCGCCGGTTGCGACGCCCCAGCCGCTGGTGTCGCTCGTTCCCCATCCGCCGGCGCTCCCCCACCCCCCTTCATTGGAGGCGCTTTCCTCGTCCTGCTCCCAGGCGAGCGTTCCGCGTGCCTCGGCGAGGCTCTTCCGCCGAAGCTCTTCGGCTTCTTGTTGCGCCAATGTCTCTTCTTCCGTGGGCGAGAGCCGTTTCTTGGAATCGCGCCGGTGAGAGTAGATCTCTGCCGCCTTTCGTTCGGTGTAGGGCCGGGGATTCCCATGCACGTCGAAGGTGCCGACGCCAACGCCGCGGAGCATTCCTTGGAGATGCTGGGATGCGGGTCCGGGAAGAGGGTGTTCCGGTGTGCCGAATACGACCCGTGTAGCTGTTTCCAACTCCAGTTGGGAGAGACCCTTTTCAGGCGGTGCGTCTCGCTCTGTTTCGCGAATGGCGGCAAGGCCACGGCCGGCGATCGCGCTCGTCGAAGACGTTGGTGTGTGGCAGTCCTTGCAGACGCCGTCGGGATCGGGGTCGTGCAGCGCGAGCTCGCGGGGATGTGAGTGGTGTGGCACCCAAGGGCGCCCATCAGGGTGCTTCCAATCGCGGCGATGAATGTGTTCGAAGCGCAGGGGGACAAGGTCAATCAATTCCTGCGAATCGCCGCTGCAGTCGGGAATGTCGAAGTCGAGAACGTATACGCCGTTCTCGGCGCGCGCCCGTCCGATCTGCTTGCGCTTCTTGTTCGGCATCGTGAAGTGGAGCAGGATGTCGCGCGTCTCGGGGTCGGTGCTGAGAATGACTCCGCAATCCAGGAGTTGCGCCGCCGAGAGTAAATTAAAGCGCAGGTTCTGCACAATCAACACGTCGTTAAGTGTGATGTGCGTTCGGCTCTCTCGTGCCTTGAGCACCACGATACCTTGCGCGCTTGCGCGCAGCCGCGTGTTGTTCGCCACTGTGACGTAAGTGACGACGGGAGTGGAGACGGCGTTGGATATGTAACGCTCGGAGCCCACCATATGCTGCCCACAGCAGCTGTCCAGGTACCAGTTGTTGTAGCGCCTGTTGTCGTTTCGCGCGAGCAGCGCCAGTCGCGGAGTGACGACGTGTGGAGTGTCTACCTTCAAAAACTGTTCGCGCGCGATCCAGTCGATCGGTGCCGGCCGCATGTCAGGTACGTGCGGAGGGCTCTTAAGCGGCGGGACTGGTAGATTCCAGTCCTGGTTGTCGTCGTCGCTGTAGTCGTGATGCGTGCTGAATGGATTGTTGTTGGAGATGCCTCGATTGGGTCGGGCGCCGGCTCAGGTGAGAGTGAGCGTGCGCGCGGGCGACGAGAGCCGCTCGTCATGGTCATGTTCCCCATGACGTTGCGGACGGGGGCAGCTTGTGGTGGCTGCTGCTGCTGCTGAGTTGTTGGATTCAGGTTGCGTGGTGGGGGTTGAGACCCCTGGGCGGGACGCGTGTCATTTCTTGCGTCTTGTCGGCCGGACCAAGTGCTCGGATTGGTCTGGCGAGGGCGAGATCGATGCTTGCATCGATCCGCCAGGTGCCCGAAATTTCTGCAGATCTTGCAGTAGAGACGCCGTGGTCGTCGCTCTTCCGTGTTGTCTGCGTAGAATGCGAGACGTTCTCTCTCTCGTCGTGGCGCTGGTCGCTGCTGGTCCATATCCCGTTGTTCGACGAGGAGGGCGGCGCAAAGGGCGGCCTCCGAGATGACCCCCTGCTGTCGGAGAAGCGCCTTGCAGGGCCGCCACTCTGGGCCGAGCCCTTGGAGCACGATGTTCACGAAGATCTCCTCAGAGATCGAGCTCCGACAGCGATTCAGGTAACTGTTGGCTTTCTCTCCTGGTGCCATCCTTGTTTCCAGTAATTGCTGGAGGAGGCGGCTCGACGACACTGAGTCCTTGGGTTGGTATACGCCATTCAGGTGGCGCCAGGCGTTGAGGGCTGGAGCAGGGGAGGTCTTGTATGAGCGAATGCTCAATTGCTCCGTCGGCGACATGTTCCGCAGAAGAACCCCATACGCCATCAGGGACTCGTTGTAGTACTTGGTTTTTACGTCGTCAGTATCTTCCGTAGGCCCCGAGTAGCTTCCGTCAAAATAATGATAAATCTGCGCGTTTTGCAGTAGCAGCTCCAGCTCAAAGCTCCAGGTATAGAAGTCTCTGCCGTCAAAGCACGCACTTGTCTTTATTTTTGATATGCTCGAAAACCTTGATTGCGCAGAGAGAATTGCTTCATCGCTGGGACAGGAAGTCTTGGGGGTTGAGCCGTTCGTATCGAGAGAGAAGCCTTGCGGGGCGGAGTTCTGGCCGTTTGAGGCCGGTTGAGTGGGTTGGGAAGAGGTTCCCGCATCGCCATTCCGCAATGTCTGGAGCCCTTGCTCCAGGCTCGTGAGTCGCTGAAGCAGTTGTGCGAGGACGGCGGAAGGAATCGTCGTCGTTTCCTCGTTTGTCGCAGCCGGGTTGGGCTGCGCTTCAGCCGTCAGATTCGTCTGACCTCCAGATCCTCCAGCCATTCTTACACGTGATCGTGTGCCGGACGCCACTTTCCGAATGTCGCAGATTTCGGAGATGGCGGTGCGAAGGATTCTTGAGTCGCTCTCATACCATGTTGAAATCCGAAAGTGATCGTAACCAGGATCACCTCAGGAAGGTTCGCACAATTCTAGTCTAGTGGTGGTGGGCCCTTGACCTCAATAGCAAAGTGAATGTAAATGCTTGAGATAATAAAAACGTGCAGTACAAGGAATATAAATATGAGTACAGGGGAATTCGAAACGACCTAACTAGCCATGTACTCTAAGGGGTACATTCCCTTATTGCAGCGAAATCCAACCGTGCGACTCCGAGTGGTTACGTAACTGTTCGGGCAGAATCCTCGCCACTGCTGCTGCCTGATGCTGTCTGCCCGACGGTCCAGATGCTCCTCGTAACCGTCTGTCCCTTCGCCTTTCTTCTGCCTTTTCGTCTTCACTCTCGATAGTGCGTGCTTCGGCTTTGCTACGGTGAGGAGTGCGCAACAGTGTTTTTCATTAACCACTATTCGTAACACTCCAGTATCACATTCAGTTCAATTCGGTAAGTGTACTTGTGCTACTATGGCAAATGTAAGAATACTGCAATTAGAAGGGGCATATTCCTGGGACACAGCTCGGAAGAACTGGACAGTTGTTTTTCATGCAGTAGATATGTAGTCAGTATCTGCTGGCTACTGGTGACTCCAACTGATCCATCACATTACCATGACCTTCAAGATGCTTCAATGATTCACTTGTTGTGCCACACACCTGCACATGCGTGAACTGTTAAGCTGACTGGCACAATAGCAGGTAGTAGGTATGGTGCAGGTACTCGCCTGAGTCAAGATTGAGGGCATTCGTCGTGCCTCTGTCAGAAGAAGTTCCATGTCTTCAAGGAGTCCTCGTTCAAGCGTAAGAAAGGCCTGCCACATCCCCATTTTTCAGCGGACGCTAAGGCTGAGTGAGCATGTTCATAGCGTGCAGAGAACCCACCACTCTGCTGGCACGCATCTTCATTTCAGATTGTTGCAGGTTCTGCAAGGCAGTGCAACCACGATTATAACAGAAATACAACATTCACATACCCGGCGAGCACAAATTACTTACCGATTCTAACCTCAGTAGCATTCGTTCTGACGCTTTGCTGCCCTTATAGAAACACTTTTTCTGAACGAGGATGTTGTGACGATAACGGTTTAGGTCGTGGGTATACGCATGAGCTTCCAACAGCTTGAGCTTCCCCTGCATGAAAGTATTTCCGTCTGCATGAGAAAAATTACAAGGTTCTTGCTTTTCCTGACGCTTGTCTCTAAAGCCTTACCGGAAGGGCTCCAAACGATTCTTTCCAGGTCCGCAGAGGTACGAGAGCTGCATGAAACAAATCGGAACCCTGAAAAGAACCCAGAAGATAAATTATATCGATTCTGAAAAATAAGTTCTTCTTCGCCGACAGTTCACTTACCAGCTGCAGTCTCAAGGGTTCTATGCTGGACGACAGCGACGGGTCAGTGAAATAACGCTTTGACGATGCCTTCATGTCCACATCAGATTCACTAGGCGCCGACGCCTCGTGCAGTGAGGACATAGACTGTCCGTGGTTGTCATTTTCTGTAACCTTCAAAACAGCAGCAGTTCCTGGCTTCTCGGGCAGCTCGACAGCGGTTCCTGAGAGGGCTACTTCAAACACACCTGAAATCGAACGTGATTAAGACTTCCCTCTCAAGACCAAGAATCTGACGGACAGCTTTACCTACCGTCTAACGACTTTAAGAGTCTTGCAACGGCTGCCTCCAGCGAGCACACTGTAGGGAGAAAGCCAGCCAAATTCGAATAGACTGTGGACACACTTTCCAGGTTTGTCTTGTGGAAACACTTGGATCTCGAGGGAAATATTGAATCCATTACCTGCGCATTTGCAACGATGAGGAAAAAGCATGCTACGGCGTAATTTGTTATGAACTTGGCATACCCATTCTCTCATTGTCCTCCCGCCACGCGAAATTCCAGTCGGCATTATTCTGCAGCAAAAGTTGAATGGAGAAACAACCACCACAGCCTGAGTTGCTTTGCTGTTTTGAAGGTCTCGAATTTGTCGCTGGCTGGAACAGAAGCAATCTCTTGGCTGGATTCCCGAATCGCAGGGCAAAATTTCTATCAACTTTGTTTGAAACACAATGTATGGGTGTAGCAGCAGATTCGGAAAGGTATCTGCTGTAAATGAGAATCCTTCGTGCACACTAGAAAATATGCAGAGTGTTTATAAAGTGTATGTGACGGCACTTCGGGAGCTGCTGATCGTCTTGTGCCCTCACAAAAAATTACAGGTTTCTCTGATTCCAGCAAATTGGGTTCTGTCACAGAATGGAGTTCTTCAGAGACGCCAGCGATGCGACGAGAGACCCTAATTTGCTAGAATCTCCAAGGCCCTTCGCTGGATCTACGCTCCTTCTGGTACGTCTCAGCTGATCATTCAGGTGTGTCTCAGTAATCGTTACCGGACTGATTGTTTGTCACAGAGGCTCGCATCGTGATTCGTAGCCTGCTGATAGGTCGCGTAGCCGGAAATTCTCCATCGGTTCCTGCGTATTACATGGCAAAGCTTCGCTTTTTAAGGTTTTGTATGTATCATGCGGAGCTGAGCGCTAGTTGTCTCTTTCCTTCGGATTCTGGCACTTCCGCGATGATAATTGAGAGTTGCATGGTGTCAATGAACAGTCGATTCAATTACTGTCTGCTCATCGCCCTTCCTTCTGGTCGGAAGGAACCCCCCATCATGTTGGTCTACCATCCACATTGCCACCTACTAGGCCTGATAACTCTCGCACTTTCGTTCGTCCCTCTCACGTATTACCCAAGTCTTCACTTGCGCTCCTTTCGTCCCCTATCCCAATTTTCCAGCCTTCAGTATCTGTGGGGAACGTAGGCCAGCTCACAGTGGACCTGCTTCTTGAAACGCTGCTACAGAAGCAGCACCAGCAGAAGCAGCAGGAGCAGCAGCAGAGCCAGGGCAGCTATAGCATCGCGCGTGTGGGTTGGCTGGAGGAGCCGAATGTGCTGCCATGTGCAGGCAACGACCCCTATAGCGTGGGAGGCAGAGGAGCCGGAGGGATGGGGTTCAGTGGACCAGGCAGCTTGACAACAGCCATGGAAGGTTTGTGTGCAATGGCACCATGCACTCACCTTGTGTTTCCTTTCTGTTTTCTGAATGGCCTGCTTTCGAGATTCCTTCTCAAGTCACACACAACTCTTGATACCTTCCAGCCAGCACCAGGCGGATTCTCGATCCCTTCCAGAAAGCCTGTAGCCTGCTGTTCACGCTTGACACACCGCCATCTGTGTGCCGTTCTTTTTCCCTCTGTTCATTACACTGTACCTCAGTTATTCATGCAGTGCCCAAATCTCAGTCCACCTCTCCTCCTTTCGCCGATGCTTTCACCATTATACAACAAAGGTCTCCAGTGGCACTGGTACGCACCTATTGAACTTTGTAACAGTTCGCTCCCACTCTTTTTTCGCTCTCTATCAATGCATGCGCTTGTTTGCTCCTTTCTTCCTCCTGTATCGCCTCCCATGTAAATGTTTGTTCCATCAGATCACACGGCTCCTCCTGTGTCTTCCACATTCATCAATGTCTTTCTCATCTATGTGTCTCCACCAACCCATCAGGGCAGGATGGAGGAATTCTCTCGCAACCTAGCCACCTGGGCAGCGTCGCAGGCGTTTTCCCGAGTGGTTGTTCTTTCTGGAGCAGATGCGCAACGAAGGCTGGCTCCTCAGATTGATGGGTTGGTCCTGCATCTCCGCATTCCCTTCCAAGACAAATCCATTTCGCTCTAGTCACCACTTCTCATCAGTGCTAGGATGATGTGTTTGCTTTCTTCGTCCACTGGCAACTCCCCATCATGTTATACTTCAGCTCAAAGTATCATGTGCTTCGTAGTTCAATTCAAGCTGTTCATTCTTGCATGTGTAACTTCGTCTGGCATCTTCCCCGTCTGTCTCTCTTTCTTTCTCTACAGGGATCAGTTCCGTTTTCTTCTTGTAGACCCGTCGCTGCCCGCGCCCGCCTCCCCTCCCTCATCTTCCTCGCCTGAACCAACTCAATCTGCATCGTTCAGCACGTCCCTCCTTCAATCTCTTGGCTGGAAGCCTCTAGAGAGCTGCGATCCATTTGGTGGCCTTCCCTCTGCTTCCTCCTCGCTTCCAACGGGTGCTGATGGTTCTGGAACAAGCACAGGGGAGAGAGGGAATGAAGGTCACATGGAGCCAGAACAAGAGGAGGCTGTTATGGCAGGGGAAGAAGGTGAAGAGGATCCGGGGCCGTTGAGGGGTGGTGAATGGGGGCCTGAGCAAGGACTAAAGTGGAAAGCAGCCTTTCTCCGTATCTGCATTGCACTAAAGGTAAGACGAGTACAGGATGTGATTTTCTGTTTCCGTTTACCTTGCTCTGTATTTGATGAATTGCTGTGGTATACATCACTACTCGTGCATGTCCTTTGCCAATTTTCACAAACTATGTAGAAGTTGGCAACTCTGTTTTAGGATGGTATGACTCTCAACTTTCCTTTTCCCACAATTCCCACAGGAGGTCAACATTCCCTCTATTGCACTCCTCGTTTTTTGCTCTGAGGGAGACAATGTGCCAGATGCTTTTCACCTAGCAGAACGCCTCACTGCTCTTCTGCCGTCATCCCTACTCCCATCTTCTGCTCCACCAATCACTGATTTTTCTGGAAGCATGGATGGTAGGTGTCTGATGTGGGGCTGTTTGTGTACTGTTGAAGTTCTCTTCCCCCCTTTTTTCTTTCTAATAGAAAATCTTCTCATTTTAAATCTTTCACGCTAAACCAGCATGCCTGAAGTGCCAGTCAGATTCGTTGTGCTCCTTGTGTTTGTTGAATCCATGTAGTGACATGTGGCTGTGAGCCTGTGTCGCACATACAGCTCGCCTGGCTGGGTCTTTCATCTTGACTGATCCTGGATCTGCTTTTGCCTGTTGCAGGTATGCACTACGACAGGCCAAGCGTTCCCGCTGTCCACTGGTGTGTCCCCCCTTCTTGGGGTCACCTGTTCGGACCACCTCCTGACGATGCACTTTACTGCTAGCTATTTCTAGGCTTGTTTGTGAAGGTGTACCTATTCATGGCTGGCACGAATCGTCCTTAGTGAAGCCTTTTCTATTAGCATCCGCCAAATTAAGACCTACCGTATATGTCACCGTCGGGACTTATGGTTGCAGTGAAGTGACCTCTGAGATCTTGGCTGACCCTGGCTATCTTTGGATCTGACCATCAAAGCAGTACACTACGCGTGATCATCCGATTGAGGTTCTTTTTTGCACTCTGGTTGAATGTGTTTTTGGGCTCACTTAGGGTCAACCAATAACGAAGCATGATCCAGATCATCATCTCGGTCAGCAATACTCGGAAGAAAATGCGGTGCCAGGTCAGCCTCGTACGAAACCAGCCGTTTTGACGGCTACGATCTTTATCCAAACCAATGACAAACTCATCGTCAGCGACGCGGATTGGTCTAATTCCGCTACTTCCGCCCCTGACGAAACTGCTCGTCAATGACTGGCTAGATCTTACACATCTGGCCGTGTCAACAAACCAAAGAAATCCGCTCCTCGTGCCACCGCCACGCAAGCTCCGTCTCACACTCGATCCAAAATCACATCACATGCCACGGCAGCATAACTGCTCCTGCAGACCGCCGAGTCGCTCGCTCCCCTTTCACAGAAGTGGGCTCGTGGCATTATCATTTGGTTCGGTTCAGTTTGTTTCAGGACGGTTAAAGGCGCTTCCGCTACTCTCACCTCCCACACACAGCCAAGACTAGCAGAGAGAGATTCAACAAAATGTGAAAATCCATTTCCTGTTTCTCGTTTTGTCATCTGACTTTTACTCGCCGCATTCTCCGGTACTTCGTCCCTATACTCCCGCCTCTCACCATGGCACCTGTCGCTGTTCGCGCCGCTGTCAGTCCAGCTCTTGCAGCAACTCCTGTTTCCCGCAACCGCTTAAGCCGGCCCTCTCCCCGCTGCTCTCTTCGGTGTCCCGGTGCCGCGAGTGGCGCTGAGCATTCCCTCAGCGCAAATCTAGCGGCACCGCTGCGCCAGCGATCGTTGGCGCAAACAAGCGCTGCTACGTCGAGGGGTTCATTGACAGTGGTGGCGATGGCGGAATCAGCAAAGAAAGTTGCGATACTGGTGAGTGATGTTCTGAGGAGGTCTAGAGAAACATTAATGAAAAAAGCAATGAAAGCTCATTCACCCTCGGAAGCTAATGCTAGTCAGGCACTGCTGCTACTGCTCTCGGTTTTGCTCGTGCTCAAGTTCTGTGGTGCAAACACAAACCTTTCTTTTTGTTTGTTATGTTTTTTTTTTTTCCTCTTTTATGGTGACCATCTGGATGCGTTCTAAAGCTCCTCTTTCGCATGCCCTGGGGTTTTCGCTTTCTCTTCTCCCACTCAACCTCCCTCTCTGTTCCTCTCCGCTTCCCCTCCCGCTCCCCTCCTTCCTCCCCCGCGCGGCGCAGATCAACGGCGCGCCCGGCAAGATGGGGCGCGCGGTGGCGCAGTCCGCCATCGCGGCGGGCGTGCCGATAGTGCCGCTGGGGCTGACAGGCCCGGGGCTGCCCAAGGAGCGGCTGACGTACGGCGACGACGCGTCCGTGTACGTGGACGTGTTCCCCGCCGACGAGCGCGACGCGGTGCTGGCGGAGGCGCGCAAGGACTACCCGGATCTGATCGTCGTGGACTACACGTTGCCGGCCGCCGTTAACAGTGAGCGGCGCGGGGCGGGAGCGGGGGGCGTGGGATGGGTGCTGTGCTGAGAATGGGAGGGTGGTAGAAAGGGGAATGGGAATCAGGGAAATGGGAGAGAAAATGCGGAACGGTTCTAGTGGGAGAATGGGGAAGGAAAGGCAGGTATAGGACTAGGCAAGTGAACAGCATCGTCACAGGGATGTTGAAAGGCGAGGCAAGCTTGGTGCAGCACGCAACCATCCGATTTCATTCCGTCCCATCCTTTTCGTCGAATCTTCCTGGTGGCTTCCCTTCCCCACTTCCCCACTCACTTCCTCTCTCTCCTCCTTTCCCCGCTTCCCCCCTCCACCCTCTTTCCCCCCTCTTTCCCCCTGCCCCTCCCGTGCGCCAGGCAACGCGGAGTGGTACATCAAGTACCGCGTGCCGTTCTCCCTCTCTCCCTCTGATCCCCCCCTCTCTCCCCCTTCTTTCCTACCTTCACTCCCCTTGTTCCCTGCCTCCCCGCGCGCGCCAGGCAACGCGGAGTGGTACATCAAGAACCGCGTGCCGTTTGTGATGGGCACGACGGGCGGCGACCGCGCGAAGCTGGCGGCTGACGTGGAGGCGAGCGGGCTGCACGCGGTGATCGCGCCGCAGATGGGCAAGCAGGTCGTCGCGTTCCTCGCCGCGCTCGAGACGCTCGCGGAGCAGTGCCCGGGCGCGTACGCCGGGTACAAGCTCAAGGTAGGTTCTGAGTCGACTCAGACGAGACACTCGCGGAGCAGTGTCCGGGCGCGTACGCCGCGTACAAGCTCAAGGTGGGGCCGAGTCTTCTTGGTTTCGAAGATACTCACCATCTTATCTGTCCAACCCCCTTTTCCCCGCCTTTCCTCTGCTCCATCCCCTTTACCCTCCCACACGCCCCGTGTCCCCATCTTCTCTGCACCCTTCGTCCTTACACCCTCACAGCCTGCATTGACGATCAGTCCCCTCGGACTCTCGTTCCTCGCCCTCTTTCCTTCCCTCTGCCTTCTTCCTTCCCTACCCTGTCCCGGGAACGTCTCTATGCTTCCCTCCTGTGCGTGTATCCTCGAATTGACCCCGTACACCACCCCTCTGCTCCTCTGCTGACTCTATGTAACATCGCTCTCTGCTGTGCGCTGATCCGGACGTGCCTGTGTTGCCCTCCGCGATCCGAATGAATGCAACGGCGGCAATGCAGGTGGTGGAGTCGCACCAGTCGTCCAAGGTGGACACGTCAGGCACGGCGAAAGAGGCCGTACGGTGCTTCCAGAAGCTCGGGGTCGACTATGACGTCAGCAAGGTGAGCCGCGTCGCACCTACAGTACACGTGATGCTATGCTGTCGCTGGCTCCTCCCCTTCCTCCTGCTCTTCCCGCTTGTATGTTCCTTCCGTCTTCCAATTTTTTCTTCGCCTCCTGACACGCCCAACAACCCATCCACGCTCTCGCGTCCATCCACATCCACATGCTCATTCACGCCCACACTCACTCACACGCGTGCTCTCGCTCACTCGCACACAGCGCACCCTCACTCACTCACACACACATAATGCAAATTGACACACACATACACACACATCTCTTCCCCTTTTTCCACCTTTACCTCACCTCCCCCTTTCCCCCTCTCCCTGCGTGCTGCCCTCTCCTTGCAGATCATGATCGTGCGCGATCCATCGGAGCAGATGGCGCGCATGGGCGTGCCCCTTCCCCCCCTTCCTCCCTCACCTCACCTCCTCTCTCCCCCTCTCCCCACGTGCTGTCCATTCCGTCCGCGCCTGCGTGCAGATCGAGATGGTGCGCGACCCATCGGAGCAGATGGCGCGCATGGGCGTGCCGGAGAACTACCTCAACGGCCACGCCTTCCACACCTACCACCTCGACTCGCCCGACAACACGTGAGATTCGATACGGTGGAGGAACGAGAGAGAGGACGAGAGAGAGGACGAGTAGGAAAGCATGGTGTGAGCGATGGGAGTGGGGTAAGAGAGAGTGGGAGGGATGGGGGAAGATGGGAGTTGGGAGGGCTGGGGGAAACGAGCGAGCACCTAGTGTTGTGAGCAGTTCCCGTCCAAATGGGTAGGGCATTTACCTGGCAGTGTTTGTATTCCGTTCCTGTTAGCTCCCCTTATTCTTCGCTTTCTCCATTTTCCTCGCCTGCATGTCCCTTGCATCACGTCATGGCCGATCCATTCACCGTGCATATCACCCTCTCTCCCCCTCTCTTTCCCCCTCTCTCCCCCCCTCTCCCTCTATTTCTCTCTCTTTCCCTCTCTCTCCCTCTCCCTCCCTCTCTCTTCCTCTCTCGCCCGTACTTGTCTCGTCACATGTCCATGCACGTGCACATGCAGGGTGTCATTTGAGTTCCAGCACAACGTGTGTGGCCGCAGCATCTATGCCGATGGCGCCATTGATGCCGTGCTCTTCCTCGCTCAGAAGGTCGTGCGCCCTTGCATCCATGCATCTATCACCATGCATTGTGCCATTCTTGATTTCCCCTCCCGTGCACCATGCCTCGTCAATCTTTTCTAATAGCACGTACACAACGTACACCATCTTGTGCTAATCCTAACATGTGTATGTGTGTTTGCATGGATGTTTGCTTTTCTGCACAGATCAAGGAGGGAGACACCAGCAAGACACTTTTCAACATGATTGATGTTCTCAAAGCCGGGAGCATGCGTTGATACTTCTTAGTTACGTGTTTTTCCAGTAGGTCTTGTGAAAGGTTTTTTTTTTTTTTTTTAATGGAAGAGTACGTGCCGTTTTTTTACTACATCATTGTGTTTAGGCAGCGTGTAAGGAAAATATCTTTTTCCTTACTTCGCGTCCCTGCTCAACGCGTACATCACTGTAGCACCACAGTCAGCACCGTTACCACTCGCAATCCTCGCATCGACAATCCGCCCGCCACCTTCGCACGTCGCACCCCGACCTCACGGCTCGGCGGGTAACACGCGCTCCGGGCCTCCGCTTCGACACTTTTCCCAACCTCAGTCCCAGGCCCGTCGCGCGACAACCACAGTCCATTACCGTTACCACTGTAGTTTCGCTATATATTCTTCGCTCATGCCTTCGCTCATTGTACTCTTGCTTCGATAGTGCAATTCTCGTTCGTTCACTCAATTGCACTCGTAACACTTGGTATTCAGAGCCTACGACCTCTTCTCGGACCGCACCCACACCTTCGCTTCCCCACTATCTCAATTTTTTGGGGGGGGGTAGACGTCTCTCAGCGACACAGCACCGCCGCTCGTAGTGCTCTCTCGTAAGCACGCACGGCCACGACTGAGGCTCTCGCTGAGCTCGCCCGACACCCCCGCCATGGCCGAATTCACGCTCGCCACATTGACGCAGGAGCAGCTCGACCGTCTGGTGCGCCAACCCGAAGATTCGGCGCTCGAAATTGCGATGCTCACAGCGGAACGTGACTCCGCGCGTCAGCAATCAACGGTGAACACTCCAGCAGCACCACACACTCCAGCAGCACCACACGCACCAACAAATGCACCTGCACAATCGGACGAGCCAATCGTCATCTCGTCCGGGACACCAACACAACACGACAGCATGGGACAGCGCTCGGGCGCAGCCAGTGATAGCGCCGCCCAACCAATGCCTGGCATGGGAGGAAACAGGGGCGCGCCAAGCCCGCGGGAGCCTCGCGAAGCCCGTCGGCACGTGGAGTTCGCGGCGACAAGTGGCGAACAGGCCATCATGGCACCAATGCCACTCAAGCCGCAACGCCCGCCCTGTTTCGACCCGAGCCAGCGTGGAGGTCCGACGGTTCAATCGTGGGTTTTCACGATGAACGTCTTCTTCGACGCGAATTACGTCGAGTCGGACGCAGCGAAGATTCGGTATGCCGTTTCGCTGTTAAGGGGCCCCGCCATGGACTGGTGGCGAGTCATCGTGACGTCGCCACGCGCCCACCGTCGCAAGAGGAAGGGCCCACGGGTCCAGCTGTCACCTGGAGTTCATTCTGCGAGACCGCCCAATACAGCACGTGGGATGCGTGGTGCGCAGGGCTTCGGGCGCGCTTCGAGCCGATCGCGGCTTCTATTTCGGCGCGTCAGAGATTGCGCACTTGGCGGCAGCTCGGGTCGGTTCAAGATTACACGAGCGGTTTTCTCGCACTTTGCGAGCAGGTCGGCTACATGCACGAAGCGGAGCGGGTGGACCGTTACGTCGGAGGGCTGAAGCCGGATATCTCGCACGAAATCATGCTGCGCGGACTCTCAAACTTCAACGAGATTCTCGCGCTCGCCGAGAAAATCGACATTCTACGCCGACCGAGACCGGGGTCCTACTACGGACATCGTCCTCGGAGACCGATCGAGCACGCCACTGTAAACGCTGTTGCAACGAATGCAGCTGCCGCACCGTTTAAGGGGCGCTGCTTTGCTTGCAACAGGCCGGGCCATCGCAAGAGCGAATGCCCAGAGGAGCTAAGGCGCCGCGGAGCAGAGCAGGGGAGGGAGTCTCAGAGGCAGGGAAACGCCAGCAGTCAGTAGAAGTTGGGCCAACTACTGACGAGACTGCCTGCTCGCCCAACCGCACCGACCCTCACCGAGTCACAGTACCGATTCACGCCATCGATCGGGCTCGGATGAATAAGGAGGGTACAACGACGGATTGCCCAGTACTGATCCACGGGAAAATACAGGGAGCAGCATGTCAGAATCCCAACCACTAGACCATTGGGATAAAAGGGCTTGTTTCAGTAGCGGGTCAGTGCGCCCATAACCCCCCAGGCGAACGCGCCTGTAACCCTCTTCAGGATCAATCGGTCATCCACAGTGCAGATCTACTGACACCCCCCCACACTGGGAGGCCCAGGACTAAGCACAGCGGCACCGGCCTACATGTGCATACACCGGGAATCGAACCCGAGACCGCTCTGATACCATGTCAGAATCCCAACCACTAGACCATTGGGATAAAAGGGCTTGTTTCAGTAGCGGGTCAGTGCGCCCATAACCCCCCAGGCGAACGCGCCTGTAACCCTCTCCAGGATCAATCGGGCATCCACAGTGCAGATCTACTGACACAGCAGTGAAGATTTTTATTGTCGGAGGAGCAAGCCACAGTTTAGTTAATACCGCAACTACGCGAAAATTACAACTGACACTTAGTCTCTGCTTACCTGAGATCGACGCACGCTTAGTTGACGGCACGCCGCTGGCCATACGGGAGAAGGTGGAGAGAGTAAAAGTTCGCTGCGGGGGAAACTTCGGGTTTACACAGGAAATGCTCGCGACGACATTGGATAGACATGATGTTTTACTGGGACGTGATTGGCTACGACTGTACAACCCACGAATCGACTGGACGACGGGTAGCTGCACTGTGCGAAGTAGCGGTAACTGGGTCATGCTACCTCGCTGGCAGTCGCCTGAGTCTTCAACGGTCCACGTCAACGCCATCACGATGAAACGGGTTGTCGCCGCTGGAGCTGACGTGTACGCAGTAGATATAGCATTAGTAGGAGAAGCGGAGCAGCCGAGCGATTTTCAGAAACTGTTGGCAGCAGTACCGCCCGAACTACAGGAACTGTTGAAACGGTACCCGGGGATTTTCCCAGACGACTTACCGGAAGGGCTGCCACCTCAGCGGGCGCATGATCACAGGATCGCGTTAGAACCGGGGGCACAGCCAACTGTACAGCGCCAGTTCAGACTGACACAACCCGAGCTCGACGAACTGAGGAAGCAGTTAGATTATTTGTTAGAGAAGCAGTTTATTCGACCAAGTTCGTCACCATTCGCCGCACCGATACTGTTCACACCGAAAAAAGACGGAGGGTTTCGCATGTGCATCGATTACCGAGCGCTCAACAGGGTAACAGTCAAGTCGCGGTACCCCATTCCCCGCGCCGACGAACTGATCGACCAACTGCGAACAGCACGGGTGTTTTCGAAATAGACTTACGGGGGGGTTACCATCAGATTCGGGTCGAACCATCGGACTGCGCCAAGACAACATTTAGGACTAGGTACGGGTCGTTTGAGTACACGGTGATGCCTTTCGGGCTGACCAACGCGCCCGCAACATTTCAGATGACCATGAACGAGGCGTTTAGGCCACTCTTAGATAAATGCGTGATAGTTTACCTCGACGACATCCTCGTCTACAGTCGCGACAAGCAGCAGCATTTAGCGGATCTCGAAGCAGTATTTAAAGTTTTAGAGGAACATCGATTACTAACCAAGGGCTCTAAGTGCGAGTTTTTTTGGGACAAACTAGATTTTTTGGGGCACGTTATTTCGGAGGCTGGAGTTGAAATCGACCCAAAGAAGCTGGATACGGTACAAGCGTGGCGTCCCCCGATGAACATCACGGAACTGCAGAGTTTTTTAGGGTTCGTTAATTATGTTCGTCGGTTCGTCCCCGACATGGCACAGTTGACTGCCCCGCTGACGGATTTACTGCGAAAGGGGGTCGTTTTTACGTGGGGGGAGAAAGAGCATGCTGCCTTCTCTGCCCTGAAAAATGTTCTCTGTTCACCGCCCGTCCTGCGCATCGCCGACCCACACCGCCCCTTCGAGGTTGTTACAGACGCAAGCGACATCGCCATTGGAGCCGTACTGCTACAGGACTTCGGCAACGGCCTACAGCCCATCGCATACGAGTCACGAAAACTGCATCCGCCCGAGCGAAATTACCCGATACACGACCGCGAAATGCTCGCGATCGTGCATGCGTTCAAAGTGTGGCGCTGCTACTTGACCGGCGCAGACGTGACAGTACGGACAGACCACCGATCACTACAGTACCTCCGCGCACAGCCCCACCTCAACCCACGACAGATTCGGTGGCTCGATTTCCTCGAGTCAAACTTCCACTACACAGTCACCTATAAAAAAGGAGCCTCGAACATCGCCGACGCACTGACCCGCCCCACTGCCCAGATCCACGCGATACTACTCGCCCAGACCAGCCCGCTACTGACAGAACTATTTACCCACGGATATCAAACGGACCCATTCTTCACAGGAGGAAATTCGCAGCAGTTCGCAGCAGCCAAGGGAGTCTATTACGTAAAAGCCGGGACCGACCGCATCTGGGTACCAGGGTACACACTGCTACGGGAATTACTATTACAGGAGGCACACGACGGGGTTACCTCGGGACATTTCGGGGTAGAGAAAACACGGCAGCAGCTGCAGCGGTATTATTACTGGCCCGAAATGTTGACCGACGTGCAGCGACACGTGGCATCGTGTCCCACTTGCCAGATCATGAAGTCAACACGGAAGCGGCCGGCGGGACAGTTGCAGCCAATCCCACCTCCAGAGCGTGCTTGGCAGCAGGTGACGATGGACTTCGTCACGGGGTTACCGGCCGGGGCGAGTGGAAATGACGCGATCCTGGTCGTCGTCGATCGACTGACGAAAATGGCACACTTCGTAGCCTGCAAAAAATCAATCACAGCCGAAGAAACAGCCCGCCTCTTCATCTCTACCGTCGTTCGACTGCACGGGATATCAGCATCAATCATCAGCGACAGAGACACGAAATTCACCAGCAACTTCTGGCGGAACCTGTGGCAGCAGTTCGGCACGCGACTACAGTTTAGTTCATCGTACCACCCCGAAACAGACGGACAGACAGAACGGACAAATCAGACCATGGAACAGCTCATCCGGGCCACGTGCGACGACCCAAACACGTGGGAACAGCAACTGCCACTCATCGAATTCGCATACAACAACACCCCATCCGCCACGACCCAACAGTCACCGTTTTACCTGAATTACGGACAAGACCCAACAGTACCCATGACCCCGAATCCCGACAACCCGGTTCCACGCGCGCAACAGTTCGCCGAAATTTTGCAAGCAGCACGAACCAGGGCAGCAGACGCAATTAAAAAAGCTAACATCATCGCTAAACGCAACGCGGACCGCCACCGCAGACCTGTCACTTACCAGCCCGATGACTTAGTTTAGCTCGACACCCAAAATCTCCGACTGCCCATCACCCCGAAACTCCGCCCCCGATACTGCGGGCCATTTCGCATAAGCCACATGCTTACACCTGTCACCGCCCACCTCCTCCTCCCTGCTGACTGGTACGTCAGCCCCTCGTTCCACGTCAGCCTGCTTCGCCCTTACGTCCCGTCCACGAGCCAACTGCCACGCAATCGCCCAGCCAGCATGACAAGACCACCGACTGAACCAATCATCACCCCCGAGAAAATCCTGAGTCACAGAGTTCGCGACCCTCGAGGAGCCCGAAGGACCGAGTTCTTACTCCGCTGGAAGGACCGTACACCCACCGAAGACAATTGGGTTCCCCTGGACAGAATCGAAAACCACCCCGTCCTCACCGAGTATCTGCGCAGCCGGAATTTCAGGGATGTACACGCACTTTCGTAAGGAGGACCTCCTTAAGGGGGGGGGTAGTGTAAGGAAAATCTTTTTTTTCCTTACTTCGCGTCCCTGCTCAACGCGTACATCACTGTAGCACCACAGTCAGCACCGTTACCACTCGCAATCCTCGCATCGACAATCCGCCCGCCACCTTCGCACGTCGCACCCCGACCTCACGGCTCGGCGGGTAACCCGCGCTCCGGGCCTCCGCTTCGACACTTTTCCCAACCTCAGTCTCAGGCCCGTCGCGCGACAACCACAGTCCATTACCGTTACCACTGTAGTTTCGCTATATATTCTTCGCTCATGCCTTCGCTCATTGTACTCTTGCTTCGATAGTGCAATTCTCGTTCGTTCACTCAATTGCACTCGTAACACAGCGGATGGTACTGAATTCTTAAGACAATGCTGGTTCATTTGGGAAACCGAAAATAGCACTTATACGCTTGATTTGCGGAAGCTAATAACGAGAACCGAAAGGGGCAATTTCTTGCTCAATCTGGCTGGCAAGCGGTCATGCTCTCCGTAAGTGCATGCGGAATCTGACGGTAGACTATTCTTGCGTGTCGCCGCCGGGCTTTTAGATGACCTTTCAGCGACCCAGAATGCGTACGTGGCATTCGCTGACTCAGGGTCCTACTCGCATTTCCATGGCGCCTCGATGTATTACGCGTCGCGACCCTCAAATCTTCAAAGCATCGCGGCGGCGTGGTCGTATGCGAGTGCGAACGAACCCGCCCCGCTTCGCTACGTCACGTCAGCCTTCGGCGCCTCTCTCTCCACCATCACCCGAGCGAGCTCTCTATTCTTCCCCAAAGGCCTCCTCCGCCTATCTTCATAAAACCAGCGCTTTCGTCTCCGCTCGCTTGCATTCATCCGCAGTACGGCACGGAATTCTATACCCTCCTGCTCCCGAAACCCAGTTCCAACCCCAGTTTCTCGTTCGAGTGCTGCTGCCTCTGCTTCCCTTCGAGCGCGTCCCGTTGCCGTCGTCGATTTCTGCTGGCGTTGAGAGCGCAAGCGCCGCGGCGGGATCTTGACGCGCAATCCCGTCGGATTTCGCGGCGTCGCTGTTTCACGGATGAAGATTGACCCGGAAGCCGGTTTCGCTCCCACCCTTCACCACAAGGGTGACCCGCGCGACGAGAGTGGCACTGCTTCCGCTCCGAGCGCCACCGTCGCGCCGCCTGTTACGACGGATCCAGCAGCGGCCGCAGCAGCTCCGCCCGATTCGCCCGCATCGAACATAGTCCCCGGCACGCCTGAACTCGCAGCGAGGGGATCTCGCCGCGTTGGTAACCCGTCGCCGTCATCGCCGCTCTCCAGCGTGAGCGGCAGCCGTCGGATCGTCGCCAGCGAGTTCATCACGGAAGAAGGCGGCCAAGCCGCGACCTTGGCGCCGACTGCCGCGGCGTCCATCGCGGCGTCTATCGCGGCCGCGAATTCCCCTGCTGCATCTGCCGCGTCTGCTGCGCCTGTGCGTGTGCCGCGCCCGGTAGAGTCCAGCCTGGGAGACAGTCCGTGGGAAGACGTCGTGCAGCCAGTGCAGCGCGGATCTTCCACGGCAGCCTTCAAAGACAAGCAGCCCAAGGAGACCGCGGAGGAGGGGAAAGAGGAATCCTTCAAGCAGGCTGTGCTTGCGACCCGTGAAAATCCGTCAAGCAGGTCTGCAGGCAGCTCCCCTGTCCATCCCGCCTCCCTTCCCACCGCTGCTCCAGCTGTTCCCGCTGTTCCCGCTCCTGCGCCTTCTCCTGCTGCCTCAGCTTCTCCCAGTCGCAGCAGTGGGTCAGCCACCCCTGCTGGTCAGTCGGAGCAGGAGAGCCGCAAGAGAAGCCTGTCGTTCGGCCTGAGCCACATCCGATCCGCTGCTGCAGCCGCTGCAGGATCCATCCTCACGCCCAGAGGCACCCCTAAAGCTAGCAGTAAGGACGCGGCAGCAGCAGGAGGAGCAGCAGTAGCTGGGCCGCCACACTCCCCCGCATCTGCGCGGCCTGGGCAGATTGAAGAAGGATCCCCGTTGAAGCAGAGGAAGGAGCAGGCAGCAGCAGCAGCAGGCGCCATAGGGGGGGGAGAGGTCCCCGAGTGGGAGGAGGAGGGGAGCGAGGGGGGAGAAGGAGGGTATGTAGAGCAGCTTCAGGGGAACGCTCCTTCTGCATCGGCGCTGCTGGCTCATCATCATCTGCCCCAGCAACAAGAGCAGCAGCAGCAGCAGCAGCAGCAGCAGCAGCAGCAGCAGCAGCAGCAGCAGCAGCAGCAGCAGCAGCAGCAGCAGCAGCAGCAGCCAACAGCTGGAACCGGGTCTGCAGCAGCGCCTGGGCCGCCCATGGCTCGGCGGCATGAGATGCTGGTGGACATGCCTGTGCCAGGCCTGTCTGATGTCGACGTGCCCTTCCGCAGGTACTTCCACGCACCAGAAGATCAGCCGCCACAGCAGCAGCAGCAGCAGCAGCAGCAGCAGCAACATGCGTCAGCAGCAGCGAAACCTGCCCCATCTGCTCCCCGTCCTTTGGCTGCCCGGCAGTCCGAGATGCTGGTGGACATGCCGGTGCCGCCCGTGGTGTGTTCCCTGGAGCCCACTGAGGCGGAGATCAAGCGCTACGCCGAGAGTGGGGTGACCTGGAGCGGACCCGCTGGGAAGGCGGGCGCGGGAGGAGGAGGAGCAGCGCAGCAGCAGCAGGAGCGGCAGGGTATGCAGCAGCAGCAGGGCGCGTTGCAGCAGCAACGGCGGAGGTCTCAAGAGGAGGAGGAGGATGAGGACAGCTTCGTTCCAGTGGAAGCCCCGTACGCGCACGGCGCATGGGCGAGTGGGTGTGCTGCGGAGAAGCTGTTCGGCGACGAGGTAGAGCTGCACCACGAGCATGGTCACGGTCACGGACAGGGCCATGGGCATGGGCATGGGCATGGGCATGGGCATGGGCATGGGCATGGGCATGGGCATGGGCATGGGCATGGGCATGGGCAGGGGCAGGGGCACCAGCATGGGCAGGAGCACGGGAAGGAGCATGGCGTGGGGCATGGGCAGGGCGTTGAGCAGGAGCATGGGCATGGGCAGATGCATGTGCCGACCTGGCCCAGCACGCATCACGAGCACCTGTACGCGCCTGTGCATGAGGATCGCACTATGGGACCCAGCGCACAGCACGAGCATGGACACGGCTTTCCACCCACGGGTGGTGGTGCAAGGAGGGGGGTGGCTGCGGCTGCTCCTGCTGCGGCTGCTTCCGGTACTGGAATAAGCAGCAGCCCTGCGAGTACCTACCACACTGCCGCGGCTGCTGCTGCTGCTGCTGCTGAAAGCCCTGCGAGTGCGTACGGCACACCTGCTGGCAGCAGGGAGGCGAGGTATCGCAGGGAGAGCAGTGGCAGCAACAGCTCCTATGTGGGCGGTGCTGGCAGCGGTGCTGCTGGTAATGGCAGTGGTGCTGCTGGTAGTGGCAGCGGTGGTGCTAAGAGTGGTGATCGTGCTGATGAGGGGGATCCTGAGGCGCATGGTGGCAGCAGGGCGAGTCAGGAAGGACGTGCTGTGGGGCGTGCGGGTGCACGTGCTGGTGCACGTGGTGCTGGTGAACGTGGTGCTAACAAATCCTCCCCCTGGCTGCATGCCTGCCGCCTGCATCTCTCCCACAAGCTCGGCTCGGGGGACTTCGGAGATACGTGGCAGGGCGTGGTTCGTGGAGACGTGACGATCAGCACTCACACAGCGACCAGCGCGGGCAGCAACAGCGGCGTAGGTTCCAGCAGCAGCAACCGCAGCGGTGGCCTCAGCGGTGGCGCCAGTGGTGGCACCAGCGGTGGCACCAGCGGCAGTACTCCTGGGTTCTCGAGCACCAGGGGGAGTGAAGCGAGTATGGAGGAGGCGGGGTTACAGTCAGCCTACGAGCATCCTGTAGCCGTGAAGGTTCTGCACTCGCTTCCCCGCCAGGCTCTCTCTCTCTCTGCTCCGCCGGCTGAACAGCTGGCCTTGCCTGGGGCAGCAAGGGCAGCAGCGGCAGTGGGCAGTAAGGAGAGGCTGGAGAAGCTGGTGATGGCGCTGAGAGGCTGTGAGGACGCTCTGGGAGGGCGCTTGCACCTGGCCACGTGCATGGATAAGGTAAGACTGGCTGTGAGTGGGAAGGAAACCTTTGAAGGGACTTGAAACCTGCACCTTCATAGCTGAAAGTGGGAATGAAGGTAAGTTGGCGTTCTTTTGTATTCAGGTCTCTCCTCTGCTGCTCACTTCTCCAATGGTCTCTCCTCTGCGTGCTGTGGGCTGGACCTTCATCCCCCTCGTGTCATGCAGGTGGCAGTGGTGTCGCCGCTCTTTGACAAGTCCATTGCTGACATGATGCAGAAGCTGCCAGGAAACCGCCTGCCGTTTCACCTCTTTCTCAGGTATGTCTGCTGGGAGGTGGAATTTCCATTCAGATTTAATCATAAAATACTCTTGCTCATTCTACTCTGCTCAGATGTGTATATCTGACATAATTAAAAAGTTCTGTAACCACCTTTCCTGTGGTTTAGCTTTCTTAACCGTATGCGTGCACATCTGTGCCTATCATCCGTCCACTGTCACAGGTACGGGGCAGCAGTCTGCAGGGCGGTGCAGCAGCTGCACGAGCAGGGCGTGCTGGCTCTGAACCTACGCCCTTCCAACTTCCTCCTCCCCTCCTTCCACGAGGATGATGCCGTCTTCCTCGCCCCGCCGGGCCTCCCATGGGCGCTTGCAGGTGAGATGAGAGGTGGTGCTGTGTGGGTGTGTGGGGTGAGAATGTGTGTGGGTTATTTTTTAGTCAACTGGAATAAACTTCTTCCTCCTGCCTTCCTTCCTTCCTCGAAGATGCTGTGTTCCTTGCTCCACCGGGCCTCCCATGGGCGCTCGCAGGTGAGATATGAGGTGGTGTGGGGTGTGGTGGGGAAGAGAATGTGTGTGCGCGAGAATGGAGGTGAGCTGAGAAGGGTTATCAAGTTGAAACTCGCCGTTTCTTCTAGAGGAGGTTGGCGTTTGAGTCAACTGATAAGTCAACGAGGAGGTTGAAGTTCCCAGGTGTACACGGACAAGCACGCTGTGCACGGCTCACACGCATAGGCAAAGTTCTTTCCAAGTGACCACTGCACCGTACCTGTTTCACCTGTTTGATCCGTCCGTCACCTGTTTGACCTACCGCCCTGCCTCCTCTCATCCCTCTCTGCCCTCCTGCAGACATGCATGCGGACCCGTTCTCTCCAATCCCCGAGCTGGCAGCAGCAGCTGGTGGAGCGAACGCGTCTCCCGTGTGGGCAGGAGTGCCGGCGTACATGGCACCAGAGCAGTGGGCGGCAGCAGTGAACGGGCCCCTACTGGAGGGCACTGACGCCTGGGGCTTCGCGTGCGCTGCCCTGCACATGATCTCAGGTATGGTCTCGTGGATGGAAGGGTAAAAGGGTGGAAGGTTGGATTGAGAGTGATTTTAGTGTGTTGTGCCTTGGACTGCCTGACTGCCTGCCTGCCTGCCTGCCTTGAGTGATTATAGGCTGATTTCTCCTACCTCCTTCCGCACCCGCACAGCCTATCCTCTTCCCTCATTCGCATCCCTGTACCCCATGAGTCTCTCTTCTCTTCTTCCGTTTCCCCCCCACTGCAGGTGTGCCCCCCTGCAACAACATGACACTGGAGCAGATGCATGACGTTGTCACTGCCCACGCGCCACACAACCGCCACCACTGCCGCCACCACAGGCGCATGGCAGACCACTGCAAGCGCTTCCCTCCCTCCTCCACCCCCTCCCCCTCCTCCTCTCCCGCTGTCTCCCCCGCCAAGACACCCACCTCCCTGCCGGCGTGTGTGTCGGCAGCGCATCTGGCAGCGCTGCAGCAGCTGCCACTGGAGCTGGAGGCGGTGCTGCTGCGCTGCTTCCACAGCGACCCTTACAAGCGCCCCTCGTTCCACACACTGCTCCGTGCCTTCACCCGGTCAGTACTTTTGCCTAACAAGTGGTTTCAGCTATGGGTTTCGCATGGCTTTTGTCACTTTAAATGTGAAGTAGGTTGTTTCTTGTTCCCTATTATACAGGAAAAGACTGTCTCCCCCTCATTCTAACCAGCATTCATTGAATATTTTTTCCTCTTTGTACCCCACCCTTTTCTCCTCCTCCAGTCCCACGAGCCAGTACCTCCCAGGTGACTGGGTGCGTGTGCCTGCTTCACCGTCCACCCCTCCCCACAAGCAGCAGCAGCAGAGGGTGGGAGTGGTGGTAGCAGTGCGGGTGGGAGAGGCAGTGGTGGCGGTACAGCTGTGTGACAAGCGCCCTGGCGACCTGGTGGCTTACCCATGCAAGAACGTGCTGGGAATCGTGGAGGTGAGTGTGCGGTTGATGTTGCAGGAACAGAGGTTATCATCATCTTCATATTCGTGTTTGATGTGGTGCGTTGTGTGCAGGAGCCTTTCCAATGTGGTGATCGCGTGCGCATTAAGAGGGGAGTGGGGAATCCACGATTCGGCTGGCGTGGAAACAGCAGGAGCAGGTAAACTGCAACAAAGACAACACTTTTTTTTTTCATATTTTTTGCATTGCTTAAATTTTCCTCCTTCCCCCACCCCCCTCTTTTTTCCCTAGCAGTGAGGGTGTGGTGACAGTGGTAGACGGCAGCGATGGTATGCTGGGCGTGCGGGTGGATACGCCTTCTCCCTCCTCTTCCTCCTCCTCTTCCTCTCCCACACCCTCCACCGCTCTCTGGCGAGTGGACCCAGCTGAAGCGGAGCGAGTGACTCACGGCATTGCAGTGGGGGACTGGGTGCACATCCTTGCACCAGACGCAGTTGCGCTCATCGCCTTCACCAGACGTGTCGCTGCAGCTCGTGCTGATGCCACTGCAGATTACAAGAATACCGGAGTCGTGCAACCGTTTGCCCACCCGTCCTTTCTGGTGGATGTTTCCCCAGAGACCCTCCCGCCTCTGGGGGTGGTGAAACGGGTGGTGGGGGAGGCAGTAGAAGTAGCCGTGGCAGGCGGAGAGGGGGTGATAGGAGGGTTGGAGCCGGCAAAAGGGGATGTGAGGCGTGTGGATGGGTACAGAGTGGGGCAGATGGTGCAGCTGAGGGAGGGGGTTGTGCCCCTGTATGGGTGGGCGTATCTCTGGTACCATCCGGGAGAGGAGGGTCATGCTGGCAAGAGGAATGGCCGGAAGCGAGTCGAGGGTCATGCTGGCAAGAGGAATGGCCGGAAGCGAGTCGCTGCTGCTCGGTAACGATGCCCTTCACATTCTGTGCTCGTTTGTTCCTCTTTTTCCTCTTCCCTCTTGATATTTCTTCAGAGGTTCACCAATATATCATACTTCTGCGCATCCCCCCCCCCCAATGCCTGACAGTATTGCGACAGTGCACCCAAATGGGTTTCTGACAGTGCATCTGCCGGGTGAGCTGTGGAACTCGTCCCGCCACTGGCTCGTGCATCCCGAGCATGTGCAGCCAGTGGGGTTGCGCTCCTGCAAGGGCCTGCAGAATAAGTGGGAGGTGAGTATTTGATCTTGAGAGTTTGTATCCATGATTGTCGTTTTTCCTGTTCGTATATTCTTAGATTTTCGTTTTCCTGTGTGTTTCATGTTGCAGTTACTAGGAGAAGTACACTGGTCGCTGCAGCCTCTCTCCTTCATCTCCTCCCTGTTTTTGATGTACCTAGCCTCTCGCTCCATCTCCATCCCCTTCATGCCTTCTCTGCTGCAATCTGCGAAAGAAATTGGTTCTGACTCTGCCGACGCTGCAGACCAGGCCACTGGTCATGCTCCACGTGGAGGTGCAACCCCAAGGTATGCTGCCAGGGGGGGATCTCCATCGCCCTTGAAGCTGTTCGGATGGGGTGGGAGGAAGGAGAAGGATGGCTCAGAGGATAATGGGAGCAGTGGAGGAGGGATGAGCAGCAGGTCAGATCAGGACAGCCGCAGCAATGCTGCTACTCCTGCTCCAGGGGGGAGTAGCAGGGCGGGTGGTAGTCGGGCTGGTGGTGGGGATAGTAGTAAGGCTGGCTCTGCTCGCGGAGGAAGTTTCACTGCTGCGAGTGGAGGAGGTGGTGGAGATAGTGGCAGGACGGGTGATGGATCCTTGGGAAATATATCTGTGCCCCATGGAGAGGGGAATGGGGGGTGGAACCCATTTGCGCCCAAGCCTGAGCCTACTTGGTTGCCTTCACCTCTAGCGCGGATGCTGCCAGAAGCTGTTGGAGGTAGACGCAGACGTGACGGTCAGTAGAGGAACAGACTGGCCGTTGTTGTGATAGCTAGAATGTAAATAGTGACTGGATGAATGAGTCTGTAGCAATGCTGGATAGAACCTTGTACATATGTGACTAGTTTTGAGAAATGTATTTCGTTTTGTTTGTTTATGACACTGGTGTCCACCAAATGTAAACATGCTAACAGAGGATGTTTACAATTCAACGACTTCCAAGGACTGTTAAAAACCGGAGGGTTAAGAAGCACGAAACTGGTTCAAGCTCCCTAAGGTTGGTTGGGTGTTACCCGGTTTCCAGCGGAGGCAAACTTTTGAAACACAAACCTGGTCTTGAACATTCGCCAAACTAGAACACTGTAGCAGCGACAAATGCCCAGTTGGATTTCATCGCACGGCACATCGCCCAACACCAACCTGCGTAAACATGAGGCACACAGGCAAGAGAAACTTGTCCCCAAAACGCTACTGATTATTCGCGAGTTCTAGGACCCACTATTAGACCCGCGTAGCCCGCCAACTAGCCAACATACCGACAAGCGGGCGCGCGCTAATCACGAATTACAAAAGGTATGGGATCTCAGAATAGGAATGCAACGGAATGGATGAAACTAGGAAGTGTGGAAGTACAAATATGCAACCCTAACAACTGTACTCCCTATTGTGCTACTCACTGTAGCCTACAAGCATACATTTGACACACCCCCATAGGCTAAGTGAGGGGCATCAAAGCAAGCAAGGTGAACAAACGGTCACAACACCAGTCAAAGCAAGAAACAAGGCAAGCTCAGGGTGGATCTCAAGGACACCACACAAATTCCGAGCGCAAGCAAGTGGCCACAAGGCCAGTTCAAGAGTTCACTAGGATATAAATAGGAAGCACAACAAGTAGAGCAAACAACAAGACTACAACAACCGAGGGCCTACCTCAACAAGCCCCAACTGCACACAGAACCTGTGGTGATCACCAAGCGCCAAGGCCTTGGTGAAGACGTCTGCAGTGTTGGCCTCTGAGGCCACAAAGTCCAGGCGTGCCTGGCCGCGTCGCTGCAGCTCTCGCAGAAGGAAGTACCTCACGTCAATATGCTTCACTCTGCTCTCCAGTCGAGGCTCTCGACACAGGAGGATCATGGCCTTGTTGTCAGCGTACAAGGTCGGTGCAGAGCGAGGCCGCTCACCAAGGTCGGCGAGCAAGAAGGTCAACCAGCGAAGCTCCTGTGCCGCCATGGCACCAGCGTAGATCTCTGCCTCTGCACTGGAAGTAGCCACAGACGACGACCGTGTAGACCTCCACGACACAGCACCAGCTCCCAGACTGAAGCAGTAACCCTGAGTCGAGCGCTGAGTCTCCACGTCGTCAGCGTAGGAAGAGTCGCAGTGACCAGTCAACGCCACTGGCTGAGTCCCTCCAAGCACAAGCCCCATGCCTGATGTAGTCGCCAAGTACTTCGCCACCCTCACAGCAGCTGTCCAGTGGACAGGGCGGTGTCTCCCAGTCGCAACAAAGCGAGAAAGGATGCTGAGGGGAAAGGCGAGGTCCGGTCGAGTACAAGTCATCAGGTACATGAGGCAGCCCACCAGCTCTGCGTAGGGTCCACTGGACTCGAAGGGCTCGTCAGGAAATGGGCCCGTGAGTCTGTGGTCAACAGCAAGAGGAGTGGGCTGTGTGGTGGAGAACTGGAAGTCGAACCGCCGAAGGACCTGCTGCACCATGTGTGACTGCGTCAGTGTGATGGTGCGAGCGGCTCTGTCCCGGGTGATCTGCAGGCCAAGGTAGCGCTGCAGCTCACCCAGGTCAGTGCACTTGTGTCTCTTCTGCAGTTCGGACTTCACCTGAGCCAGGGCTGCCCTGTCAGCTGTAGCAAACACCAAGTCGTCGACGTAGACAAGGATAAAGAAAGGAGTAGAACCCGCTCGAACAAACAGCGACGGGTCGGCGGAGGACGGGCTGAACCCAAGGTCACGAAGCGTGGAGCGAAGAGTGTCGTGCCACTCACGGGGCGACTGGCGGAGACCGTAGACTGGTCGCCTCAGGCTCCACTGGGTCCCAGGTGGGAAGGTGTCAGTGAAGCCAGGAGGACGGCGCAGCCAGATCTCCTCGTGCAGTCGGCCCTGGAGGAACGCAGTGGAGAAGTCGAGGGAGTGCAGCTCGTAGTCTCGCTGCGCTGCTATGTGGAGTAACACCCGAAGAGTAGTCATCTTCGGGGTCGGGGCGAAGGTCTGGAAGAAGTCAACTCCCTCACGCTGACTGAAGCCCCTAGCCACGTAGCGCGCCTTGAACACCGGCGGTGCTCCAGGCGGCCGCTTCACCTTGAAGAGCCACATGCCATCGACTACGTTCGCCCTGGGAGGGGGAACTGCGTCGACGTAGGTGCCTGTGGATCTCCAAGACGCCAACTCTGAGTCCATAGCCGCTTTCCACTGAGAGGCCCACGCCCCTGACACTGCCTCGCGGTAAGTGCGAGGAGTCGGTATGTCAAGGGCGTCGGGGTCTCCCTCAGGGGAGAGCAGCATGTCACACACAGAGGGAGAAGCGGCTGCCCAGTACTCCAGCTCAGACTCTCTGTCCTCTAGGACGTCACAGCCAAGGGCAAACCCACCCCCAACGGACAGAGGACGGTAGGGAGGAGCTGGCACCACTCGGGTGGCGTAGTCAAGGCGGCTGGCGGCAGCAAACTCAGCGACAGCGGCAGTAAGAGCCGAGGCAGACGACGGAGGGAAACGAGAGTCAGTGACAAGAGTGGCGAGGACACGTGCGGCAACAGGACGAACAGTGCGGTAGTAGTCAGTTATAGGAGTGGGGAGGGCTGGGAGAGAGGACGGAGGAGGAGACGGGAGAACGGACACAGGAGAACAAGAACGACGACTGGACGAACAAAAGAGGGCAGTGTGGAGGTCAGTAACAGGGGACGAGTGACGAGCACGCGGAGGACAACGAGTGATCAAGTCGTGACGGACAGAGTGAGGAGGAGACCGAGGAGGAGGAGAAGACCAGACCGCCGGACGGTCGTCAGGAGGAGGCAACGGAGGAACAAACACAGGAGGAGACTGGGAGCGGACAGGAGGAGAGGAGGAAAGGCCAAGGGCCCGCAGGCCACTCACAGGTGGGAACAACTGCCGCTCCAGAGGAAGCTGCGGTGGCGGCTGCTGCTGCTGCTGCAACGGTGACTGCGGCCGCTGCTGCTGCGGCTGCGGCTGCTGCTGCTGCGGCTGCGGCTGCTGCTGCTGCTGCTGCCGCTGCTGCTCCAGAAGGTCCAGCACCCGCAGCTCCTGCCGCTCCCTCTCCAACCGCTCCTGCTCCTCACGCTCACGCCGACGGGCAGCCTGGAGACGCGTGTCGTGGCGGTGGGGAGGCGGAGTGGACTCTGCAGAACCAGGGTCTCCAGCGTCAGTCTCCTCAGACTCAGCACCCCCAGAACCAGCACCTCCAGTGCCAGGACCTCCAACTCCAGCACCCCCAGAACTAGCACCGCCAGTGCCAGCACCGCCAACTCCAGCACCCCCAGAACTAGCACCTCCAGTGCCAGCACCTCCAGCTCCAGCACCCCCAGAGTCAGCGCCACCTGCGCCAGCACCTCCAGCTCCAGCACCCCGCGACCGAGCACCCCCAGACCGAGCACCGCCAGCGGCTGCACCTCCAGCTCCAACACCAACCGAGTCCACAGTAACCTGTCGCGGAAGTGCCGAAGGCTGCTGAGGGGACTGTGAGGAGGACTGCGGGGAGGGAGACGCTACCTGACGCGCGACCGAGGGTAGAGGGGTAGCGTGAGACACACCAGACGGGGCAGGACCAGGGGGGGGCGGGGGTACCGGAGGAGCAGGAGCAGGAGGAGGAGAGGGTGCTAGGAACAGGGGGGGAGGGGGTACCGGGAGACCTCGACAGGGGTACCGGGTGTAGTAGGACACAGACTCGTCAAACCGGACGTCACGGGAGTCTAGGAACTGGTGGAGGGGCGGGTGGTAAAAAGACCAGTCGGCAGAGTCCACTGGGAAACCAAGGAAGACACAGGGGACGGCGTGTGCCGAGAGCTTGTCCGCGGAGGTGTCGCGAACAAGTGCAAGGCAGCCCCAGACTCGAAAGGCCGACCCAACACCAGGGGAACCAGTCCAAAGACTGGTCGGTGAAGCCTCGGGCCGCGAGATACGCGGCTGGAGGTTCAGCTGGTGTGCGGCGTAGCGAACCGCGTGAGGCCACAGAAAATGGGGCGCACGGGCATGGATCATTGACGTGCGGGCGATGTCCATGACCAAGCCTATGCGGCGCTCAGCAACCCCATTCTGCTGTGGGGACTCTGGCAGCGTCCAGGACTGGGTGATGCCCTGTTCGCCGCAGAATCCGCCGAGAATGCCGGAGCGAAACTCGCCCCCACGGTCGGAGTGAAGACAACTGACTCGACGACCACGAGTGCCCTCAGTGGCTAGAAGCCACCTGATCAGCGTAGCAGTCACCTCGGACTTCTTCGCAAGAGGGAACACGGTGGTGTACCTGGAGTAGTCGTCGACGACCACCAGAAAGTAACGCTCTCTCCCAGACCCCTGCGTCGGGGCAGGGCCCCAGACGTCCAAGTGGAGAGTCTCGAAGGGAGCGGTGGCCGGACGAAGGGAGGAGGAGTGGGGAGTGGCGCGTAAGCGACCGGCGACGCACAGAGAGCAAGGAGGGGCAAGCGAGAGAGGGAGCGACGGGAAGGTGCGTGGGAGACCTGTGACAAGTCCCTGACTGAGCATGCCACGAAGGCGAGGGATCGACGGGTGGCCAAGGCGGTGGTGCCACAGGACGGTGCGGTGGGCAAGAGAGCGACAGGAGCAAGACGCAGCGACTGGACTGGACACAGCGACCGGACTGGACACGACTACCTGGCTAGACACAGCAACTGGACTGGGGACCTGGGCCGGAGGGGACGCAGCGACCTGAGGGGAGGACGCGACCGGGGAGCGCTCGGTGTGGAGAACGTAGAGACCGGAGCGGGGCTCCCTGGTGAAAGTGGCCAGAACAGCACCTGTGGTAGCGTCAGTACAGACTGCAGTCCGCCCACCCCCCACGAAGGTAACCGTGATCCCCCTGTCCTGGAGGTATCCAACACCCACCAAGTTCCGAGTGAACGAGGGGATGTGGAGGCCGCGCAGGACACCAGAGGGGACCACAGGGCACGGGAGGGTGGTGGAGCTACGCGCAACGGCTGGTCCAGAGGTAGGATCAGCCAGAGCCACCGACACAGGGGTGAGGAGTGGCGTAAGGGTCGTGTGGTCGCGGAAGAAGCACTGAGACGCGCCCGAGTCCAGCGTGAACGACAGAGAGGCCTCAGCCGGAGGGTCACCTGACCCAGTCGCTACACAAGCACCTAGAGCAGCAACACAAGCACCTAAGCTAGACAGGCACAAGGCTACACTAGCAGGAGGCAAGCAGGCTAACCTACGAACACGCGAGCACAGAGACCCATCAGCACTAAAGTCAGCATCAACATACAAAGCATGCTGACGCGCATCGTCCATGGACAGATCAAAGACATCAATCTTACGGGCTAACAGGCGAGACCAGCGAGGCGTGACCGCCAGAGGGCCCCAACGAGCCCGGTAGAGGTCGTCGAGGCGGCGGAAGCACCGCGCGGCAGAGTGGTCGTCGCGACCACAGAGACAGGGGCTGCCCGGCCCGGTGAGGCACCAGTGGGTGCAGGGGCCAGCGTCACGGCGAGGGGGGCGAGGGGCCCAGCTGGAAGAGCTGCTGCTGCGGCCGGTGCTCCCAGGGCCTCCCGGACCCCACTGCGGCGGAGGACCCCAGTGCTGCTGCGGACCCCACTGCAGCGGGGGCCCCCACTGCTGGAACTGCTGCGGTGCCTGCTGCTGCTGCTGTCCCTGCTGCTGCTGCTGTCCCTGCTGTGGCTGGTGCTGCTGTGGCTGCTGCTGCTGGGGGACAACGCCCCCACCGGTCGGGCCACCACCTGGGGGTGGGCCTGTCTGTCCTGCACCTCCTCCAAGGCCCCCTCCCCCTGGCGCACCACCGCTGCCGCCTCCGCCGCCGCCTCCGCCACCACCGCCGCTCCCACCTCCACCGCCACCTCCACCGCCCCCACCTCCCCCCTTCCCGCCCTTCTTGCCACTCTTGCCCCGTTTCTGCCAGTCTGCAGCAGAAACGGCAGCGGTGTCCTCAGAGACCGACACAACAGCAGAAGCGCGGGTAGAGGTGAAAGTGGGAAGCTGAGGGGCGGCACACCCCGCAAAGAGACGGGGGGCCACCGCATCAGTGGCGGAGGCAACGGTGAGGAGGCTGCTCTCGATGGTCCCGAGAGCAGTCTGAAGGAGGTCTATAGTGAGCTCAGTGGGGTGCTTCTGAAGAAGCGCGTCGCGGGCAGTGGCAAGGCGGTCAGGGAGGCGGGTGACTAACCAGTGCACAGTGAGCCACATGGGGGGGGGAGCAACAAGGAGCTGTGCGTCGGTACAGGCTGAACGAAAACCGGCGTCAAGCGAGCGGAGGTGAGTCACTAGGTCGGAAACAGTCGCAAACGAGCCTAGGTCGGGAAACACGAACGGCATGAGGAGGCGACTGAGGGAGGCGGAGGAGGGGGTGGAATAGCGAGCCACAATAGCATCCCAAACCCCCTTGGCTGTCTCCACCTGGTCAAAGTGAGCGGCCTCAGTCGGGGGGAGAAGCTCCGATAGCGTCAGGGCGGCGGCCGCGTCACGAGAGAGCCACACGTCCCGAGCCAGGACCCGACGGTCGTAGTCCGCCTGGGCCGTAGGAGTGGGCTCCGGGGCGGTCGGCAGGGCGGCGGGGGACGGGGGTGCCGCGAGAGCACCCGACGCGTGGGCCCACAGAGTGGCGCCGTCCTGACGCTGGCTGGTGAGGAAACGTGTGGTCTGGCGCTGCCAGGTACCAAACTCGATCGGGCGTCCCTCAGCATCGAAACGGAGGCGACGAGCCTCCATAGCGGAGCCCATGTTAGAGGCGACTGGAGCACGGCGGAGGCGAAGCTAAGAACGAGGAGGAAAACTACGGAGGGCTAGGGACGCCAGCGGGGAAAACGACGAGAGACAGTCGGCGAGAAAATAGTCGTGGGGCGGGGCTCTAACCGAACCTAGGTGGCGCTACCAGAGGGAAGAGCGGCTGCCAGCCGCTGAGCCGGGAGCCAAGTGCAGTAGGAATGGCGTGGGACCGGTGCACAGATGAAGGGGAGAGAGATGCAGTAAGCGCACAGAGTGATGCGGTAAGCGCACGCAGGTGTGCGGTAAGTGCACGCAGGTGTGCGGTAAGGGCACGCAGGTGTGCGGGAAGCGCACGCAGGTGTGCGGGAAGCGCACACAGAGTGATGCGGTAAGGGCACGCAGGTGTGCGGGGAGTGCACGCAGGTGTGCGGGAAGCGCACACAGAGTGATGCGGTAATTGCACGCAGGTGTGCGGTAAGCGCACGCAGGTGTGCGGTAAGCGCACGCTGGTGTGCGGGAAGCGTTGACGGAGGAGGGCGCGCGACAGGCGGAGGGGAGGGCACGCGACGATCTAAGGAGGGCGCGCGACGGTTGAGGAGGGCGCGCGACGACGAGGGAGGGCGCGCGGCGGTCTAAGGAGGGCGCACGACGGTTTTGGAGGGCGCGCAACGGTGGGGGAGGGCGCGCGGAGGTCTAAGGAGGGCGCGCGACAGGCTGGACGGCGCGGGAGGGCGCGGGCTAGGCGCGAGGAGGGCGCGGAGGGCGCGGAGGGCGCGGAGGGCGCGAGAGCACGGAGGGCGCGTAGGGCGTGGAGGCTAGTTAAAAAAAATGAACGAGGATCTAACCTACTCGTGATACCATCTCAGAATAGGAATGCAACGGAATGGATGAAACTAGGAAGTGTGGAAGTACAAATATGCAACCCTAACAACTGTACTCCCTATTGTGCTACTCACTGTAGCCTACAAGCATAGAATTACATTTGACATGGGAGAGCTAAAGTCGCGGAAACCGACATTACCGGAAATGTAGTTGTGCGTTGTGACGTTAGCAGACCGATGGCCACGATTCGACCTGCAGAGCTATGCGACGTCGCATTTAGGTCACGATTTGCATTGCAGGGCAACGCGACGGCGACATTAGGTCACGATTTGCCCTGCAGGGCAACGCGACGGCGACATTAGGTCACGTTTTGGCCGGCAGGGCAACGCGACGGCGACATTAGGTCACGATTTGCCCTGCAAAGGCAATGCGACCTACAAACCGGCGGAGGTGCATGGGCTGGGGGGATCGCGTGGGCAGGGATCGCGTGGGCAGGGGGGATCGCGTGGGCAGGCGAAAGCACCTGGCTCACCTCCGCCTCTCTCACGCTCCGCCTCTCTCACGCTTCGCCTCTCTCACACTCCGCCTCTCTCACCCTCCGCCTCTCTCACCCTCCGCCTCTCTCACCCTCCGCCTCTCTCACCCTCCGCTTCTCTCACCCTCCACCTCTCTCATCCTCAGCCTCTCTCATCCTCCGCTTCTCTCACCCTCCGCCTCTCTCACCCTCCGCCTCTCTCACCCTCCGCCTCTCTCACCCTCCGCTTCTCTCACCCTCCGCTTCTCTCACCCTCCGCCTCTCTCACCTGCGCCTCTCTCACCCTCCGCTTCTCTCACCCTCCGCTTCTCTCATCCTCCGCCTCTCTCATCCTCCGCCTCTCTCATCCTCCGCCTCTCTCATCCTCCGCTTCTCTCACCCTCCGCCTCTCTCACCCTCCGCTTCTCTCACCCTCCGCCTCTCTCACCCTCCGCCTCTCTCACCCTCCGCCTCTCTCACCCTCCGCTCTCTCACCCTCCGCTTCTCTCACCCTCCGCTTCTCTCACCCTCCGCCTCTCTCACCTGCGCCTCTCTCACCCTCCGCTTCTCTCACCCTCCGCCTCTCTCATCCTCCGCTTCTCTCACCCTCCGCCTCTCTCACCCTCCGCCTCTCTCACCCTCCGCCTCTCTCACCCTCCGCCTCTCTCATGGGGAGATGCATCGACAGGGGGGTAGCTTGGGTATGGGGAGATGCATCGACAGGGGGGTAGCTTGGGTATGGGGAGATGCGTCGACAGGGGGGTTGCTTTGGTATGGTACCGATGCATCGACAGGGGGGTTGCTTGGGGATGGGGAGATGCATCGACAGGAGGGTTGCTTGGGTATGGGGAGATGCATCGACAGGGGGGTTGCTTGGGGATGGGGAGATGCATCGACAGGAGGGTTGCTTGGGTATGGGGAGATGCATCTACAGGGGGGTAGCTTGGGTATGGGTAGATGCATCGACAGGGTAGATGCGTCGTCCTCCCTCCCTTTCTCCCGTCCCCTTCCTGCCATTCTCCCATCTCCTCATCCTCTCTCGATCCTGTCCCCCTTCCCCTTCCCATCTCCCACCCTCCTACTCCCTTCCTCTCATCCTCCCATCCTCCCTTTTTTTCCTTCCTCCCTCCCTTCCACCCATCTACCCAACGTCGTCCTCTCCCACCCCCTTCCTTTCTTCATCTATTCCCTCTCCCAATTCTCTGGCTCAGTGCCTTTCCCCGCTCTCTCCCCCCTTACAACCACTCTTCATCTCCCCCCCCCTTCCGCCCTTCCTCTGTGTCCCCCTTGCTCATTTTCTCCCTCCGTGCATTCCTTGTTCCCTACCGCTGTTGCCCTTCCATTGTCATTGTTTTGTATCCTTCCCCGCCACTTCAACTTTGACACATCCGAGTTGTGGTTCGTGTGTGTGCAGGTCTGCCATGCATCCAGTTGTGATGTGTTTGTTGTTTGATGATAGTGGTACCGTATGACAAATAGCTGTCATATATTGATGTTGGATGCTTCTCATAATGCACAGCTTTGTGTTTTGGAGCAGAAATGAACATGACCATTACAAGGAAGTGCAACAAAGCAAGCTATATTTCCAAAGAGGTTTCCAAGAGTGGACTAAGGCACATGCACAAAGCTAGGAGGTGGAACATTTCAATCCACTCCTGTCAGGCCACGACCCATGGTGCTGGGCACCTGTACAAGCATGGTTCTGTGATGGAACAGGGGAAGAGGGGATATGGCAGAATAAGCGAGGGGTGGAGGTGGAGGTACAGAAGGGCATGTATGGGAGGAGTGGACAAGGCAGAGGGGTGAGCAAAGGGGGAAAGGGAGTGAGCAGGGTGGAGAAGGGGGTGAGCAAAAGGGGAAAGAGAGTGAGCAGGGTGGAGAAGGGGGTGAGCAAAAGGGGAGAGAGAGTGAGCAGGGTGGAAAAGGGGGTGAGCAAAGGAGAAAGCAAGTAAGCAAGGGCTAAGGAGGGGTGCGAACAGGGGAAATGAGAGGACTTGGGGGTGGAAAAGGGTTGAACGAAGGGGAATAGAGAGTAAACAGGGGGAGAGATGGGTGAGTACAGGGGGAAAAGGAGGGTTGGCATGGGGGAAAGGGAGGATTATTGGAAGGAAAGGGCGAGGAAGAGTGGGGGAAAGGACAGGGGGGGAGTGGGGGAATGGACAGGTGGGGTGTGGGGGAAAGGCCCGGGGGGAGTGGGGGAAAGGATGAGGGGGAGAGACGATGACATGGTTCGCACGAAGAGGCGTGTTGGGAGCGTAGGGCATGCACGGTCGAAAAGGCGGTGTGGCCCTGGAGGAGTGGGGAAAGTTTCAGAGGGGAAGTTGGGGATTGGACGGGGGGAAGTGGGGGAGAGGCCCGGGGGAGTGCGGGGAGGGACGAGGTGGAGTGGGGGAAAGAGAGGGTAGGAGCGGGGGAGAGGGGGGGTAGGATTGGGGGAAAGGGGGGGTGTTAGTTGGGGAAAGACAGGGCAGCAGTGCGGGAAAGGGAGGTGCGTGGGGGAAGCGGAGGGTTGGCGTTGGTGAAAGGGAGGATTACTGTGTGGGAAAAGGGTGAGGGAGAGTGGGGTATTGGACGGGGAGGAGTGGGGGAATGGACGGGTGGGATTGGGGGACGGGTGGAACATTTCAACCCCTCACGGGTGGGTGTCGGGGAAGGAAATGGGAGCGGGGGACCAGGGAAGATTACTGTGTGGGAAAAGGGCGAGGGAGAGTGGGGTGTTGGAAGGGGAGAAATGGGGGGCAGTGGGGGACTGGACGCGGGGGGGAGGGGGCTGGGGCGGGTGGATGTCGGGGAAGGAAATGGGAACGAGAGAGGGGTTAATGGCAGGGGGGACGGGAAGGGGTTGGAAGCGTGCGGTGAAACAGAGTGACCCGGGGAGGTGAGCATGAGCAGGGGAGACAGAGTTCGCCGGAGAGATCAAGGTGTGTGAGGGTGTTACTGCTGCTCGTAACCACTTCAGCTCGCAGGGCAGGTTGTGAGTGCGTGGAGGGGGAGTAGAGTGCGATGGAGAGTGGTGAGGAGCTTCCATACCGTGTGGGGACAGGAGTGGGCGAGGTGTAACACAAGGGCGTCAGGGTCAGCAGCAGTAGAGAGGTGGTGGTGTGTGAGGGATACTGCTGCTTGTGAGAGAGCCTGGTGGAGGGCGGTGAGGATGAGCATGAGGGGGGTGAGAAGCCAATGGTAAGAAGGGGGCAGTGGGAGAGGTGGAGGACGGTGGGGTATTATTTAGTCACAAGAGCTAGGCAAGAGGAAACTAGGATCGCGGTCATTCCCGATAAAGTATGTGCGCTAAGGATCTCGCGCCGTGGTCAGAACGCACCTGCACATCGAGGCAGAGAAGTGCTACGATGGCATCAATGTCGCAGCCACAGGCGACGAGCGCGGTTGTGTACTTCTCCGTCTCTTTCTTGGAGTTTGCAATGTTTAGCTGGGTCGATTGGGTTTTGGTACTTGCACAGAGTGACGAGAATAAGTACGAAGTATGAGAACCGCCTTACTTATCTAGTGGAGACGGGGTGCTGGACAAGGTTGCTTGGATGAGTGGTGTTGTTCTCGCATGTCGCATTAGGTTTTTGGCGACGTGGTGGTTGGGGGTGTTGAGGTCGCATTCGGACTCGGGTAACCTTGGCGAGGTTGCCCTGGTCCGCGAACATCGTTTGTTATTTTCTACACTTCCTGTGTTCGCGGGCCTATCGCTATTCCTGAACCCAATCAACCTTCCTAAGGTTGAAGTTCTTGGCCCGCGGGTTTTAACTCCCTGTCGAAACAACGTTGACCACATCTACCTCTAAAGCCGGAACCAGAGACTGGATAATTTACCTTTTCAACGACTGCAAACTCATTGCGAGTCTACGCCATAAGCACCTCCAAAAGCGGAGGGGTAATGTTATTATTCAACGGCTGCAAACACACTGTCGAGTCTACGTCGACCATAAGCACCTCTAAAGACGGAAACCATGAGAAGGGGATAATGATTCAATACGCGTAAACATTTACAATGGAAGGTAATTCTTTTCAAACTAAAAAAAAGAACCTAAGCACGCTCGCCGCGAATACGCCTAGCGAGTTGAATATCCTTAGGCATGATTGTGACACGCTTCGCGTGGATGGCGCACAGGTTGGTGTCTTCAAACAGACCAACAAGGTAAGCCTCAGCTGCCTCCTGCAGAGCCATCACCGCGGAACTCTGAAACCTCAGGTCTGTCTTGAAGTCTTGAGCAATTTCACGCACTAGCCGCTGGAAGGGGAGCTTGCGAATCAAAAGCTCTGTCGACTTCTGGTACTTGCGGATCTCACGAAGAGCCACTGTTCCGGGACGGTAGCGGTGAGGTTTCTTCACGCCGCCAGTGGCGGGAGCTGACTTCCTGGCAGCCTTGGTGGCGAGTTGCTTGCGAGGAGCCTTACCTCCTGTTGACTTACGAGCGGTCTGCTTGGTACGAGCCATTTCTTTGAAACAATGAAGCCGAAACGGATCACAGCGAACGTGGAAGAGCTAGAGAGCAAGTTCTGAGAGCCGGAAAAGATGCGAGAGAGAGTCGAGTGCTTGAGCGAGAAAACTGGATGAAGAAATGAATGGATGAAAGCGTCTTTTTGAAGGCAGTGAGGCCTCCATTGAGTAATGCTGCAATGCTGTAGCTTCGCTTCCCCGCCAACCGCACGCGGTGTGATTTGAAACACCGAAGTTCCGAAAACAACCAAATGATCGACGACAATCCCAACCGTTCAAACAAAACACATCGCGTGAGTTCCGCTTTCGATGCATTTTGATTGGCCGTAAGCTGAATTCCGGATCGATTGAATCCTCTCACAAACTCCGAGGTCTGTACACCTTAGTACTCGAAGGAAAGATGTGACGCGACAACAAAATATGTAGGCATGAAACTTATACATTATGTTTTGTAATGGTAATGGACATACCGTTGATTCAAGAACCCCAAATAAAATTCGTTAAAAGCACAATCATATAAGATATTACGTTTTACCACAAAACCGAGGGTTTTGTTTGTACATACATATAATGTAGCATAAGAGTTTGATCTGGATGTTTAAATTGCTTTTTTCCAGCATACTCGTCATCGCTCGGGTATAAGTCAGTGTCGAATTGAAGACAGGGGGTGTCTTTTAAAACGGGTGTATCTTATAGATGGGTGTTCCTGGTTATAAGACACCTGTCGGTGTGTACGAGTTAAGCAAGTGTAGGGGTTAGGGGCAACCTTATGACGAGGGGGCAGGGCCCTCGCTAGTCTCTGAACCCCCCTGAGGCGTCAAACGGGCCCTTCGGGCCCGTCTGACTGGTCAGAAAATTTTCACGCCCCTGTCTTTCGCATCAGAAATTCTAACATTACTTGGCTTAAAAATCAGATTTTGTAACCCGTCCCTACTGTAACTACAACTACTACTCAGCTATTCTCTACAAAGAAAACATATCAAGAATAACTATCTAGCTATCTGAGTCAGAGTCAGATGCCTCATTGTCACTCAGTGTAACAGTTGCACGCACATCCACTCCTTCATCCTCACTGTCGCTATCTACTATGTGAGTTTTGGCTTTCTTCCTCTTGGCTTCTCCGTCGTCATTGGACGGCGCTTTCTGAGCTGTCGTGTTAGGTGCTAGATCCTCCCTGTCTCCCTGCCTCCCTGCCGCTTCCGTCTCTGCCTCCCTGCGCTTCGCAGTTGCCACTCCACTGACTTCTTTGGCAGGGCGCCTCTTCTTTGCCCCGCGCCACAGCTTCACCACGTTGTCCCAGTCTGGTTCGTAGTCAAGCAGGGAGATGCACATGAGGTCGGAGAGTCGCGCATTGCAGAGGTTGTTCCTGAGCCACGACTTGATTACGTTTTGGCGACTGAACCCTCGCTCGCACTCCACAGTGCTGAGCGGAAGAACAGCCACTGCCACCCAAAGTCGAACCAGATTGGGGAAAGAAGACTCCCAATCCCCGCTCCTGAGCATGTTCTTAAGTGCCACGTGGAAGGATTGATCCTTGTACTGTGACACCATCACGCGGGTGAAACGTGGAAGCTCCCGCTCGGCCTTCTTCCAGTTGACTCCTGCAAGCACACAGCACATCTAGTTAGCATCCCACTATGTAGACGGATCGTTACACAAACAAGGGATTAGGGACAACGCGGAATTTGAAAACACGTACCTGGCAGAGCGCACTGCTCGGCGTTAAACATCTTGCGAAGGGAGCTGAACCACTCCGCGCACAGACGGTCGCGCTTGTTCACGCCATCCGGATAGGCGTCTGGCAGAAATAGCTTGGACCCAACGAGGGACTTCAAGCTTCGCATGCGGTACTGTAGCCTGCCGATCACCTCCTTCGCAAACAGGGTGGCGAGGGACACGCAGGACTCGACGTCACCCGAGGGATCCTCTTTCTTCTTCGCATCCAGCTCGTGCAGCTTGAAGGTGTGTTTGACGGCGTTGCCGTCTCCATCCATCCCCTCCACCTGGACCACCCGCTTGGACGGATGGGAGTGCGCTTCGAGGAAGGCAGTGAGGTGCTCGCTGTCCTCCGCGAAGTTCACCCCGTACTCCACATAGCGCGCGTTCAACTTCTCGCAGGTGTTTTGCACCTGCCCCATGACACGGGTGATGTCCACCTGCGACATCACGCACAAACACAATGTTAATCACTGACATTCGGGACTAGAGCGAATTTCAAAATCGGCGACCGTTAATTACACGCTCACCGATCGTCGCTGAAACCGCTTGTTGAGCTCGTTCAATTCCTTCAGGACACCAGCGAGAAAAAAAAAGAAAGAAATGAAATTTGAGGCTCGTAACCAGGTGATACGTCATGCTGTCTTTCTCGTGGAGCAGCACTATGGCAGCCGGCAGAACAGCGACAAGTCTCGAAACAGCATCGCCCCGCGACAGCCAGCGAACATCGAAAATCCCCTGCATCTCCAAGTTCGTGGCGTGAATCACGGTTTGCAGCTCGTGGAACCTCTGGTGGACGACGCAGCTTCCGCCAATGAGGGTCGCGATGGCGCGGATCCCTTGGTCGACGATGTTGAAGGCGGGGATGTTCGTCGCGGCATCCTTGGCTGCGAGAGCCTCTCTGTTAGATGATGGAAAAAAAAACCAAGTGAGTAGGGGGGGATGTATCTGACAACAATACTGCAAAATTTGAAGTGCAAAATACCTCACCGGTGAGCAAGGCAATGACACGCGACAAGATGCGGAACTCGCATCTTCAGCTGAACCACCAGCCCATTCTGACTGCCCAGCATGACGTTCGCGCCATCCGTGCTGATGCCGGAGATCTTGTGCATGTCAACCCCGTTGCAGTCCAGATGCGCCAGCAAGACGGCGAGCAGAGATGAAGCGTCGCCCTTCTCCACGGTTAGGTGCCCGAAAAGCTCGGTCACCGCCTTCTCCTCCTTCATGAAGGTTAGGTAGACGATGAGATGCTTGCCCTTCCTCCGATCAGTCGACTCGTCGAGCTGAATCCCGAGAAAGGGCGACTCTTGGATGTATCGCATCTGACGGGCCTTCAGGTGCTGCACCATGGCTTCGGTCATCTCCCGAAACCCATATCTGCCATAATGAAAAGCACGACAATAAGTCAATGATGATGAGTACCTAAACATCACATCACGTTGCATTACTCACTCTGTCTGGTAGGTGCCGATGGCCTTGTCGGGAATGTTGGGGGTCTTCAGAACGTGTAGCAGGTGCACAAGGCCAACAAAGAGCGCAATAGGTGCATCCGACTTGCATATGAAAAGCACCACTAATAGAAGTTGTTTCAAACGCTCAATCTCCCCCACCCCGTCCTCATACTCATCAATCCCTCGTTGAGCAACTTTACCTCCTTCGGCTCGGGCTTTACGATCGAGGGCGTCCTGATGCTTGCGACTCAGACCATGCTTGCGCATGGTCTGCTTCTGGATGTCCACGCCACCCTCGCCCGCCTTGCCGTACTGCCAGTGTGGCGGTCCGTATCTGATGCAGACACTGCACTTCATGCACGGGCGACCATCCTTCCTTTGTGATATCAGCAGCCAGGGGAAACGACGTTGCCAGATGTCGGTGCACTTCTTCTTCAGTTCTTCGAGAAGCGCGTCAGGATCCGGAACCAAAATAGACGGCCTGGACGGCCCTGGATCCGAAGGCACCCTGCTCGTGCCAGTCGCTGGAGTCAGCGGAGTAGCAGCAGCTGCGGGAGAGGGCGACCTTCCTTGCGTGAGGCGCACATGAGGTACGCGAGTTCGAGCAAACCGAATAGTCGATTGAGTGAACTTCCCGAACTTCGGGAACCGGGAGACGCCTGCGCTTCGGACAGCACTGACCGTGGGAGTTGCGACGCGCCCGGTCGCTCTAGTGGGCGACTCTTCCACAGGCGGATCGCTCAGCTGTTGCCGCTGATTAAAATCCGGCCAGGGCTCCGTGCTTGCCGTTGGTTCGTTGTTGGTAACTGGGGGCTGCACAGGCGGATCTCTTTCAGGCGTGGCGGTAGGCGGACCGCCTCTCAGAAAGTCGAGACCAGTAAGTGGACGATGCGACCTAGCAGGGTCATCATCGTCCCTACAATCCATGGCTACAGGGCCCTAGGAGGATGTTGTCAAGACGGTAGAGAGAGCAGGGGAAAGAATTCCCCTGTGCTAGCGAGTGAAAGGAGCGTTGGAGAGGGAGGGGGAGCCAGCCGAGCATTATCAGCTGAACGAGGTGCATGCATGATCTTACAACGCACCGCGGTGCCCCACTCCATCCTTCGTCCAGCGGGACGTTGGGCAACAGTCGGTGCGAGTCGCGCGAGGCTCTGCAATCCACACAACTCATGCGCTGGCATGAAAGTGGACCAGTAACAGAAAGACTTGCTCCACTTTCGTCTCAATGTGGCCCAAGTTGGCCAGACGTGCGCCAGATTGCCAGCACTTGACTTCTGTCAGTGCGCTCCGCTGCGCTGTCACCGCAATCACGCATACAGGTCTACTGATCGTGCTGTGATTGGCGCAGCTAACCCATATCACGCGTCAATCACGGCAGACTGTATAAAAGTCGGTTTCAGACGGAACTGATACAAGTGCCTGGAAAATAAGAGGAATAGCTACACGCACGTCTTTTTCATCAGACAAAATGGGAATCTCATATCTTATTCATCAGATTTCCCAAACGTTCCATTTCTTAAAAATCAGATTACGTAAAAAAAATCCGTCTTATTCCTCAGAAAAACAGACAAAAATGTCTGATAGCGAGGGCCCTGCGAGGGGGTATCTTCTAAGCGGTTTTTTGTCCATTTATAAGAATTATAAGACACCGTCCTAATGTATAAGATAAGACATATATGTCTTCTATCCGGGCGATGACGGTACGCGTTCAAGAGAGTCTGACTACACATTATACAGAAGTTATCGCAAGCATTACAACAAAAAAAGAACAGCGCACTACACTCTACAAACTGGCAACATGAGTCACGCACAGTGCTGTTAAAATACAGTTCACAAACAAGTGATGCCTGCGCCGCCACCAGCCACATAACCTTGTGAACAAATCACCTGACCAGTTAGCACTCCAAGCATTATTAAGTACAGCTGCATGTGCTTTCAACTTCTGCCCAACATCCGTTTCTCGCCAGTAGCAAAATCCCCACGCGTAAGAAGCAACCTCACATCCAGCAACCTCACTGCCCTCACCACTACCGGTAGTACCATCCCTCCAATCCTGTCCAAAATCACCCAAATTACAACCCCCATCTCCATCCCCCAAATAAAACTTCCTGATTCTCCCTAGCTTTGCCTCGCCTCGCCTCGCCTCGCCACTCCTCGCCTCATCACCGGCTGGCCCAGCCCACGCTGTCGATCTCGGACCGCGCCCGTCGGAGCAGCTCGAGGCGCTTGCTGAGGGCCTGTCTGCGCGCCATGAGCGCGGGGTCCTCGTCCAGCAGCTTCGACAGCTGCTTGCCCTCCTCGTTGCCCACCTGCGTGTAGAACGCGTCCAGCAGCGTGCGCTTCGCCTCCCGCACCTGCATGCGGAGGGTGAGGAGCGAGCAGCCAGAGGAGATCAGGAAGGTGAGTGAGAAAAGGGGGGGGGGAAGGGGGAGGTGGGGGGTAGTTTGCGTTGAAAAGGTGATGTGGACGGGAAGTGGGAGAAAGGGGGGGGGATTGGTTGTCTGTGTGTCCTGTTTCCACTGCTTCCCATATTCGTGCCTCGATGCATGAAGCATGCGGGAGATCGCGGCAACGTACCTGGCAATGCACGACAGCCTTGGGAATGGAGTTCCTCAGCGCCTCCATCACAAACGTCACATACTGCGACACGTTGCTGCCGATGCGCCGCAGGTGGATCTCTGTGTACCGGTCGGCGCCCTGCGGCACAAAGTCCCCGCGCTTGGGCGGCGGCGCGTCGTCCATTTGCGGGAGGCGGCGGATGAAGTCGACGGTGAGGAAGGACGTTTCCATCTCCACCATGGTCACTGCTGTGCGCCGACTCTCCTCCCGAAACACCTCCAGTGCTGCCGATGCTGCCGCCAGCAGTTGCGCCTGGGGAATGGGAGCAGGGGCAGGGAGGGGTGGCGGGAAGGGGAAGGGGAAGGGGAAGGGGAGACACAGGGAAAACCAGGGTGTACGGGACAAACAGGGGAAGAGATGGGTTGTGGGGTAGAGGGGATTAGTGTGGATGGAAGGGAGTGGTGGCAGCGAGGCAGCAAGTGGCGGGTGAAGTCGACGGTGAGGAAGGAGGTCTCCATCTCCACCATGGTCACTGCTGTGCGCCGACTCTCCTCCCGAAACACCTCCAGCGCTGCTGATGACGCTGCCAGCAGTTGCGCCTGGGGCAAGAAGGAGAAAGCGGGAGGGAGTGAAGTGGGGGGGAAAGAGGAAACGGGAAAGGAAGTCTCGTATGTGTCACACCACCAGGCGCAGTGATCTACAACGTGAGGTATTACCGGGGGAGGGAAGGAGCGGTGGGGGAGCTCGTACGAGAGTGCACAACACATGATGCTATGTGCGGCATTGGCAGAATGGCATGTTGTTGCTTGCAGAACCACTTGTTCTTCTTCCTACCTGGAGCGTTGGGAAGCGCAGCAGCTGTGGAGTCTCCCCTATTGCAGCCTTCACAAGATCTCTGCACGTTGACATCGGGGAGAGCGAGTGAGGACAGGAGACCAAAGAGGAGGCGATGAGCAAGCACAGGATTAAAAAAAGGGAAGAAATGTACGAAGTGTGAATGACAAGAATGTTGAAAGTTGGAAAGAGCTCCAGAAAAGAAAGAACGGACCAACCATGGCTTCAACGTGCCTTTGAAACATGATCGAAGCGCCCTCTAAAAGCCGCCTAAAAAAGCTTCCAGCTTTGAGGCACCTCAACCATTCTCCCCCCTCTTCCCCTCTTTCCACACCCCCAAACCCCCCTTCCTCCCACCCACCCACCTGAGAATGAAGTGCACCTCATCCACCACGGCCTCAGCAGGCCCCTTGAACATGAGCAGCGCGCCCTCTATCAGCCGCCGATAACCGTTCTCAGGGGCGATCAGGTGAGGCTGGTACCCGTCCGCCTCTGCCACCACCTTGCGCACGTCTGAGGAGGGGGCATGGGGCGGAGACAAGAGGGGATGGGACACGTCAAAAGCCGCAGTGACAATGACAGCTGATTACTACTGGTACCCATCCGCCTTTGCCACCTCCTTGCACACGTCTGAGGAGGGGGGACGGGGGGAGGTGTGGGGGGGTGGGACGATGCAGGAGGGACAGGGAGCGGGTGAGCAGAAGGGGACGGGACAGGTACTAGCCGTGAGCAACGAGCAGCTTCATGACAAGTCGACCAGCACAACCCCACACCCCACTCTAGCGACTCACTTTGCAGGCTCAGGTACTTGTGAAACGACATCTTCTTGAGCGCGGCCAGCAGCGCGGCCGGCAGCACAGCCGGCAGATTCTTGTCAAGCCAGCCAACATTATCCCAAACCGTACCCCAAAGACTCACTCTGCAGGCCCGGGATTAGTCGACCAGCAGTTTCGTGCGCGAGTCTAATCTAGCGGATACAAAAAGAAAACTCACACATCCCACTCTGAAGACTCACTCTGCAGGCTGAGGTACTTGTCGAACAGCAGCTTCTTGAGTGCAGCCGGCAGCTTGTCCTCAAACACGCTCGTGGCTTTTAAGTCGACTCAAAGTTCACGATGTTCTCCGGAAACTCACTCTGCAGGCTGAGATACTTGTCGAACGGCAGCTTCTTCAGCGCGGCCGGCAGCTTGTCCTCAAACACGCTCGTGATGCGGTCACCGCCCGCGCGCCGCCCGTCGAGGTGGTCCTGGAAGGTGTCATAAAAGGCGCGGCTCATCTCCAGCACCTGGTACAGCTGCGCTCCTGCATCGTCCCCGATGGGCCGCCCGAACGCCATGAGCTCCTTCTCAAGCTCGTCCACGTTGTTGTTCACCAGGGCCTGGGGGGACAGGGGTGCAGTGTGGGCGGGTGTGTGGGGAGGCGAGTCTTGGGCCGACTCAAATGTTACACTCGTCAGGCTCGTCCACGTCGTTGTTCACCAGGGCCTGGGAAAGAAGGGTGCGGGCGGGTGTGGGAGGTGGTGTGTGTGTGTGCTCGGAGAGTAGAGTTCTCCTCCTCTTCCTCTGGTCCTCCCCAAACCCTCCTCACGGAAACCGGCCCAAACACGCACCGTGATGCCAGGAATGCACGACTTGATGACCTCCTCGAGGTGCTTGGACACCATCTTGGCCAGGTACTCCGTGCCCATGCGCGACGCCACCAGGTGCACTCTTCCACTGCCCCCAATCTCCCCAACCCTCCACACCTCCCCACCACTCCACACCGCCTCCCTCTCGCCACCCTGGACAGTTCCCCTCACGCCCAAACCCGTTCAACACCCTCATCCTCATCACCCATGTTCCCCCTCACCGCCTCAGAAGAACAGAACCAGCCCAAGCACTGACCGTGATGCCGGGAATGCGCGACTTGATGACCTCCTCGAGGTGCTTGGACACCATCTTGGCCAGGTACTCCGTGCCCATGCGCGACGCCAGGTGCGCGTAGTCGGGGGACGTCTGGAAGAACTCGCGCTCGCGCCGCCGCGCACTCGTCATGTCCGCCGCGCGGTTGATGTCCGCCTGCGACCGGTTCACCACTCCGATCCACGGCTTCTTCAGCTTGAACGTGCGCCCCTCCAGGATCTGCCGCACACGTGGAGAAGGGTCCAGGGGAAGGGGGGAGGGGGGAATGGGAGGAAAAGGGAGGGGGGAGGAAGGGGGAGGAAGGGGGAGGAAGGGGGAGGAAGAGTGGTGTGTGAGAGGTGAGGGAATGGGCGGAATGAGAGTGGATGGGGTGCACACGAGTGGGTGGGAGAGGAAAGAGGGAGGAGGGCAAGGAGGGCGGAGGCCAAACAGCTGGCTGCTGGCAGGTGACGCAGTGGAGCACATCAGCATGGGAAAGAAGGGAGCGAGGGCCACAAACAGCCTCGAGACCAGATGACCTTTGACTCGTCGACTTCACAGTGACCCAGACATGAACGCTCAGAAACATGATTGGTATGGCTTTAACGGGGCTGGGTCCAGGGTCCATAAGAGGAATTGACGAGGCAGCGAACAGCACTGTAGTGCGAAGCAGGAGGCGAGGGGAAGGAGTGGAGTGGAGGTAGGGCAGGGGCAGGACGTACATCGAGGGCGTTGGTGCCCTTGTCCATGAGATCTAGCTTGGTCAACACACCCCATGTGCGATCACCTGCCGGGAGGGAGGAAGGGAGGGAGGGAAGGAGGGAGAGAGGGAGAAAGAGAGGGAGAGAGGGAGAAAGAGAGGGAGAGAGGGAGGGAGAGAATGAGGGAAAGAGGGAGAAAGGGAGAGTATGAGGGAGAGAGGGTGGGGGGAGTCATATAGACATAGAGTCTGCGCGAAAGACAGCAATACATGGACACTGAGAGTCGCATTACCACTTCTGTGCTCTCGTAAGACCAGCAAGCCCAACCCTGCTGTACTAGCTCCCACCTTCCCACAATCGCATGTCCAGTCCACCCACTGCAAGCAACCACAACCTACCTTTCCTCCCCTGCTCCCCCCCACCCTTCCCCTCTCAACCCCCACCATGTGTGCTCTCTCCGTCCCCTCCCTCCCGACTCCTCCTACCGCCCCTTCCCCCTTTCCCCGTTCTCCCAGCCAACCCCCCTTCACGCCTCCCACCCATCTCACCCTGCGGATCGACCTCTCTGGCGAGCTTCATCGCGTCCGACGTGGCAAGATCCTGATTCGCGGGCGAAATCGCCAGAATGATACAGTTGGGATTGTCCACAAAGTTCCGCACCATGGACTCGATCTCCGCCACAATGCTCTCGTGCTGCCCGTCCACCGCGATCTTGGTGAGACCCGGCAGATCCACCAGCGTCAGGTCGATCACGTTCGGCGAGTAGATGCTCAGGTGGATGGGAACCGACGAGATGCCCTTCGTCTTGCCCGTCACGCGGTCCGTTTCGTCTGGTTGGCGATCGCGGGAGGGTTACGGAGAGCGGGAATTGGGCGGAGTGGAGATTGGCTTATGAGTCGCCTCAGATGAGGGGTTGATGGGAACGGGAAGTGGATGGAGTAAAAGCACAAGGCGGGAGCGGTTCCGGTTGCAGAGAAGACAAGAGAAGCTCTGCAAGCGTACGGTTACGACCGTGAGCAACAACCGGAAACGGCATAGGAGCCTCAAGCCACCAGGAGTAAAACACTCGAGAGGACATTTGATGGAAGCAGGACCAGTGGAAATGACTGAAGCACACAGAAATTCGATGTCTGATACGACCAGCAAGTAAATAGCAATGACGAGCTTCCTGAGAAATATAACGTCCACGAATTCCTCCACACCTTGAATTTCTTTTCGGATCAAGTTGAAGTCCGATATTTTCTTCCCCTGCGCGTGCATAAATTCCGCGTATTCCGGACCGTCTTGCTTGTGCAGCTGTAGCACCAGCGGCCGCCGAGTCACAATCCCCGATCCTCTGGGCAGAAAATCCTTCCCCACGATGCTCTCCAGTACGGAGGATTTACCGGACGACTGGCCTCCCACCACAGCCACGGACGGGAGTTGCTCCCACAGCGTGGGGAGAGCTGAATCCGTCTCGTCGCCGCCGCCATGATCGCCTAGCGCTGTACAAACCTGTTGTAGCCGATTGACGAGCCCGATAACGCTTTCCATGGCTCTGGAGACACCACAGACAGTGAGGGCTTTCTATGAATCGTAGCTCGAGAGGCTGCGAAAATGACTGCTGTTGGTGCTGAAAGAGGGTTGAAGCTTAATCGCAGGAAAAACTTTCGAAGACACTGGAAACACAGCAGCAGATCCGCAGCCACCTAGCTTCCAGTTGTGACGATATAGATTTCCAGAAGTATCAGTGCTGTGGGGATCGGTGCCTCCTAAAGTGGCTCTGCCGTGTTGGCTGGCTGCTGTCTTTTTTAGTGAGGGCACCCTAATCTCGAGAACTGTTGGTGCTCATCGCATTGGGAACTGGGATTCGCACAGCATACGTGCGAAAGTGAAGTGCACCGAACTAATGTCGCTGAGCCTTTTGCCTAATGTTACATGTTTCGATGGAATTGGCGAGCTGCCCTCTGGTAACCGCACCTGACAGGCTCTGACCAATTAGCAGCCAAGTCCCTTTGCAGAGGTCATTCGAAAAGCCAGCTGATGTTCCTGGCGGGCGGATCGATACCTGCTAGGGCGGACGAGGTCGAGAGACTTGGGGCTGGGCTGGACCCTAGCTTTTGCCGTGGCATGATGGGGCAGGCGGAAGCCACACGAAACATACGACATATCGGTATTTCGTTTGAAGCCACATCGACTTTGATATACGGTATTTGAACGTTTAATGACAAGCCTCATACTCTGAAAGCATCACCACTTGTCAGTTTAATCAGGAAATATAGAACTTACTGAATCAAAATTTAATTCATTGGAATTCAAACTTATTACACTCATAATTATCTGCATATAAGTCCTGATATTGTTCTGTGGGTCCCTTCAAGAAAAGCTGTTCATTTTTTGCAATATAAGACGTTGGCTTAGACTGGATTGCAGTGTTCTATGTGAAGCGGGATGAACCATCACCGAAATTTCTGTAGATCCTTGGCACTGACGTGTCGTCCTAACATTGACCTGTTCTCAACTCCCAACCTGATCTGTGTCACTGCGAACCTGGCAGTCTCCTCTTTCCCAAAAAACGAGGTGACAGACTGTGTGTCATGGAACCTTCCGTTTCCTTCTCCAATCCAAACATACCACGTTTCCTGGCCATTCGATCCCAAAAACTCGTGCAACAAATACCATTCGGATCGGACCGTCGATCGGGTGAAAGATTTCCTTCACATGAACGCGCCGCTTTTCTGTTTCCAAGTGTTCAGATCATAACACTCGGTGGCGTTATGAGACCTTGTTCGGTTGGCACAGATTCATCCTGTTCCATTCAATTTCAATTTTACCCGTCAGCTTTGCAATGGCTCTCGTTCGCGCCCTAGAGACTGCAATGTCTGGTTCGGCTGTCCGATTTGGCAGCCTGTACGATGCGCAGTGTTCACATGCAACCAGCTCTCCCGTTATCGCGCCTGTGCGTCCATCAGCAACGGCCTGCTTCTCGCCTCAAAGGTTCGCCTGCCTGCATCCCATTCTCACATGAATGCTCTCCAGCTTCTTCTTCCTTGAATTCTTTTCAATTTCCGCTCCTGAAATCTGTGAGCACATCTGCTCATGTCCGACATGTGCCTGAATGACTCTCCTCACTCGCCGTTTGTGAACAACCAGTACCAGATTCGGAATTCACCATTCTTTACTTCCTTCTCCAACCTCCCCTAGTTCACGATTTACTTTCTGGTACTCCCCGTTCACGTCAAGTTTGAGTGTGTTTTGTTAGCATGGAATTTCCTGCCTCCGTGTGTTGCGCGATGCTCCCCCCACCATGTATGTCCGTCCAGACACCAGCTGCGGCTGCAAAGATCAAGAAGCAGCAGCAGCAGCACAAGCAACGGTAGCGTTGCCAGGAGACATCTATGGCGGTGCATGGCGTCAGGAGGCGACGGCGGGGAAGAGAAGAAGGACGGGTCGAGCGGCGAGGAGAAGCAACAAGCGGCGCCGTCCGCGGACTCCCTTCCGCCCATTCCCTCTCCGCCCCCGATTGACGATCCGCTGGCGTCCGAGCCTCCACCGGTGAGCCATGGCGATCTTATCTCGTAATACCATTCAAAGCTTCACAGAAAACGATTCGTCAGCGTCAGCAACAGCAGCAGCAGCAGCATCAGTCGCGTCAACTGCATTAGCACTAAAGAGAGTTCGCTTCTGCCCTGAAATCCTCGCACATATTCACTTATCGAAAGCCATGTCCCTCCCTTACTCAACTGTTTTCCTCGTTCCCTCAATCCGCGACCGTATTCCCCCTTGTTGGTCGTCTCCCGCATCTCCCCCGCTCTTCCCCGCATCTCCCGCGCTCTTCCCCGTGCTCTGCGTGGTCCCACCACCACCAGGAGTTCCCGTCGCCGGACCTCAAGCTGCCTCGAGCCGTCATTGACTCGCTGCGCGACCGCGTGTTTGGCTTCGATACCTTCTTCGTCACGGACATGGAGCCGTACGAGGTGAGGGAGGGTGCGAGATGAGCGTACGAGGTGAGGGAGGGTGCGAGATGAGCGTACGAGGTGAGGGAGGGTGCGAGATGAGCGTACGAGGTGAGGGAGATTGCGGGATGAGCGGACGAGGTGAGGGAGATTGCGGGATGAGCGGACGAGGTGAGGGAGATTGCGGGATGCGGCTCACGAAAGAGGCGTACGAGGTACGGCGTACGGAATGAGGCGTGGGGGAAGAACCGCCGCACGAGAAGAAACGCACGGGCCGAACACGAGGATGGTGAACCGTGCGTGAAAGGCTATTCAACTGACACAGCGATCCTTCCTTCCATCCATCCATCCTTCCATACCGAACTACCTGTTCGCCTTCTCTTCACATCCTACATTCATTCGCCTCCCTCTGCTTACCCAGCAAATTCACCTCTTCCTTGTTCTCCGCCTGTCAAATCCCAATCTCCTTACTGCTCCCCGTTTCTCTTCTCCCCCTTGCCGCGGTCAGGGCGGAGTATTGTTCCGCGGGAACCTAAGAGGGGACTCTGAGCGCGCATACACCAAGCTGACTGCCAGACTCAAGGTACTGGGGGGGAAGAGAGGAGGCGGGGGGGGGGGGGGGGTAGGGGAGGATTTTCTAGGTGCCTCAAAAGTTGTTCCGCGGGAACCTAAGAGGGGACTCTGAGCGCGCTTACACGAAGCTGACTGCCAGACTCAAGGTAATGCGAGGCGGAGAGAGAATGCGGGAGTGGGGTGGGAAAGAAGATGATGAGAGGATAGCGGGGGATGGGAACGGGGTTCGCTGGAGACGAGAAGGGAAGGGAGTAAGGGCAACCCACATACCCCATCGATCCATCCATCCACCCTTCCCCCACCTATACATCCCACCACACCACACCGCCCCCTCTCCCCAACCCCCACTCCCCCGCTACGGGGTGTACGGTGAGCAGTACGTGCTGTTCCTGCTCGTCCAGGTGTCTTTTGTGTCGGTTCAACCTCCACCCCCCCGGTTCCCCCCCGGCCTCCCTTTTCCCGCCTGTCTCTCTCCTCCCCACCCCCGTGCAGGAGGTGTACGGCGATCAGTACGTGCTGTTCCTGCTCGAGTCCACGGACCAGGACGAAAGGCCCGTGGCCGTGGTGGTGCCTGGCTCCAGCCTCGATCCCCTGCCCGCACGTATGCACTTGTCGCTCAGGGGCGTGGATGGGTTGGGAGGGGTCGTGAAAGTGAGGGGAAGCGTGTTTGGGGAAGAGATTAAGCAGTAGAATGCGAAGGGAGGAGAGCGAGTGGAGGAGACATGTAAAACACACCCTGCACATGCCTCGCACTACCTCTGCACTCCCAATCCCCCTCTCCTTGCTTCTCCTCTTATTCTCCCCTCGCTTCTTCGTCCCTTCTCCTCTCCCTCCTCTCTTTGCTCCTCTCCCCATCCCTCGGTCCCCAACTCTCTCTCTCGCAACAACCGTTCTCTGCATGTGCAGCGGTGCCGGAGTGGCTAGCAGCAGGGGCGTTCGGGGCAGTGACGCTCGTCACGGTGCTGCTCGCCTATAGCCCTTCGCCCGAATTCGGGTTCATGTGAGTCCTCTATACCCCCCTTTTCCTACGCCCTTCTCCTATCGCCATTTGCCTATTGCCCTACTCTACTCCTATTGCCCTTCTCCTATCGCCCTTCTCCTATCGCCCTTCTCCTATTGCCCTTCTTGTTCTCCCACTAGGCCCTTCAGGATGATATGTAAGGTAGGTGGTAGGTAGGTGGTTTGTTCATCCATTCCGTTTACCATTCTCCAAAACGTTTTCTCTCGAGTGATTCTCCCTCACAATTTTCCTCCTCACATTTAATCCTTTTCTGATTTCGAATTCGTGTGTGGGCTTTGAGTCGACTCAAAAGTCACTTCCTTTGAATTCGTGTGAGGGGCTCTGTCCTCCTGCCCTGATCTGCGTCCTGCCTCAACTTTCCACATCACTCACCCTCGGCTTGCATCATTGCCTGCATTTGTGAGATGTTCTAACAAAACAACTGCCTACATTTCTCTTCCCCCCCCCCCCCCGCATCTAGCCCAGAATACCTACATGCTCCATGCTCCCTTCTCACTGCCTCCCTCCCTCCCCCCCGTCCCTCACTTCTCATCCCCTTCCCTCCCTCCCCCCCCTCCCCCTCGCCAGTCCATCAACAGAGTACCTCACAGGGCCGCTTCTGGAGGCGTCTTTTGAGGCGCCTCAAAAGTCGCACTCTCTTCCTCCCCCCCGTCCCTCCCTCCCCTCCCTCCCCCCCCCTCCCTCCCCCCAGTCCATCAACGGAGTACCTCACAGGGCCGCTACTGGAGGGGTTGCCAGCAGCGATGGTGTTCGCGCTGCTCATGGCCGTGCACGAGGCAGGCCATGCCATCCCCGCCAAGCAACTCGGCGTGTCACTCAGCGTCCCTTACTTTGTGCCGTCCTTCCAGGTAAGAGAGGGAATGGAAAGAGGTGACTTTTGAGTCGACTCAAAAGTTTCCAGGTAAGTGAGGGAATGGACATGGGTTGACTTTTGAGTCGACTCAAAAACCCTACTTTGTGCCGTCCTTCTAGGTAAGTGAGGGAATGACTTTTGAGTCGACTCAAAAGTCAGCTCGGCGTGTCACTCAGCGTCCCCTACTTTGTGCCGTCCTTCCAGGTAAGAGAGGGAATGGACATGGAAGGGGTGGAAGGGGGGGGAGGGCATGTGGAGGTCACGCCGTGCGTGCACAATGTGAGGTGGGCACCTGCCATGCAATGGAGTTTTGAGATGTCTCAAAACAATGTGAGGTGTGCAGCTTTGGAGCAGTGACGCGAATCACATCCACCGTTACGAGCCGCAGCGATCTTGAGACGGTTCAACATTCCCTTCCCATCCCCTTCCCCCCCCCCCCCCCCTCCTCATCCCCCCCAGCTGGGCAGCTTTGGAGCAGTGACGCGCATCACATCCACCGTCAAGAGCCGCAGCGACCTGGTCTCAGTGGCAGCGCCGGGCCCTCTGGCCGGCATGGTAGCGTCGCTGGCGGTGCTGCTGCTCTCGCTGCTGGTGCTGCGCCCAGAGGACGGGATTACTGTCAACGCCGCAGCGTTCCATGACTCGGTTCTTGTGGGCGGGCTGGGTGAGTTGGTGTCTTGTAGAGTAGCTGAGTTTTGAGGATGAGGTGTCTCAAAACTCGCTGCTCTCGCTGCTGCTGCTGCTGCTGCTGCTGCTGCTGCTGCTGCGCCCTGAGGACGGGATTACCGTCAACGCCGCAGCGTTTCATGACTCCATTCTCGTCGGCGGGCTCGGTGAGTGGGGGGAGCCTTTAAGAATAGCTACATTTGGAGGATGAGGCGTCTCAGAACTCGTTACTGGCGGTGCTGCTGCTGCTGCTGCTGCTGCTGCGCCGAGGACGGCATCCATGAAACCCACTGCTGCTGCGCCGAGGACGGCATCCATGGAGTGCATTCAGGCACTCTAGTTCCTAACCTCACTTGCACTCACCTTGCTCACCCACCTTACTCAACTCGCTCGCTCTCCGAACGCATTCATGGAAGCTATTATTTTAAGAGTTAGCTTAGGCTGCAGGTGTCTTATTCGTTTGGCCTGGAATAAATCACCACCTTGTGTCCGAAGGAGTTTTCAAAAGACTGGTGCCTTTAAGCTGCCTGGTCAGGTGCATACTGCTTGCACAGGGCAGCTTTCTCCTAATCCCATGCATCACTGAATCTCACGCTGCTCTCCACACCTTCCACACTCTCCCCTACCTTCCCTGCTTCCTCCCCCGTGCTTCCCGTCCAGCTGAGCTGCTTCTGGGCCCGCACCTGACAGAAGGCTTGTCGCCGACCCTATCTCCATTGGAGTCTCTAAATGCTCGTTCTCTGCCTAGACATAGCGAGACTGCTTTCACAGATCAGATCTTTCCACTCTCTCCCTCTCCTTTCCACTTGCTCCTCCCCCAGCCAAGCTGCTTCTGGGTCCGCAGCTGACAGAGGGGGCTTCACTGAGTCACTGACCCTGTCCCCTGTGACCTCGGCGGCATGGGCTGTCAAACCCCCCCTTCCTCAACTAGCCCTCTTCCTCCTCCCACACTGTTCTCACGTGCTCCTCCCCCAGCCAAGCTGCTTCTGGGTCCGCAGCTGACAGAAGGGGCGTCACTGACTCTGTCCCCCGTGACCCTCGCGGCCTGGGCTGCACTGCTTGTCAACGCCATTAACTGCATCCCTGCGGGCGAGCTGGATGGAGGTAGAATCGCCATGGGGCTGTTTGGCAGGAAGGTGAGTGCACAGCAGCCGCCGTCTGTAGCCTGTTGTAGCCTGCCGTCTGTAGCCTGCCATCTGTCACCTGTCGTCTGTCACCTGTCGTCTGTCACCTGCCGTCTGTCACCTGTCGTCAGTTGGCTGTCCTTTGTCATCTGTTGTCTGCATTTTCAAGACCTTTCAATTCATCTCTCCCATTTACTCCATTCTCCCTCCTCACACACATAACCTCCCTTCCTTTCCACCCCCCCCCCCCCCCCCCCCCCTCCTTTCCCCCCTCCCGCTCCAACAGTGGGCGCCGCGCCTGTCCCTCGCATCGCTCATTCTCCTGGGCATCACGGGATATTCAGGCACGTGGCGCTCTTCTCTCTGATGCTCATTCCGCCCACTTTCGCTCCGCCCTCACATCCAACCCCCCTCCCCCCTCAACAGTGGGCGTCGCGCCTGTCTTTCACATCGCTCATTCTCCTGGGCCTCACGGGCATATTCAACAATGTGGCGGTCTTCTCTCTGATGCTCATTCCACCCATTCACCCCACTCTCGCTCCGCCCTCACATCCAACCCCCCTCCCTCCCCCCTCAACAGTGGGCGTCACGCCTGTCCCTCGCATCGCTCATTCTCCTGGGCATCACGGGCATATTCAACGACGTGGCGCTCTTCTGGGTCGTGCTTATCCTCTTCCTACAGCGCGGACCTGTCACTCCACAGGCGAATGAAATCACCCCGCCCTCTGACCAGGCCAAGATCCTGGGAGCAGCAGCACTTGTGCTCGGCGTGCTTGTGTATGCACCACTGCCTGTACCCTTTTGAAGCAGTGAAGTGGTGCGGTTGGTTGGTGGGAGGCCGAGGTTAACTCGCATAACACTAGTTCACATACCGTGCGCCTGATGGTTTGTGCTTGCAACGAAGTTCTCCCCCCCCCCCCCCCCCCCCCCCACCTCTTGGTTTATGAGTGTTCTTCGCATTTGATCCCAACTTATACTGTAACTACGGTAGATTAATTTGTCATCATACTGTACAGCACGATAGAAACATCACCAACCTCATTTTTGAAATTAAAAAGCGCCGCCACACTGTAGCTGGGCATGACAAGCTGACAAATGCTGCACACCCAAAAGAACCCTTTTCTGGATGTCTACTCACCACATATTCTAATGTCATACCGTATACCCTTTACTCAATATCTTACACCCAAGCCAAACACCCCTCTGGTCTGGCTGGCATTCCCAGTGTCAGGGCAGTCAGCAGGCCTGGTTGAGTGCAGGTGGTGCCATATCAGGTCAGCTGCACTGCACGACATCCGATCTGTCCACTCCCTAACCTTACACCACCTGTCTCCCTATGCAAGCATGAATGCCGGTGAAGCACCAAGGCGAGTCTAAAGCACGCTACTACAATGTGTACGACATGGTGGAGGAAGGGAGGGAATGCTGGGAATGACGAGTCCAGGTTGAATCAGAACCTTGTGCTGGAGAGTACAGCCCTCAGCCCTCACTCCCATTCATTCTCACAATTTTCGCCCAGCCCACGCCTTCCTCCCTCCGCCTACCCTTAAGTCCTTCTCTCCTTTCTTAAACGGCTCAACGCCTGCATCCCGCTCCTACCGCACACTTTGCACATCCCACTGCACACCAGCAACTCACACTTCCGTTCTACCTAACACCACGTGATCACCCATCACCTATCCTAACTATCCATATCCCCTATCCCCTACCTCTAACCCCTATCACCTCTCCCATCTCCGCTCACCATTGACCCTAACCCCGAACCCCTCTCCCCTACCTGCTCTCCCCTAATTCCTCTCCCCTACACCCCCTCTCTGCCATCCTCAACCTTTTCCTTCACTTCTTCTTGCCCGCCGGCTTCACCTTCCCCATAAGAACCTTCCCCTTGCTCGCTCCCTTCTTGCCCTCCGCATCTGTCGGATCCGGAGGCGGGGCTTTGACTAGCGTCAGCGGTGCTCCGTCTCTCGCCGCCACTGCTGCTGAACGAGACTCGTTCGCCGCGTTAATGAACTTGGTTACTTCCTGTGGACACGAGTGCGCCGTGGCAGGGGTTTGTCGAAAAAGGGATAGGATGGGTGAGAGAGGGGACAACAGCGGAGGAGGACGAGAGGGTCAGGAGGCACTGTGCAAGCTAGGTCTCCCTTTTTCGCATCCATAATTCGTTTTTTTTTCAAAGACTCGTGAAGCGGCTGGGAAAGTGTACCTTGCTGGCGTCAAGTTCGGAGGTGTTTTTCTTTGTCGCCTTCACAACCCTCCCTGATTTTCACATGAGCCAATTGCCACGTAATCGAGCAAAAAAACAGGGCGAAGCGTTACGGATAAAAGCGGGGAAACAGAGGGAAGCAGGTAAGCGAACGTGGAAGTGAACGCTAACCTTTTCGAACTTTGATCGCCTTCCCATGCCGGTTCGGTGGAACCGCTTTCTTCTTTATGCCTTTAAACTGCTGCCCCTTCTGAACCATACCGCCTATAGGTTAGCGAAACGCAGGTGGCGCACGTGTGAATGGGATTTGGTGTGACAAGATGACGCGGATTGCGGGAGGAAGAGGCTTGTGAGGAAAAAACCGAGTCTGTTGAAGCAGCTGGGACAAATGAATCAAGGGTAATTACCTCCGTGGTAACACACTTGGAGCTCGATCGCCTCCGAGGTAACCCACGTGTTCGAATCGTAATCAAGGTATGGCGCGATCGCCCTAATGGTAACCAAAATGCCTACCTGGTCAACATTTTTGCCTGAATGGTAATGAACAGTGCACCCGGAATCACTCAGAGGTTCATACGCGCTCAAACAGTAAAACACAGGCGAATGCGGGATCACCTCCGCGTGCTCGCGAAAGCGAGCTGCCCGCGGGCAAGAAAAAAAACTAAAACCCACTCGGAAGGCATTTGGTTCGGGAGGCATCAACCCTAAAATTTTAGGGTTGAGGCTCCCGAACCGCATGCCGGTCGTGATGGGGAATAGTTTTTTTTGCCCCGGGCAGCTCGCTTCCGCCAGCTCGCGCGTCCTGGTGGGTTCGAAACCTACCAGGAGAGGCACCTGGTGGGTTTGCGCCCACCAGGGCTCGGATGGACTGACAAGTAACAGAACACGTCAACTGAACTGTATGCCCTATGATTAGCGTTTGACTCAGCTAAACTTGAACTGACAGATCATGTAACATTTCAGGAACGCGAATTACAGTTTACTGGACTTACGTTCACAATCACAGTCCAAAAAGCCAAAAATGTTATCCCCAGTGTGTGTGAATCAATGAGACTGTAAGGAAATTTCCATTTCCTTACGCCGCATCCCTGCTTAGCGCGTACATCACTGTAGCACCACAGTCAGCGCCGTTACCACTCGCGACCCTCGCTTCGACAATCTTCCCGCCACCTCGCACATCGCAACCCGACCTCTCGGCTCGGCTGGTAACCCTGTGAATCAAGAAAAACAGGAATGAGAATGACTAAGTGAAAGTTGGGTACAAGAAGCAAACCCTAGAAAACTGTACCCCATATGTGCTACCCCACTCTAGCCTACAGTAGCTTAGTCATATAAATCTGACACACCCCCATAGGCAAAGTGGGGGAGAACAAGGGGTCACAAGACCAGTCAAGCAAAGCATAGCAAAAAACAAGCTCAGGGTGGATCACAAAGTCACCACACATTCCGAGCACAAGTTCAAGGCCACAAGGCCAGTTCACAAGCAGGAGTACACATATATATAAAAAGGCTAGACAAACAAGAGCAGGTATATATATATGTAACAGTACAAGCAAGGTCAAGAGGTGAGCAAGTGAGGCAAGGTAGGCACAAGGCCCAGCTGAGTACAGAAGCGCTGATGGTCACAAGGCGCAAGTGCCTTGGTGAAGATATCAGCAGTGTTGGCCTCAGAGGCCACGTACGCAAGACGCAGCTGACCACGCTGCTGCAGCTCACGAGCAAGAAAGTAGCGGAGAGCAATGTGCTTCGTTCTGTGCTCCAGTCGCTGCTCCCGACACAAGGCCAGCATGGCCTTGTTGTCTACGTACAGCACTGGAGGAGAACGAGGCAACTCTCCGAGGTCAGTCAGCAGGTAGGTGAGCCAGCGAAGCTCCTGTGCAGCCATGGCTCCTGCGTAGATCTCAGCCTCACAACTGGAGCCGAGAACAGAAGACGAGCGAGTAGCCCGCCACGAAACAGAGCCGGAACCAAGGCTGAAGGTGTAACCCTGTGACGACCGCTGCGTAGCCTGGTCGTCAGCCCAAGAAGCGTCTGCGTGCCCAGTAAGGACCACTGGACTCTGCCCTCCAAGCACAAGCCCCATGCCCGACGTACTGCACAAGTAGCGCAACACCCTCTTCGCTGCAGCCATGTGCTCCGGTCTGTGTCTCCCAGGAGCAACATAGCGTGCAAGAATGCTAAGAGGGTATGCAAGGTCAGGTCGTGTGCAGGTCATCAGGTACATGAGGCAGCCAACAAGCTCTGGGTACGGGCCACTCGACTCTACGGACTCATCCGAAGGCAGAGCTGAGAGCGAGTGGCGAGTAGGCAGAGGAGTGGCCTGAGGCGAGGAGTACGTGAAGCCGAAGCGCTGAAGGACCTGCTGCACCATGTGTGACTGAGTCAGGGTAATGGTGCGGCGTGCTCTGTCCCGAGTGATCTGCAAGCCAAGGTAGCTGCGCAGTTCACCCAGGTCAGTGCACGTGTGTCTCTTCTGCAGCTCGGACTTCACGTGGGCTAGTCCAGCAGTGTCAGCTGTGGCAAAGACCAAGTCATCGACGTACACGAGGATGTGGAACGGCGGCAAAGAAGTGTCGGTGCGCAGAAACAGCGACGGGTCGGCAGTAGAGGGAGCAAACCCAAGAGCCGCAAGTGTAGTCCTTAGTGTGTCGTGCCACTCACGCGGTGCCTGGCGGAGACCGTAGACTGGCCGCCGTAGGCTCCACTGGGTGCCAGGAGGAAAAGACCCAGTGAAGCCAGGTGGGCGACGCAGCCAGATCTCCTCGTGCAGGCTGCCCTGCAAGAAAGCAGTGCTGAAGTCAAGAGAGTGTAGCTCGTAGTCACGGTGAGCAGCTACGTGCAGCAGTACCCGAAGAGTGGTCATCTTCGGGGTGGGAGAGAAGGTCTGAAAGTAGTCAACTCCCTGCCGCTGACTGAAGCCACGAGCCACGTAACGCGCCTTGAAGACAGGCGGAGAACCCGGCGGTCGCTTCACCCTGAAAATCCACATGCCACTGACGATGTTCGCCCCAGGAGGGGGAACAGCGTCAACGTAGGTGCCTGTGGACTTCCAGGAAGCCATCTCTGCGTCCATAGCTGCCTGCCACTGAGAGGAGTAGGGACCCTCTATCGCCTCCGCGTAAGAGCGCGGAGTCGGGATGTCAAGTGCATCCGGGTCTCCCTCAGGGGTAAGCAGTACGGACACGAGATGAGGTGAAGCAGCGGCCAAGCACTGGAACTCCTCCTGCCTGTCCTCAAGGACGTCCGTGCCAAGGGCACACTCACCCCCGACGGACGGAGGACAGACAGACTCAGACTCAGCAACAAGACTGGCGACGTAGTCTAGGCGACAGCGAGCAGCAAAGTCGACGAGCTCAGCAACTAGAGCAGACGCAGCAGTGGACTCAAAGGAAGGGTCAGTGACAACCGTAGCAAGGAGACGCGTGACAGTAGGACTGGCAGCGCGAAGAGAGTCCGACTCCGGGTCGGCAAGAGTAGGAAGAGAAGACTCAGGAGGAGAAGGCAAAGGGGCACGCAGAGGAGCAGTGGACGGACGCAGAGACATCCGGTGCGTGCCAGGGACAGGAGGAGGACGCTGACGCGAACCGCGACCACTAGTGCGAGCAGCACGGACAGGCGACGCAGGGCGAGACGCAGGCTCACGACGCTCAGCAAGACCTCCAGTAGGACCAGTGTAGGGAGACGGAGCAGGCAGTGGGGAGGCCGGCTGTAACTGTAACTGCGACGGGACAGGCTGTGGACACTCTAAGGGAGGAGGAGGACCAGTAGAAGGCGGGAGACCAAGAACCTGCTGAAGGAGCGGAACGAAGTACGGCCGAGGCCGCGCGGCGACTCCAGACACAGGAGGGACAGCACCAGCACCCGCAGGGGCAGCACCAGCACCAGTAGCAGCTCCAGCTCCAGAACCCCCAGCAGCACCAGTAGTACCCCCAGCAGGACTGCCTCCAGGACCGACAGCAGTAGCCTCCGCGCCAACACCCGCAGCAACTCCAGCTCCAGAAGTACCCGCAGGTCCAGCAGCTCCAGAACTCCCAGTACGAGCACCTCCGGGACCCGTGGCACCAGCTCCCTCAGAAGCAACAGAACCTCCAGTACCCGCAGCACCTCCAGCTCCAGCAGCTCCAGCAGCTCGCCTCCAGCGCCGGGCAAACCACTCACGCAGCTCCTGGGGAGAGAGTGGCTCTCGGCGAGAGGGAGCACCCGGTGAACCGCCAGGCACAGCACCACCAGGCGTAGTACCCCCAGGCTCAGCACCTCCAGGCGGAGTACCCCCAGGCTCAGCACCCCCAGACGCAGCACCCCCAGGCTCAGCACCCCCAGGCGTAGTACCCCCAGGCTCAGCACCCCCAGTCGTAGTACCCCCAGACTCAGCACCCCCAGGCTCAGCACCCCCAGGCTCAGCACCCTCAGCAGCACCAGAGTCACCAGCGACCTCGACAGGCTCAACAGCGTCTACCTGGGACACACCTGAAGGGGCAGGACCCTGAGGGGGGAGGGGGTCTACCGGGGGGGGACCTGGTACAAGGAAGAGCGGTGGCGGGGGGAGGGACGGAGTGCGGTAGGGGAAGAGGCGGTAGTAGGGGACCGACTCGTCGAACGTGACGTCCTGGGAGGACAGAACACGGCGAGAGGTGGGGTGGTAGAATTGCCACCCTGGGGCGTCAGGGGGGAAACCCAGGAAGACGCAAGGAGCAGCACGAGGGGACAGCTTGTCCGCAGACAAGTCGCGGACAAACGCCCGAGATCCCCAGACACGGAACGCAGACGCATCGCCAACCTTCCCCGTCCACAGCAAAGCTGGGGAGGTCTCCGGCATGGAGACCCTGGGCTGAAGGTTGATCTGATGCGCCGCGTACCGAACCGCAAACGGCCACAGAAAATGGGGGGCAGCCGCATGCATCATGGACGTACGGGCGACGTCCATGACCATGCCAATGCGGCGCTCAGCAATCCCATTTTGCTGTGGAGAGTCCGGAAGCGTGAAGGTCTGGCGGATGCCTCGTGCACGACAGTAGGCTCGCAGAAGGCCAGAGGAGAACTCTCCGCCTCTGTCAGAGTGCAGACGCAGAACAGGAAAGTCCGAGCCAAAGCTCCGCCTGAGCTGGAGACGAGCTGCGCGGATCCAGTCGATCAACACCTCAGTGACATCACCCTTGCTGCGCAAGGGGAAGACTGTGGTGTAACGCGAGTAGTCGTCAACCACCAGCAGGAAGTAGCGCTCGTGACCCTGTCCACGGACGCGGGCCGGGCCCCACACGTCCATGTGAAGCGTCTGCAGCGGGGCCTCTGTCGGAGGAAACTGGGAGGAGTGAGGGGTAGCCCGCTGCCGTCCCTCGACACAGGGGACGCAGGTAGGGCCTGGCCCCGGAGGAAGGGGAGGGAGGGACCGGGGAAGACCAGAGACAAGGACACGGGAGGCCATGCTCCGGAGACGAAGCAGGGAGGGGTGGCCAAGGCGGTGGTGCCAGAGGAGAGTCTCGTGAGACAGGAGGCGACACGAGCAGGGGGCAGACTCAGGACCAGACCTGGACGCTGCAGCAAACACCTGACCCGACGCAGCTACCTGACCAGACGCAGGGACTGGAGGAGACGCAGTGGTCAGTGTGTACAGGCTCGACCCTGGCCGACGTGTAAACGTGGCCAGGTGGCGGCCTGTCCGAGCGTCCGTGCAGTGGGTCACCCGCTGACTCGCAGGAGTGAACTGGTGAACCCCCGCATCCTGTAGGTCAGCACCACTCACCAAGTTCGTAGAGAACGAGGGGAGGTAGAGACCAGACAGGGTGCCAGAGGGGGCCGCAGGACACGGGAGGACAGTGGAGAAGTGAGCAAGGACAGGACCCCCAGAGGGGTCTGCCAGGGAGACCGCAACTGGCCGGCCAAGCGGCGTGAGTGTGGTGCGGTCTCGAAAGAAGGAGCGAGAAGCCCCCGAGTCAAGTGTGAAGGTGTGGGAGGCCGAAGCCGACGCAGAACCTGAGAGAGCAGACTCACCAGCACCTGAGGGAGTAGACGCACCTAGAGCAGCAGCCTCGCTAGCACCTAGAGCAGCAGCCTCACCAGTACCTAGAGCAGCAGTCTCAATGCCCGGGTCGGGCGGAAAACACCGGTAACAGTCACCCTCATCACTAATAGTCACAGTATACACGGCAGCAAGAATAGCATCAAAGTCAAGGTCAAAGACAGCTACACCCGCCCTAGACAGCTCACCCCAGCGGGGGATCTCAGTGGCCTCAGGGAACTGGTGACGCCAAGCGTCCGTGAGGCGGCCAAAGCAGCGCTGGGTGGAGTGCGCACCCCCGCACTGCTCACCCGCGCGGTCACCGGTGCGCAGGACGTAGGCGCTCGTTCTCCTCACCGCATCCACGGCGTGCAGTGTACCACTCACGGAGCTGCTGAGGGGAGGGGACGTCACGAGTGCGCTGCTGCTGCTGCTGCTGCTGCTGCTGCTGGCGCTGACCACCACCGGAGCTGACCCTCTGCGCAGCGCCACCCCGACCAGCTCCACCTCCTCCGCCGCCTCCTCCTCCACCGCCGCCACCTCCGCTCCCTCCGCCACCGCCGCTGCCTCCTGCGCCTCCACTGCCGCCACCTACACCTCCACCCCCGCCACCACTCCCACCGCCACCACCACCTCCTCCACCACCTCCACCGCCGCCTCCACCGCCCCCGCTAGCTCCTCCAGCGCCCCTGCCCCCCTTGCCCCTGCCAGGGCGGCGTCTCCCGCTAGGGGTAGACGCTGCCCCAACCGACTCCAAACCAGCGAGGTCGGCCGCAGCAGCAGAGGCAACAGAGGGCAAAAGAGGGGAGGGGGAACACCCCTCAAAGATGGGGGTGCGAGGGTCACCACGAAAGGCTCCTACAGCGACTATGCTCTTTTCTGCTGCTAGGAGGGCCTTCTCGAGGAGGTCAACGGTGAGAGTGGTGGGACAAACCGAGAGGAAGTGGTCCCTGACTACGCGAAGGGAGTCAGGGAGACGGGTGACGATGTAGTAGAGGGTGATGTACATGGGGGGGGGGTTCTTGGCGCAGAACTCAGCAGGAAGTGCAGCGCGGTAGCGAGTGTCACTAGTGCGGAGGTGCGTGATGAGGTCAGCGACTGTGGGAAAGGCAGCAAGGTCAGGGAAGAGGTACGGTAGCATGAGGCGGCTCAGTGCAGCAGTGGCAGGGGAGGAGTAGCGTGCAACTACAGCGTCGTACAAGGTCTGAGCACTCTTGTACTGGCTAAAGTGCGCACGCTCAGAGGTAGGCAGGTGGCGACGCACAGCAAGACGTGCAGCAGCATCGCGCGTGGCCCACTGGGAGCGAACAGTTGCGTCAGCATCAGTGGCGGGAGCAGGAGAGGCACCAGAAGTGAGGTCAAAGAGGGAGAGGCCGTCTGCCCTATCGCACTGTAAGAAAAGTTGCAGGTCATCTATCCAGACGTCAAAGTCAATGGCCCGACCCTCAGCGTCAAAAGCGAGGACACTAGGGGTAGCCATGACAGTAGTAGACTAGCAGCGCAAACAGTGGGGTGAGGGCAGTGCTGTGAGAGAGGCGCTGCTCTTACCGGACAGGGCGGCTCGGGCGGCTCGGCTGCAGGGCGGCTCGGCGACTCGGCTGCTGGGCGGCTCGGCTGCTGGGCGGCTCGGCGGCTCGGCTGCTGGGCGGCTCAGCGACTCGGCTGCTGGGCGGCTCGGCGGCTCTGCTGCTGGGCGGCTCGGCTGCTGGGCGGCTCGGCGGCTCGGCTGCTGGGCGGCTCGGTGGCTCAGCTGCTGGGCGGCTAGGCTTGCTGGGCGGCTCGGCGGGGCCGCTGAGAGGGCGGCGTCCGGGGCCGCTGGGAGGAGGCGGCGGGGCCGCTGAGAGGAGGCGGCGGGGCCGCTGAGAGGAGGCGGCGGGGCCAGAAAGGTAGGTGGCGGGGCCGCGTCAGGGGCCGCGACAGGGGCCGCGTCAGGGGCCGCGTCAGGGGCCGCGGCAGGGGCCGCGTCAGGGGCCGCGGCAGGGCCGCGTCAGGGCGGCGCGTCAGGGGCCGCGTCAGGGCGCCGCCAGGGGCCGCGGCAGGACCGCGTCAGGGCCGCGTAAGGGGCCGCGGCAGGGGCCGCGTCAGGGGCCGCGTCAGGGCCGCGTCAGGGCCGCGGCAGAGCCGCTTCAGGGCCGCGTCAGGGGCCGCGGCAGGGCCGCGTCAGGGCCGCGGCAGGGGCCGCGTCAGGGCGCCGCGTCAGGGGCCGCGTCAGGGCGCCGCCAGGGGCCGCGGCAGGGCCGCGTCAGGGCCGCGTCAGGGCCGCGTCAGGGGCCGCTTCAGGGCCGCGGCAGGGGCCGCGGCAGGCCGCGTCAGGGCCGCGTCAGGGGGCGCGGCAGGGCCGCGTCAGGGCCGCGGCAGGGGCTGCGTCAGGGCGCCGCCAGGGGCCGCGTCAGGCCGCGTCAGGGCCGCGTCAGGCGCCGCCAGGGGCCGCGTCAGGGCGCCACCAGGGGGCGCGTCAGGGGCCGCGATAGGGCGCCGGCAGGGGCCTCGTCAGGGCGCCGCCAGGGGCCGCATAGGGGGCGCGTGGGAGGCGGCTTAGGGGCCGCGTAGAGGCAGCGTAGGGGCCGCTAAAAAAAAAAAAAAATTTAGGGCAGGGCGCAATGTGCGCGGGCAGCTAAATTTTTTTTTCTTATGGTGGGCCCTTAGGAAGGAACGGTCCCATGTAGGAACCCGCTCTATACCATGTGAATCAAGAAAAACAGGAATGAGAATGACTAAGTGAAAGTTGGGTACAAGAAGCAAACCCTAGAAAACTGTACCCCATATGTGCTACCCCACTCTAGCCTACAGTAGCTTAGTCATATAAATCTGACACACCCGCGCTCCGGACCTCCGCCTCGACACTTTCCCGACCTCAGTCACAGGCCCGTCGCGCGACAGCCACAGTTCGTTACCGGTACAATAGTGGCCTTCGCTATTTAATTCTCGCTCAATCCTTTCGCTCATTGTACTGTTTTGCTTCGATAGTGCAATTCTCGCTCGCTCGCTCAATTGCACTCGTAACACATGGTATCCAGAGCCTACGATCTTCTCTGGGACCGCATCCACACCTTCGCTTCCCCACTATCTCAATTTTTGGGGAGGGTAGACGCCTCTCAGCGAACAAGCACCGCCGCTCGAAGTGCTCTCTCGTAAGCACGCACGGCCACGACCGAGGCTCCCGCTGAGTTTGCCCGACACCCCCGCCATGGCTGAATTTAACCTCGCGACACTCGCGACACTGATGCAGGAGCACCTCGATCGCCTCGTGAGCCAGCTCGAGAATTCCGCTCTCGAAGTTGCGACGCTCACGGCGGAGCTCGACGCCGCCCGCCAGCAGTCGGCGACGAACGCACCTGCACCAACAACAACACCTGCAAATGTACCTGCACAGTCGGACGGGCCAATCGTCATCTCGTCCGGAACACCATCACAGCACGACAGCGTGGGACAGCACTCAGGCGTAGCCAGTGATGGCGCAGCCCAGTCAATGCCATGCATGATGAGGACTAGGGCCGCTCCGACCGTGAATCTGCCGCTCTGACCGTCAATGCGTCGCCACGTCGAACTTGCGGCACCCGCAGGCACCGACGACATTTACGAACCAATGCCGCTCAAGCCGCAAGGGTTGCCCTGTTTCGATCCTAGCCAACGCGGGAGCCCGACGGTTCAATCGTGGATTTTCACAATGAACGTGTTCTTCGACGCGAATTACGTCGTCGCAGACGCAACGAAGATTCGATATGCAGTTTCGCTGCTACGGGGCCCCGCCATAGATTGGTGGCGAGTGATCGTCACCTCGCCGCACGCCTACGAGCCACCGTCGCAAGAGGAAGAGCCCGCGGGGCCGGTCGTTGCATGGCGTTCCTTCTGCGAAACCGCCCAGTACAGCACGTGGGACGCATGGTGCGCACGGCTTCGGGCGCGTTTCGAGCCGATCGCAGCTTCAATCTCGGCGCGTCAGAGACTACGCACTTGGCGAAAGCTCGGGTCGGTTCAAGACTAAACGACCGGTTTTCTTGCACTATGCGAACAAGTCAACTACATGCACGAAGCGGAGCGGGTGGACCGTTACGTCCGGAGAAAGACGCACGCTTAGTCGACGACACGCCTTTGGCCAAACGGGAGAAAGTGGAGAGAGTAAAAGTCCGCTGCGGGGGGAACTTCGGGTTTACATAGGAAATGCTCGCGACGACACTAGATGGGCACGACATTTTACTGGGATGTGATTGGCTGCGACGATACAAGCCGCGAATTGACTGGACGACGGGTAGTTGCACTGTGCGAAGTAGTGGTAACTGGGTCGAATGACCTCGCTGGCAGTCGCCCGAGTCTTCAACAGTCCACGTCAACGCCTTCATGATGAAACGGGCTGTCACCACTGGAGCTGACGTATACGCAGTGGATATAGCTGTAGTGGGAGAAGTAGAGGCGTCGAGTGATTTTCAAAAACTTCTAGCAGCTGTACCGCCCAAACTACTGGAACTGTTGAAACAGTACCCGGGGATTTTCCCGGATGATTTAACGGAAGGACTGCCACCTCAGCACGCGCACGACCACAAAATAGAGTTAGACTGACACAGCCGGAGCTCGATGAGCTCGGGAAGCAGTTAGATTACCCGTTAGAGAAGCAGTTCATCCGACCGAGTTCGTCACCGTTCGCCGTCTAGCCGCGGAGCCCGTTACTCCAGTTGCCCGTGTGCTAGTTGCTCCAGTTGCCAGTGTGCCAGTTGCTCTAGTTGCCCGTGTGCCAGTTGCTCCAGTTGCCAGTGTGCCAGTTGCTCCAGTTGCCCGTGTGCCAGTTGCTCCAGTTGCGCCGTGTGCCAGCAGCTTCAGCTGCCGCCCACCATCTTCTCTCCCCCACAGTCCCTCCTCCTCACTTGCCCTCTGTGATAGCCTCTAGCTTTGCTTATATTTGTGAACTATAAACTCCTGCTTGTTGTGCTGATTACACCCCACCTTGGCTATGGGGGTGTGTCAGAATGTTGTATTTGTCTAGCCTGCAGTGGGGTACTCCATAGCGAGTACAGCCCAATTTAGGGTTTCCTATATGTACTCAACTGCTTGCTAGTGCAACCACTCTTTCTTCTTCTAAACTTTCTACTCGCTATCTTCACACTAACCACTGGGATAAAATGGCTTGTTCGTGTAGCGGGTGAGTGCGCCCATAACCCCCCAGGCCAACGTGCCTGTAACCCTTCCCTAGGATCAATCGGGGATTACCAGTGGACCTCTGACACCCCCCCGCACTGGGATGCCCGAAGTGCACACACTGGAATTCGAACCCGAGACCTTCGCTCTGATAACATGTCAGAATCCCAGCCACTAGACCACTGGGATAAAAGGGCTTGTTAAGTAACGGGTGAGTGCGCCCATAACCCCCCAGGCCAACGTGCCTGTAACCCTTCCCTAGGATCAATCGGGGATCACCAGTGGACCTCTGACAGAAATTGACCCAAAGAAGCTGGATACGGTAAAAGCGTGGCGCCCCCCGACGAACCTCGCGGAATTACAGAGTTTTTTAGGGTTCGTTAATTATGTCCGTCGGTTCGTCCCCGATATGGCTCAGCTGATTGCCCCGCTGACTGACCTACTGCGAAAGGGGGTAGAGTTTAGGTGGGGGGAGAAAGATCATGCTGCCTTCTCTACCCTGAAAAATGTTCTCTGTACACCACCCGTCCTGCGCATTACCGACCCCCACCGAAGTCGTTACGGACGCAAGCGACATCGCCGTCGGAGCAGTACTTTTACAAGATTTCAGCAACGGCCTCCAACCCATCGCATACGAATCACGGAAACTGCACCCGCCCGAGAAGAAGTACCCGATACACGACCGCAAAATGCTTGCGATCGTGCACGCCTTCAAAGTCTAGCGATGTTACCTGACCGGAGCCGACGTGACAGTATGGACAGATCACAACTCATTACAGTACCTCCGCGCACAGCCAAATCTCAACCCACGACAGATTCGCTGGCTCGATTTTCTCGAGTCAAATTTTCACTACACGGTCACCTACAAAAAGGGAGCATCCAACATCGCCGACGCACTGACCCGCCCCACTGCCCAAATCCATGCCATACTACTCGCCCAGACCAGCCCACTACTAACAGGACTATTTACCCACTGTATCAAACCGACCCATTTTTCACAGGAGGCGATTCGCAGCAGTTCGCAGTGGCAAAAAGAGTTTATTACGTAAAAGCCGACACCGACCGCATCTGGGTACTAGGGTATACTCTACTAAGGGAGCTTTTATTATAGGAGGCACACGACGGCGTTACCTCGGGTCATTTCAGGGTAGAGAAAACACGACACCAGCTACAGCGGTACTATTACTGGCCCGAAATGTTGACCGACGTACAGCAACACGTGGCATCGTGTCCCACTTGCCAGCTCATGAAATCATCACGAAAGCGGCTGGCAGGGCAGTTGCAGCCGATACCACCCCTAGAGCATGCTTGGCAGCAGGTGACGATGGACTTCGTAACGGGGTTACCGGCCGGGGCGAGTGGAAATGACGCGATCCTGGTCGTCGTCGATCGGTTGACGAAGATGGCGCATTTCGCAGCATGCAAGAAAACCATCTCAACCGAGGAAACAGCTCGGCTCTTCATCGCCACCGTCATTCGACTACACGGGATACCAGCAGCGATCATTAGCGACAGGGACACGAAGTTTACTAGCAACTTCTGGCGGAACCTATGGCAGCAGTTCGACACGCGACTACAGTTCAGATCTTCGTACCACCCCGAAACTGACGGACAGACAGAACGGACAAACCAAACCATGGAGCAGCTTATCCGAGCCACGTGCGACGATCCAGACACGTGGGAACAGCAACTACCACTCATCGAGTTCGCGTACAACAACTCACCATCCGCCACGACCCAACAGTCACCGTTTTACGTTAACTACGGACTAGACCCCATAGTACCCATGACCCCGAATTCCGACAACCCCGTACCACGTGCGCAGCAATTCGCCGAAATTATACAGGCAGCACGGACCTGTCAAACTATAATGCTACTTGTGTTGTGTAAGCTGTAGTGGGGTAGCCTATATGGGGTACAACCCTTTTAGGGTTATACTTGTACTCAGTTCGATGTCAATGCGATCATTCTTGCTCGTCAGTTTCTGACATGGCTTCAGAGCAGTAGCTCCGTAGGACCATTTTTTTTTTCAGGCCCACCATTACCTAGTGACAGACTGCGGTTACCTCATTACCCCACGCTCTACCCTGCACTGCGCCTATAGCGCGCGCCCTGCCCTGCCCTGCCTTGCGTCGCGCTGCCCCGCACACACCCTGCCCTGCCTTGCGTCGCGCTGCCCTGCACACGCCCTGCCCTGCCTTGCGTCGCGCTGCCGCGCGCACGCCCTGCCCTGCCTTGCGTCGCGCTGCCGCGCGCACGCCCTGCCCTGCCTTGCGTCGCGCTGCCCCGCGCACGCCCTGCCCTGCCCCGCGTCGCGCTGCCTCGCGCGCGCCCTGCTCTGCCCTGCGTCCTGCTGCAGCTCGCACCCTGCTGCCCTGCGCGTCGTGCCCTGCTGCAGCCCGCACGTCGCGCCTTGCTGCCTTGCGCGTCGCGCCCTGCTGCCTTGCGCGTCGCGCCCTACGTCTGCCCCGCGCGTCGCGACTTGCTGCACCCAGCGCGTCGCGCCCTGCTGCCCCGCACGTCGAGCCCTGCTGCAGCCCGCGCGTTGCGCCCTACTGCCCCTCGCGTCGCGCCCTGCTGCAGCTCGCGCGTCGCCCCTTGCTGCCCTGCACAGCGCGCGCCCTGCTGCCAGCGCCGCCCAGGCCGAGTCGCGCCGCCCAGCCCGAGCCGCCCTGCCCAATCTGATCCACCCTACTGCTGCTGCTGGTGGTGGAGGTACCACTAGGAGTGCTGGAGGTGCTGCAGCCTAGCCTCACCGAGCCGCTCTGCTGCTATTACTGCTGCTACTTCTGCTCGTGCTACTGCCTTTCCTCCGTACTACCCTACTGGTCGCACGCCTCCATACTTGGCCCGCTATGAATTTTCTTCCTGGTAGCGGTCGGAGCGGTGACGGCGGTGGTGCCAGCAGCTGGAGTGGTGGCGGCGCCCGTCGTGGCAGTCGCGGTGGAGCTGTTCGGTGCGGAGTTTCTGGCGGTGGCCAGATGCAGCTGCTGCGGCGTCCGCGTGAGACCCTCACGCCCCAGCAGCTTCGTGAGTGGTACGCCAGTAGGTGTGGTGGCGGCGGCCGTAGTAGCAGTCGTAGTGGAGCTGTTTAGTGCAGAGTTTCTGGCGGTGGCCAAATGCTGCTGCAACGGCGTCCGCGCGAGAACCTTACGCCCCGGCAGCTTCGTGAGTGGTACGCTCAGAGTGGGGGGACTTGGAGTACTGTCCGCTGTCCGTACGACATTCGCACAGGTGATCGGGCTGGTCAGACTTGCGGGACACTTGGTCATACACAGGCTCGCTGCTTCGCATGTCTGAGCGACGCCTGACGTGCAGTGTTTGGCGACGAGGCTGAGCTCCCCCGCTGGCTAGAGCTGCTTAGAAGCAAGGTGGATATCTTTGCTCTAGACCATGACACTATCCTCACTTCCATGTATGATTTCTCTATTAGTACTTAGGGTGACAATTACCTGTGTGTGCCGCCCGAACCTGGTATAGCGGCTACTGCTTTAGGTCCTGGTGAGTCTGCTCTAGGTGATGGCGAGTCTGCTCTCTCTGGTACTGCACCTTCTGCGGCCTTGCACACCTTCACGCTTGACTCAGGTGCTTCCCGTTGCTTCTTTCGCGACAGCACCACAGTCACACCACTAGCAGCACCTGTTGCAGTCTCTCTGGGTGATCCCTCTGGGTGACCAGTTCTTGCACGTTCCTCCACTGTTCTCCCGTGTCCAACGGTCCCGTCTGGCTCACTGTCGGGTCTTGAGCTCCCCTCGTTCTCTACGAACTTGGTGAGCAACGCCGTCCTTCAGGATGAATGGGTTAATACCTTTACTCCTGGGGGACAGCGTGTCGCGATCTGCACGTGTGCACGGACGGGCCGTCACCTGGCCACGTTCACCCGTCGGCCTGGGTCGAGCCTGTACACACTGTCTACTGCGCCTCCTCAGGTAGCTGCGTCTGCGTCCGCGTCAGGTTAGCTAGCAGCCTCCTGCTCATGTCGCGCCCTGCCGCACCAGACTCTCCTTTGGCACCATCGCCTTGGTCACCCCTCTCTGCCACCCCTCCGTGGCATGCACTCTCGACTTCTTGTCTCTGGTCTTCCCAGGTCTCTGCCTCCCCTCCCACCCTCGCCTGCCCCTCTCTGCCTTCCCTATGTCGAGGGGCGGCAGCGCGCCGCTCCTCACTCCTCCTCGTTTCCCCTGACGACTGCTCCACTGCAGACTCTCCACTTGGACGTGTGGGGCCCAGCCTGCGTCCAGGGACAGGGCCGCGAGCGATACTTTTTGCTGGTTGTTGATGACTACTCGCGTTACACCACGGTCTTCCCCTTGCGCAGCAAGGGTGAGGTCCCATATGTCTTGATCCCTTGGATCCGCGCTGTCCGTCTCCAGATTCGCGAGCGGTTCGACACGGACCTTCCTGTCTTGCGTCTGCACTCTGACAGAGGTGGTGAGTTTTCCTCTGACCTCTTGCGGGACTTTTGTCGTGGGGAGGGCATTCGCTAGACGTTCGCGCTTACGGCCTCTCCGCAGCAGAATGGGTTGCTGAGCGCTGCATTGGCCTAGTCATGGAGGTCGCTCGTACCTCCATGATCCATGCGGCTGCCCCCCATTTTCTGTGGCCGTTTGCGGTCCGTTACACTGCGCATCAGCTCAACCTCTGGCCCCGTGTCTCCTTGCCGGAGACCTCACCGACACTGCGTTGGACGGGACAGGTTGGCGATGTGTCAGTGTTCCGGGTCTGGGGATCTCGTGCCTTGTTCGCGATACCTCCGCGGACAAGCTCTCCGCCCGCGCCGTTCCCTGTGTCTTCCTTGGTTTCCCCCCTGACGCGCCTGGCTGGCAGTTTTACCACCCCACCTCGCGCCGTGTTCTGTCCTCTTACGACGTCACGTTTGACGAGTCGGTTCCCTTTTACCGTCTCTTCCCCTACCGCACAGCCCCTCCCCCTCCCCCGCCGCCCTTCCTTGCTCCAGGTCCCCATCCAGTAGAGCCCCTCCCCCCTTAGGGTCCTGCTCGTTCAGGTGTGTCTCAGGTAGACCCACTCCCCTTGGTTGAGCCTGTCGAGGTCACTGGTGACTCTGGTAGTGCTGGGGGTGCTGAGCCTGCGGGTGCTGAGCCTGAGTGTGCGGAGCCTGGGGGTGCTGAGCCTGTGCGCGAGGAGCTTGGGGAGGCCCTGGAGCTGTAGGCGCAGGAGCTGGTTACTCGGAAGCTGGAGGTGCTGGAGCTGGAGTTTCTGGAGCTGATGGAGACCCTGGAGCTGCTGGTACTAGTACTGGGGGTGCTGGTGCTGGAGGAGCTGGTACTGGTGGTGTTGCACCGCCGCGTCTGTTCTTCGTTCCGCCGTCACCGTCGTCTCTGCCGCCGCCTGGCTTGGTGCTTCACCAGGTTCTTGGCCTCCCGTCTTCTACTGGTCTCCCGTTACAGCCAGGCTCCCCACTGCCTGCTCCCTCTCCTTACACTGATCAGACAGGAGGTCTTACAGAGCGTCGTGAGCCTGCGTCTCGTCCTGCCTCGCCTGTTCGCGCTGGTCGCACTAGTTGCCGTGTTCCTCATGAGCGTCCTCCTCCTGTCCCCGGCACGCACACTATGGCACTTCGTCCTTCCTCTCTTCCGCACGTTCCGGACCCTGAGTCTGACCTGGTTCGTACTGCCAGTCCTACTATTACGCGTCTCTTAGCCACTGCTGTCACTAACCCTTCGTTTGAGTCTGCTGCGCCTGCCTTAGTCGATGAGCTTGTTGACTTTGCTGCTTCGTCTCGACTACGCCGCTAGTCTTGTTACTGAGTATGAGCCTGTCTGTCCTCTGTCCGTCGGGGGTGAGTGTGCTCTTGGCACGGACGTCCTTGAGGACAGGCAGGAGGACTTTGAGTGTCTTGCAACCGATGTACCTCATCTCGTGGCCATGCTGCTTGCCCCTGAGGGAGTCGGCCTCTTCCCTCCCACCCTTTTTCTCTTCCCTGAAGCCTCTGAAGCAGTCTGCCTCCCGTCACATATTCGTGCGTTGCATGCGTGGTGTGAGCGTGTGCAAGAATTTGTGTTCGATGTGGTTTGGATTTTCTGAATGTGTGTGAATGTTATTTGGCTTGAGCAGATATTTGAAGTGACTCCTCTGCCTATTCCGACGAACCAAGAATCGTCGCGATCGTAGCAAGAACAACGAAGTTATGTTTGTTCGATTTTTTGATTGGGATGCGACGACATTGAAAGTTTGTTGAGTGATTCAATATGGGGTACAGACTTTTGGGGGTTGGGAAATTCGTCCCCATCACTGTAGATGCTGCCAAGTGGTTGTGAAAAGCCAAACCAGGTTGGCAAGTGTAGCAAAGTTGGGGTGAGGTGGATGGCATAGGTTGGGAAAGTGACAAAGGTCAAAGTTGGGGTTCCTATAGGGAGGGAAATTGTGTGGTATGGGGTTTCCTTTGTTGGAGACTCTTTGGGAACCTTTCCCTCACGTCGTTCTCTTCCCTCCCACCCTTTTTCTAGCTACTCTAATTCTCTTGTGTAAAATTGTGAGAACTTTGTGGTTGAGTTAAGTTCCTGTGGCAGCATACCCCCTAGTTCGCCGAAATCGATAACTCAATAAATACTTCACAGTTTTGTACGATTCAAATTGGGAATTCTAGCCACGGACTAGAGCTACAGTATATCTGAAATTAGTGAAGTTTCAATAGTGCAATTCTTGTTGACGGCGTTTCTTGTGAAGTCGACAGTTCTGTCCAGAATTCTAAGCCAACGATTTTGAGATATTTCGGCCCCCAAACGTTCTAGACTCTGTCCTTAATCTCTAACACCTATGTCGACGCAACTCCCCCTCCTTGGGCGAACGTAATCGATGGCATGTAAATTTTCGGGGTGAAGCGGCCGCCGGGTTCTCCGCCTGTCTTCAAGACTCGTTACGTTGCACGAGGCTTCAGTTAGCGAGAGGGAGTTGACTTCTTCCAGACCTTCTCCCCTACCCCGAAAATGATCACTCTTCGGGTGCTGTTGCACGTTGCCGCTCAGCGTGACTACGAGCTTCACTCTCTTTACTTCAGCACAACTTTCCTACAGAGCAGCCTGCACGAGGAGATCTGGCTGCGCCGTCCACCTGGCTTCACTGGGTCGTTTCCTGCAGGTACCCAGTGGAGCCTCCGACGGCCAGTCTATGGTCTCCGTCAGGCGCCTCATGAGTGGCACGACACATTGAGGACGACACTTGCGGCTCTTGGGTTTGCTCCTTCGACTGCAGACCTGTAGTTGTTTCTCCGCACCGACACTTCACTGCCGCCGTTCTACATCCTCGTGTATATCGACGACTTGGTTTTTGCCACTGCTGACACTGAGGGACTTGTCCTTGTGAAGTCGGAGCTGCAGAAGAGACACGCGTGCACAGACCTGGATGAGCTGCGTAGCAATCTTGGCTTGCAGATCACTCGGGACAGAGCACGACGCACCATCACCCTGACTCAGTCAGACATGGTGCAGCAGGTCCTTCAGCGCTTCGGCTTCACTTGGTCCTCGCCACAGTCCACTCCTCTGGCTACCGGTCACTCGCTCTCAGCTCCACCTTCGGACGAGTCCGTAGAGCCGAGTGGCCCGTATCCAGAGCTAGTGGGCTGCCTCATGTACCTGATGACCTGCACTCGTCCTGACCTTGCGTACCCTCTTGGCCTTCTGGCACGCTACGTGGCTCCTGGTAGGCACCGAAAGGTGCACTGGAATGATGCGAAGAGGGTACCGCGTTACTTGTGCAGTACATCGGGCATGGGGCTCGTGCTTGGAGGGCGAGGTCAAGTTGTTCTCACTGGACACTCAGATGCTTCGTGGGTTGACGACCTGACTACGCAGCGGTCGTCTCAGGGTTACTCGTTCAGCCTTGGCTCTGGCTCTGTTTCTTGGCGGTCTACCCGCTCGTCTTCTGTTCTCAGCTCCAATTGTGAGGCTAAGATCTACGCGACAGCCATGGCTGCACAGGAGTTACGCTGGCTCACCTACCTGCTGACCGACTTGGGAGAGCGGCTTCGTTCTCCTCTAGTTCTGTTCGTAGACAACAAGGCTGCAATTGCCTTGTGTCAGGAGCACAGACTGGAGCACAGAACGAAGCACATCGCTCTGCGTTACTTCCTTGCTCGAGAGTTGCAGCAGCGTGGTCAGCTTCGTCTTGCTTACGTGGCCACTCGGGCCAACAGTGCTGATATACGAAGGCACTTCAGCCTTGTGATCATCAGCGCTTTTGTACTGTGTTGGGCCTTGTGCCTGTTTTGCCTCACTTGCTCACTGCTTGACTTTGGTTGTACTGTGACCTATATATATACCTGCATGCTTACACTTGCTAGGTAGTGATCACTGTACTGTTTCTGTATTTTATATAACTCTGCATGTGGACCGGCCCTGTGGCCATTTGCTTGTGCTCAGAGTGTGTGATGACTTGGTGATCCATCCTAAGCTTGCTTTGTTTATCTTGACTAGTCTTGTGACCTCTTGTTCTCCCCCACTTTGCCTATGGGAGTGTGTCAAACTATAATATTGCTTATGTTGTGTAGGCTATAGTGGGATAGCCTATATGGGGTACAACCCAATTAGGGTTAGTACTTGTACTCAGTTTGATGTCAATGCAATCATTCATGTCGTTAGTTTCTGACAGGTATACCACCAAGACCCTACACTACTAGCTAAAACATGCAATTATATAAGAATTCACCATATTCTAACATCCCCCTTAATTGCATGCAGACTAGTTGGTGTAGGTGTCAGAATGTTATGTTGTGTATGCTGTAGTGGGTTACTCAACAGTGACTACAACCCTGTTAGGGTTTCCTAATTGTATCCCACCTGCCTGCTAGTGCAAACCCCTTTTCTTCTGCTTACATTCCTGCTTACTACCCTTGACAGTAGAGGGCGCATCAATCACCGTGCAGCAGCACGGTACAAAAATATCTAGAGGTCCAAAACAGGCACACATTAGCACAAATGATCCCAAAGCAAACCAGAACATAGATTCAACATTGGTTTAGGGTTTAGGGTTGGCAATAGTAAAACCTTCAGTTGAATGCTACAACAGTCTCTTATCAATAATGTCATGTGTTAATACAAAAGTTAGCTACTACCGTACTACAGTCCGTATGGGTGAAGGCTGGCTGGTGCACCTGAGCTTAGCAGCAGACCAAGCCAAATAATAACCCTTATTCCCACTACTGGGTCAACAAAACCAAGTCCGCCTGGATAGTAGGTACGTCACAGGATACTGGAGGAGTTACACACTTGATGAGGCCTTGATCCGAAAACTGCTCCTTTCACCTTGCTGATGTTGACGAGACTAGGGGCTGGCGGACACCAGTGACCGATATGCGGCGCCCAGGAGTTCGACCAAGCGGTTCATTCTTGAAGATCGAAAGCTCCTTCTCAAGCGTAGTAATCTCTCGTCGTGCTTTCTTGGTCTCCACATCCATGGCCTTCGTCAGTGTCTCCACCTTCTTCGACAGCATCTGCACCGCGGACAAAAGTTTGTCAGAAAAAAAAACTGGTGGCTACAACTTCGAGCAGGCAGGTGTACTTACCTCAATTGCATCATCTTTGTCCTTGAGGCTCTGTTCCCTTTCAGAGACAGTCTTCCGCAACACAACCACCTCCCGCTGCATTACGTCGTACAGTGCACCAGGGACCTTGTCATCCTCTCCAGCTCTCTTAGGGCTTGGCTGGTAGTCAATCTCTGGAATCGGCTCGTTGTCCGAGGAAGTGGTGCTCATGCGTTCAGGGTCGGAACCAAGGGGGAAAACTTGCTTGGGGAGCTTCAAGGTTGAGGATGAGAGGGAAAGCCGGCCAGGTGAGATCCTGCCAGTTATCGACGACCTTAGAGGTGTACCAACCTTGAAGCACTCCTCCAAAACTTTGAGTCTAGTCTGTGCCTTTTCCTGTGCCAATCAAACCAGAAATGCATCAGAAGGAACGAACAGGAAGACAACGATAAGACCTTAACTAAGCACACACACCTTCATCTGTGCTTCATACTTGGTCGCACGTTCAGCATGTGCCAATTTTTCCTTTAGCTTTTCCGCCTCTCCCTGCAAATTATTCCAATCATTGGTTTAGCGTCAATCATCAATCAGCCGTCCAAAGGAATGAGCACCCTGTCAAAACTTACCACCATAACACGCCGCTCCTCTAGCCACTGCTTTACGGGAATAACCTTGTCATTATCATCCTTCCATTCGTTAGCAATGGCAGAAGCAACGCGGGTTGCTGCAATCTTTGCACGAGCCAGCTCGTCCAGGGTGATCTTGTGGGTGGCCTGGGACAACAGAAAATAGAAATGAGAAAAAAATGCGTGTAGCAGCCGTGATGTCAAATAACAAGCCTACAATCTATACCTGTAACTCCTGAAGTTGTCGCTGGTAGTCCTTGATGACGCTAGTGTAGCTCTGTGCAGCTGTCACAGCTTCACTCAAAGATTCGACTTGCGATGTAAGCTTCTTCACGTCGTCCACCTTCTGCTTGTACATGCGGTCAAGCGTCTTGTTCTCGTCCTGCATATAAGCTGTGTTATCAACTGAGGTCTCAAAACGAAAAGCGAGTGATACAAAACGACGCAAGAATTTACCAACCTGTTGTGCGTTAAGCTGGCGAGTCAGCTCTGCAATCTTATTCAAACATTCATCCACTTGAGCCGCTTTTGCATTTGCAGCCTCCACAGCCTTCTCAGCGTCCAAAAGGGCAACTTCTTTAGTGCGCATGAGACGATCCTGAGCCCTGTTGTCCTCTTGCAGTCTTGACACCTGTTCAGCATCGAAATATGCAATCAGCTGTGTTAACGTAACTCGTTCTTTGGTAACAACTCGCCTTCCTCACCTCTTTCTGCGACAGCTTCAACTCAGCCTCCAGTGCAGCAATCACTTCGTCCAACGCTGGACCCTGCTTCCCTTTTTGAGCTGCTTGCAGGCGTCTAACTGTGGCTTCAGCTGCCTGTTGCGCGGCCTGAGAAGCTTTACGCAAATCGTTGGCCTTCTTCAGCTCAAGGGTCTGCAGCACACACGCCTTACAAAAGTGATAAGGGTTGAACAAGAACATCTGGCAAAAAAAGGCAATATGCCATTCCACACCTTTGCGTCGCACTGCTGTTCAGCGGTTTCTAACTTCAGCTTCAATTTTGCAACCTCGTCGGTGAGCTGAAAAGAAAGAACGCAAAATTAGTCCGTGCATAATTGCCGTGAAACAGCTCACAACATCAACGAAAATAACTTACCCCGTTTACAGCCTTTTCCATCGACTTATTTAAGAGCTTCAAGCCTTTCGCCTCTGCCGCGATCTTCTCAAGCTCCAAACTCTTAGCTGATAGCAGGAGTGTACAGTTGTTAGTCAGGAACGGATGCATGCGTTCTACGTTATCAACGAAAAAAGCGTCCGTTAGCAAACCTACCTTTCAGTTCATTCTCCAAACGATCTGTTTCCAGTTTTAGAGGGTTCGACGCATGATTTTGGCTTTGAGAATTCTTGTCATCTTGGCCTTTGGCAAACAGCGTTCTAGGTTTCACTCCGTTTGCAGATCGTAGAGGTGACTTCCTAGAAAGCAACGGGGATTGTGCTGGAGTTTTCGACACAAGAGGAGATGATGTTCTGACATAGTTTCGTGAAGGGCTTGCTTCAGCACGGCTTATTTCAGGCTTGGTTGCCATGGCGGATGGAAGTGCAAAGTGAAAACGACGACAGATTAAGTCATTCCACGTCAACTGGCTGTAATGGTTTAGTGGTCTCAGCAGGAAGCACAATTGTTGAGTGTCAATGGACGAATTTCTAAGGGATTAGAGAAGAAGATGCCGAACAAGCGAACCCCCACGAGCCACGCTCCACCACATTGGCAAGAAGCACCACCTCCACGGCGGTAGTAGGCACCCTGATCTGACACATTTGAAACAGACGGATTCCGCCAACTTCTGACAGGCACGCAACGGTCGCGCCATCCCATGACGGCCCACGTTTCCTCGTGTCTGGGGGTTTGAATTTTTTGTTGCCCTCGCGAAACTGGGTCGTGCCAGGAGAATATCGAGACCGTAGCTCTTCGCTGTCCAATGAACTACTCATCTCCGTTAGAAGATGATTGGGTTGGGAGCACGACGACGTGCATTCTGCTGGAAGTCCTGATCTGCTCAGACGTGCATTAAAAAACGGTAGGAGGTGTGAGGAGCACTAGGGATTGAGTAGTACAAGTTCATTTACATGGCATAGCATACACACACAAGCTCACAAATAACAGGTGTAAGGAAAATTCCTTTTCCTTACTTCGCGTCCCCGCTCAACGTGTACACCACTGTAGCACCACAGTCAGCACCGTTACCACTCGCAACTCTCGCATCGACAATCCTCCCGCCACCTTCGCACGTCGCACCCCGACCTCACGGCTCGGCGGGTAACCTGCGCTCCGGGCCTCCGCTTCGACATTTTCCCAATCCTCAGTCCCAGGCCCGTCACGCGACAACCACAGTCCATTACCATTACCACTGTAGTTTCGCTATATATTATTCGCTCACACCTTCGCTCATTGTACTCTTGCTTCGATAGTGCAATTCTCGCTCGTTCACTCAATTGCACTCGTAACACTTGGTAATCAGAGCCTACGATCTCTTCTCGGACCGCACCCACACCTTCGCTTCCTCACTATCTCAATTTTTGGGGGGGGTAGACGTCTCTCAGCGACACAGCACCGCCGCTCGTAGTGCTCTCTCGTAAGCACGCACGGCCACGACAGAGGCTCTCGCTGAGCTTGCCCGACACCCTCGCCATGGCCGAATTCACGCTCGCAACATTGACGCAGGAACAGCTCGACCGTCTGGTGCGCCAACTTGAAGATTCGGCGCTCGAAATTGCGACGCTCACGGCGGAACGTGACTCCGCGCGTCAGCAATCAACGGTGAACACTCCAGCGCCACCACACGCACCGACAAATGCATCTGCACAATCGGACGAGCCGATCGTCATTTCGTCCGGCACACCAACACAAAACAACAGCGTGGGACAGCGGTCAAGCGCAGCCAGTGATGGCGCCGCCCAGCCGATGCCTGGCATGGGAGGAAACAGGGTCGCACCAAGCCCGCGGGAGCCTCGCGAAGCCCGTCGGCACGTGGAATTCGCGGCGACAAGTGGCGAACAGGCCATTATGGCACCAATGCCACTCAAGCCGCAACGGCCACCCAGCTTCGACCCAAGCCAGCGTGGAGGTCCGACGGTTCAATCGTGGGTCTTCACGATGAACATCTTCTTCGACGCGAATTACGTCGAGTCGGACGCAGCGAAGATTCGGTATGCCGTTTCGCTGCTGAGGGGCCCCGCCATGGACTGGTGGCGAGTCATCGTGACGTCGCCACGCGCCTACGAGCCACCGTCGCAAGAGGAAGGGCCCACGGGTCCAGCTGTCACCTGGAGTTCATTCTGCGAGACCGCCTGGTACAGCACGTGGGATGCGTGGTGCGCAGGGCTTCGGGCGCGCTTCGAGCCAATCGCGGCTTATATTTCGACGCGTCAGAGACTGCGTACTTGGCGACAACTCGGGTCGGTTCAAGACTACACGAGTGGTTTTCTCGCATTATGCGAGCAAGTCGGTTACATGCACGAAGCAGAGCGGGTGGACCGTTACGTCGGAGGGCTGAAGCTGGACATCTCGCACGAGATTATGCTACGCGGGCTCTCGAACTTCAACGAGATTCTCGCGCTCGCCGAGAAAATCGACATTTTACGCCGTCCGAGACCGGGGTCCTACTACGGACATCGTCCTCGGGGACCGATCGAGCACGCCACCGTACATGCCGTTGCGACGAATGCAGCTGCCGCGCCGTTTAAGGGGCGCTGCTTTGCTTGCAATAGGCCGGGCCATCGCAAGAATGAATGCCCAGAGGAGCTAAGGCGCCGGGGAGCAGAGCAGGGGAGGGAGTCTCCAAGGCAGGGAAACGCCAGCAGTCAGTAGGAATCGGGCGAACTACTGACGAGACTGCCTGCTCGCCCAACCCCACCGACCCTCACCGAGTCACAATACCGATTCACGCTATCGATCGGACTCGGACGAATAAGGAGGGTACAGCGACGGATTGCCCAGTACTGATCCACGGGAAAATACAGGGAGCAGCGGTGAAGATTTTTATCAATGGAGGAGCAAGCCACAGTTTAGTTAATACCGCAACCGCACGAAAACTGCAGCTGACACTTAGCCGTTGTTTACCTGAGGTAGACGCACGCTTAGTCGACGGCACGCCACTAGCCATACGGGAAAAGGTGGAGAGAGTCAAAGTCCACTGCGGGGGGAATTTCGGGTTTACACAGGAAATGCTCGCAACGACACTGGATGGGCACGACATTTTACTGGGACGTGATTGGCTGCGATGGTATAACCCGCGAATTGACTGGACGACGTGTAGCTGCACGGTGCGAAGTAGCGGTAACTGGGTCGAGCTACCTCGCTGGCAGTCGCCCGAGTCTTCAACGGTACACGTCAATGCCGTCACCATGAAACGGGCTGTCGTTGCTGGAGCTGACGTGTACGCAGTAGACATTGCAGTAGTAGAGGGAGCAGAGCAGCCGAGTGATTTCAAGAAACTGCTGGCAGCGGTACCGCCCGAACTACAGGAACTGTTGAAACGATACCCCGGGATTTTTCCCGACGACTTACCGGAAGGGCTGCCACCTCAGCGAGCACATGACCACGGAATAGAATTAGAACCAGGGGCACAGCCAACTGTACAGCGCCAGTTCAGACTGACACAGCCCGAGCTCGACGAACTGAGGAAGCAGTTATATTACTTGTTAGAGAAGAAATTCATCCGACCGAGCTCGTCACCGTTCGCCGCACCAATACTGTTCACGCCAAAAAAAGACGGAGGGTTTCGCATGTGCATCGATTACCGAGCGCTCAACAGGGTAACAGACAAGTCGCGGTACCCCATTCCCCGCGCCGACGAACTGATCGACCAACTGCGAACAGCACGGGTTTTTTCGAAAATAGAATTACGGGGAGGTTACCATCAGATTAGGGTCGAACCATCGGATTGCGCCAAAACAGCTTTACGAACTAGATACAGGTCATTCGAATACACCGTCATGCCTTTCGGGCTGACCAACGCACCAGCGACATTTCAGATAACCATGAACGAGGCGTTTAGGCCATTTTTAGATAAATGCGTGATAGTTTACCTCGACGACATCCTCGTCTATAGTCGCGACAAGCAGCAGCACTTAGCAGATCTGGAAGCAGTATTTAAGATTTTAGACGAGCATCGACTACTGACAAAGGGTTCCAAGTGCGAGTTCTTTCAGGACAGGTTAGAGTTTTTGGGGCACGTTCTTTCGGAGGCCGGGGTCGAAATTGACCCAGAGAAGTTAGACACGGTGAAAGTCTGGCACCCCCCGACGAATATCACGGAACTGCAGAGTTTTTTGGGGTTCGTAAACTACGTGCGTCGGTTTGTCCCCGACATGGCACGGTTAACGGCGCCGCTGACGGACTTATTATGGAAGGGGGTCGCTTTTACGTGGGGGGAGAAAGAGCATGCTGCCTTCTCTGCCCTGAAAAATGTCCTTTGTTCACCGCCCGTCCTGCGCATCGCTGACCCACACCGCCCATTCGAAGTAGTTACTGACGCCAGCGACATCGCCATCGGAGCTGTACTGCTACAAGACTTCGGCAACGGCCTACAGCCCATCGCATACGAGTCACGAAAACTGCATCCGCCTGAGAAAAATTACCCGATACACGACCGCGAAATGCTTGCGATCGTGCACGCGTTCAAAGTGTGGCGCTGTTACTTGACCGGCGCAGACGTGACAGTACGGACAGACCATAAATCACTACAGTACAGCCACACCTCAACCCACGACAGATTCGTTGGCTCGACTTCCTCGAGTCAAATTTTCACTACACGGTCACCTACAAAAAGGGAGCCTCGAACATCACCGACGCACTGACCCGCCCCACTGCCCAGATCCACGCAATACTACTCGCCCAGACCAGCCCCCTACTGGTAGGCCTATTTACCCACGGGTACCAAACGGATCCATTCTTCACAGGAGGAAATTCGCAGCAGTTCGCAGCAACAAGGGGAGTCTATTACGTAAAAGCCGGGACCGACCGCATCTGGGTGCCTAGGTATACACTGCTACGGGAATTACTGTTACAGGAGGCACACGACGGAGTTACTTCGGGACATTTCGGGGTAGAGAAAACACGGCAGCAGCTGCAGCGATATTATTACTGGCCCGAGATGTTGACCGACGTACAGCGACACGTGGCATCGTGTCCCACCTGCCAGCTCATGAAATCATCACGACAGTGGCCGGCAGGACAGTTGCAGCCGATACCAACCTCAGAGCGTGCTTGGCAGCAGGTGACGATGGACTTCGTCACGGGGTTACCGGCCGGGGCGAGTGGGAACGACGCGGTCCTGGTCGTCGTCGATCGACTGACGAAAATGGCACATTTCGCAGCCTGCAAAAAATCAATCACAGCCGATGAAATAGCCCGCCTCTTCATCGCCACCGTCGTACGACTGCACGGGATAACAGCAGCGATAATCAGCGACCGAGACACGAAATTCACCAGCAACTTCTGGCGGAACCTGTGGCAGCAGTTTGGCACGCGACTACAGTTCAGCTCTTCGTACCACCCCGAAACCGACGGACAGACAGAACGGACAAATCAGACCATGGAACAACTCATCCGAGCCACGTGCGACGACCCGACCACCTGGGAACAGCAACTGCCACTCATCGAGTTCGCGTACAACAATTCACCTTCCGCCACGACCCAACAGTTACCGTTTTACTTGAACTACGGACAAGACCCGACAGTACCCATGACCCCGAATCCCGACAACCCAGTGCCACGAGCACAACAGTTCGCCGAAATTTTACAAGCAGCACGGACCCGGGCAGCCGACGCAATAAAAAAATCCAACATCATCGCTAAACGTAATGCCGATCGCCACCGCAGACTTGTCACTTACCAGCCCGACGACCTAGTTTTACTTGACACCCAGAACCTCCGCCTGCCTATCACCCCAAAACTCCGCCCCCGATACTGTGGACCATTTCGCATCAGCCACATGATCACACCCGTCACCGCCCACCTCCTCCTCCCCGCTGACTGGTACGACAGCCCCTCATTCCACGTCAGCCTGCTTCGCCCTTACGTCCCGTCCACAAGCCAACTGCCACGCAATCGACCCGCCAGCATGACACGACCGCCGACAGAGCCCATCATCAACCCCGAGAAAATTCTGAGCCACAGAGTTCGCGACCCTCGAGGAGCTCGAAGGATCGAGTTCCAAATCCGCTGGAAAGACCGTACACCCACCGAAGACAATTGGGTTCCCCTGGACAGAGTCGAAAACCACCCCGTCCTCACAGAGTACCTGCGCAGCCGAAACTTCAGGGATGTACACGCACTTTCGTAAGGAGGACCTCCTTAAGGGGGGGGGTAGTGTAAGGAAAATTCCTTTTCCTTACTTCGCGTCCCCGCTCAACGCGTACACCACTGTAGCACCACAGTCAGCACCGTTACCACTCGCAACTCTCGCATCGACAATCCTCCCGCCACCTTCGCACGTCGCACCCCGACCTCACGGCTCGGCGGGTAACCCGCGCTCCGGGCCTCCGCTTCGACATTTTCCCAACCCTCAGTCCCAGGCCCGTCACGCGACAACCACAGTCCATTACCGTTACCACTGTAGTTTCGCTATATATTCTTCGCTCACACCTTCGCTCATTGTACTCTTGCTTCGATAGTGCAATTCTCGCTCGTTCACTCAATTGCACTCGTAACAACAGGGCAGAATTGATCACCCCCGTCTACCCACAGTGGTTCTCAAAACAATACAGCTGCTAGTTAGTATCCCGACTTGTTTTGTTAATGACGATTTTAAATTTCAGCTTAGCGGGTAGGGGTATCCCGACCCCTCCGCTTTCAGGTAAGGGGTAGCGCTCAGTGCGCACAGTTTCCGCTAAAGACTGGGCTAGGGGGGGACATTTATCGTTCAGGTTAGGGACTCGGAGCTCTAGATGAGCCACGTGTTACATCCACACACAGCTCGCTCACTGTGCATTTACAGTCTCAGATGTGCACTGCGCGCGCTTGTCTTTTCTACCAACCTATAGTAATAAGTTTTTCTATGACGCAGGCAATGCAATGAGTCAGCGGGCAGGAAAAAAAATAAACCTCAGTGGGAAGGCATGCCATTTCGGGAGCATCAACCCTAAAATTTTAGGGTTGAAGCTCCCAAATGGCATGCAGTAAGCCATAGGGTTTATTTTGTTTGCCCGCGGCCAGTACGCTTTTGCTCTATGCCACAGTCTTCAGTTGGGGACTTTGACGGAGTTACTGTGCGTTTTCAGTGACCCTTGTCCTCTATTGGCGCGAACAGTGGGCTTTCGAGCCACCCGGAACGTGGGTTGGGTTCGGTAGAAAAGACAAGCAGGTGGTGTGCAGAGGATGCGATTGTAGATGTACAGTGAGCGAGATGTGTAGGATGTAACACGTGGCTCATTGAGAGTTCGAGTCCCTAACCTGAACGATAACTCCCCCCCCCTAGCCCAGCCTTTTGCGGAAACTGTGCGCAATCAGCAGTACCCCTGTCCTGAAAGCGGAGGGGTCCAGGTACCTCTCCCCGCTAAGATGAAAACCCAATTTTTTGTTGCCCTCGTAAAACTGGGTCGTGTCAGGAGAATATCGAGACCGTAACTCTTCGCTGTCCAATGAACTACTCGTCTCCGTTAGAAGATGATTGGGTTGGGAGCAGGACGACGTGCATTCCGCTGGAAGTCCTGATCTGCTCAGACGTGCATTAAAAAACGGTAGGAGGTGTGAGGAGCACTAGGGATTGAGTAGTACAAGTTCAATTACATAGCATAGCATACACACAGAAGCTCACAAATAACAGGGCAGAATTGATCACCCCCGTCTACCCACAGTGGTTCTCAAAACAATACAGCTGCTAGTTAGTATCCCGACTTGTTTTGTTAATGACGATTTTAAATTCCAAAGAATTGGAAGGGCCAAAATTAAAGCCAGCAGCTAAAATAGTGAACCCCATCCCAACTTGAAAATGAGTTTTTTTTGTATGCGAGCAAGAACACTGTTTCAAGCAACCCGTCAAAACAGATCGAGCTTACGTGATTGGCTCCCGCCAGAACAAAATTTGCCGCTTGTACAAGGAGTCGCATTTGTAGACATGTACGACGGTTGCACGATGATGGTTTCGATCGCTGGATCCAACTTCAGTTTCAAGTTGTGCATGGGTTCACTACTAGCTAGTTTCTACTCCTGAAGACTCTATTCTTCAGCCTAGCATAGAATAGCAGAGAACCTCGACATTTTCTGCCAAGGGGCGTAGATTATGTTTTAACTTGGACGCCTAATAATTTCGTAGAATAACGAAATGTTTTTTTAGATATCGCGCAATCGCCACATTCTCCGTCACAATCGGCCTCGCTCTGCCGTCTCTGTGTCACTCCTTGCAACGTCGCCATCACGCTCGCAACGAAACGCCCTCCTGTCACCTTTCCTCTCTCCTGTCGCCTTTCCTCTCTCCCGTCACCTTTCCGCTCTCCCATCGCCTTTCCTCTCTCGCGTCGCCTTCCTCTCTCCCGTCGCCTTTCCTCTCTTTCGTCGCCTTCCTCTGTCGTCGCCTTTCCTCTCTCCCGTTGACTTCCTCTCTATCATCGCCTTCCTCTCTCCCGTCGCCTTCCTCTCTCCCGTCGCCTTCCTCTCTCCCGTCGCCTTCCTCTCTCCCGTCGCCTTCCTCTCTCGTCGCCTTTCCTCTCTTCCGTCGCCTTCCTCTCTCCCGTCGCCTTTTCTCTCTCCCGTCTGTCAAACTTATATGCTATAGTCTGTGTAGGCTGTAGCAGGGTAGACAATATGGGGTACAACACTTTTAGGTTTACTACTTGTACCCACCTGATTCCTGCCAGCCAGCTGCCCCCTAGCGCGCCACGCCGCCGGTCGACCTGCAGCGCGACCCGTCCCCTAGCCACCGCGCCACCCTCCCGTAGGCCCGCACGTCGCGCTGCCCGTAGGCCCGCCCGTAGGCCCGCGCGTCGCGCTGCCAGTAGGCCCGCCCGCAGGCCTGGGCGTCACACTGCCCGTAGGCCCGCCCGCAGGCCCGCGCGCCGCGCTGCCCGTAGGCCCGCGCGTCGCGCTGCCCGTAGGCCCGCCCGCAGGCCCGCGCGTCGCGCTGCCCGTAGGCCCGCCCGTAGGCCCGCACGTCGCGCCCCTCGTAGGCCCACGAGTCGACCCGCCCGAAGGCGCGCCTGTCGACCCGCCGAGCCGCCCGTTGGCCCGCGCGTCGCGCCGTCCGTAGGCCCGCCCGTCGACCCGCCGTGCCGCCCATAGGCCCGCGCGCCGCGCCGCCTGTAGGCCCGCCCGTCGACCCGCCGAGCCGCCCATAGGCCCGCGCGCCGCGCAGCCCGCCCGTCGACCCGCCGCGCCACCCGCAGACTAGCGCGCCGCGCCAACCGTCAGGCAGCGCGCTGCGCCGCCCGCCTGTCCACATGCCGCGCCACCTACCTGCCTGCATGCCTCCACGCCTGCTCACGCGTTACTGATTGTCTCCCCCTCCTGCGGCTGGCAGCCACGCGCTCTCAGTTTCGCCCTCTATGGCGACCTCCCGAGTACTTCGTTTCGACCCTGAAGGGCGACCTATAGATTTTAGCACGTGGCTTACGCAGGCACAGCGCCACCTTAAGAGCCAGCGGATGGCGTGCACCTGTTCGCACACACGTCCGGCGCTCAGAAAGCCCCTCCCCAGCCTCAGCCGCTGCCCATTACTCCACCGCCTACTTCTGAGCAGGAGGCCGACTACCAGCGCCAGCTCCTCGCTCGCGACGTGTGGGAGTCTCGTGACGCCGCTGCCTGCCTCGCCCTGACCGACCTTCTCCCGCCGACAGAGGCAGTCCACTTCGCTCATGTCGAGTCTGCTGTAGATCTGTATAAGGCTATTGTTACTCGCTACTCCACTCCCTCCTCTGCTTCGCTCAGTCGCCTCCTCGTACCCTTTATCTACCCTGACCTCGCCTCCTTTGAGACTGTCTCTGACCTCGCTACCCACCTGCGCTCCCTTGATGCTCGCTTTCGCGCTGCTTGCACTGAGGATTAGCTTGCCCTTGCCCCACCCCCTATGTGGCTCACTATTCACTGGCTAGTCACTCGCCTCCCTGACCGCCTAGCCACAGCCCGCGACGCGCTTCTTCTGAAGCACCCCACTGAGCTTACCATCGATCTTCTTGAGACTACTCTCTCGAAGATCGAGAGCAACCTCCTCACTGTTGCCTCTGCCTCTTCCGCGCCTCCTCCTCGTCTTTTTGAGGGGCGTGCGGTACCACAACTTCCCACCTTCTCTGCCTCGCTTGCCACCCCCACGTCTTCTGCATCCGAGGAGACGGCGGCTATTTCTATCTCTGGCGGGCAGAAACGTGGCAAGGCTGGTAAGAGGGGCGGGAGGGGCGGCGGGGGTACTGGAGGTGGTGCGGGTAGTGGCGGTGGCGGTGGAGCAGGTGGTGGGAGTGGTGGTGGGGGTGGCTCGGGACCTGACGGCCCTCCTTTCGACGGTGGAGTTTTCACTGGTGGTGAGGGGTCCCAGCAGCAGCAGCAGTCGACTCCTCAGCAGCTGCCACCGCCTGGACAGCAGCAGCAGCAGGGACAGCAGCAGTAGCGACAGGGCCAGCAGCAGTGCCTTCCACAGCAGCAGCCTCAGCAGTGGGGCCCTCCGCAGCAGTGGGGCCCTCCGCAGCAATGGGGCCCTCCGCAGCAGTGGGGCCCTCAGCAGCAGTGGAGGTCTGCGGGTCCCCCGAGCACTGGGCGCAGTGGCGCCCCCTCCAGTCGGGGACCTCGCTCGGCCGGCCGCGACGTTGGTCCCTGTGAGTACTGGATCCTTACGGGTCCTCGTCGGGACTCGTACTGTGGCCGCCCCGACCACTCCGCTGCACGCTGCTTCAGTCGTCTCGACGACCTCTACATCTTGCACCACGGCCCCTCCGCTCCCCCGCCGCCACGCTGGGGGACGCTTCTTGCTCGTGGTATTGCTGTTTTTGATATGACTATGGATGATGCTAGGTTATATGCCATGTATGCTGATGTTGACTATAGTGCTCATGGATCTGTGTACTTGCCTGTACCTAGCTTAGGATCTTTGCCTGTTGCTAGAGTAGGTGCTAGTGTAGGATCTTGTTTAGCTACTAGTACAGGTTCTCCCTTGGCGGACGCCTCTCTCTCCTTCACACTGGACTCCGGAGCGTCACACTGCTTTTTCCGCGACTGCACGACTCTCTCCGCTACCGGCGCCTGTCCCTGTAGCACTGGCCGATCCCTCTTCGGGACCGGTGATTGCGACTCACGCCACTACACTCCCGTGCCCAGCTGCTCCTTCCGGTTCCCTGACTGGCCTCCACGTTCCTTCGTTCTCTAGGAACCTGGTTGGTGTGGGCAAACTGGCGAGACAGCACGTTGGGGTCTGGGTTGAGCCTTCTGGTGACACCGCGGTCTGTGTGGACGGTGACACGTACGCCCCCTTGGCCACTTTTCGCCAGGAGCCGGGCTCCGGTCTGTACACCCTCCGCACTGACCCTCGTCAGGTTCCCCCGTCCCACCAGGTAGCCGGGTCCAGTCAGGTTGCTGTGTCAGGTGTAGTTGCTGCGTCGTGCTCGTGTCGGTCGCTTGCCCACCCCTCCCTCCTCTGGCACCACCGCCTTGGTCACCCTTCCCTCCCTCGTCTCCGCGCTATGTCCAGTCAGCGTCTTGTCTTTGGCCTCCCCCGAGTCCTCCCGCCACTCCCGCCGTCCCTAGCTCCTCCGTGAGGTCCTTGTGTCCAAGGCCGGCTGCGCGCCACCCCTCACTCCTCCTCCCTTCGTCCGGCCACCGAGCCCTTCGGCACTCTCTACTTAGACGTCTAGGGCCCCGCTCCCCGTCTTGGCCCTCAGCGGGAGAGTTTCTTTCTGGTGGTCGTTGACGACTACTCTCGGTACACCACCATGTTCCCTTTGGCGAAGAAGTCCGACGTGAATTCTACGCTGATCCGGTGGCTCCTCGCCACCGAGGGCACTCGCGGTCGTCGTGTTAGTTGTCTTCACTCCGACCGTGGGGGTGAGTTTCGCTCCGGCATTCTCGCCAGATTCTGTGCTGAGCAGGGCATCACCCAGTCCTGGACTCTTCCAGACTCTCCACAGCAGAATGGGGTTGCTGAGCGCCGCTTAGGCCTGGTCATGGAGATCACCCGCACCTCCATGATCCACGCCCGCGCGCCCCATTTCCTGTGGCCCTACGCGGCTCGGTACGCCGCTCACCAGCTGAACCTCTGGCCTCGCGTCTCTCGGCGAGGGGCTTCACCGACCAGTCTTTGGACAGGGTCCCCTGGTGTTGCGTCGAGGTTTAGTGTCTGGGGCTGCTTGGCTCTTGTCCGCGACACCTCTGCGGACAAGATCTCGCCTCGCGCTGTCCCCTGTGTCTTCCTTGGTTTCCCAGAGGGCTCCTCTGACTTCACCTTTTACCACCCTCCCTCCCACCGGTTCTTTGACTCTCGTGACGTCCGTTTCGACGAGTCCGTCCCCTACTACGTCCAGTACCCCTGTCGAGGTCTCCCGGTTCCCCCCCCTCCCCTCTTCCTGGCTCCAGCTCCTCCTCCTCCCGCCCCTGCTCCTCTGGTACCCCCCCCTGTCCCCGCTCCGTCTGGTGTGTCCCACGTGACTCCCCCCCCCTCGGTACCCCCCCAGGTCTCTCCTCCTTCCCCACAGTCGTCCTCACAGCCTCCGCAGCAGCCGCCGGCGCTTCCTTTACCGGCCACTGCGGACTCTGAGGGTGTTGGATCTCGAGGTGAGGGCTCTAGGGGTGCTCGCTCTGGGGGTGCTGGCGTTGGAGCTGTTCGTGCACCTACAGGAGTAGCCCGTTCTGAGGGTGTTGGAGTTCGCGCTGAGCGTGCACCTGCCGCAGTTGCCCGTTCTGCGGGTGCTGGAGCTGGTGGTGTTTGTGGAGCTGGAGAGTCTCGGGCTGGTGCTGGTGCCACTGGGGGCACCACGCCTGGGGGTGCGGGTGCGCCTCCTACTGGTGCTGGTCGTGCTGCCGCGGGAGGTACTCGCTCTGGGGGTGCTCAGCCGGGTACTGCTGCGGACGGAGCCGGTTCTTTTGCTGCGTCTCCTGACACCACTCCTCCTCCTCACCCCTACCCGACTCGTTACCAGACCCTTCTTTGTCTTGAGCGTGAGGAGCAGCAGCGTTTGGAGCGTGAGAGGTTGGAGGTTCAGCAGTGGGTGGAGCGTGAGAGGTTGGAGTTGCAGCGGGAGCAGCAGCAGTAGCAGCAGCAGCAGCAGCGGCCGCAGCAGCCGGAGCAGCCTCCGGCCCCTGTTTCTGGCCTTCGGGCCCTTGGTCTCCCCTCCTCTCCTCCCGTGTTCGGTCCTACGTTTCCTCCTCCGGACTCAGCTCCGGCTGTGTTCCCTCGTTCTCAGTCTCCTCCGTCTCCCCCTCCACTCGCCCACACTTGGACCTCTCGTCCTCCTCGTGCTCGTCCCTCGTCCCCTGTCACTGACCTCCGTACCGCTTTGTTTCGTTCTAGTCCTCGTCCTCCTCAGTCTGTTCTTCCTCGTGTCAAACATTGTATATGTGTTATTGCTGTGTAGGCTATAGTGGGTTAGCCTTTAGGGGGTACACAACTCTAGGGTTTCATTCTTGTACTCCAATGTTTCATAGTTCAATCACTTCTTGTTTCTGACATGGTATTAAGAGCTTAGGTTCTAGACCTAAGGGCCCACCGTTCCGCTAGAGGTGCCCTCGTGCGCCCCTTTTTTTTTAGCGCCCTCGTGCGCCTCTCCCCTAGTGCGCCCTCGTGCGCTCTCCTCTCACGCTGCCCGTGTGCAGCCTGCTAGCAGCCCGAGCGCGGCCCCGCCGTTTTAGCCCGCGTAGGAAAACCGCCGCCTAGGGCGGCCCGATCTTTTCTCGCGAGCCCCAGCAGGCCGTCGCCCGTAGGCCCCGCTCGCCCCTAGGCCGACGCGCGACCCACAGCCGCCCACCCGCAGGTCGCAGCCAGCGCGCCGCGGCGATCGCGCGTCGGCTGCTGCAGCTCGCGCTTAGCTACCGCTAGAACGCAGCCGCGGCCCGCGCGCAGCTGCACCCTAGGCGCCGCCGCGCACCGAGCCTAGGCCCGCCATCGCGCCGCCTTACCTGCCCGAGCCGCGTCGCCCGAGTCGCGCCGCCCGAGTCGCGCCGCCCTGACCGAGCCGCGCCGCCCTGACCGAGCCGCGCCGCCCTACCTGCTGCAACTGCTCTTCCTGCTCCTACTGCTACTACTGTTGCTACTGCTACTGCTGCTACTGCTACTACTGCTACTGCTACTGCCACTATGGCCAGTCCTACTGTTCTCACCTTTGACGCCGAGGGCCGCCCGATTAAGTTCGATGTCTGGCTTGATGACCTTCACCTGTACCTCCAGATCACTGCCAAGGACGATGTTTCCCTCTATGACCACACGTCCGGCGCTGCTCCCGCACCTGCTGCTACTGCTGACAGTACTACTCGCTCACAGTGGCAGACTCGTGACGCCCATGCTCGCCTAGCCGTTCGCAGCCACCTGCCGTTAGATGAGCGCGAGCACTTCGGCCAGCATAAGACCGCTAAGGAGCTGTATGACGCTGTAGTTGCCCGCTACTCCTCCCCTGCCACTGCTGCGATAGGCCGTCTCTCACTGCCCTACCTCTTCCCCGATCTGTCTGCCTTTGCCACTGTAGCTGACCTCATCACTCACCTTCGTACTAGTGATCTCCGCTACCGTGCCGCACTCCCCCCCGATTTCCTCGCCAAGAACCCCCCCCCGATGTACCTCACACTGTACCACCTTGTCACCCGCCTCCCTGACTCCCTTCGCACTGTCAGGGACCAGTATCTCGCCCTCTCCCCCACTGACCTCACTGTCGACCTCCTCGAGAAGGAACTCCTAGCAGCTGAGAAGAGCATTGTAGCTGTAGGTGCCTCTCGTGGTGACCCCCGCACCCCCTTCTTTGAGGGGTGCTCCCCCTCCCTCCTCCTCCCCTCCATTGCATCTGCTGCTGCTGTCGACTACCTCGGAGCTGAGGGGGTCGGGGCCGCGTCTGCTCCTAGTGGGAGGCGCAAGGGCGGCAGGGGCAAGGGGGGCAGGGGTGGTGGAGGTGGAGGCAGGGGCGGCGGCGGTGGAGGGGGTGGGGGGGGCGGGGGTGGTGGCGGAAGTGGGAGTGGCGCGGGTGGTGGGGGCGGTGGTGGCAGTGGTGGCGGCGGTGGAGCGGGTGGCGGGCGCGGTGGAGCGGTACAGCGTGGGGGGTTCGGCGGTGGCCAAAGGCAGCAGCAGCAGCGTCCCGGCGAGACTCCCTCGCCCCAGCAGCTCCGTGAGTGGTACTCTCAGCTTGGGGGGTCTGGGGGTGGAGGTACCTGCCCGTACGTCATCCGCACAGGTGACCGCACTGGCCAGACTTGTGGGAAGTTTCACACGGCGCAGCGCTGTTTCTTTCGCCTCGACGACGCCTGGCGCGAGCAATTCCATGACGCCTCTGAGCTGCCTCGCTGGGCTGATCTGCTTAGGAAGGGGATTGATATATTTGCTCTTGATTATGATGCTATCCTTGCTGCTATGTATGCATTGACTATTAGTGCTGAGGGTGACTTTTACCTGAGTGTACCGCCCGACCCGATTATTGGGACCAGTGAGGCTGCAGCTCTAGGTGCTAGCGCGTCTGCTGCTCTAGGTCCTGGTGAGGCTGCTGCCCTAGGTGCTAGTGCGTCTACGTCTGCTGGTACCGCACCTCCCTGGCTGACCCCTCAGGGGGTCCGGTCCTTTTGACCTCCACCACTGCCCTCCCTTGTCCTGCTGTCCCGTCTGGCACGCTGTCGGGCCTCTACCTCCCCTCGTTCTCTACGAACTTGGTGGCGGGTTCCGCGCTCCAGGACGCGGGTGTTCACCAGTTCACCCCGGCCTACAAGCGTGTGACGCACTGCACGTGCGCCCGGACGGGTCGTCACCTGGCTACCTTCACTCGGCAGCCGGGGTCGGACTTGTACACACCGACCACTGAGTCCCCTCAGGTAGCTGCGTCTGCGTCTGTGTCTGCGTCAGGTCAGCTGTCGCCCCCCTGCTCGTGTCGCTCCTTGTCACACAGGACTGTCCTCTGGCACCACCGCCTTGGTCACCCGTCAGTGCAGCGCCTTCGCGGCATGCACTCCAGGTACCTTGTCTCTGGTCTTCCCAGGGTTCTCCCTCCCCTGCCACCCTCGCCTGCTCCTCCCTGTCTTCCCTGTGTCGAGGGGCGGCAGAGCGCCGCTCCTCACTCTTCCTCGTTCCCTCCCACAGAGGCTCCCCTGCAGACTCTCCACCTGGACGTGTGGGGCCCCGCCCGCGTCCGGGGACAGGGCCACGAGCGGTACTTTCTGCTGGTCGTCGACGACTACACGCGCCACACCACGGTCTTCCCCTTGCGTACCAAGGGTGAGGTCCCTGATGTCTTGATCCCCTGGATCCGCGCTGCTCGTCTCCAGCTCCGCGAGCGGTTCCAGTCGGACTTTCCTGTCCTACGTCTGCACTCTGACAGAGGTGGCTTGTTTTCCTTTGACCTCTTGGCAGCCTACTGTGCGGAGCACGGCATCCGCCAGACGTTCACTCTCCCGGCCTCTCCGCAGCAGAATGGGGTTGCTGAGCGCCGCATTGGTCTTGTCATGGAAGTCGCTCGTACCTCCATGATCCATGCGGCTGCCCCCCATTTCCTGTGGCCGTTTGCAGTGCGGTACGCTGCGCATCAGCTCAACCTCTGGCCCCGTGTCTCTGTTCCGGAGACCTCGCCTACCCTGCGTTGGACGGGGGAGGTTGGCGATGCGTCGGTGTTCCGAGTCTGGGGATGTCGAGCCTTTGTCCGCGATACGTCCGCGGACAAGCTCTCCTCCCGTGCCGTTCCCTGTGTCTTCCTTGACTTTGTCCCTGACGCGCCTGGCTGGCAGTTTTACCACCCCGTGTCTTTGCCTCTCAGGACGTCACCTTTGACGAGTCGGTACCCTTTTACCGTCTCTTCCCCTACCGCACTGCCCCGCTCCCTCCCCCGCCGCTCTTCCTCACCCCAGGTGTCCCGTCGGTAGACCCCCTCCCTCCCCAGGGTGTTGCTCCCTGGTGGTGCTGGGTCTGGGGGCACTGAGACTGGGGGTGCTGAGCCTGGGGGTGCGGAGACTAGGGGTGCTGAGTCTGGGGGTGCGGAGACTGCGGGTGCTGAGCCTGGAGGTGTGGAGACTGCGGGTGCTAAGCCTGGAGGTGCTGCGACTGGGGGTGTCGAGCCTAGAGGCGCTGAGGCTGGGGGTTCTGAGACTGACCGTACTGTGCGTGTTGGCGCTCCCTCTTCACAGCAGCTGCGTGAGTGGTACTCCCAGCGTTACAGCCTCCGTCGTGGGGCTCCTGGAGCTGGGGGGTCTGCTGGAGTTGGTGCTGGTGGCCCTGCGGGTGCAGTGTCGCAGCCGGAGCCTCCCTCCCCTTAGCGGCTGCGTGAGTGGTACGCTCGGCGCTGCAGCCTCCGGAGTGGAGCTCCTTGTGTTGAGGTACCGCCCGCTGGAGGCCCTACTGCTGCTGGAGGTTCTGGAGCTGCTGGTGGTGCTGCTGGTGCTGGTGCTGCTGGAGGTGCTGCTGGTGCTGCTGGAGGCGCTGGAGCTGCTGGAGGTGCTCCTGGTGCTGCTGGAGGTCCTGGAGCTGCTGGAGGTGCTGCTGGTGCTGCTGGAGGTTCTGGAGCTGCTGGAGGTGCTGCTGGAGCTGCTGGAGGTTCTGGTGCTGTCTCTGCTCCTTCTGGGGGCACTTCACGGCCGCGGCCGTACTTCGTTCCGCTCCTTCAGCAGGTTCTTCGTCAGCCGCCTCCTCCTAGTCCTCCTCCCTCCTTAGGGTGTCCTCCGCCTGTCCAGTCGCTGTCACAGCTACCGCCTGCCTCGCCGCTTCCTGGTCCTTCTCCCTACACTGGTCCGACAGGCGGTCTTACAGAGCGTCGTGAGCCTGAGTCTCGTACTGTGTCGCCTGTGTCTCGTCCTGTGTCACCTGTTCGTGCTGCTTGCACTAGTCGCCGTGTACCGCGTGAGCGTCCTCCGCCTGTCCCTGGCACACACCAGATGTCACTGCGTCCTTCCACTACTCCACAGCGTGTCCCCCTGCGTCCTCTCTTCCTGTTCTTGCTAACCCAGAGTCTGACTCTCTTCGTGCTGCCAGTCCTACTGTCACGCGTCTCCTGGCCACTACTGTCACTGACCCTTCCTTTGAGTCTGCTGCTGCGTTTGCCCTAGTTGCTGAGCTTGTCGACTTTGCTGCTCGCTGTCGTCTAGACTACGCTGCGAGTCTTGTTGCTGAGTCTGAGTCTGTCTGTCCTCCGTCCGTCGGGGGTGAGTGTGCTCTAGGCACGGACGTCCTTGAGGACAGACAGGAGGACCTTGAGTATCTTGCAGCCGCTGCGCCTCATCTCGTGTCCATGCTAATTGCCCCTGAGGGAGACCCGGATGCTCCAGACATCCCGACCCCGCGCTCTTACGCTGAGGCGATCGCGGGTGAGTACTCCTCTCAGTGGCAGTCAGCCATGGACGCAGAGATGGCATCCTGGAAGTCCACTGGCACTTACGTCGACGAGGTTCCCCCTCCTGGGGCGAACATCGTCAGTGGCATGTGGATTTTCAGGGTGAAGCGGCCGCCGGGTTCTCCGCCTGTCTTCAAGGCTCGTTACGTTGCTCGAGGCTTCAGTCAGCGAGAGGGAGTAGACTTCTTTCAGACCTTCTCCCCCACCCCGAAGATGACCACTCTTCGGGTGCTACTGCTCAGCGTGAGTACGAGCTTCACTCTCTTGACTTCAGCACAGCTTTCTAGCAGGGCAGCCTGCACGAGGAGATCTGGCTGCGCCGCCCTCCTGGCTTCACTGGGTCGTTTCCTCCTGGTACCCAGTGGAGCCTCCGGCGGCCGGTCTACGGTCTCCGCCAGGCGCCACGTGAGTGGCACGACACACTGAGGACTACTCTTGCGGCACTTGGGTTCGCTCCTTCTACTGCTGACCCGTCGCTGTTTCTGCGCACCGACACTTCGCTGCTGCCGTTCTACATCCTCGTGTACGTCGACGACTTCGTCTTTGCCACTGCTGACACTGAGGCTCTCGCCCACGTGAAGTCGGAGCTGCAGAAGAGACACACGTGCACAGACCTGGGTGAACTGCGCAGCTACCTTGGCTTGCAGATCACCCGGGACAGAGCACGCCGCACCATCACATTGACTCAGTCACACATGGTGCAGCAGGTCCTTCAGCGCTTCGGCTTCACCTGGTCCTCAGCACAGGCCACTCCTCTGGCTATAGGTCACTCGCTCTCAGCTCTGCCTTCGGATGAGTCCGTAGAGCCGAGTGGTCCTTACCCAGAGCTAGTTGGTTGCCTCATGTACCTGATGACTTGCACTCGTCCTGACCTAGCATACCCTCTTGGCCTTCTGGCCCGCTATGTGGCTCCTGGCAGGCACCGAAAGGTGCACTGGGATGCTGCAAAGAGGGTATTGCGCTACTTGTGCAGTACATCGGGCATGGGGCTCGTGCTTGGAGGAGGGAGCTCAGTTGTTCTCACTGGGCACTCAGACGCTTCTTGGGTTGACGACCAGGCTACTCAGCGGTCGTCACAGGGTTACACCTTCAGCCTTGGCTCTGGCTCAGTTTCGTGGCGTTCTACGCGTTCGTCTTCAGTTCTCAGCTCCAGTTGTGAGGCTGAGATCTACGCCACAGCCATGGCTGCACAGGAGTTACGCTGGCTCACCTACCTGCTGACCGACCTGGGAGAGCGGCCTAGTTCTCCTCCAGTGCTGTATGTCGACAACAAGGCTGCCATTGCCTTGTGTGAGGAGCACAGACCGGAGCACAGAACGAAGCACATCGCTCTCCGTTACTTCGTGGCTCGAGAGCTGCAGCAGCGCGGTCACCTTCGTCTGCGTTACGTGGCCACTCAGGCCAACACCGCTGATATATTCACCAAGGCACTTCAACCTGGTGATCATCAGCGCTTCTGCACTATGCTGGGGCTGGTGCCCACTTTTCCTCACTTGCTGTAGGCTTTGCCTATACTGTGATCTCTATATATACACTTGCCTGTTTGCTCTGCTAGGTTGAGATCACCTTGCTGTTTGTGCTGCATATATGCCTCTGCATGTGAACTGGCCTTCTGGCCCTTTGCTTGTGCTCAGAGTGTGTGGTGACGTTGTGATCCACCCTTAGCTTGCTTGCCTTTCTTGACTGGTCTTGTGACCCCTTGCTCTCCCCCACTTTGCCTATGGGGGTGTGTCAAACATTGTATATGTGTTATTGCTGTGTAGGCTATAGTGGGTTAGCCTTTAGGGGGTACACAACTCTAGGGTTTCATACTTGTACTCCAATGTTTCATAGTTCAATCACTTCTTGTTTCTGACACCTCGTCCTCCTAAGTCGTCCCTCACTGCCTCCCTGTCCACTCCGGTCTCTGACTACTACAGCACGTACCGCCCCACTCTCTCTCGTGTTCTCACCTCTCTTGTTACAGACCCTCGTGCCTCTCCTTCCTCCGTCGCGGTCCTCATTACCGCTGTCACTGACTTTACTGCTATGCGTCACCTTGACTACGCCACTCGTGTTGTGGCCGCTCCTCCTGTCCGTCCTCTGTCCGCCGGGGGTGAGTCTACCCTTGGCTGTGACGTCCTAAAGGATAGACAGTTTGAGCTAGAGTTCATGGCAGCTGCTTCGCCTCATCTCTGTGCCATGCTCCTCGCTCCTGAGGGAGACCCCGACGCTCCTGACATACCTACTCCTCGCACTTGCGCTGAGGCAGTGTCAGGGCCTTGGGCCTCTCAGTGGAGAGCTGCCATGGACGCAGAGATGGCCTCCTACAGGTCCACAGGCACTTACGTTGACGAGGTTCCCCCCCCAGGGGCGAACATCATTGACGGCATGTGGATCTTCAAGGTGAAGCGGCCGCCGGGATCTCCCCCAGTCTTCAAGGTACGCTACGTGGCTAGAGGGTTTAGTCAGCGTGAGGGAGTTGACTTCTTTCAGACCTTCGCGCCCACCCCGAAGATGACCACTCTTCGGGTGTTACTGCACGTAGCAACGCAGAGAGACTACGAGCTACACTCTCTTGACTTCTCCACTGCCTTCCTCCAGGGCCGCCTACACGAGGAGATCTGGCTGCGTCCTCCTCCGGGCTTCACTGGCACTTTCCCGCCAGGGACCCAGTGGAGCCTCAGACGACCGGTCTACGGTCTCCGCCAGGCACCCCGTGAGTGGCACGACACTCTCCGCTCGACTCTCTCCGACCTCGGGTGTGAGCCGTCTTCCGTCGACCCGTCGCTGTTTGTTCGTTGTGGGCGCACACCTTTCTTCGTTCTCGTCTACGTTGACGACCTGGTTTTTGCCACAGCCGACACAGTTGCACTGGCGGAGGTGAAGTCCGAACAGCAGAAGAGACACACCTGCACTGACCTTGGGGAACTGCGCCGCTACCTTGGCTTGCAGATCTCCAGGGACAGAGCCGCTCGCACCATCACTCTAACTCAGTCACACATGGTGCAGCAGGTCCTTCAGCGGTTCAGGCTTCAGCACTCTTCTCCTACACCCACCCCTCTTGCTGTAGACCACAGACTCACTGGGCCTTTTCCTGACGAGCCGTTCGAGCCCAGTGGTCCCTACGCAGAGCTGGTGGGCTGCCTCATGTACCTGATGACGTGTACTCGCCTGGACCTCGCCTTCCCTCTTAGCATCCTCTCTCGCTTTGTTGCGACTGGGAGACACCGTCCTGTTCACTGGGCGGCGGCTAAGAGGGTGGTGAAGTACCTCGGCACGACATCAGACATGGGGCTTGTACTTGGAGGGACACAGCCAGTTGTACTCACCGGTCACTGCGACTCCTCCTACGCCGACGACGTTGAGACTCAGAGGTCTACACAGGGTTACTGTTTCAGCCTGGGCTCTGGAACTGTTTCGTGGAGGTCTACTCGGTCCTCCTCTGTTGCGACTTCTACCGCAGAGGCCGAGATCTACGCTGGAGCCCTTGCTGCACAGGAGCTACGTTGGTTGACCTTCTTGCTCACTGACCTTGGTGAGCGGCCGAGCTCTGCACCGACCTTGTTTTCTGACAACAAGGCGATGACTCTCCTATGTTGTGAGCCTCGACTGAAGAGCAGAGTGAAGCACATCGACGTCAGGTACTTCCTCCTTCGAGAGTTGCAGCGACGCGGACAGGCTCGTCTGGACTTCGTGGCCTCCGAGGCCAACACTGCAGACATCTTCACCAAGGCTCTTCAGCCTTGTGACCACCGCCGGTTTTGTCTGCAGTTAGGTCTCGTTGAGACTAGGTCTAGTAGACTGCAGTAGTGATTTCTTGCCTCTTGTGTGTGTGTACCATATATATATTAGCTTATACACTATTGAACTAGCCTTGTGGCCCCTTGTTTGTGCTCAGACTGTGTGGTGACGTTGTGATCCACCCTGAGCTTTGTTTCCTCTCTTGCTTGCGACTAGTCTTGTGACCTTAAGGTTGCGTTTCTTGTTGTTTGGCATTCCCCATTTAGGCTATGGGGGTGTGTCAAATGTTATAGCCTTTAGTGGGTCATGCTATATGGGGTACAAACAGTTAGGGCTAGGTACTTGTACTCCAACACAATCAATGCAATCCATTCCGCTGTAGCCACTTTCTGAGACTGCACATGGACGTGTGGGGCCCAGCCCGCGTCTGTGGGCAGGACCGCGAGCGGTACTTCCTACTGGTTGTTGACGACTACTCGCGCTACACCACGGTCTTCCCCTTGCGCACCAAGGGTGAGGTCCCTGATGTTTTGATCCCTTGGATCCGCGCTGCCCGTCTCTAGCTCCACGAGCGGTTCGGGACGGAGTTTCCCGTCGTGCGTCTTCACTCTGACAGAGGTGGAGAGTTTTCGTCTGACCTGCTGCAGAGCTTTTGTCGTGGGGAGGGCATTCGCCAGACGTTCACGCTTCCGGCCTCTCCGATGCAAAATGGGGTTGTTGAGCGCCGCATTGGTTTGGTCATGGAGGCCGCTCGTACCTCCATGGTCCATGCGGCTGCCCCCCATTTTCTGTGGCCGTTTGCGGTCCGCTTCGTTGCGCATCAGCTCAACCTCTGGCCCCGTGTCTCCTTGCCGGAGACCTCGCCCACACTGCGGTGGACGGGGAAGGTTGGCGATGCGTCAGTGTTCCGTGTCTGGGGTTCTCGTGCCTTTGTCCGCGATACCACCGCGGACAAGCTCTCCGCCCGTGCTGTCCCCTGCGTCTTCCTTGGCTTTGTCCCTGACGCGACTGGCTGGCAGTTTTACCACCCCACCTCGCGCCGAGCCCTGTCCTCTCAGGACGTCACGCTCGATGAGTCGGTTCCCTTTTACCGTCTCTTCCCCTACCGCGCTGCCCCTCTCCCCCCCCCGCCGCTTTTCCTTGCACCAGGTCCTCCCCCGGTAGACCCCCTCCCCCCTCAGGGTCCTGCTCCCTCAGATGTGTCTCAGGTAGACGCTGTCGAGCCTGTCGAGGTAGCGGTTGACTCTGGTGCTACTGGGGGTGCTGAGCCTGCGCGTGCGGAGCTTGGGGGTGCTGAGCCTGGGGGTGCTGCGCCTGGGGGTGCTGAGCATGAGCGTGCGGAGCCTGGGGGTGCTGAGCGTGAGCGTGTTGGGTCTGGGGGTGCTGAGCCTGGGGGTACGGCGCCTGGAGGTGCTGAGCCTGAGCATGTGGAGTCTGGGGGTGCTGAGCCTGGGGGTGTCGAGCCTACGGTTGCTGAGACGGGGGGTGTTGAGTCTGCTGGAGGTCCTGCAGGGGCCTCGTCTCGGCGGGAGCCTCTCTCTCCACAGCAGCTACGAGACTGGTTTGCTCCCCGCTGGAGGCGTCAGAGCGAAGCTGCTGCGGCTGAGGAGCCTGCCGCGGGTGGCCCTGGAGCAGGAGGTGATGGAGCTGCTACTGCTGAAGGTACTGGAGCCGCTCGAGCTGGTGTTTCTGCTGGAGTTGGAGCCGGCACTACTGGAGGTGTTCCTGCTGGAGGTGCTGCTGGTGCTGGAGCTAGTGGTGCTGCAGGAGTTGGAGCTGGAGGCGCTGGAGCTGTTTCTGCTGGTGGTACTACTGGTGCTGGAGCTAGTGGTGCTGCAGGAGTTGGAGCTGGAGGTCCCTCTGCTGGTTCTGGTGGTGCTGCACGGCCGCGGCCGTACTTCGTTCCACTCCTTGAGCAGGTTCTTGGTCTCTCGCCTCCTACTGGTCCTACTCCTCCCTTAGAGTGTCCACCGCCTGTCCAGTCGTAGTCGCAGTTACAGCCAGCCTCCCCACTGCCTGCTCCTTCTCCTTACACTGGTCCGACTGGAGGTCTTGCTGAGCGTCGTGAGCCTGCGTCTCGCCCTGCGTCGCCTGTTCGTGCTGCTCGCACTGGTCGTCGTGTTCCGCGTCCGCGTCCTCCTCCTGTCCCCGGCACGCACCAGATGGCACTGCGTCCTTCCACAGCTCCACAGCGTGTCCCTCTGCCGTCTCCTCCTGCGTCCTCCCTTGCTGACGGTCCGGACCCAGAGTCTGACTCCCTTTGTGCTGCTAGTCCTACTGTCATGCATCTCCTGGCCACTGTTGTCACTGACCCTTCCTTTGAGTCCACAGCTCGTCTGCCTTAGTTGCTGAGCTTGTCGACTTTGTTGCTCGCTGTCGTCTAGACTACGTTGCTAGTCTTGTTGCTGAGTCTGAGTCTGTCTGTCCTCCGTCCATCGGGGGATGAGTGTGCTCTTGGCACGGACGTCCTTGAGGACAGGCAGGAGGAGTTCTAGTGTTTTGCCGCTGCTTTACCCCATCTCGTGTCCATGCTACTTGCACCTGAGGGAGACCCGGATGCACCAGTCATCCCGGCCGCCTGTCTTCAAGGCGCGTTACATTGCTCGAGGCTTCAGTCAGTGACAGGGAGTTGACTACTTTCAGACCTTCTCCCCTACCCCGAAGATGACCACTCTTCGGGTGCTGCTGCACGTCGCCGCTCAGCGTAACTATGAGCTTCACTCTCTTGACTTCAGCACAGCCTTTCTACAGGGCAGCCTGCACGAGGAGATTTGGCTGCGCCGCCCACCTGGCTTCACTGGGTCGTTCCCTCCTGGTACCCAGTGGAGCCTCAGGCGGCCAGTCTAAGGTTGTCAGAAACAAGAAGTGATTGAACTATGAAAGATTGGAGTACAAGTATGAAACCCTAGAGTTGTGTACCCCCTAAAGGCTAACCCACTATAGCCTACACAGCAATAACATATATATAATGTTTGACACACCCCCATAGGCAAAGTGGGGAGAGCAAGGGGTCACAAGACCAGTCAAGAAAGGCAAAGCAAGCTCAGGGTGGATCACAACGTCACCACACACTCTGAGCTCAAGCAAAGGACCACAAGGCCAGTTCACATGCAGAGGCATATATCTAGCACAAACATCACAGTGATCTATATCTAGCAAGCATGCAGGTATATATATATAGATCACAGTACAGGCAAAGTCTACAACAAGTGAGGAAAAGTGGGCACAAGCCTTAGCAAAGTGCAGAAACGCTGATGATCACGAGACTGAAGTGCCTTGGTGAATATATCAGCAGTGTTGGCCTGAGTGGCCACGTAACGCAGACGAAGCTGACCACGTTGCTGTAACTCTCGAGCCAGAAAGTAACGTAGAGCGATGTGCTTCGTCCTGTGCTCCAGTCTGTGCTCCTCACACAAGGCAATAGCAGCCTTGTTGTCGACGTACAGCACTGGAGGAGAACGAGGCCGCTCTCCCAGGTCGGTCAGCAGGTAGGTGAGCCAGCGTAACTCCTGTGCAGCCATGGCTGTGGCGTAGCCTCACAACTGGAGCTGAGAACTGAAGACGAACGAGTAGAACGCCACGAAACTGAGCCAGAGCCAAGGCTGAAGGTGTAACCCTGTGACGACCGCTGAGTAGCCTGGTCGTCAACCCAAGAAGCGTCTGAGTGCCCAGTGAGAACAACTGAGCTCCCTCCTCCAAGCACGAGCCCCATGCCCGATGTACTGCACAAGTAGCGCAATACCCTCTTTGCAGCATCCCAGTGCACCTTTCGGTGCCTGTCAGAAGCCACATAGCGGGCCAGAAGGCCAAGAGGGTATGCTAGGTCAGGACGAGTGCAAGTCATCAGGTACATGAGGCAACCAACTAGCTCTGGGTAAGGACCACTCGGCTCTACGGACTCATCCGAAGGCAGAGCTGAGAGCGAGTGACCTATAGCCAGAGGAGTGGCCTGTGCTGAGGACCAGGTGAAGCCGAAGCGCTGAAGGACCTGCTGCACCATGTGTGACTGAGTCAATGTGATGGTGCGGCGTGCTCTGTCCCGGGTGATCTGCAAGCCAAGGTAGCTGCGCAGTTCACCCAGGTCTGTGCACGTGTGTCTCTTCTGCAGCTCCGACTTCACGTGGGCGAGAGCCTCAATGTCAGCAGTGGCAAAGACCAAGTCGTCGACGTACACGAGGATGTAAAACGGCGGCAGCGAAGTGTCGGTGCGCAGAAACAGTGACGGGTTAGCAGTAGAAGGCGCGAACCCAAGTGCCGCAAGAGTAGTCCTCAGTGTGTCGTGCCACTCACGTGGCGCCTGGCGGAGACCGTAGACCGGCCGCCGAAGGCTCCACTGGGTACCAGGAGGAAACGACCCAGTGAAGCCAGGAGGGCGGCGCAGCCAGATCTCCTCGTGCAGGCTGCCCTCCAAGAAAGCTGTGCTGAAGTCAAGAGAGTGAAGCTCGTAGTCACGCTGAGCAGCAACGTGCAGTAGCACCCGAAGAGTGGTCATCTTCGGGGTGGGGGAGAAGGTCTGAAAGAAGTCTACTCCCTCTCGCTGACTGAAGCCTCGAGCAACGTAACGAGCCTTGAAGACAGGCGGAGAACCCGGCGGCCGCTTCACCCTGAAAATCCACATGCCACTGACGATGTTCGCCCCAGGAGGGGGAACCTCGTCGACGTAAGTGCCAGTGGACTTCCAGGATGCCATCTCTGCGTCCATGGCTGACTGCCACTGAGAGGAGTACTCACCCGCGATCGCCTCAGCGTAAGAGCGCGGGGTCGGGATGTCTGGTGCATCCGGGTCTCCCTCAGGGGCAATCAGCATGGACACGAGATGAGGCGCAGCGACTGCAAGACACTCAAGGTCCTCCTGTCTGTCCTCAAGGACGTCCGTGCCTAGAGCACAATCACCCCCGACGGACGGAGGACAGACAGACTCAGACTCAGCAACAAGACTCGCAGCGTAGTCTAGACGACAGCGAGCAGCAAAGTCGACAAGCTCAACAACTAGGGCAGACGCAGCAGCAGACTCAAAGGAAGGGTCAGTGACAGTAGTGGCCAGGAGACGCGTGACAATAGGACTGGCAGCACGAAGAGAGTCAGACTCCGGGTCAGCAAGGACAGGAAGAGAGGACGCAGGAGGAGACGGCAGAGGGACACGCTGTGGAGCAGTGGAAGGACGCAGAGTCATATAGTGTGTGCCAGGGACAAGCGGAGGACGCTGACGCGGACCACGGCGACCAGTGTGAGCAGCACGAACTGGTGACACAGGACGAGACGCAGGCGACACAGGACGAGACTTTGGCTCACGACGCTCTGCAAGACCGCCTGTCGGACCAGTGTAGGGAGAAGGACCAGGAAGTGGCGAGGCAGGCGGTAGCTGTGACTGCGACTGGACAGGCGGAGGACACTCTAAGGAGGGAGGAGGACTAGGAGGAGGCGGTGGACCAAGAACCTGCTGAAGGAGCGGAACGAAGTACGGCCGCGGCCGTGAAGTGCCCCCAGAAGGAGCAGAGACAGCACGAGAACCTCCAGCCGAACCAGCACCAGCAGCACCTCCGGCAGCTCCAGAATCTCCAGCAGCACCGGCAGCACCTGCAGCACCTCCAGCAGCACCTCCAGCAGCACCAGCAGCACCTCCAGCAGCAGGGCCTCCAGATGGCGGTACCTCAACACCAGGAGCTCCACTCCTGAGGCTGCAGCGCCGAGCGTACCACTCACGTAGCCGCTGAGGGGAGGGAGGCTCTGGCTGCGACACTGCACCCGCGGGGCCACCAGCCCCGACTCCAGCAGACCCCCCAGCTCCAGAAGCCTCACGACGGAGGCTGTAGCGCTGGGAGTACCACTCACGCAGCTGCTGTGAAGAGGGAGCGCCACCAGGCTCAGCACCCACAGTCTCAGCACCCCCAGTCTCAGTACCCCCAGGCTCAGCACCCCCAGTCGCAGCACCTCCAGGCTCAGCACCCAAAGTCTCCGCACCCCCAAACTCAGCACCCCCAGTCTCCGCACCCCCAGGCTCAGCACCCCCAGGCTCAGTGCCCCCAGACCCAGCACCACCAGGCTCAGCACGCTTAGCACCTCGCGCAGGACCAGAGTCAACAGCTACCTCGACAGGCTAGACCGGGTCTACCTAGGAAACACAAGAGGGAGCAGCACCCTGGGGAGGGAGGGGGTCTACCGACGGGACACCTGGGGTGAGGAAGAGCGGCGGGGGGGGGAGCGGGGCAGTGCGGTAGGGGAAGAGACGGTAAAAGGGTACCGACTCGTCAAAGGTGACGTCCTGAGAGGCGAAGACACGGCGCGAGGTGGGGTGGTAAAACTGCCAGCCAGGCGCGTCAGGGACAAAGCCAAGGAAGACACAGAGAACGGCACGGGAGGAGAGTTTGTCCGCGGACGTATCGCGGACAAAGGCTCGACATCCCCAGACCCGGAACACCGACGCATCGCCAACCTCCCCCGTCCAACGCAGGGTAGGCGAGGTCTCCGGAACAGAGACACGGGGCCAGAGGTTGAGCTGATGCGCGGCGTACTGCACTGCAAACGGCCACAGGAAATGGGGGGCAGCCGCATGGATCATGGAGGTACGAGCAACCTCCATGACGAGACCAATGCGGCGCTCAGCAACCCCATTCTGCTGCGGAGAGGCCGGGAGAGGGAACGTCTGGCGGATGCCGTGCTCCGCACAGTAGGCTACCAAGAGGTCAGAGGAAAACTCACCACCTCTGTCAGAGTGCAGACGTAGGACAGGAAAGTCCGACTGGAACCGCTCGCGGAGCTGGAGACGAGCAGCGCGGATCCAGGGGATCAAGACATCAGGGACCTCACCCTTGGTATGCAAGGGGAAGACCGTGGTGTAGCGCGTGTAGTCGTTGACGACCAGCAGAAAGTACCGCTCGTGGCCCTGTCCCCGGACGCGGGCGGGGCCCCACACGTCCAGGTGGAGAGTCTGCAGGGGAGCCTCTGTGGGAGGGAACGAGGAAGAGTGGGGAGCGGCGCGCTGCCGCCCCTCGACACAGGGAAGACAGGGAGGAGCAGGCGAGGGTGGCAGGGGAGGGAGAACCCTGGGAAGACCAGAGACAAGGTACCTGGAGTGCATGCCGCGAAGGCGCTGCACTGACGGGTGACCAAGGCGGTGGTGCCAGAGGACAGTCCTGTGCGACAGGGAGCGAGACGAGCAGGGGGCCGACAGCTGACCTGACGCAGACGCAGACGCAGCTACCTGAGGGGACTCAGTGGTCAGTGTGTACAGGTCCGACCCTGGCTGCCGAGTGAAGGTAGCCAGGTGACGACCCGTCTGGGCACACGTGCAGTGCGTCACACGCTCGTAGGCCGGGGTGAACTGGTGAACACCCGCGTCCTGGAGCGCGGAACCCGCCACCAAGTTTGTAGAGAACGAGGGGAGGTAGAGGCCCGACAGCGTGCCAGACGGGACAGCAGGACAAGGGAGGGCAGTGGTGGAGGTCGCAAGGACCGGACCCCCTGAGGGGTCAGCCAGGGAGACAGCAACCGGTCTAGGAAGCTGCTCTAGGGCAGTGCGGTCGCGAAAGAAACAGCGGGAAGCACCTGAGTCTAGTGTGAAGGTGTGCAGTGCCTCAGTAGGGATCCTATTGAGGGATCTTACGTGTCTCGTAGCGATACTTGCCTCGAGATTTTTCGGTCGAACGCGCTCGCCGCCGAAACGCCCTTTCGTCGCTCAGCGCATCACCTTCACATTCGCGAGGAATTGCCCTCGCTGCGGCCTTATTCCGTCCCCCCCCGCCCATCACCCACCTCTTCGCATTCGCGCTTGCCTCGAAACAAACTCTCGTCTCCCACCCCGTTTTTCCCATTTCGTCCCATCGCTTACGCGCTCTCCCCTCCTGTCCTGTCGCCCTCTCTCTCTCCGCGCCCTTCTCGTCGCCCTCTCTCTCGCCCCTCTCATCTCGTCGCGCTCTCTCTATCCGCGCCCTTCCCGTCGCCTCCCTTCCCATTGCGCTCTCTCTCTCCCCTCCCTTCCCGTCGCCCTCTCTCTCCCCCCTCCCTTCCCATCGCGCTCTCTCTCTCCGCTCCCTTCCCGTCGCCCTCTCTCTCGCCCCTCCCTTCCCGTCGTGCTCTCTCTCTCCGCGCCCTTCCCGTCGCCCTCTATCCCGTCGCCCTCTCTCCCATTGCCCTCGCTCTCTTCTTCGCTCTGTCCCGTCACCCTCTCTCCCATCGCCCTCGCTCTCTTCTTCGCTCTGTCGCGTCGCCCTCTCTCCCGTCGCGCCCTCTCTCTCACGTCACCCTCGCTCTCTCACGTCGCCCTCGCTCTCTCACGTCGCCCTCGCTCTCTCACGTCACAAGCTGGGCCTGGGTTCGTTACTCCTTTCCGTTTACTTGGCCTCTTACATTGCTTAGCTTAGAATAGCTGGAAACTAACATTTTTGCCTAGGCAGGTACCGATTAATTCGGCTGCGTTATATATGCTTGCCTTCCGGGGAAGTGCTCTTTCGCCTCTCGCGCAATCGTTACGGTTCCTGTCACTGTCGGCACCACGAAACGCTCTCGAGTAGTCGCCATCGCGCTCCTCTCTTCCCGCGCCATCGCCCCTCCCTTCCCTTCCCCACGATATTGCCATCACCCTTCCCTTTCGATCAGCGTACCTTTATTCCATCCCGTCTCGTCGCCCTCATGATCTCCCCTACCTTGGCGTCTTCTTGTTGTTCTCCCATCCCCTTTCTTCGCCCTCGGTGTCTCCGCTCCCCTCCCGTCTTTCTTCCTCTCTCATGTCGCTCTTCCCATCTCCGCTTCCATTCCCGTCGTTGTTCCTCTCGCCCTTGATCTTTCCCGTCGTTATTCCTCACTACCGTCCCCTCCCCTCCCGTTGTTAATATTATTCTAAAAGAGCAGGCCGCAGGTCCTTCGTTGCACTGGTCTCACAGGTCGACTAGCTCTGGATTACCTAAACGTTCTCGTTGCATGTGTGTGGGTGGTCGGAACTGCTTGTGTCGTTGCGTCACGCAAAGTTGGTGAAGGAACTACTACTCACTTTTCTAGTGAATGTACCAGAAGCTTTGCACGTCGTGCAGCCTTGCGCCAAAATCGCACATGTATGTGCGAGAAAGTTTGTCACCAATCAGAGTTCATAAATATGATCCAATCGTCCCCCCTTCACTTTGAGGCAAACTCTGGTGTTGAAAGAAAATCTCACACGTAACTTCCAACTTTCCCAAAACTTCCGTTTTCAAGTTGGACCCAACTAGAAGGGGGGGGTCACTATTTTAGCTGCTGGCTTTAATGTAAATGACTTGCACGTCGCAAATTTTGGAGCGACGCATTTACACATGCTTGCGAAGATTTCTGTTTGAGAAGAAATGTGGAGACTCGACCAGTATCATTTGCGCCAGTAAAAAAAATACAGAACAACACTTCAACTTTCAAGTGGACCCAACTAGAAGGGGGGGGTCACTATTTTAGCTGCTGGCTTTAAGTTGATGATCTTCATGTACGTGTCAAACTTATATGCTATGGTCTATCTAGGCTGTAGTGGGGTAGACACTATAGGGTACAACATTTCTAGGTTTCCTACTTGTACCCACATTTTCCTTAGTCATTTCATTCCTCATTTCTTCACATGGTATAGAGCAGGTTCCCTAGTGGGAACGCTTCTTAGGGCCCACCACTGAAATCGATTTTTTTTTTTCCTGACCGGAGCGCGAGTCGCCCCTGCCCGAGGCGCGCCCCGTGGGCCGCCCTCTCGTCGCGTCCCCTGCCCTTAGCGGCCTGTCGCGCCCTCCTAGAGGCCCCTCTCACGGCCCCTTGCGCCACCCTTAGCGGCCCCGTCGCCACCCCTAGCGGCCACGTCGCCACCCTATACGGCCCCGTCGTCGTCCTTTGCGGCCCCGTCGCCCCCCTTCTAGGCCCCTCGCGGCCCCTTCGCGGCCCCGTCGCCGCCCCTAGCGGCCCCGTCGCCGCCCTTCGAGGCCCCTCGCGGCCCCTTCGCGGCCCCGTCGCCGCCCTTCGAGGCCCCTCGCGGCCCCTTTGCGGCCCCGTCGCCGCCCCTAGCGGCCCCGTCGCCGCCCCTATCGGCCCCGTCGCCGCCCTTAACGGCCCCGTCGCCGCCCTTCGCGGCCCCGTCGCCGCCCCTAGCGGCCCCGTCGCCGCCCTTCGCGGCCCCGTCGCCACCTCTAGCGGCCCCGTCGCCGCCCTTCGCGGCCCCGTCGCCGCCTCTAGCGGCCCCGTCGCCGCCCTTCACGGCCCCTCGCGGCCTCTTCTCGGCCCCGTCGCCGCCCTTCGTGGCCCCGTCGCCACCCTTCCCGGCCCCTCCTCGGCTCCTCCGCCACCAGCAGCAGCCGCCGCCAGCAGCAGCCGCCACCAGCAGCAGCCGACAGCAGCAGAAGCCGCCAACACCAGCAGCGGCCACCACCAGCAGCAGCCGTCGCCGCCGACAGCAGGAGCTGCCGCCGCGGTCGCGGCTCTGTCCCTGCCGACGCGCCTCGGCCCTGCCCCACCGCTTGCCGCCCCCTACCTACCAGCCCTGGTGAGAGCACTGCCGAGCCACGCCTGCTACTGCTGCCCCTAGCCTGCTGCCACTGCTGTCATGGCTACCCCTAGTGTTCTAGTCTTTGATGCTGAGGGTCGGGCTGTTGACTTTGAGGTCTGGGTCGATGATCTACAGCTTTTCCTACAGTGCGATAGGAAGGACGGTCTCTCCCTGTTCGATCTCACGTCTGGCGCCTCTACTGCCCCTGCTGCCGATGCTGACAGCACTGTTCGCTCACAGTGGGCCACACGCGATGCTGCTGTCCGTCTTGCTGTGCGTAGTCACTTGCCGTCCACTGAGCGCGCGCACTTTAGTCAGTACAAGAGTGCTAAGACCTTGTACGATGCTGTAGTTGCACGCTACTCTTCCCCTGCCATAGCTGCCCTTAGCCGCCTCATGCTGCCGTACCTGTTTCCTGACCTCGCCGCCTTTCCCACTGTCGCTGACCTCGTTACGCACCTTCGCACTAGTGACACCCGCTACCGCGCTGCGCTTCCTGCTGAGTTCTGCGCCAAGAACCCCCCCCCCATGTACATCACCCTCTACTACATAGTCACCCGGCTCCCTGACTCCCTTCGCTCGGTCAGGGACCACTTCCTCTCTGTTTGCCCCACCACACTCACCGTTGACCTCCTCGAGGAGCGCCTCCTGGCAGCTGAGAAGAGTATAGTCGCTGTAGGAGCCTCTCGAGGTGACCCTCGTGCCCCTGTCTTTGAGGGGTGCTCCCCCTCCCCCCTTTTGCCCTCTGTTGCCTCTGCTGCTGCCGTCGACTTCGTTGGCACCGAGTCGGTCGGCGCTGCGTCTGCCCCTAGCGGGCGACGCCGCACCGGCAAGGGCAAGGGGGCCAAGGGCGCTGGAGGGGCTGGCGGGGGCGGTGGAGGTGGCGGTGGAGGAGGCGGAGGGAGTGAGGGTGGTGGTGGGAGTGGTGGCGGGGGTGGGGGCTTCGGTGGCGGCGGTGGCGGCGGAGGCGGCGGCGGCGGTGGCGGTGGGAGCGGAGGAGGAGGCGGTGGCGGCGGTGGCGAAGGTGGCGGCGGAGGAGGTGGAGCTAGTCGGGGTGGCTCTGCGCAGCGGGGCGGCTTCGGTGGTGGTCAGCGCCAGCAGCAGCAGCGCACTCGTGAGACCCCGCCCCCCCAGCAGCTTCTTGAGTGGTACGCGTCGCGTCAGCGGGGTGGGGGTACTGGTCCCTGTACCTACGTCCTGCGTACCGGTGACCGTACGGGTGAGCAGTGCGGGGGCCCGCACCCCACCCAGCGCTGCTTCGGCCGCCTGACGGATGCCTGGCGTCTCCAGTTCCCTGACGCCACTGAGATCCCTCGCTGGGGAGAGCTGCAGAGGTCGGGGGTTGCTGTCTTTGATCTTGATTATGATGCTATTCTTGCTGCCATGTATGTTGTGTCTACTAGTGATGAGGGTGACTGTTACCTGTGTGTTCCGCCTGACCCGGGCATTGAGGCTGCTGCTCTAGGTGCTGGTGAGGCTGCTGCTCTAGGTGCTAGTGCGTCTGCTGCCCCAGGTGCTGGTGAGTCTGCTCTCTCAGGTACCACGTCGGCTCAGGCCTTACACACCTTCACCCTTGACTCGGGTGCTTCCCGCTCCTTCTTTCGAGACCGCACCACGCTTACGCCGCTTAGTCGGCCGGTTGCGGTCTCCCTGGCGGACCCCTCTGGGAGTCCTGTCCTTGCTCACTTCTCCACTGTCTTACCGTGTCCGGCAGCCCCCTCTGGCACCCTGTCAGGTCTCTACCTCCCCTCGTTCTCTACCAACTTGGTGAGTGGTGCTGATCTACAGGATGGGGGGGTTGACCAGTTCACTCCTGCGAGTCAGCGGGTGACCCACTGTACGTGTGCTCGGACGGGCCGACACTTGGCCACGTTTACCCGTCGGCCGGGGTCGTAAACGTGGAAGCGCGTAGCAGAGCCTACGAAGCATTCCGTCTGTGGCTGGCGCACGCGCAGCGGCAATCTGGGGAGAAATTTAAGATCTGGCAGTCCGATGGTGCGGCGGAGTTCAGGAGCAAGGAACTGCAGGATTACCTCGCGCAAAAGGGGATCGAGCATCACATCTCCCTCCCCTACGCGCACCAGCAGCAGGGCGTAGCGGAGCGCACGAATCGCACCCTCATGACGAAGGTACGGGCGCTAATGCGGCAGGCAAAGCTCCCGCCGATCTACTGGACCTACGCGATGCACCACGCCGTGCGGGTGCACAACCTGCTGTCAACCACCGCAATCACCGGCAACTCCTCGCCGCACGTGAAATGGACGGGAAGAAAGGGGGACACCTCCATGCTCCGCGTCTGGGGCTGCATGGTTCAATACCGACCGCCAACATCAACCATCGGGAAGTTCAAAAGCCGCGCGCGCTGGGGAATCCATCTCGGTATCAGCCACGAACACAAGGCGTGGATCATCCTGGATCTCCTAAGCCAGAAAATCAAGAATGCGCGCGATGTCATCTTCTACGAGCGACTGTTTCTGCAACAATTTCGTGACGACGAGCAGACGAATGCAAACCGCGTCTACGCCAACAAGGGCCACAGCTACGCCTCACCTGAGGACGAAGCAGCAGCAGCAATTCTGGAGCAGGATCCCAGAGGCGAGTTCACAAGGGGCGATCGCCGCGACGACGACGACGACGACGACGATGATTCAGGTGAAGAAGGAACAGGCGCAACAGGAGGAGGTGCAGCAGGAGGAAGCAGAAGCGGCGGAGACACAGCACCGCCAGCACCGCCTGAACCAGAAAGCGATGATGACGACGTGCAGGAAGTCGTCACTCAACATCGCCACGACAGCACTGTCACCGGTCTCCAGCTACTTGGACTACACGCTGCCATCTCCACTGCTCCGCGCATCATCGAACCTAAGAACCCACGGCAAGCTCTCACAGGCCCACACAGCAAGGAGTGGCGCGAAGCAATGGATGCGGAAATCCGGGCACTCGAGTCGCGCGACACCTGGGTGCTCGTCGACCGTGCAGCAGTAAAGGGGAGAAGGATTCTCTCCGGCAAATGGGTCTTCCGAGTGAAGACAGGAGCCGACGGAAGGATTGAGCGATTCAAGGCACGCTGGGTGGTACGCAGCTACGATCAAAGGCACGGGATTGATTTTGACCAGACATTTGCACCGGTCAGCCGTCACACGTCCGTCAGAATTCTCCTCGCCATCACAGCCGCACGACACCTACCACTCCGGCAGATCGATGTGAAGAATGCGTTCCTGTACGCATTAGTGGACGCCGTGATCTACGTGGAACAGCCACACACTTACGGCGACGGAGACCCACGCGTCTGTCAGCTACGCAAGTCCCTCTATGGGATCAAACAGGCACCGAGACTCTGGCAGCAGTACCTGCACAACATACTGCTTGAAATCGGGTTCAAGCAGCTGCCTCACGATCCTGGAATGTATCGCCGCGATTTCCGCGGCGAATACATCCTCCTCACGGTCTACATCGACGACCTTCTCTACACAGGCTCAAGCAACGAACTGCTCGAGCAGTTTGAGAGAAGTGTCAGAATGTCATTGTTCTCTAGCCTGCAGTGGGGTACTCTATAGGGAGTACAACCCCTTAGGGTTTCCTATATGTATCCTGCTGCTTTCTAGTGAACCCCTTCTTCTTTTGCCTAAACTTCTCTTGCCTAGCTAGGACTTACCTAGCTATGGCTCCTAACTCTACCTACTATTTTCACATGGTATCAGAGCAGGTCGATCCCCTTGGGTCGATCCTGTGGGTGGGCTCACCACCTCACTGCTTCCGCTGCTACTGCTACTCTCTGTGTCGCACGCCCCGTGGCGTGCGACGGATTTTTCATCCCGCCGCGCGCTCGGAGCGTGCGGCGGTTTTCTGCTCGGAGGTAAGTCCTTCCTCAGCTGGCAGGTAAGTCCTTCCTCAGCTGGCAGGTAAGTCCTTCCTCAGCTGGCAGGTAAGTCCTTCCTCAGCTGGCAGGTAAGTCCTTTCTCAGCTGGCAGGTAAGTCCTTTCTCAGCTGGCAGGTAAGTCCTTTCTCAGCTGGCAGGTAAGTCCTTCCTCAGCTGGCAGGTAAGTCCTTCCTCAGCTGGCAGGTAAGTCCTTCCTCAGCTGGCAGGTAAGTCCTTCCTCAGCTGGCAGGTAAGTCCTTCCTCAGCTGGCAGGTAAGTCCTTCCTCAGCTGGCAGGTAAGTCCTTCCTCAGCTGGCAGGTAAGTCCTTCCTCAGCTGGCAGGTAAGTCCTTCCTCAGCTGGCAGGTAAGTCCTTCCTCAGCTGGCAGGTAAGTCCTTCCTCAGCTGGCAGGTAAGTCCTTTCTCAGCTGGCAGGTAAGTCCTTTCTCAGCTGGCAGGTAAGTCCTTTCTCAGCTGGCAGGTAAGTCCTTTCTCAGCTGGCAGGTAAGTCCTTTCTCAGCTGGCAGGTAAGTTTTTTCTCAGCTGGCAGGTAAGTCCTTTCTCAGCTGGCAGGTAAGTCCTTTCTCAGCTGGCAGGTAAGTCCTTCCTGGGTTGGCCGACCCGAGGTCGGGTCGGTTACAGGAAACCCGATTTCCCCCGCACTGTGTGCAGATCCGCGATTTCGCCGGTCGATCTGTTTTCGGCACTAACTGTGAGGAAAGCCACGCACCCCTTCCTCCCCGTCAGCGGGGTGGGGGTACTGGTCCCTGTACCTACGTCCTGCGTACCGGTGACCGTACGGGTGAGCAGTGCGGGGGCCCGCACCCCACCCAGCGCTGCTTCGGCCGCCTGACGGATGCCTGGCGTCTCCAGTTCCCTGACGCCACTGAGATCCCTCGCTGGGGAGAGCTGCAGAGGTCGGGGGTTGCTGTCTTTGATCTTGATTATGATGCTATTCTTGCTGCCATGTATGTTGTGTCTACTAGTGATGAGGGTGACTGTTACCTGTGTGTTCCGCCTGACCCGGGCATTGAGGCTGCTGCTCTAGGTGCTGGTGAGGCTGCTGCTCTAGGTGCTAGTGCGTCTGCTGCCCCAGGTGCTGGTGAGTCTGCTCTCTCAGGTACCACGTCGGCTCAGGCCTTACACACCTTCACCCTTGACTCGGGTGCTTCCCGCTCCTTCTTTCGAGACCGCACCACGCTTACGCCGCTTAGTCGGCCGGTTGCGGTCTCCCTGGCGGACCCCTCTGGGGGTCCTGTCCTTGCTCACTTCTCCACTGTCTTACCGTGTCCGGCAGCCCCCTCTGGCACCCTGTCAGGTCTCTACCTCCCCTCGTTCTCTACCAACTTGGTGAGTGGTGCTGATCTACAGGATGGGGGGGTTGACCAGTTCACTCCTGCGAGTCAGCGGGTGACCCACTGTACGTGTGCTCGGACGGGCCGACACTTGGCCACGTTTACCCGTCGGCCGGGGTCGTAAACGTGGAAGCGCGTAGCAGAGCCTACGAAGCATTCCGTCTGTGGCTGGCGCACGCGCAGCGGCAATCTGGGGAGAAATTTAAGATCTGGCAGTCCGATGGTGCGGCGGAGTTCAGGAGCAAGGAACTGCAGGATTACCTCGCGCAAAAGGGGATCGAGCATCACATCTCCCTCCCCTACGCGCACCAGCAGCAGGGCGTAGCGGAGCGCACGAATCGCACCCTCATGACGAAGGTACGGGCGCTAATGCGGCAGGCAAAGCTCCCGCCGATCTACTGGACCTACGCGATGCACCACGCCGTGCGGGTGCACAACCTGCTGTCAACCACCGCAATCACCGGCAACTCCTCGCCGCACGTGAAATGGACGGGAAGAAAGGGGGACACCTCCATGCTCCGCGTCTGGGGCTGCATGGTTCAATACCGACCGCCAACATCAACCATCGGGAAGTTCAAAAGCCGCGCGCGCTGGGGAATCCATCTCGGTATCAGCCACGAACACAAGGCGTGGATCATCCTGGATCTCCTAAGCCAGAAAATCAAGAATGCGCGCGATGTCATCTTCTACGAGCGACTGTTTCTGCAACAATTTCGTGACGACGAGCAGACGAATGCAAACCGCGTCTACGCCAACAAGGGCCACAGCTACGCCTCACCTGAGGACGAAGCAGCAGCAGCAATTCTGGAGCAGGATCCCAGAGGCGAGTTCACAAGGGGCGATCGCCGCGACGACGACGACGACGACGACGATGATTCAGGTGAAGAAGGAACAGGCGCAACAGGAGGAGGTGCAGCAGGAGGAAGCAGAAGCGGCGGAGACACAGCACCGCCAGCACCGCCTGAACCAGAAAGCGATGATGACGACGTGCAGGAAGTCGTCACTCAACATCGCCACGACAGCACTGTCACCGGTCTCCAGCTACTTGGACTACACGCTGCCATCTCCACTGCTCCGCGCATCATCGAACCTAAGAACCCACGGCAAGCTCTCACAGGCCCACACAGCAAGGAGTGGCGCGAAGCAATGGATGCGGAAATCCGGGCACTCGAGTCGCGCGACACCTGGGTGCTCGTCGACCGTGCAGCAGTAAAGGGGAGAAGGATTCTCTCCGGCAAATGGGTCTTCCGAGTGAAGACAGGAGCCGACGGAAGGATTGAGCGATTCAAGGCACGCTGGGTGGTACGCAGCTACGATCAAAGGCACGGGATTGATTTTGACCAGACATTTGCACCGGTCAGCCGTCACACGTCCGTCAGAATTCTCCTCGCCATCACAGCCGCACGACACCTACCACTCCGGCAGATCGATGTGAAGAATGCGTTCCTGTACGCATTAGTGGACGCCGTGATCTACGTGGAACAGCCACACACTTACGGCGACGGAGACCCACGCGTCTGTCAGCTACGCAAGTCCCTCTATGGGATCAAACAGGCACCGAGACTCTGGCAGCAGTACCTGCACAACATACTGCTTGAAATCGGGTTCAAGCAGCTGCCTCACGATCCTGGAATGTATCGCCGCGATTTCCGCGGCGAATACATCCTCCTCACGGTCTACATCGACGACCTTCTCTACACAGGCTCAAGCAACGAACTGCTCGAGCAGTTTGAGAGAAGTGTCAGAATGTCATTGTTCTCTAGCCTGCAGTGGGGTACTCTATAGGGAGTACAACCCCTTAGGGTTTCCTATATGTATCCTGCTGCTTTCTAGTGAACCCCTTCTTCTTTTGCCTAAACTTCTCTTGCCTAGCTAGGACTTACCTAGCTATGGCTCCTAACTCTACCTACTATTTTCACATGGTATCAGAGCAGGTCGATCCCCTTGGGTCGATCCTGTGGGTGGGCTCACCACCTCACTGCTTCCGCTGCTACTGCTACTCTCTGTGTCGCACGCCCCGTGGCGTGCGACGGATTTTTCATCCCGCCGCGCGCTCGGAGCGTGCGGCGGTTTTCTGCCCGCCGTGCGCCCCGAGGCGCGCGGCGGTTTTCTGCCCGCCGTGCGCCCCGAGGCGCGCGGCGGTTGTCTGCCCGCCGTGCGCCCCGAGGCGCGCGGCGGGTTTCTGCCCCGTCACTCCGCGCGTCGCTCCCGGGAGGCGCTGCGACGGGCGACGGGGACCCGCGCGTCGCCCCCCGTCGCCCGTCGTGGCCTGCGCGCGGCTCGTACAGCCTGCGCGCTGCCCGTACGGGCTGCGCCAGGCCCGCGCGCGGCCCGTACGGGCTGCGCCAGGCCCGCGCGCGGCTCGGGCCGCCTGCGCGCGGTTCGGGCGGCTGTGCCAGGCCCGTGGGCGGCCCGTTCTTCGCTGCCCCTGCGCTGCCCGCTGTCCCCCGTGCTTCTGATGGCGCCCCACCCCTGCTGCTGCCCGTTCTCCTGAATTAGGGTTTGGGGGTGGGGGGTATGGGGGTGCAGCTTCTGTGTGCCGTCCCCTGCTCCTCCTCCTCCTCCGTCTCCCAGTGCTGCAGCTGCCGCTGAGGGGGGTGGACCTGTTGGAGCCGTCGGAGTGGTACTAAGGGGGGTGAAGGGGGAGTGGAGCTAGGGGTGAAGCAGGGGGTGTGTGTCAGGGGGAGTGGGACTGTTTGGGGAGGTTGAACTGAGGTTGCCGTCGTGTCGCCAGCAGCACCTGTAGTCCGGGGAGTTGCTCCGGTAGCCCAGTCGCAGCCAGCTGTGCCAGTCGCCCGTGGGTCCGTTGCTCGTCTGCCGCTACTTTTAGCCGCGGAGCCAGTTACTCCAGTAGTCCGGAGCGTTGTTCCGGTAGCCGCTGTGCCAGTGTGACTCCTGTTGCCCGTGTGTCTGCAGCTTCAGCCGTCGCCTCCTATCTCCTCTCCTCTCACTCTCGCCTCCTCCTCCTCACTTGCCCTCTGCGATAACCTCTAGCTTTGCTCATAACTGTGAACTTTAAACTATTGCTTCTTGTACTTGTGCTCAGAATGTGTGGTGACATTGTGATCCACCCTGAGCTTGTTCTGCTTTGCTTGCTCTGCTGATTACACCCCACTTTGGCTATGGGGGTGTGTCAGAATGTCATTGTTCTCTAGCCTGCAGTGGGGTACTCTATAGGGAGTACAACCCCTTAGGGTTTCCTATATGTATCCTGCTGCTTTCTAGTGAACCCCTTCTTCTTTTGCCTAAACTTCTCTTGCCTAGCTAGGACTTACCTAGCTATGGCTCCTAACTCTACCTACTATTTTCACAAGAAGCCTCGCAGGGCGCGTCGACATCACCTGCAATCATGACGTGAAGCAGTTTCTCGGACTCAATATCACCTACTCGCCGGAAGCCATTCATCTCTCAGCAGCGAAGTATGCGGAGGAGCTTAGCAAGCGCTTCATCATTGCGCCTGCACCACTCTCCACCCCTTACCGCACTCCAGGACCCAACCACAAGCCTGACAACAAAGCCCTGTCCCCTGCTGGGCTTCACACTTACCAGCAGCAGTTGGGATGCCTGCTTTTCGCATCTGTTACCTGCAGGCCCGACCTCTCCTACATTGCGAGCCAGTTGGCTCAGTACTCACGCAAACCAACGGCTGAGAATCTCTCAGATCTTCAGCGAGCCCTTCAATTCTTCATCTCCACGCCCAATGTCGGGCTCAGTTATTCCACCATCCCAACCACATCCTTCAGTCTCGTCGGCTACGTGGATGCCGATCACGCCGCTGACCCTGACAATCGACGGTCCAGGACAGGGTTCCTCTTCTGCCTCGAGCCCAGCGGCCCCATCTCCTGGAACTCTCAGAAGCAGGAGTTGGTTGCCCTGTCATCGGCGGAAGCTGAATTTATCGCAGCAACAGCAGCTGTTCGCGAAGGTCTCTACCTTCAGGAACTGCTGCAGGAAGCAAAAATTCCGGCCTCAACGAACTTTCGCCTGCACTGCGACAATCAGAGCGCGATCAGGATCGCGAACAAACCTGGCTTCGTCAACCGCACCAAGCACATCGCACTGCGGTACTTCTTCGTCAAGGACGAAGTTGACAAAGGCAAAGTTGACCTGACATACCGCCCAACCGGTGACATGGCAGCAGACTTTCTCACGAAACGACTGCCACGCCAGCAGTATCAGCACTGCTCCGAACTCAGCAGCGTGGTCAAGCAGGTCAAGTCGAGCTACGGCCAGGAGTGAAGGGGGGTGTTACGAATAGTAATACTTAAATATTACTGTGCACTCCTCACCGTAGCAAAGCCGAAGCACGCACTATCGAGAGTGAAGACGAAAAGGTAGAAGAAAGGCGAAGGGACAGACGGTTACGAGGAGCATCTGGACCGTCGGGCAGACAGCATCAGGCAGCAGCAGTGGCGAGGATTCTGCCCGAACAGTTACGTAACCACTCGGAGTCGCACGGTTGGATTTCGCTGCAATAAGGGAATGTACCCCTTAGAGTACATGGCTAGTTAGGTCGTTTCGAATTCCCCTGTACTCATATTTATATTCCTTGTACTGCACGTGTTTATCATCTCAAAGCATTTTACATTCACTCTGCTATTGAGGTCAAGGGCCCACCAACATCACTTCTCTGCGTGCGAACCTTCCTGAGTAGATCCTAGGCCACGATCAACTACTGATCGCAGCATGTTTTAATCATCTCAAGCATTTTACATTCACTCTGCTATTGAGGTCAAGGGCCCACTACTACTAGACTAGAAGTGCGTGAACCTTCGTGAGGTGATCCTGGTTACGATCTACTTCTGATCGCAACAAATTGCAACGTGAATCGAGTCAAGGGTTTTAATTTTGTAACCAGGTTAACTTGTCTGATGACGGGCAACCGTTGTTGTTTATGTACTGTAGATGTTTTTCTTCCTCAACTTGGTGACTGTACCCTGAAATCGGCACAATGGTCAATTTAGTCACTCACGGGCAAAACGTTCGCGAGTGACTAAATTTCTAATTGCGAGGAGCAAATGTTTTGTGATAGGCTGAGCATCGACTGTACTGCTGTCAATCCGAAGGGGGATTTCGGAAGGAAATTTCCAAGAAACTTCCTCTCGATAAGGTCAAGATCAGGGACCACAAACTCGATACCCTAATAAGTCAGGATCCACTAACAGGCGAGTCTGTTACACTATACTCTAAATCAGGGATATGAAAACTAATACTCTGATTTGAACAGGGTTGAGAACTCAGTAATTCTGAAATCTCAGTCTCCGCAAAGTGGAAAGCCTGAAATCACCCTGAAATCAGGGTAATTACCCTGATAAAATCAGCCATGCTTCCAACTTTGATGACTTATCCAGAGACTGTAGTTAATAAGGACGAAACTTGCGTGCGTCCCGAAGCTTGGCAATGCGCTTGCGGTCGCTGTCAAACTTCTTCTGAAGCTCCATCAGCTCTGCAGAAGAAGAAAGAAAGTACAAAGACCACGAAGAAGAAGAAAAGTACATAGAAAGAAAGAAAGAAAACAACCTATGAAGTGGCTGAGGGACTGACCATGCCAAAGGCGGAGGCGAAGATACAAGGTCTCCAATTCCTAAACGAGACACATTTGGCGAGCAACAGTGGGGCGAGAAATGAAGAAACCTAAAGAACACACAAGAAAGTGATGATGTGTTGAATGAAGTCGTGTATGCAATATTGAATATATGTAACAGCTTTTCGGTATCATGCCTGTCCTTGCTTCGCTCACCTTGTCGTCTCGCCTCTCTGTGCTGGAAGCGGTAGAACTTAAGCGCTTCAGCCGCTGCAGCCTGCTGCTTCTTCTGCTTCTGCTGCAGCTTCACTGCGAGGACCTGAGCGCGCGCCTTGGAGATCACACCCATGGAGACGCCCGAAGAGGGGTCGCGGTTGCGGCGAGACGCAGACGACGAACGCACGACAGTCCACCCGTCGTCTTCCTGTGACCGGAGAGCTCTCTCCTCTGCCTCACGGCGCTCCTGAAGCACAGGACAGACGGGAAGTGGGAAGGGGGGAAAGAGGGTGAGAGGGTAAGATTGAAAAGGGGAAAGGAGAAACAGGGAAACCGGGAAAGGGGAGGGGGATAAAAGAAGGACGGAAAGACGAAAGAGGGAAGGTGGGAAAGAGGGTATGAGGAAGAGGAAATGGGAGAAAGAAGTTCAGGGTTGCATTGGGGAAAATGCAGGACAAACATAGGGGAGGAAAATCGGAAACAGATGATGGCTGGAGAGAAGAGAGAAACAGTAAATCCCTTGCAACAAACTGCACTGAGAGAGTGGTGAGTGCAAAGTGGAGCGCCGGGGGGAGGGGGGGGGGGGTAGAGAGGCATGGTGTGCCAAGGGACAAAGGAGGGGGGGAACGGGGGGACAGGGCATGCGCAGCGAGAAAATGGGGTGAGCGAGTATGGCGCTGCTGCGGCTATGGTTGCTCCCTGAATTGTGACACTGGCCGCGACAAGGGTTGCCAAGGGCTGTGACCAAGGCAGTGACACAGCTACAGCTTCATGTGAGAAGGACAAGCAGGCTCTCATCACGCACCCTCTCAAGCCTGTCCTCATACTCGCTGATGTAAGCATCTGCCTCTGCCTGCAGATGCGCCAATCCTGGCCGCTCATCTGCATATGCGTTCAGCCATCCTGTGGGGGAGAGCGGTTGAAGGCATACGCGTGGAGAGGAGATTTGGAGAGAAAGCGGTTGAATGCGAGAGAGGGGTATAGAGAGAGGAGAGTGACATGTCAGGTGGAACAAGAGGAGAAAGGGACATGCTGAGAGGTGGCTGGGAACGTTCCACCCGCTGTCGGCAGAGAAAGCTGCCTGCTGTGAGCAATGCCGATGTGGTGTGACGGGATGTGATGTGGTTGTGGTGTGCAGGCAGCGAAGGAAGATAAGGAAAGCAGAGGCCGATGTGCCTCTCGAAGAACAGACTGCAGTGTGCATATAAAGTGTTCCCACCTTCCATCCCCCACGCAGGCCACAGCGGCTGCTGCGCCTCCTCCCCCTCCGCCTGCCCCTTCCCCTTTCCCTCCCCGTCCCCGTCCGCCTCCCCCCCCTGCATTGGCGAATCGGGATCCGTAATCGTCGCCTTGGCCTGGGCCTTGGCTTTAAGAGACGCCTTGGAGGATGCGGATAGCGACGCGGACTTCAAGAGGCGTCGGAGGGACTCCGGCCGCGCGAAGACAACAACAGCAGAAGGAGCGGCGGAGGGCGCGGAGGAGGAATGGTGCAACCTGGCAGCAAATGCGGCCATGATGTGAATGAGGTTGGATGAAGAGAGGGAGAGATAAAAGGGTAGGAAGAATCGGGAAATAGCACAGCAACCACAACCACAACCAAGACCACAGCAACTACAAGCGCGGCTCGACCTCCTCCTTCCCCCAAACCCCTCAAGACCCCTCTTCCCAAAACCCCCCTCCCACCTTTCCACTTACGCCCTCTCCCCTCTGCGCTTCCACCACCTCCCCGCAAAGCCCGGGTGATTCACCTGCTGCCGTCCGTGTCGTCGCCTTCCACAATCACCCGGGATACATCGCCAAACTTCGCAAACATTGCACGCAGCTTTCGCTCGTTCCGCCAGCGGCACGGCAGGCCGTGCACCTCCAGAGCCCGGCCAGTCTCGCTTCCCCTACCAGACCCTTCCGCTTCTTTCGCCTCCTCCCCCTCCGCTCCCCACTTCGCCTCCCCATTCCCGTCCGCCCTCTCTCCCTCCGCGCCGGCGCCTTCACTCTCGCTGGAAGGTCCTGCAATAAAGGACGAAGTCGCGGCTTTACGAACAAGGAGCACTCGATCGTATGGTCTCGGTTTTTCCACGTGGATGAAAAGCTCTATAAGAGGGTTCGACGGCGCGGATGCTCCCACATGACCCTCGGGAGGCGTTGCTTCAGGCTTCGGTTTGGAGGAGTTTGTTACGGCCATGGCGAGTGGCGCGATGATGGGAAAACGGCGAGCTAGCGTTGTGTGCGTGTCAACCTCGCCAGACGCTCTGGAGCCTCTTTTCGGGAACCTTAGGTCTGTTCCAGGGTTTTGATTATGTGGCTTTATGACCACAGAATGTCCCAAAGCACACTGATTTGCTTTTAGTAGCAATTGCGAATGCACTAGCGCGTACAATGCATTTTTTGTAACGCTTGGCTTCAGCAAATTTCTAGTGTATAGCTGCAATTACCCAAATGCGCCCAAGCTGGTTGTTGCCATCTTCTCTCAAAGGGATGTGGCCATCAAAGTGCGTCAACCATTCCTCTATATTTTTTGTTCGTTGGTAAACAAACATCCATATTGTAAGCTATTTTCTAACCTTTCTATTCAAGCAGGAGGCATGTAACAAACCCTGCTGAAATACTTCTGGTATGAGCCTTCTATAGCAGTTGATATACTCGGTGTATGATAGATGTCTGAACCATGCACAGGGAACGGGTCTTGACGCGGATTTCGGGATATTCGAGGTCTGGGTGGTGTGGTGGTGGCCTGAAGATACTGTACCAATGGGCCCGTCAAGTCATGGCGTGTGGGGTGGGGGGAACCTCACTGTAACGGATAGTATGTCTGCCTCATTTGTTGCCTCGAGAGATTTCGAGCCTCTGCTGCTCTGGCTCTCACGTGTAAATATTGGCGAAGGGAGCCCCTCCTACCTTTTCCGCCTGCAGTGTGGAGGGTACGAGATTGGAGGTACGGGTGGACGGAGGAGATTCAAGTCCAGTTTTCAATCTCCAACCAAACCCCTTCAAAATCGACCAGCTGGGAGGAGCTGGATAGGCTTCACGCATCTGCTCCGTCCACTTTTGCCAGACGGGCACCCATGCAAACGCCACCGTGGAAGTCGGGGGTCCTCAGAAGCTTCTCCATGCCACCCATGTCAATCAGAAAACGCTTTGGGGCGTGTCACAAGAATCTGTTTGCAGTTGATGCAATAGGTGATCGGGAAATGTTTCAAATCGGTGATGGGAGGAGAGCGTTTTGAACCGCACAGAAGCGTACTAGACCTAGTTTTTCCATCCACATGTGAGATGTCTCGGTTCACCTTTCCATCACAGCAAGGTTCCTCAAATCTCCTTTCTCCGTCACACACAAGTATGTAGGCTACTTCCCTAATTTTAGGTATCGTCATTGGTAGTATCTCAGAAAATCGACGATCTGATATACATTCCAAATTAAGACCACACAATATTTCTCTCTTAGTAGACAGCTTTTTATTAGAGTTTAGATCTGCTGTGGACTTTCTGCATGTTGTGGTCTTGCCCTGGCGGAGCACCTCGTTCCCCTAAGTGCCATCATGGCCTTTCATTCATCCGACCTATCCACTTGAATCTGTACCGTTTTTGTTGTCCGTGTAAGTCTGTTTCGCGTTAGCTCTTTAGCACATTACATCTTACTCCGTAGGCTTTATCCATAATTTTTTTCCAGGCCACGACGGACTAGCGGCTTACACCGTGTTTTCATTTCGCTACTATCGCTCTCAAGATTTCCGAGCTCAGTAGTTGGCTTATTTTACGGGCTGAAGAAGTCGCCGCAAGGTTAGCGACTGTGAGCAGCTCACTTCCCGCTGGACGACTGGTGGAGGGAGAAGAAAGAGCAGGAAAACGGCGGAACCAAAAACGAATCCTCGTAGCGGATAATACCGAAGGATCAAAGGCTGAAGTTTATCTGAGCCCGAACCAGGAGACTTGGTTTAGGTCACCAACTCGTCCATCAAGTTCCGTCTGCAGCGGGCCAAAGCTCTATGGCAGCCCCAACCAGCACGGCAGCAACCGCGAATGGAAGTATAGGCCGATCATCTTCCTCGCCGCAGTTCCAGTCGCCGAGCTCATCCAATCCCCTTCCCATCGCACCAGCGCCTGTTCCTCAGCCCATGATGCAACCTTCACCGCTCATGCCGTATCCACAATCCTCCGGCCCCGTGCACATGACGCCGCAAGGTTCGTTAATGGCGAATGGTAGACGGGCGGTGGGAATAGAGAAGGTACGGAGAGCGCCAGGCATTGTAAGTCGTTTTCGGTGAAAGAGCTGGGAGTACAAGCAGGTGACGGTGACTGTGAGAGGACAATGCGGAAAAGGAAGGGGGGCTGGATTACAGTAACGCTTTCTCTTTAAAATGGAAGAGCCAGCGACTAGCGCTGAGTTTTGAGGAGATATCTCTCATCGGTTGCTTGTAAGGTATTGTACGTGGGTCAGTGCCCCCCCTGATGTCTTGCTAATTCCGTTGCTAACTCCCTCTTGGTATGCCCCCCCGCCTTGTCGCCCCGGATCTGGTGGCAATGTCCGAGCGTTATAACGCGTACCATTCCTGTCGCCCTCATCCGTCTCCTCTTGCTCCGTCCTTTTGCCGTTCTTCGGCTTGCGTGGTTGCCATGCGCGCTTGCCCTGCGTGCAGCGGCGCAGAGTCAGATAGTGTGTACAGGATGCCGCACGCTACTCGTGTATCCTAATAACGCGTCCAACGTGCGCTGCGCGCTCTGTAGCACCATCACGCCCGTGCCACCCGCTGGTAAGCCCGTCCTCACTCCTTCCCTCTTTCCCTACGTCCTCCCCTACAGCGCCTGCGTCTTTCGTTCCACCCTTGCGTTGACGCCTCCTTCCTTCCCTCTTCATCTCCTCCCCTCCCTGCTCCTCCCACCTCCCTTCTTCCCTCTATCTCGCGTCCCTTTCACCACGATTCTGCTTGCTTGCTTCCCCCTTGCTTCTTTCTGTTTTCCCGTGTACTCGCTGCCCCCCCGACCTGCCGCGCAGGCACGGAGATGGCGCAGCTGGTGTGCGGCGGCTGTCGGACTCTGCTCATGTACGTGCGGGGGGCCACCAGCGTGCAGTGCTCCTGCTGCCACACTGTCAACCTCTCCATGGAATGTGAGCTCTCGCTTCTTCCCTGCCCGCTGCCCCCTGCCTCTCGTTACATTCGCCCTCTGCAAGTCCGATCATCCCCCACACAATTCTTCCACGGGTTATTCTAGTAGTCTTGTTCCGCCTCACTCATCCAAACCTCGTCATTGTATTTTCCGCCATATTTCATCGTCGCCCCTCCCTCCCCCTGATGCCACCTCACACGCTCCCTAACCCCCATGTATGCGCATGCGCTTTTGTTCATTCATCCGTCCCCCTCCACCTAATGTCACCACACACGCTCCCCCCAACTCCGTGCCTGCTCATGCTGTGTCGTTCATTCATTCGCGTCGTCCCCTCTCCCGGTGCCTCTCTCTACTCGCTCCACCCACCCGCTGTGCACTCGCCAGCAAGTCAAGTGGCACACGTGAACTGCGGCGGCTGTGGCATGACGCTCATGTATGCATACGGGGCTCAAAGCGTCAAGTGCGCCGTCTGCCAGTTCGTCACCCAGGTAAGCCTCGTGACTCGTCCCTCTCTTCACCATCTCATCCTACCATCACACCCTCACCTTCTTGTTCGCCCTTTCACCCCAGTCTCTGACATGGTTCGCTCATCACCTACCCTCCCACCTCAGTCTCATAATTTCTCGGCTAGTGTTCAGCTGGCTCGTGCTTTTTTGAAGTTCGTGGGCCTTGATGTGGCCGTTCTGCCGGACTGCATGTGCGTCCCCCACATGCACGGCTCACATGCATGGCCCACATGCACGCCCCACACGCACGCCCACATCTCACCGTTCCTCTCATCCTGCCTGCACTCATGCACGCCTTTCATTCTGACCCGTAACCCGTACCTTCTCCACCCTGCGTCCTCACCAGGTTGGCTCTTCTCTGCGCCCTCTGCCAGTGCAACAAAGGCAGTACGCCCCGCCGCCCACACAGCCAGCACAGGTGGCGCCAGCACAGAGCACCACCAGCAGCCGCACAGTGGTGGTGGAGAACCCTATGACAATGGATGATACCGGCAAGCTGGTACCACCTTTTTCTCTTCCGCCCACTTTTAGTTAGGATAATTTGCGCTGTGAATTCCAATGTGTGTGTGTTATTTGTGTGTGTGTGTGTGTGTGTGTGTGTGTGTGTGTGTGTGTGTGTGCAGGTGTGTGTGCGTGTGTGTGTGTGTTGCATATTACTTAGCGTTCCCTGTACTGTGACCCAATTCCGCTGGTTTAGGTGCTGGGCCAATGGCCTGTCTTTCCCTCGCCCAGCATGAGTGATGCGAGTGTGTCTCTGGTTCATTACCTGATATGCTTTCTGAATTCGTATCCATGTTCTTGCTTGGCTGCAGGTGTCAAATGTTGCAGTTGGGATCTCCAGTGATAAAAAGAGCTGATGCTTTAGATTCATGTAAGCCCCTCTCCCCCCTGGTTTCCTTGCGACCGCCTTCCAATGTCATCCGCTTGAAGAAGTTTGCTCACCCTTTTCTATCACATTGCCCACCCCTCCAAACCCATTTTCTTGCCCCCTCCCTCCTCCCTTATTTGCTCTCCCTCTCTTACCTGTGCGATTGCAACTAGTGGTCAACCTCCTACCTCCTTACAAGCGTTCCCCCCCCTCCCCTCCCCCTTCCCTCCCTCCCTCCTTCTCCCCCCCTCTGCATGCCTCACTTCCTCATGTTTTTTTTGTTCCATTTCCTTTCTCCCCCACCTCGCCTCTCTCCTCTTCCGCTCCCCTTCCCACCATATCCACTTGATAAATCTCCTCAACTTCCCTCTTTGTGGCTCGCTCTTCTGACTGACAGGCCAATGGATGTGTAAGACTCTGCCACTTTTGCACTGAGCTGTACACTATGCTGGATATACTTCACCCAGCCCGCCGCTTATGCGACCTGGAGAATCAACTCGTATTTTGTAAAGCAATTGAAAAAGGGCTACAAGGCAAACCAATTCTTTCCTCGTCCACCCGACTTTTTTCATGCTCCATGATTGGGTGTCGCTTGGCTGTTCCATGGATGCATTGGAGTGGAGGGGGCTGATAAAATGGGGTAGTATGGCCACTTTTCAGGTTTATACCGTGGGTAGTATTCTGTATAAAATATATGGAACTAAAACGTTGAGGCAGTCTGCAGCGGGCACTTTGTGTTCGCTAGTCTTCGCCCTCTGCACAGCTGACCTCCACCCCCACCCAACTCAAATGATCGGGGAAAATATGCCATAGGTAACCATCTTCAGACTCGATAACGTGAATGGTAAGAAAAAAAAAACACGTCCGGTCACTTTATCGGTTTTCTGACGGGTTTGGTAAGTGGGGTCAGGGATTCAGTCACTAACAACTGGTAGAAAATTATCCGAATGGTCACGCATGAAACACAACAAAATTCCCGCTCGCGCCCAACAAATCGCTAACTTCTAAAAAACTAAAACCCAATCGGAATCGGATACGGTTTGGGACGGATCAACCCTAAACACCTGGTGAGTTACGTGTTTAGGGTTGTTTCATCCGAAAATGCATCAGGTTCCTTTTGGGTTTCATCTAATTTTGGCGGGAGTTTCATCTATCACCATTTGCGTCTTTCTGAACCAGTTGATAGTGACTGATTACGTGAAACGTTTTATCAGTCGCGTGAAAACACCCTTTGCAGTGACCGTACCCTCTATTTGTTTACTACAAATGTTATCGAGTCACCAGATGGTTACGAATAGCATATTTTTCCAAATGATCGTCCATCACTCTGCTGGGGGCATTTTACCAGTCAAAAGTAATCCTGCCCAAGGTTCTGGTTACAAGACGGGCACCTAAGAAGTTCGCGCGCACAGCAACCAACCAACCATGTGCCACGTTTTGCCGTCGGGCACGCCATTTGCCGTCACGACTCATGCGGATGGAGAACGTTACGTGCACCCTCTGATGCAGTTTCGCGAATTCCCACAAACGAACGTGGTTGGTTGTCGCTGGGACCACTGGACAGGGTGCATCACTCGCTACTGTAGTTCTTCCACTTCGGCTGCTTTGATTGGTTGGAGGTCCCCGTGCTGTCAATGAGGGGGTGCCCCAGCCTCAGCTTGTATGTGCACTCTTTGTGGCTCAAGAGGGTTCCACAAGGCGAAAACCTGTTTTCCAGTTTCACCGTTTTGAACCGCGTAAACATTCATTGGACCGCAAAGAATGTACAAGAGGAGTGCGGTACGACCTGAGAACCACTGTAGAACAGCCGGGATCTTCCACGATCGATGGGGTTACCGCTTTGTCGGTATGTTTTCGTCGCACCCGTTGTGCACGACAGCCAGGGAAGCCAGCGGGAAAGCAACATCGCACGCACGAAGACGACGAGAGAGAAACTCTCCCTCTCCCCTCAGCGAACAACTGGGTCCGAGAGCGTCGCAAGGCAAGAACAACCGCACAGCATCATGTGTAGCAACAGCATGCACCTAGCACCTGCATGTTTCGTTAGGTCAGCGCAGCACAAGCAGTGCGGGTTTTTCTGGTACACCCTGTTTCTCGCTACACTGAACTGCGGAAACACACTGAACAGTGGAACTATTCCTTGGACGTATTTGAAAAGTTTACAATATCCGTCTCTAGGAGGCGGGTGATCCGAAATTTCGTTGACCTGGGTACCCTACCGAGCCATATTAAAAGTTTAATTGACCGTCTTCAAAGGTAGCTGACCTCGTCAAACCGAACTGGTGCAAAAGTTTACTATATCGCGTAATTTGGCGCGTTGAGCCACAGGGTTCAGTATACCGGCATACACAATAGCGAGAAACAGGGTGTACTAGTCGGGAGTGGGGTGTGGTGGTGATTGATTTGGTGAAACCAAGGATGTGCAAACAAGCTGTCATTGTGTTTCCCCCGAGCAGCAACAGCGAGTCAGTGGCGCGGTGGTTAGTAATGAGCTAGTAGTGTTTCGCCTGCTTCCAGTAATGGGTGCGGACGATGCATCTCGCGACAGGTTGTGGAAGAGAAATCGGACGCTTGTTCTGGAAAGGAAGGGCGTTAGGTGGTTGTGTGTTCGTGGGGAGCAGCGGTCTTAGTAGGAGGATGGGACTACCAGAGGAAAAGGGAGTACTGGAGAGGGAAAAACGGGAACAGCGAGAGGAGCAGAGAGAAGTGAGCAGAAGCACGGGGCAGAGTGGGCTGCAAGGCAGCGAGGCGTGAGGAGCGGGGGTGTGGCATCTTGTGTTGACTGCAATCGTTCTGGCATTCGCGAGTTTTCTTAGTAACAACAGGCTCGTTTCGTTTCGTTTCGCGAGCATTTAGCGCGGATTAAGTTGTTTTTCACAACCTAGCAGGATATATTACTGACGACTGACCGACGATTTTTCGCAGTCATAACAGCGAAAAGCCTTTCTCGCACTAGGAGACTGTACAGTAGCTATAGCAGCAGGAAGAGAAAAGAACGATTTAGTGCGAGTCGTCCAGAAGCGACAATGTCGTACGATGTCGCATCCGACGCTGCGTCCGTCGCATGGACGGGCCTCGGATCAACTTCCGCCACTCACACTCCTTCCGCAACCCCCTCCGCACTCTCCGCCTCCGCCGTCTCCCCCGTTTCCGCCGCCGCTCTCCCTGCGTCAGCACAGCAGCAGCAGCAGCAGCAGCGTCCCGCCACCCCCCACCGGCTCACGTGGAGCGATCAAGTGATTGCGCTTGAAGGGGAGGCGGGGGGGGAACAAAACGCGGAGAGCGGAGGCGCGGGGGCCGCAGACGGCGAGCGCGGGGCTGGCATCAGGGGAGGCGGTATGGGAGGCGGAACCGGGGGAAAGACGGCAGTGTGGGGGCTGTCGAAGCAGGACGCGCTGAGGGCGATTCTGGGGGAACACGGCGCGGAGGCGTTCGGAATGGGGGGAGGAGCAGGGGGAAAGAACGAAGGGCGTGATAGCGGTAAGGCGGACAACGAGGTGGTGATTTCCGATGGCGCGGGCGGCATGGGCGCAGCAGAAGGCGGGAAAGGGGGGGACTGGCGGGGAAACGGTAGTGGTCGCGGGCTGGTCGACAGGCGCAATGACGTGGACGATGATGACGTGGACAGCGAGGACGATGACACGGACGACGACGAGGAGGGGGGCGGCAAGGGTCGGCGGCGGCGGCGGCGGGGAGGGGGTGGGGGGCGGCATGGCGGCTTCCGGTCGCACGGCATGTGGTCGGAGCGCCTGCACTCCGACGGGGACGACTCGTTCGACGACGCGGATGATGACAATAGCAGCGGCAGCGGCGGCGGCGGAGGGCGGGGCGGGGGCGGCGGGGGCATGTCCGGGGGAGGCGCGCGGCAGCGCGACAGGGTGTGGCCGCTGCAGCTGCACATGCGCGAGTCGTCGTTGCTGGCGCAACTGATCCTCGTGCTGCTGCTCGGCGCGCTGCTGTTCGGCGTGGGTGTGGCGACGAACGCGGTGTTCTGGATGGGCGCGTCCGTGCCCGCGCCCATCTGGTTCCCCGCCGGCTTCGCGCTCTTCGCCGTCACGGTACGCGCGCGCCCCTGGCCGTGACGCCTTCATTCCCCACGCCCACGCGTAACACAACGCACGCATGCTCCCCTGGCCTCTATTCCACAGCCCTTCCCCCTTTTTCCCCACCATTCCTAACCCTTTCCCACCCCCCTTCTCCCCACCTCCCCCGCCCGCCAGTAATCCACTTATGCCCTCACCTTCCCACCTTGTCTTCATCACTTTCTCCCTCCCCCTTTCCTCCTCCTTCATCCACCACCCCTCTCCCTCGCCTCCCCCCTCCTCCTTCCTCCCTTGATCAACCCCTCCGGTCCGCGAAACTCTTCCCCCTTCCCCTTCGCACCCCCTTCCCCGCACGCGCAGGCGGCGGGACATCGCGTGTTCGTGGGCAACTTCCTCGGCTATCTCGCGTTCGCGTTTTATTTCCGCCTCGTGCGCCTCTCCATGCCCGCCTCCGCCGCCTCCGCCACCGGCGCGCTGCTCGACGCGCTCTGCGCCACGCTCGGCACGCACGCGCTCGCGCTCATCCTCGCGCGCATCTTCCGCGCGCACCGCCGCCACCGCACGCCCCTAGACTGCACCCCCAACGTCTTCCGCTTCTGCTCGCTCGTCCTCCTCGTCCCCCTCCTCTTCCAAGGCCTCCAAACGCTCCTCTCCGCGCTCGCGCAAGCGGATCCCCCGCCGCCCCCGGACAGCCGTGTGCAGTCCTGGCTGTTCCGCGCCGTCGCGGACGGAATCGGCGTGCTCGTCGTCGTTCCGCTATTCGTCCAGATCTCCGTGACCTCCGCGGGGAGAGGGTCCGACACGTGGCAGCGAAACCAGTGGGAGCAGCAGCGCATGCAGCAGCAGCAGGTGCGGTGGTGGCTGCCGTGGTGCCTCCCGCCCTGCGTGGACTATTTGATCCAGTCGTGGCGCATGATCGCGTTTGTCGCGCTGAACGCGGGCGTGTGCGCGGTGCTCTTCGGGGGTTTCGCGCCAGAGTCGTTCACTGTGTCGCTTATGTACACGCTGTTCCCCGGGATCGCGTGGGCGGCGTTCCAGTACAATCGGCGCGGAGTGAACCTCGTCGCGCTGCTGCTCGCGCTTCTGGGGGGAGTCACCGCCGCGCATGGGCGCGGGCCGCTGGCGCGCGCGGATGCCGTGGCCACCATGGTGCAGGTGCGCGGGGAAGGGGGGGGGAAGTGGGGGGTAAAAGAGAGGGGAGAGGGGATGCGGATGCCGTGGCCACCATGGTGCAGGTGCGCGGGGAAGGGGGCGCGGGGGAGGGAAGGGAAGGGAAGGGAAGGGAAGGGAAGAGGGGAGGGGGAAGTGGGATATGGGAAGAGCGGGGGATAAGGGAGAGAGTGGGAAAGGTGGAGAGGGATGGAAATATGGAGTAAAAGGGAATTACGTTTGTGGAGGGGGATTGGTTGTGTATGTAGAGTGCATGCGGGGAAAGGGGAAGGTGAAGGTGGAAGGGAAGGGGGGTGTGAAGTGGGTATTGCAGTGCAGTGCATCAGGTGGAAGCAGGTGGAAGCAGGTGGAAGCAGGTGGAAGCAGGTGGGAGCAGGTGGAAGCAGGTGGAAGCAGGTGGAAGCAGGTGGCATCACATTGCACGTTGATGGGGGGACTTGGCTTGGGAAGGGTGGGCGAGGGCGGGTTGTACATGGGAAGGCTCACTGGGGGGGAGCCGGAAGGCAGGGGTGATGTGCTTGGAGGGGTGTAGGAAGGGCGAGGGAGGGAGGGAGGGGAGGGAGGGAGGGAGGGAGGGAGGGAGGGAGGGAGGGAGGGAGGGAGGGAGGGAGGGAGGGAGGGAGGGAGGGAGGGAGGGAGGGAGGGAGGGAGGGAGGGAGGGAGGGAGGGAGGGAGGGAGGGAGGGAGGGAGGGAGGGAGGGAGGGAGGGAGGGAGGGAGGGAGGGAGGGAGGGAGGGAGGGAGGGAGGGAGGGAGGGAGGGAGGGAGGGAGGGAGGGAGGGAGGGAGGGAGGGAGGGAGGGAGGGAGGGAAAGAGGAGTGGAGCCTTGGAGGACACGCACCGAGGGCGCAGGGCATGCCGAGAGTGGCGACACCGGTGTGCAGCACAGCGAGCAGGCGGTGGAGGGACGGTGGAGGGGTGTTAGAGGAGCCGCCCCCAGCGCCTCTGTCGTGTAACGCCTCAAAAGTCGCTTCAACCTCTCCCTTTTTCCCCCTCCCCTCCTCCCTCCCCACGCCCTCCAGGTGCAACTGTTCGCAGCAGTGGATGGAAGCCATAGCAGCGCTAGCCTTAGCAGCAGCAGTGCGGGCAATTAAGCATCTGAGGCTGCTGAACGCCAGAAAAGCCTCTTCCCCCATCCTTCCTCCTTTCCCCATCCGTCCCCCCTTCCCATGCCCCTCCCACTCCCACTCCAGGTGCAACTGTTCGCAGCAGTGGAAGCCATGGCAGCACTGGCCCTAGCAGCAGCAGTGCGGGAGCTGCGGCTGCTGAACGCCTCAAAAGCACTTTTCCCCTCTTCCCCCAACCTACCCCCTCCCCATTCCCCTCCCCATCCACCCTTCCCATTTCCCCCCTCTATCCCCCCTCTATTCCCCCTTTCTCCCACGCCCTCCAGGTGCAACTGTTCGCAGCAGTGGAGGCCATGGCAGCGCTGGCCCTAGCAGCAGCAGTGCGGGACACGAAGCGGCTGCGCAGGGAGCTGCGGCTGCTGAACGCGTCGCTGGAGGAGGAGGTGGTGCGGCGCACGCAGGAGATCCGGCGGTACAACGAGCAGCTGCAGATGAGCCAACAGCACGCCGAAGAGGCCAGCCGCGCCAAGACGGAATTCCTGGCCAACATGAGCCACGAGATCCGGTGAGATGCGAGGGTGGGGCGTGGTGCGGTGTGATGCGGTGGGATGGGGTGTGAGAGGCGCTTGTAGGGTGCGGTGGGGTTAGGTTTGAGGTGGAAATGGGTGAGGGGGTGGTGACTGGGTAGGTTGGCTATTGGCTTTGAGGAATACGCAGGAGATCCGGCGGTACAACGAGCAGCTCCAGATGAGCCAGCAGCACGCCGAGGAGGCCAGCCGCGCCAAGACGGAGTTCCTTGCGAACATGAGCCATGAGATCCGGTGAGGGGGGCGCGGGGTGCGGTGCGGTGCGGTGGGGTGGGGTGGGGTATGGGTAAGGTGGTGGGGGGTTTGAAACGCCGAGGAGGCCAGCCGTGCTAAGACGGAGTTTCTGGCGAATATGAGCCACAAGATCCGGTGAGACGCTAGGGTGGGGTGAGGTGCGTTTTGATGCGGTGGTGTGGGGTACGGGTTGGGGGAGAAACGGGTAACAGAAATCGACCCCTATTCAATCCATCGTTGTTCAGTCGACTCAAAAGTCTCCTCTCTCTCTCCCCATCTCACCCCTTCCGCCTCCCCTCCCCCCACCTCCCTCCCACCTCCCCCCACACCCGCCCCGGCACACACACACCCTCCCGCTCGCCCCCAGCACGCCCATCCACGGCATCATCGGCATGACAGCTCTGGCTAGAACACCCTCCAGTCCCTCCGAGCCATCCCACCCCATCCCTTCACCCCATCTCCTCATTCCCCCCGTCCCATCCCCCTCTTCCCCCCTTGTCCCGCAACCCCCGCCCCCAGCACGCCCATCCACGGCATCATCGGCATGACAGCACTCGCTCTCGACGCACTCGAGTCCATCCACTCCTCCCCCACCACCGCATGGGGCACCGACCAGCAGCAGCAGCAGCAGCAGCAGCAGCTACCACAGGACGAGCAGCAGGGGCAGGGGGAGGTGGTGGCGGAGGTGAGGGAGCACCTGATGATCGTGGCGCAGTCTGCCGAGTGTCTTCTGGGCATAGTCCTCACCTCACACCCTTTCGCTCCCCACCCCCCCCCCCCCCCTCCCCTCTTCCCCCCCCCCCTCTTCCCCCCCCCCCCCCCCCCCCCCATCTTTCCCCCCGCCTGCAGCACGCCCATCCACGGCATCATTGGCATGACAGCACTCGCTCTCGACGCCCTCGAGTCCATCCACTCCTCCCCCACCACCGCATGGGGCACCGACCAGCACAACCAGCAGCAGCTATTACAGGACCAGCTTCACGAGCAGCAGGGGCAGGGGCAGGGGGAGGTGGTGGCGGAGGTGAGGGAGCATCTGATGATCGTGGCGCAGTCTGCGGAGTGTCTGCTGGGCATCGCCAACACGGTTCTGGACCTGGCAAGGATCGAGGCGGGGCAGCTGGAGCTGCTCAAAGTGCCGTTTGCCATCCGGGATGTGGTGGTTAGCACCATGAAGATGCTGCAGGTGAGAGAAGAGGGGGGAGGGAAGGGAGGGAGGGATGGGGAGGGAGGCGTTTCAGCAACCCCAGCCACCCGGAACGCGGTTGTGTGATGTAGGTGGGGTGTGGTGGGGGTGGTGAGCTGTGAGCAGCAGCATGCGCGGAGTGTCTGCTGGGCATCACATCACCAACACGGTGCTGCCATCAGGGATGTGGTGGGCACTGGGGAGGAGGACTCAGCACCAGGAAGAGGACGTCCTCTTTTTTGAGTCTTCCTCATCCCCGCTCCTACTCTTCCTTCACACCCCCGCCACCCGCCCCCCTCCTTCCCCCACTTTCCCCCCTCCCCTCCCCCCTCGGCCAGGTGCGAGCGGTGCAGAAGCAACTGGACTGGACTTCCGGCGGGAGGTGGGCGAGGACGTGCCGAGACCCACCCACAAGAGCGCCGCCATGCACAACCCAGCTTCTCCTTCCCCTTTTCGCCCTTCCCCCACTCCCCCCCCCCCCCTTCTCGCCCAGGTGCGCACGGTGCAGAAGCAGCTGGACTTCTCATGGGAGGTGGACGAGGACGTGCCCGTGGAGCTGCTGTGGGGTGTGCAGTGCTCAGTGCAGCCCGTCCTTGTGCTTCGTGTAATGAGGTCACTTTTGAGAATATCCTGGGTCTCAAAAATAACCTCATTACACCCAGTGCACCCAGTGCTTGTGCTTCCCCCAATTTCCCACTCCCATTTCCCCCGTGCCCCTCACCAGGTGCGAGCGGTGCAGAAGCAGCTGGACTTCTCATGGGAGGTGGACGAGGACGTGCCCGTGGAGCTGCTGGGCGATGCTGCGCGCCTGCAGCAGATCATCATCAACCTCGGTGCGTGCTCTGCTGCCGCTGCTTGCTCGCTCTCTCCCTGCTCTCTCGCCCGCTCGGGTCTGGGCAGTCTCAATGCACACCACCTCGCACACGGCACTGCCGATGCATGCATCATGTCAACGTGTTTTGAGATTTCTTAAAAAGCTGACACATAGCTTGTCAATACTTGGCATGTCGCATCAGTGTGGCTATTGCTTGCTTGCTTGCCTCCTCCAGTTTTTGAGTCGACTCAAAAGCTTGGCTATTCCTAGCCTACTCCAGTTCAGCCCATGTGTTTCTCACCCTTTCAACCATTCCTCCTCAAATCCTCCACCCTCCTCCCCCCTCACCTCCCCCCATCTCCCCTCTTCCGTATATTCCCCCCCTTCCTCCCCCCTCCCTTCCTTTTCCCCCCTCTCTTTCTCGCCCCCCGCCAGTTGGCAATGCCATAAAGTTCACGTCAGCGGGCTCTGTGTCGCTCACCATCCGCCTCTTTGCTCGCCCGCGCCGCCAGAAGGCCTACACCACGTGCTTTGCCCCGCGCCCCCAGCGCCACGCCACGCTCTCCTTTGCTGCCCCGAGCTTCGCCGTTGGTAGGGGAGGTGGCGGCGTGGGTGCTGCTGCTGCTGCTGCTGCCGCTGCTGGTTCTGGTGGTGGAGTTTCCAGTGCAGCGGCGGGAGCAGACGGGACTGGGGCTGATGGGGCAGCAGCAGGGGGAGCTGCTGCTGCTGCAGATGATGCGGGTGGGGGGGCAGGTGGGGGGGGTAAGAACAGGCACACACGCACATCATCGGGTACTGACTGGAATGCCTCGGGTCTGTCGCGTATATTTATGTCCACGCCCTTCCAGCGCCCCCCAAACGCCACGCCTGGGCCGCCCGCTGCTCCTCCTGCTGCTGCTGCTGTCCGCGCTGGTGATGCTGCTGGTGATGGTGCGGATGGTGCGGATGGTGTGGTTGTGGGGGGGAGTGAAGGCGGACGGGCAAATGCGTTTGAATCCGCTGTTGCAGCAGCAGCAGCAGGAATGGAAAAGGAAACTGGTAAGGAGGGCCCAACAGGAGGGGAGGCAGCAGCAGCAGCAGCAGCAGCGGCGGCGGCAACAGCAACCCCTGCTGCTGCTGCTGCTGCTAGCAGTACTGGTACAGGCGGCAGGTTCAGAGGCATCACCTTAGCCCTATCAAATCTATCCGAGAGTTTCAACTCTACCAGACTCACAGGGATACAATCAGCAGGTTTTTCCGCTGACGCTCCTGCTCCTGCCACTGCCACTGCCACTGCCACTCCTGCTTCTTCCTCCTCCGCTGCCGCTGCAGCAGCAGCAGCTGCTGCACGCCGCCCGCTCCCCACCCCCCGCACCCCTGCCACGCCCGCCGTCCCGAACACACCTATGGCCACTCCTCAATCGGCCCGTACTGCTGCCCGCCTGCCCCCCCTGTCCTCTCTGTACCGGTCCTGGAGCCTAGAGCCTCAGCGTCAGCTCAACTTGATGGCGCAGAGAGGGGGCCGAGGGGGCGCTGCTGGGGCTCTGGATGCGAGTGCTGGGGGAGGTGCACGGGGAGGGGGAGGGGGAGCGGGAGCGGGAGGGGCAGGGGGAGAAGGATCACGGCTGAGAGAAGCGGGGAGAGGCGGTGCTGGGGATGCGGAAGCAGGGGCTTGTGGAGAGGATGGTGGGGATTTGGAGCAGGGAGGAGGAGGGGGAGGAAGAGGAGGAGGGGGAGGAGGAGGAGGAGGTGGTGGTGGTGGTGGTGAGATTCGACCCACGCGCATGGCCTCTACCTCTGACTCTGTCTCTGCCTCTGCCTCTTCCTCCCTTCGATGGGCCATACCCATGTCTCTTTTCGGCCGGGACGACAAGCACGGGGGCAGTGAGAGGGGCCTGGGAAGAGAGGGCGAGGAAGGAGAGAGAGGAGGAGGAGAGGAAGGGGGAGAAGGGAGAAGAGGGGGAGGGTTAGGGGGCAGGGGAGCCAGTAGTTTCACTGCTGGCTCTGGTGGTGCTGGTGCTGCTGCTGCGGCGGCGGCGGCAGTGGGAGGTGGGAGTGTGGGTGCAGGAGGAGTGGCAGCAGGAGCAGGAGCGGCAGCAGCAGGAGGAGCAGGAGCAGGAGCAGGAGGTAAGAGGTTGGGCAGAGCAGGTGGAGGGTCAGCAGGGCCTATTAGCTTCGCTTCCTGGTGGCCTCTTGTCACCTCAACTTCCGCTTCTTCTGCTTCTGTTGCTGCCGGCACTGCCTCCACTAGCGGTGCTGGTGGTGCAGCAGCAAGCGGGCAGAGCAGTGGATTGGATATAGAGATGGGAATGGGCTCGGATCAGCAGCAGCAGCAGCAGCAACAGCAGCAACAGGCACAACTACCCACCCCGTTTGCCCGCAGCAGCAGCTCCAACGCGCTAGACACATGGGGCGCGTCCTCCTCCTCCCTCGCCTTCCCTTCCCCGCCCGCAACCTCCTCCTCTGCATCCTCCACCTTCCTCCCCTCCCAACCCCTCCTCCCATCAGGCACCTCTTCCTCCTCTCCTCGCTTCCTCCCTCTCTCTTCCACCATGACTGCTGGTCCTGGTCCTGGTCCTCTCCCTTCGCACTACTCTCCCTCGCCTGCTGCCTCTGCTGCTTCTGCTGCTGCTGGGGGTTCGGTTGGGACTGGTGCGGGGGTTGGAAGCAGTGGGGGTAGGTTTGGGGAAGGGGGCAAGGGTGCGGCTGGGGACTGGGGAAAGGAGCGAGGGGGCCGGAGGGGTGGGGGGAAGGGAGGAATGGCGGGGTTGTTGCGTAGTAGCGGTGGCAGTGGCAGTGTGGCGGGATTGCTGTTAAAGGAGGAGGAGCGGCAGAGGCGGAAGGTGAGGAGGAGCGCGATGAGCGATGGGGGAGAGCTGTTAAGTATCGCTGCTGATGAGATCAGCCAAGAGGAGATGACGGGGACGGGAGGAGCGGGGGGTATGGGGAAGGTGGGGAGCGTGGGGAGTGGAGCAGCAGCGGCAGGGGGAGGCGCCGGTGGGTTGGTGAGAGCAGCAGCAGGAGGGGCGGCGGCAGGAGCTGGGGCGAGTGGGGAGGGAGACGGGGAGAGGGGAGGCGGGGAGGGGGGAGGAGGGAAAGGGGGAGGAAGGGGAAGTGGTGGGGCAACAGCAGGGGGAGGAGGGGGAGGTACGTGGCTGTCAGGTGCTAAGGGAATGTGGAGTGTGAGCTCTAGCGCAGGGGGAAGCAGCATTGGTGGGGGCAGCGGCGGCGGCGGTGGTGCTGCTGTTGGTGGTGCTGCCACTGGTGCTGCCGCTGGTTCTGCTGGTGCTGGTGCTGAAGCTGCTGCTGGTAGCAGCGGTGGTGGCGGTGATGGGAGGGGAAGCAGTGGCAAGGGCGGGGTAAACGAGAGGTGGGTGATCTCTAGAACACACTCTTTGGATACAGCCAAGGTGAGGCGCGGACTCAAGGGAATTGACCTCATTGGTAATGTGGGAGTTTCTGTGGACACAGGGGGAGGCACAGGAGGGAGAGGAGGAGCAGCAGCAGGGGGAGGAGGAGCAGGAGGAGGAGGAGGAGCAGGAGCAAGCGGAGGAGGGGGAGGAGGAGGGTTAGGAGGAGTGGCGAGCAGTGGCGTGGGAGGCAGAGACAGTGAGGGAACGGAAGACGTGTGGTTGGTGGTGTGTGTGAGCGACACAGGCGTAGGCATCAGCTCAGACCAGCAGGAGAAGATATTCGAGAACTTTGTGCAAGCAGACACGTCGCACACGCGCGTGTACGGAGGGATAGGGCTGGGGTTAAGTATAGTGCGCAGCATGGTGCATATGATGGGGGGGAAGGTGTGGGTGGAAAGCGAGCTAGGGACAGGCTCGTCTTTCTTCTTTACTGCTCGCTTCGCCAAGCCCAAACGCCAGCCTGTGAGGAACGAGGGAGGAGGGGGAGGTGTCGGGTGGGCGAGGGGGGACGGGTCTCCTTTGCAGCAGCAGCTGCGGCAGCTGGGTATCACTGCTGGTGGTATGGGAGTAGGTACTAATGCTGCCGGTGCTGCTGGGTTTGGTGCTTTCCTACCTGCCCCTGCTTCGGCGGCTCTGTCGAAGCCTGTCGCCGCGCCTGTCCCCGCACCTGCTGCCAAGCCTGTCGCCAAGCCTGTGCCGAGGGTAGGGTCGGACAAGCAGCGGCTGTCAGCAGCGGCAGCAGCGCTGCAGGACGTGGCAGCACCGCTGCTGCTGGAGGCACAGCAGGG